>JAQNCA010000017.1:8181525-8199024 GCA_029783725.1 Acanthurus tractus | reverse complement strand
CATTTTCTAATATCAGCACAGAAAAAACATATTAACATGATAATATTCATTTTAAATAAATAAACTAGCCCTTGTTTTAAAAAAAAAATTACCACCAGTAAGATATTTTAAAGAGAAAAGAAAAAACAAGTTTTTTATAAACTAGTCTTTCAATCTAATAACAGATCATAAATAAAAGAGTCATAATTTATGTGGATCGATGTTCTATGAGAAAATAAATTCATTTAAAAACCATCAGGTCAGTCTGCTCTGTGGTAACTTCCCCCAGCTGGTCCTCATCACTGTCTCCCGTCACTGAAACATTCTCCTCTAATGGTGCAACATGAATAAAAAACATGATAACATGACAACACGATAAAAGCGGATGGAGGAGGTGAGAGTGGATTGCCTGGAGGGTGAAATGTAGGCACATTAAGCTCAGCAATTGGTCAATAAATGCTTTTCTCTCACTATTGAGAGGCAACTGAGTGGAATGTGGATTCGAGTGTGTGTGTGTGTGTGAGAGAGAGAGAGTGTGTGTGTGTGTGTGTGTGTGCTCTCATACACTCAGCTTTATGGGGGTTAAACTGCATGTCTCTGGGGAGCGTGTTATTGACTGTTGACCAGCCCAAATTAATTTTCAACAAGCCTCTTCAGGGGAACAATGGAGATGGATTATCATTGTAAAGGGCCTTATGTGCTTTACGCCAAGGTCCACTAAGTGGATGGCTGGCCTCTTAATGTGCCCCCACCTCAGCTCAACCACAGTACGCTCCTTTTTTTGGTCAACAATTGTTGACAATTCCAGTTTTTGTTGTGATTGTGAGCTATGCATATCCACCTTGGATTTTTAAAGGTTTGCGGACAGAAAATAGCTTTTTGTTAACGTCTTTTCACCCAAATTCTCTTTCCCGATGACGCTGAGTGCAGTCATTATTTCCAAAGTCTCGCCCTCATATGGATTTAAACGTGCCTGAGTAGTTGATGCGCCTCAGCTGAGGAAGTCAAGCAGCTGAGTTAAACAAGAGGCCTCATTGTTAATTTGAGCATCCTGGCTTATTAGTTTGGTTTTGATCTATCGGAGGCGGCTGGGTGTCATCCCATCGCTTGTTTTCCCTCTTCCACTTTGAATGGTACAAGTGACAAAAGGCCTCCCACACACAGTAGCTGGCGCAGTGTGATCACTGCATGCTGAGACACAGGGAGGTGTCAGCACTAATCTCCTTTAAAATGGCTCTCTTGTCTTACATCCGATGCTCACAGCATATCCTCAGCACTGTAATTGTGTCTACTCGATGAGACTTGCCGTCCCACTTTCACACCACTTTTGTTTCATACAGTGAGTGCGTGCCACTGAAGTTGTGATACATTGCACTTGACTGAGGAGTTGAAAATCGGTGAAATGTTTTTACCTGCTATTCTCAGCCACATCAGTGTGTCTTGTGCTTTCTAATCTCCCATCACTAAAAGAGGTAATAAGAAGTAATATGCAGAACAAAAACACAATCTGCTCCCATTGTCAGCCTTGGGATGAAACCAACTTGTTAAATATATGCTCAAGCGAAGCGATTGAGACTGTTGAATCTCACAAAGGCTTAGAAATACTAATTGACGACTGCCTCTTCTGCGGGGCCTATATTCAGCACCTTGTAGGGGATTTGGAGCAGGATTTGAGGTTTTTTTATTTTAAGGACTACTCAACTTTTCTTTGGCAGCTGAAAAGAGGAAGACTGCAACCACTTTTAATTGATTACAGTGATGTTTTACATCCAAGTCTGCACCCATTGCATTCACACTTAACTCATCTTAGTTTTCACACACCGTTTTTTTTTTTTTTTCCAAGCCTTTTTTCTCTCCTTCATTTCAGTGGCAAGAGATTCTCTGTGAGGCCACTGTGAGGCTTGAAGGACAGACAACAGTACGATTTGATTTTGTGCTTATAATATAACCACACTTTAAGTCAATTTTGCTTATTTACTCCACATTGTTGAATCATGATGCCGCTTTGATGACAGTCAATGTCAATGCCAGCGGAGCTATATGGTTACATACAGGTGAATCTCATGCATTTCGTCTCTTTAATGTCTACTGCGCGTCACCTTGGCCTCTCAGTGTCAGCCTTTTACAAATAACAGTCGATTATTCATTGAGCTGAGTAGACAAAGTGAAACAAATCTTCTGCATTGACTGCGGCCTCTGTGTTGTTGCACTAGATATGTCAGGGTCAGCTCGATTGCATCGCCTATAATAAAGGAAGAAGAAAGAATGAGGGGAAAGATGCAGGCCACTCAGTGTGAACAGAGGAGAGAAATGCAGCCGTTTGGCATTTGGGAAAGACGTTACTCTGGAATTTTCTACTCCTAATCCCAGAGCAGTGAGCGTGGTTGCTGTGTGTCTGCAGTTTTCTGTAAATATGAGAGAAGGCCCACAGCTGAGGTAGTTTTCCCAAGGTCACAGCCTGTGATGATGAGTAGCAGAGCTGACTTGATGCATCTGGACTTCATTATAGGAGGCTGGAACATGCTCTGCTATCATTCCTGCTATCTGCTGAGGGAGACGGAAGACAGCCGCAGAATCCAACTTAGCAGGGGTTGTCTTCCATCTTTCCTCATGTTTGGGGGGTTCGCCTTCCATCTTCCTCTCATTTTCCCTTTTGTTATTGGAATAACTTCATCTCTATCTCTACGTCTGCCTCTGAAGTGCTGTGTGTTTATGCAAAATCCATGTTTGGCATACTTGTCGAGACTGAAGTGAAGATTGAAGTGCTCGTCAGTGCTTTAACTTCAAGTCTGCCTCCCCTTGGATGATCACCCCCCCCCCCCAAACACACACACACACACACACACACTCTCCTCTTTTTCCCCTTTTTTCACTTTGCTGAGAAAGTTTCTTCTTCCTCTCCCGTGCCTCGCTGATGCCCCGGAAAAGTCAGAGCTAAGTCAGAGCTCTCCCCGTCTCGCCCCCAGGACAGAGAGCACCTAGCCACATGCCTCGTAGGCTCGCCAGGAGCTCAGCGCCTCTGAACTGACTGATTGCCACTCAGAAAAGAAAAACACCCACACTGTTGCCATTCTGCCATTTGCTGTCGTACGCACAAACATGGAGCTCATCAAAGTCGCACACTTACCCCCTCTCCTCTTCCTTATCAAGCCATGCACCCTTATTTCCCCTTATGCCCCACCCCCCCCACCCCCCCGTATCCTCCTTATCCGGCGAACCTGCCTCTCTCTTCTTTGCCCATTGTAATTTTTTTTTTTGCGGATGAAATCAAACAGACTAATTTTCATTGGTGTGTCAGAAGCGGCGCACTGGACTGTGTGGCTAAGAGGAAAAATCAATGCAGCCCTAAGTGGAAGATCAAACTCAATATGTAGGGTTGGATTGAGCCATAGCGTCTTCATTAATATCTATCATTCATATCAAGAAACAACAGGGATCCATTATTGATATCTGGCAGCTAAAGTTGCATCACCTTGAGAGTTCCGAAGGTGAAAAACAACATAGCACAACTGGGTGTTTTTTATTTCTTTATTTATTTCTGTTTCCCTCTGGTGAGATGTCACTTCAAAAACAACCCGACCAAGGAGTGTTATTGTGCTGAAAGAATGTCAGCCAGTTACAATAGGCTGCTTAATGAGGTAGTGTGGCAAACTTTCAGGCAGGCCATAATATGAATTATTTGTCATTGGCTCTGTGTATGTGTGTATGTGTGTGTCTTTGGAAAGGGCCCAGTGTAAAGCGGGATGAAGGCAGGCCTTGATGGAGAGATGTGGCACTAGCCTGGGGGCTCGCTCCACTGTGAGGGTAGTTAGCTCGCTGCACACCGCCATCATTAGGGACTAGGGCACTTGTGCTGGGAAGGTGACACACAAGCCTACATTCAGACAGCAGCACATACACACAACACCTGTATATGTGCTGCACTTCTTCTCTGCGGCTCTCTGTCTTGGCCTCACACTTGCTTTTAAGTTATCCCTGCTTTGTAATCACTGACCCTAAGTCCTCATATTAAGCCTATTTAGTTGAATTTCTGATCAGGCTTCTTGACAATAAATGCATTTAACAATGAGAGGGGTGTTAGTATACGTAAAATGTGCACTGAGCGAGATGTTTATGGTCCTACAGCACAGACTTAACTGTGTATTTTTGAGGGATTAGAGTTGCTAATCAATACCAGTGACCTTATGTTGACTTGCAGAGGTTTCTGGCTTTCCAGGCCCATTTTCTTTGCATGCCTTTTATTTGCTGTGATGAGTTGGTGATAGTTGTCTGCTAAAAGAAGTGGCTTAAAGCTGCTTTAAGTGATTTTCTGACCACTTGGGGGCAGCAGAAACAAGCTGTGAACACATCCTTAATATATTATCACCCTATAAAAATAATTTGATATACTTTTTTAGCACTCTTATCACTGGTTTTAGGATCATACAGTGGATCACTAATTACCACTTACACAATAGGCTTTTTTCTCATTTATTGTAACATCCTTTAAATATTTTATCGTTTTTTTCACTGTTTTATTTATTCCAATAAATTCTTCTATAAAATATTTTTGAATGATTTCTCAGAAGCTAATTCGATGCATTTCTTGTTTTTGTAAACCAGCTGTTAAAAAAGCTGGAATATAACACTCATGTGGAGGTGCAAAAAGCTGCAGTTCCTTAAATAACCACTCGAGGCTGGCTCAAGTCAATCAAGTAGACCAACGTATTTAAATATACAAAACAAATACTGTGTCTATTTTTCATACAGTCTGTGGTTGTTACCAGTGTAAGACCTTTGGTTTCGTACATCAGACATTGTGGCATTTAATTTTCAAGGAGCACTGCAGGTTTACGGGAGAGACTCATGCTAATAAAAGAAAGAGGCTCTCCACTTTCTGGTCTGAATTACTGAAAGGTTTCTCAGATTGAACAGCCCTGCGGTCCCTGTTGCTTATTCCTCTCCATTCCTCTGTGTACTTAATCGCTGCTTTCATTGTCCCTCTTCTCAGAATCTATTGTAGTGCAATACACACAATATGGCCTTAATGGATCCAAAATCTTTCTGATTAAAGATGGCCTTGTTACCGGCACACCGCGGGATAGTCCTTTAGGGGAAGCATCGCGCACCAAATTGTACCAAAATTTCCCTTGTGTTGTTGCCCCTATTTATTTCTCAGATAAAAGAGACTCTCTCAAAAATCTCTCAAAATACCCCCCTTTCATGTGCATCATTTGTTCTTCAAGGTTAGAGGACAATTGTTACTGAAAACAGCGAGCAGTGATTCTTTCAAAAATTAGTTTTGGAAAAGAGGAGGATATTTAGTCTACAAGTTATTAAGTGAGATTTATTAGAACTGATGAAAAAAGGTATAGAAAAATTGGTTTGAGCATCAAAAGCCATTGATATATGAGAAGAATACAGCTAATATTGCTAAATAAGTAAAATGCTTTTACCTCACGGGCTCCTTCCATCCAAGAGATCTTTTTTGTTTTGTTTTCTGTCGTAAATTCATTTGTTTTGCTGAAACTGCATGAAACTCATTTGTCTTTCCAAAACACAGAGCTTAGCAACATATGGCTAACATGTAGCAGCAGATTAACATTTATGTAACTGCCCTGACATCAAAAACAACAAAAAGATGTGGACAAAAGATGCAGCCAGTATTCAACAAAGAAAACATTACATTTAATTTGCAAAATCAATTTAAATAACTTACTGTAGTATATTCTGTTTAGCTTTATGTTTTTTGTCTTTACTTAAGCAAATATTTTTCTTTATAATGAGAACCTTATGATCACATCTTAATGTTCATTTGATCTGTAACTGAAGCACTGTAGCATCTTCAGGCAGAATGTGACCTGATCCTGCACTTTGTGTCTGTCAGATGTCTTAATCACCACAATAAATGTCGCCATTGTACATTTCTGCAAACCTTTATGTGTCTTTACATTGATTCTTCAGGGTTTTTTTGTATGTATCAGTTTCAACTAAATGTTGTGACTATGTTTGATTAGATTTAAGCACAAAAAAAAATCTTGGTTAGGGTTGGAAGAGATCATGCTTTGGCTTATCCTCCCAAGTTTTGCAGCTACAAACATTGTTTGAAAATGTCCCAACATTTCATTAAAAACACCCAGTTTTTTCCGGTTTAAATGGGAAGCAAACAGGTCTCAAACAGTGATCTTCTGCTTGCTCAGCTCATACAAGACCTCATATAAACTGAACTACGTCACATTGATTTACCGTATGTCTTTTAAATTTTAATGCTACATATGAAACTAACAAATTTTACATATCTGTGGTTTGCAGGGACATACAACGCCAACATTTTATAAGTTGGGACTGGGCTGCAGATGTTTGCTGTGGTTCTGATAATGTGAGCTCCACTGTGTTTCCACAAAGCGCTAACTAAAAGATTTGCAAAAAGTCTTTTACCTGCAGTGTAATGCTGAGTTACACTTCACGCTCACCTCACCTCTCAGACCTCGCTGAATTTTATTTTATTTTTACCATCATCACCTCCTTAGTTTCCCAATTCTTTCTCACCCTCTTCACCTACACTGTCGGGTGCAAACTTGTAATAAGTATTGACGTGACTTTAGTACCCTTTACCTACATGTGTTTTTTCTGGTGTCCTGCAGGAAATCAATTGACTCTGGTTCATCCTGAGACACATGACTGAATCCTGAGATCATGCGATACATTTAAGATCAGCCCAAACATAGCACCGGCTTGGTATTCCAAGTCCCAGACGATTACTCAAGTGCTTTTTGAACCTATGAATTTTATTGGCTGTGCAGTGGTCTTCTTCAGGGAGCAGCATATCAAAGTGCACAGGGACTGAATGAAGGTTTGCTCCTCCCCGATGAAGGTCGCAGCAGGGCTTCAATGTGATGGAGATGATTTCAATACATTCTTTTGAACTGCGCGTGCGATTCAGGCTTTTTTTAATTGTTTTGCTTCAAGAGCGTTATGAGAACTCCTTTTCACAAAAAGCAACGGCTCCAGACTAAAGAACATCCTCGAATGCTCGTCTACACAGAGGAACCGAACACTGACCCTTTATCCTTGTCTCTTTTAACTCCGTATTAAACCTAATTGGGGTGAAAGGAGGAATGTCATTATGGAGGACAACATAAAGCTGCATAAAAATGTGAGACTTTTTTCTTTTTTTATCTTCAGCAAAGAAGATTGTAGATGTTTATTGCTACACAGTGGCCATTTCTTCAACCTTTCAATTTTGTTCCACCACTGTGATCAGGGTCAGTGGTATACATCTCTTTTTTTTTTAATAACATCCGAAACAATATCTTTTTGTGTTCTGTTTGTTGTAACCAAGGGGACATATTTAATGTTGTGCAATGTTTTCTTATTTGTATGCTTGCCTGCAGCGATGGCCTTCAACATTGTTCCTCCATGCCACGCCGACATCAAAAAATGTCATTTCTTTACTCAGGTATACAACGCCTTTTCTCCCTTCTTGAAATGTAATGGAACCGTCACGGACGCTACCATATTACACATCGCCAGTAGGTTTATAGTTCAAGGATATTGCCCACACAAACGCATTAAGTGTGCATATTGTATACATTCAAAGGGAACAAAGAAGAGTCCCACATTTGCTTGATCATAACTGAACCCATCCCCCTGGTTTCAGTTCTTCTTTGCTTGGTATTCACCAGAGGACTACGTTACATTATGGCCATGTTCAAGAACAACATGCACGCTGTACTTCAGCTCCACTCTAATACTTTTTTGTTGTTTGCTTGGATACTTTGTAGATTTAAGAAAACTTCAAATAAATAAGGAATCAATTCTGCTCTCCACAGTGCGGTGGAGTGAATCCATAAAATGTTGCACCGACTTGCACACACAGAGTCTGTTTCTTGCAAAGCTGTTGTTGATCCACCGAGAGACGTCACATGAGTGGAGACCGGCCCAAACAACAAAGCCTGCTTTGACTGCAGTGAAACGCCTGTGTGCTGTTTCTAATACGGCAAATTTGTACACAATATTCCTGACATAATCGCTGCTGGAGGAGCTGTGAGGCCGCAATTGCTGTAATTTACAGATGAAACTGCAAGAAAGAATAAAATGAAACCATTGCCATGTTAAAAATTCAGCAACAATCTTTATTAAAAGCAGGTTTAAAGTGCTGAATGTGTTGAGGGCCACTTTATGTTGATGTCAGAATACTTCAAATACTTGAGCAAAAGTACAACGACAAGACTCACAGTGAAGTACAAACCCCTTTGTCAGCAAGTACTAGACTTAACAGGAAGTCACTGAATCTCTCACGGCTCCAGAGGTGCTTCTCTGAGCTAGTGCTGAACTCTGACCTCTGCATAGATGGAAGCAAGGGAACGGAGAGTTTTCCTAGAGGGAATAGTCAAGAATCTTTTTATTATTAATTTAGTGCTTCATTTCCATTTGCATGAGACACATTTATGGCGTATTGTGGGTCGACGGTGAAGGCAAAGGGGAGTTGTCTTATACAAGTGTTTGGGGATCAGAGCAGCAGCAACTTTTTTGTATAGTTGTTCTTGCATTTCCCTCCAGTCACAAGCCTGGTCCTGCAGTCTTTTCCACACATTTATTTAGTCCTGCTTTCCACTTCCTCTTCTACAGTATATATGCGATGTATTTGTCTTCTCCCCCTTTGTAACTTAGCAAATAAAAGAATGAATCCAGGATAAAATCCTCAAAACACAGTTGATATGCCTGTGTTACCTTGCAATAGATTTAGTCCAGACCTGATGAATTTTACCAATGACTAAGCAACTTTGTCCTCTCGTGACCTCGTGTAGACGGTTTGCTTCTCTTTCTGTTTGTCTGGAGTTGTTGTTTTTTTTCTCAGACGAAATCCAAACGAAGCAGAGAACTTAAACCACAAGTGGTCAAACAAGCTGCAATAGTGACGCATTTTGTTGCAAATGTGGTTTTATCAGAGCTGAAGCAGAACACGTTCAGGCCAATGTATATATATATATATCTACAGACTGGACAGATCTGCTTTAAACAGAGGATTTCTTTAACAAATAGATGAGAGATTGCTAGCTGTGGTGTTGAAGTTTTTTTTTTAATGCCCTAAGACCTGAGCAAAGGGCTGTTTGTTTTTTAAATGGTGAACATGCATTGTTAAGGTGTAAATTGTACACTGATCTGTGTGTACGCAGATCAGAGCTTTAGTTTACTGATTTGTGTAAATTATCTGATGTGTACTCACGCTGGTTCACTACAGAGAAAAAAGCAGAAACCCTGAGTTGTCACTTTACAGATAACTTATAGACATCGATTATACTGGGAGCAAAATTAGACTTTTGTAGCCAACAAACATATAAACTAAATTAATTGTTATGATAGAAAAATATTTGGCATACATATGTTTTAAAATGAAACCTTTACTCCAGTTTAATATCCAGTTAGCGTGATTGGCTGAAAGCTGCAAACATGTAGAATAACTTAAAGGAAGGATTTTAAGTTTGTATGTGTGCAGACACAAAGTAGTGTCATAGAAGTAGTTTCTTGAACATAAAGCTCATTTGTTTCAATTGTAAGCATAAAATTTTTGATGCTTTCTGATTATTTCTCGCCTCCTGTTTGATGCTCCTACAGGTTAAAAGGTTTTAATATAATTACTACTTATTTGACCATTGCATTTAATGAAACCTGATACAAACCTGATGCTGTTTCAGTTTAGCTCTGAAAATCCACAACTTTTATATTATTCGTTATTTAGGAGCTGCGAGTTACTTCTTCATATCCTTTAGTAACTCTCTGTTATGAACTAAAGAGTAGAAAAGCAACTGTAACTTGCTGAATTGCTGTTGAAACATCTCCTCAAACAGCTGCACCTGCCGGTAAAATTTCAAAATAAAAGGAGGACAACGATGTGCACATACTAAGTTGCTTTTATTAATACAGAACTGCATGCTACAGAGACTGTACAGCATAAACATTTATTCATTACAAAAAAACATGGTTTTGGAACCATTTAAAATAACAGGAAAAAACAAACGAACAAAAAGATAAGAGCATAAAATAGAACAGGAACATCACAGCCGTTAAGGAAACATTCAAACTATTTATCATTAGCATCTTAATAAACCAGAGAAGAAATCGACAGATTACAGTCGCGTCATGTCAACTACAATGGCACCGAGTGGATGATTCTCTTGTAGCTTTTTTTACAGCCTCTTGCAACATCAACATGCCTATTTTTTCTATCTACCTATATGTAGTAGTGTACTTAAAAGTGGCAGTTTGTGTATTTTTTTGTATTTAATAGTTTTTTTATGAACCTCCTAATATACATAATTTGGCCCTTGTGGGTTTATACAGTATGATGTCCGCCTTTTTATTAAGTTTAAATTTTAATATTTGACAATTTGCTACCAAACACATTTGTTATAGCAACATTTATACTACATACATAGCAATCTATGTAACGTCACAGCAAAGAATGGTATCGAAATAAAAAAAAAAACAAACAACAACGAAACAAAAGAAACAAACAAAAAAAAAAGATCCCTACAGCATGGTTAGAGGGGCAGAGAAAATTATCACAAAATTTGGCACGGAAAATCTGTACACGAATCTACAGTCTGAGAGATGTGACTGTGCAATAAAAAAGAAGGGCTTTAGACACTTTTCCAACTACTGAAGACACGGTACCCACTGTCTTTGTTTCAAGTTTTTCTTTTCTTCTTTTTGTAAAATGGCTTATAGACGCATTTCTTGAAATGAAGTTGTGCATACTTCTGTTCATGAGATCTACATAGTACACTGAGTGGAATCCAGGTTTTCAGTGAGGAAAGAAATCGATAACAAAAAGATTTGCCTTTTTAAAACCTCCTTGTAAAAATGGATCATTCATATATAAGTCGCTTACCTTAAGAAAAAATATTTGTACAATGTATTAAGAAAAAAAAAAGTCAAAAAGAGACACGTACAAGATACAACAAGCAATCTCTAAAGCAATAAATACTACTGGTCCTAGCGTTGTGACATTTTTGAATTTAATAACCCGCAACCCTCCCACCCCGACCTCCCCTCAAGCCCACCCAACTTGCCTGACTCCACCCCAAAGGTAAACAACAAAGAAAAAAGACAACGCAGTGGAAGAATGCATATTTAACACAGTAATCCCCCCCCTCCCCATTATTCTGTACATTTAAACAAGAACAAGTAACATCACAATTAAAGTTGTTCCTCAGAGAGGTGTCACCGCTAGCCTCATGCCCTCCTAGAGTTTGAACTGATGTCAGATGATTGGTTCGCAAGCTCGTATTTAATACAAATAAAGAAGGAGAACCAACTCTTTCAAGAAAAGGGCTCGTTGAACAATCTAGCCTACCTTTTTATATCGGTCTTTTAAACATTTTGAAGTGGAACTAAATAATTTTTTCTGTTTGCACTGTTTAACACTACAAAAAAGACAAAACAAAATTCATAAAAATTTTGGCAGATTCACAAAGCTATACTACAGCTCATTGTATCATTTCTTTATAATAATTAGATTTTTTTTTGATAATGATGGGTCAAATATTGACCAATGAACTTTAATAAAACAAAAACTAAAATTTCAAAGCCTTATGGCACAGAAACTTAACGAGAAAAGAACTGACGGCAAGTGAAATATAGCAGAGGGAGGGCCTAGAAAGGTGTGTGTCTGTGTCTGTGTCTGTCTGTGTGTGTGTGTGTGCGTGTGCGTGCGCGTGTGTGGAGCTAGAAAAGAGGAGAAGAATAGGGTTGACTATTCTATAGACTTGGTCACTAGCGACAGAGGCTGAGGGGCCGTGGAGGGGAGGAGCGAGTGGGAATGACACAGCGATGCCGAGGGCCGGGCCATTGAGGACGCCACAGAGGAGCCCGGCTGCCGCGAGGACGAGACGTCACCGTGCTCCAGGGCTCCGTTGTGGGAGGAGGCGCCGGGCGTTTTGCTAGCTGCAGCAGAGTTTTCCAGCTGAACCAAAGATGGTGGAGGCCCAGCCAGGAGGTGCGGGTGGTGGAGTGGCTGGTGGGCCGGTTTCATAGTCAGTGAAAGAGGTTGCATTTGTTCAGTCTGAGGTTTGGACTCTTTTGAGGAGGGGGAGGGGACCACTGAGGAGGGGGAGGATGGGGGGGAGTCTAGTAAGCTTCCGTCCGTAGAGGGAGGACTGGCACAGCTGCCTTCACCTTGGATGTAGCGAATGCACTTTTTTTTTCTCCTGAGGGATGAGGCGAGAGAAAGAGAACATCTTTTAGCATCACATCTTCAAACTGCAGCGCCTCTTAGCACAGTCGCTGACTTAAATGCACCTCAGATGAAGGAAACCTGCTATTTAAAGCTGGTTTTACATAACAGATAGCATTTTGGTGCATTTAAGTAGCTTCATAAGCCTTGTGCTAAGAAGAATTGTGTTAGAAATGAAATTTTTTTGCACAAGTTGTAAAATAAACAGACAGGACAGACATGAAGGAAAGATCACAGGTGAAGCAGCAGGGAAATGAAAAGCACACACAGAGATGATGATGAGGATGATGATGATTAGAGAACAAAATGAAGCAGATTAAATGTAATAATGGTTGCTCTCTGGATGTAAACGCAGCCTTTTTTCTGGTTTTTTTTATTTTTATTTTTTTATTATTTTATTATGAACAGGCAGAGCTACAGCTGGGGATCAGCCTGTTCTCTCCAGCAAACACGAGGTTACTGGACCTGTCTCACTCCTCTACCTCTATCTGGCTCCACTCTCTCGTCTCCTGAGGGGGCGCCGTTTGGAAACGAGGCGAAAAAGTCAACAAGATCCACACTACCCCGCATCTGCCCCACAGACACAAGTGTGTGTGCGTGAGGGGTCAAGGCATCATGTTTGCATTCCTGCCTGGGGTCGGGACCCTCCCCCCTGCCTGCCGAGTCCCGAGGCCAGGCCCATTGCGCTCAGTGGAGCCCGAATGAATGAGCATGGGAGGGGAGGAAGGGAGAGAGAGGGGGAGTTTGGAGAGTTCGGGGATTGTTGCATTTATCTGTGGTGACTCTGCTGCGAAGGCTGCGTTCAGATTTGGTTAAGGGGGAATCTCTGCCCACTTCATCTTTACCCTGACCCTGGCAGTGACCCCTCTCTCAGCTCTCTATTCTATCACGAGGATGCCTGAAGGCCACGGAGTATCAGTGTTCAAGACTCAAGGAGGGACAAGGAGTAGGTAAAAAGAAAAACTGAGGTGTTTAAAAAAGAAAGATTAGGTCTTTGTGGCACTTAAAGCTGATCTACTGTTTAATTAAGGATGTCGAATCAAGCTTTTTTCGCCGCAACTCTGGAGGGAGAGGAACTCTGCGAGAACGCAGACTGAGAGAGCAGATTTACGGAGAATGGAAAGGAAGAGGGACATCAACAAATCACATTAAAAGGGCACATGAAACCTTTATCGCATTCTAGAGTGAAAGACAGGCATGCATTTCCGATAAAGCTCAACAGAACAAGCACACAACACCGGACAGTAAGGAAGACTGAAAAAAAAAAGTCTGGGAAAGAGTGTGGATGAGGCTTTTAAGTGCATTCTACATTGATACTGTAGGAGTGGGTGGTGCGGGGTATCGACCGGCCGTATAAAGGTATCATTTTGCCGCTACATACACATCTCGCTCCAGATAACTGTCTGTCAAACTGCAACAAATGAGCTAATATCCATTTTTTAACAGACATATCGATTCATAGTATGTGCCTGTGTATGTTATTGATTTCTCCGTCTCGGGGGAAATTACACCAGATGCATCTTTTAGGAAATGGAGCCCAGAGAGAACTTTTAACCTCTCGGCTCCTGAAACGCAGACTGAATTATCCCGCTTTCCAGTCTCCTGATCTCATGATCTGCTATTATTGTTTAAGGAATAATGCAGTATTTTTTTGATATTGTGTGTGTGTGTGTGTCAGCTGGGAGGGAGATAAGAGAGCCAAGTGGAAACACCAACAGTGGCGGACTGCGAAGAGGAGGGTGAGTGTGACGTCCCACTTATTTCAAAGACAATTTTAATAGAGTAAAAAAAAAAAGTACAGCTGATCTTTAAAAGTTTTTGTCGGACATTCAGCAGATTTAAAAGTTGTGGCAAAAACTGATTAATGTCCTTTGAAATAGGTTTAAAATGTGTTGAAAGTGACCTCTTAGTGCAGCAAAATACAAACATTACCTGCCAAAATGCTGATTTTTTTTTTTTTTTCTCTTTTCGAGCCGAAACCCACAAAAAAAAAAAATGATCGAAGCAAAAAAATGAAACGTGTTGCAGCGGAGACAAACAATGTGTTGCAATGGTTGGTGTCGAAAAGGGGTCAAGAAAGAGTGGGGCAGGGTGTGGTGCAAGCCAGACACAGAGAAGGGAATTACTTAGCAGAAACAAATACCTACCATGAAAATATTCCCAATTCAAAGACTGCTTGTGTCAGAACAGAAAGACAACAGGTAGGGACTAAGTAAGGGTTATTGAAGAGGAGTTTGGAGGAAGAAGAGGTGGAGAAGGAGGAGGAAGAGGGCACAGAAAAGAGTGTCACTGAGCAGGCCCTCAGAGAAAGCAGGGCTAAATTTGTAAGCATAACATTGTTATTCAAAGGACGCCAATTAGAACAAACATGACAGTTAAGATGGGAGGGAATTATCCACTGCCTGGGAAGAAAATGGATTTCATCTACAAACAAATCCGATTTTTCAGAAACTTTATTTCCAAATTTCAATGAGGAAACTGTGAACTTGCGGCGAGATATTTTTCGTCGAGAAGATATTTTGCATTCTTATTAAAGAAATCCATTTTCTGCCACTGGGCCTGAACTGAGTTCAATGAGGAGGAAAAAAAAATTGCTGTGAGGGAATTTATAGCAGGAAGCTCCTCAGTAAAGAGAAGGCGCAGAAGAGTTTGCCATCTGTTACCACACTGATGGAAACGTGTTTTTTTAAGAGGGAGAGATATAATAATCAAGGAGAAGAAGCTGCTCATTGTGGATGTCTTCCTCCCATTGGTACTACAGCAGTTATACCTGCATGGTTTGCACCATAAACTCAGCTGGTCAAGCCCGAACAAGGCACGACACTTCTTTGGGGTATTTGCATCTGTTAGCCAAAGAGGTAGACACAAACATACACACAGAGACAAGAAAAAACAAAAAACAAAAAAAAAGGAAAGAAAGAAAAAAAGAAAAAATGGACACGTCATTGCACAGACAAAAAAATGTAGCCAGGACTTAGGTTTAGGCTGGCAACACTGGGATGTCCTCCATATTGACCAAACCATCAGGCTCCAGATCCTCCAAGCCCCAACCTGCCAGTTTAGGATTTTAACCAATCTCAGTGAGGCTTTTTTTTTTTTTTTTTTTACTGTACATCCTGCAACAAAACCCCTGCAACCTTTGAAATGTTTCTCATGGTCACATTCGCACAGACACCATTCATACAGACACTCTGGCTTATGCTGTTAACACCCTTTTTTCCCCAAACAGGTAGTAAAAAAAAATCAAATAGTGGAAACCTAGAGATAGACCGGCAGGGCGTGGCTGGGAGGAAGCTGAGAGATCACGATAGCCTGGCGGGACAGACAGAGAGGGGGAGGGAAGAGGAAGAAAAGGCAGCAGCAGTGGAGCGAAAGGAGGAAGTCCCAGTGTTCAAACACCCAGCCTTCACCTGGCCCCGGCCAGTGCAAGCACACACCATACACACCTGCACGGGCCACACCAGTTATTCTGTTGATCGAGCCCAAAGCGCGCTCGACACTTCTTAGGAGCGCTCAGGTCTGATGCCGCAACAGGGAGGGGAAGCCAGCAGAGAGGAGGAGGAGGAAGAGGAGGAGGAGGAGGAGGAGGAGGAGGAGGAAAAGAACCAAAACCAAAACCATAAGGAACAGAAATCAAAAGGAGGAGAGAAATAAGGAGAAAAAACAGGTAACAGTGAATCTATGAAGCTTTGCAGTGGCTCATTGTGCAAGAAACCCCCCACCGCCCCCCAAAACCCCCTTAAAGCCATTCTCAAGAGTGCAATAAAAGATAAAACTGAACACAATTAGTGTGTTTCAGACATTAGTAAAAAAAAAAAAACCCAAATGCATGCAAATGATTAAATAATGACACTACAAGTAATGTGGCAAAAGTTGCTTTCAGTCATTTAATGTGAATTTCTAACTGGAGTTAAAAGCTGAAGACAGGAAGTGCTTATTTGGTCGAGGGGGATTTAAATGGAGCAAATGCAGATTGGATTAATTTACAGCTAGCTATGTTATAAGTGCATTATGGTTTTTTAAAAAAAAAGACAAGGTCAAAGAGGGTGGGGGCTAGAAAGCAGCAGGAGACTGCTAGGCAGCACGGTGGTGAGTTAGCCCTAGCCAGGGGAGGGATTAAAAAACAGGCTGGAACCTGGAGAGGGAATCTACTCCTTCGACCTGGCATCAAACAGCTGACTGTTTTCCATCAACACTGGCTGTCTGCTGCAGACAAAGCTGCCAGTCACTTGCTAGCTCTACCCAGCAACCATTATGATACGAGGAGTAGAGCAGAGTGACAATATTGTCATGTTTGAGTCCAGGTCTCGTCTGAGTAGAGACAGATTTAAAGGGGGAAGTAAGCCAAACTCATGCTGGCCTATAAGAAAGGCACAAGCGCAGCTACTGAAGCGTATAGATTAAGGAGGTTTACCCTGACATCACAATCTTCAGGTCATACTCCAAAAATGATAATCTAACTTTTATATCATCACTTCCTCAAGCATATTGCATAGTGATTTTTTGCCAAAGTACGTAAATTGCTCTAAGCTAAATAGCAACATGAGTAAATGGAGGTGAATCAAATGAATAATATAACCTAGCTGGAAGTCAAATAAACAATAGCAACATTTTTATGAAAATAAAGCAGCAGACAAAGCAAAAAGAGCATAGAACTTATTCTTAAACCTGCCTAATAGTTCACATTCATTGATAAATAAATATACATTAAATTTTTTTAAAAAAAAGAAGAAAAAATAAACAAGTTAGTAATTTAATACTCAAAATGACATTAGCACCTGTAATCGGAGGGAGTGAAAGGCAAGGGTTTGGAAAATATTCTCTGTGTTCTGAAAAAAAAAAGAACAGATAGAGAGGCCTTCAAGAAGAAATCCGTCACCAAACGAGCGCAAAATACATGATAACAAGTCGCCATTTTCTCCTCACAATACGATCAGAAGAAATATGAATCATGAGAATATATTAAAAAAAAAAAAAGGATAAATCATAGAATTAGCAAACCTCCTTAATTTTTAAGATTTAAGTGATTTTCCTTAATGTTGATAATAAAAGCATGCATGGAAGCAAGCAAAGGGGCAGCCCAGCAAGCACATGCACACACACACACACACGCACGCAGATTCACGCATACACACACACACATACATACACTGTAATGTAGTGCAGTCTATCTGCAGGGCACAGGCATTATAAAACGGGGGGGGGCACGCACACAACACTAGCAAAGTTAATGGCTCTCACAATGCTTCAAGTTCACATTCTCAAAAACATACATATCACAATACCAGAACGCTAAGGGGCAA
>JAQNCA010000017.1:8155517-8168537 GCA_029783725.1 Acanthurus tractus | reverse complement strand
ACAATAGATGTTTTGTATCAGTGGCCTCAGAATGATGTGTATGCCAATAAAGCCATGAAGGAAAGTTACTGTCAGACCTGCGGGGTATGAGCTATCATCAGCCCACCACTGATCATCTTAATAACTCTACTGTGCAGCCACCTGGAGGGTCAGGTGAGGACTCCAGACCCACTAATAAACACATAGTCTTGATTCATGACTCTGCCTCTGGCATCCAATCACTGTTTGCAAAAAATCTGATTTTGATGGAGGGAATCGGTTTACGCCAGCCTAAACACTGCTTTATCCAAATGGTGAAGTCTGGGGCTGTATTTAGCAGTATTTAGCATTATTTCAATGCCACACAGCTGCAAAAGCTTTCGGACTAAAATAATAGAGCAATTATCTCTTTTCTTGCTCTTTCCACTGGCAAACGGATACAAGAGGACAGCTGTGCCTGTTCTTTATCTAATACTGCATGTACTTTATGTCAGTGGGAATCTGGTCCAATACGATTTACATGTACATCATGTACAAACTGCTCAAATCCTTCACATTTCTACAGCGTTCATTAAAAAGAAACATAAACCAAGGCAGTCCCTTGCTTGCGCTGGAGCTCCTGATCTGATCCTCGCAACTAGAATAGAGGGATAAAAAAAAAAAAAAAAAAGGGAAAAAGCAAAGAACTGGTGGAAAAACAATCAGGATGGGGGGTTATGACAGCTGCCAAATGCAAATGAGACGGCAGCCGAATGCTTGAAGATGGCCTCTGTCTTCCTCTCTCTGCCTCTCTCACTTTCTCGGCTCCCACTTTTTCTCTTGTCCCACCCCCTATCTCTCACCTCCTAACCTCCTCCTTCACGACTCCCCGCTCCTCCCTCGGGTAATGATGTGAAAGAATGTTGTCAATTCTTCATCTCTTGGTGCTGAAAGGCTTTAGTGGCCATTTAAATGAGTTCTTTTGTCCAGGGGCCCCGGCCATTGAGAAGACAGTTCAAAATGCCCATCCACTGAGTCCACATTTAGACAGAGGGTGTAAGAGAGGGTGTGTATGGGACTGAGAGAGAGAGAGAGAGAGAGAGAGAGAGAGTGAGAGAGCGAGAAGCCAGCTGATTTACATGACAGTCACTTGTGGTCTAAGAGTGTGCTCTTTTTTTTTTCCTTTTTTCTTGTCTAAAAGGCCCAAAGTGAGGCAGAGAGCAGCAGGCTGGACTGACTGCTGCCTCCACAGTCAGCTCAGCTCAGCTCAGCGCAGACGGTGGCTGGATGGAAAGAGAAGAATATAGCAATGCAAGCTGAAGTTTTTTTTAATAGCAAGTGTGTGATGGTAGCTCGTGCTAATTTCCAATAAAAGACAGCACAGTTAGTGAATTGTCCCCCCCTTCTGAGCTCTTTCCTTTGAGATCTATCTTATAAAATTCAAGAAATCCTTTGCAAGTGCCTCTGGGTAATAGTCATTCCTATGGTGTTTGATTCATTCTATATATGGTCGGTCAGCTGATGTGGACTTCCTGCGGTCTGATGTCTTCAATCAGTTCACCTGCTCCCTTCTACACGCTGTGCGATCACCGCACACCCACTTTATCTCCCGCTGACGTCAAGGCAGCACCCGGTGGTCCCTTGCGGAAAGGAGGCCCAGCACCTGCCCTGTGGTCACCGTGGGACAATGAAAGCCCAGGACTCGCCTGGCAGGCTGCTGGGTGTTTCAGCCGCAACAGAGCCCATAGAGCGCCCGAGAAACAACAAAAGCAGGCAACGTGGGAGTTTTTACTCTCCTTGCTCCACAAAAGCCAACAAAAAAAAAAAAAAAAAAAAGAAAGAATATTTCCTGCCCCGACACCCCCGCTGACTTGCATCCTTCCCACCACCTCCGTCATTACAACAAACAAACACGGCAGAAGACAAACTGAGACGCCGCTCTGTAGTAATGATGACCGTGATGATTCTCAAACCTCAAAAAAAAGAGATATCAAAAGACCCTGCAGAAAAATTTAAGAGCGCACTCTTGTACGAACATCAATGAGCAGCACATTGACTCTTTCCACATCCAGGACACATACGGCGCCTGCTGCTGAGGAAGGCCAGCGCTGTGAAGTGCAGGCAGCACAGTTAAGTACAGCAGACACAAACAGAAACAGCAGCTGCCGCCTCTGGTCATGTTATTGATATCGCCTTGCCTCTATTTATTGTTTTCTATTCCATTCTACTTTATTCTACTCTTTTATTTCCAGCTGCCAGGCTTACAAGCTTGAAGAAAAAAGAAGCTTATATGCATTTGTTTTTTTTCCTTTCTTGTGTCATCCTCTATTCACAATGGTTCTTCTCCACAATACCTGCACATCCACTATCGATTAATGGCTAACAAACACCACTATTTTTTGATCGATCTAAAACTCAAATAACTAAAAACCTCCAACACTGTAGCTCGGCAAGTGTTAAACTTATTCAAAAAGCTGCGATGCTGGTACAACCAGAACTTTGTCTCGAGTGTAAAATATTTCCGATAATAGCTGGTGAGAAATGCTGTTCAACCACAGTGTGAAAAGAAGCCTTTTGGAAGTGGACAAATGAATGAGCTGCCTCAAGTCCGACCTCTGGGGAGTGAAGAGGAGGGGTGCAGGAGAAGGCAGAGGGAGTGAGAGAGTGACAGCAGGACGGAGTGAGACAAAGAAAGGGAGACAGAGAGGTGGAGGCCGGACAGGAAAAAGCTGTTGGCCTTGCATTTCCGCCTGGTGGCACCTCGCAGGGCCAATTTGAGCCCTAAATGTGAAGGTGGCGACCTTGCGGGCCCAGGGGGTGGCTGGGTTTTGGGGGGGGGGGGCCGGAGCCTCTGTCTCTCTGCTTTATGTCATGATATGATGAGTTGTCACAACAGCTTGCGGGGCGCTAATGAGCTGTAGTGAGGCCGGGGCAGGGAAAGGAGGCCAGGAGGAGAGGGGAGAGACAGAGAGAGAGAGAGAGATGTGGGGATGACAGTGCCGTGATGGATTGGGGTCCTCTCAGGCCTCCGAATTCCAAAGCAAGCAGAAAAAGCTGCCAGAGCGCCCTGAGCCTCTCCCAGAGCGTGCAAGTGGCCCGCGTCCAAGGCACATGGAGTGACATCGCACAGAAAACACACAACAGCGACACTGGGGCAGCTGGGGAAAGTGTCAGGGAAGAGTGTGTGTGTGTGTGTGAGTGTGTGCGAGTACATGCGCGCTATTTGATTCGGGCGAAAACAAAAAGTACAAACTGTGCTGCCACCAGTCTAATGAATCATCTGGTGATATTCAGTGTCTTCCTGTTGAATGTGTTTACACACATGACTGCTGTTTTGTCCGATGGGAGGAATAGAGTGCCCCCTCTAGGCTAAAGATCCTCATCTCCTAGCAAAGCCCATACCCCACTAATGTTCTCACACACACACTTACACACACACACACTGAGTAGCACTCAGTCAAGTCAATCCTCAGATTCAAGCAGACAATCTAAAGGAATACTTAGAGATGAACAGCAATGGATTATGAAATGCTCTGACAAATTAAAGGCTTATCAGAGCCTCGTTTCTCCTGCATACCGCGCTGATTAAAAAAAAAAACCCTGCTGCATTTCAGAAAATCAGTTTCTCTTGGTTAATCATAAGAGAAAAAAGAAACTCCACAATATCAAGAACCTGGGAATTGTAAAAGGGGGGGGAGCAAAAGGATTTAAAAAGCAGATATGGAGGTGTTGATCAGTTTTCTCATGCAGAGAAGATGCGTCTCCGAGGGCAAGGGGCTCCCGAGACCACAGTATATTTAAAAGTTAATCTATTCACTTTGCTGCAGTGACATGCCGACTGCTTGATCACAGCGCTGAACAAAAATATTATGTGGGCCAGAGCCTTTGCTCCCCTTCCTCCTGCTCTCTTCGCTAGCACTCAAGTCGTTCGTCACCATTTATTTTTGCTTCCCATCTTTGATAGTCGGCACATCAAATAGAATTGCAGAAAGGACATGTTCTGATATGTCACAGATAAATAAAACTGCGCACAAATAGCTTAAATATGAAGTGGTATTTGGTAGAACTGTTGTATTCTGTGAAGACAAATCGCCTCTTAAGACACACGTGTGGTTAAAGCTTTTTCTTTTCAATGTAAACAGCCCTCTTGAGCTCTCATACCTGAGTTAAAGGGGCTTCTCTGAGAGGTGATATTGTATCACAGTGTTAAGAGCCAGACTGAATTCTGCCTTTTGAAATGCAATCAGCCCCTCAGAATTTCAGTTGAAAGCCAGGCAATTAAGAATTTGAATTGGATGGCAACATTGACAAAGGAATATGTTAATCTGTGAGGTTATTGAAATCTTATTTTACATTTCATGGTTAAGACATGAGCTTGATCAAATAATGTTTTGTCGAGTAAATAATATTCCTCTCTCTCTCTCTCTCTCTCTCTCTCTCGAGAGAATCTTGTTTCTGAAAATGCACTTTTTTAATGAATCCAGACACACTGCATATAATGTTTATTATTTAGGGCAAAGTTTACGATTATTAAAGAGCAGTTTTACAGTTTGTGACAGCCACACAGAGTCATGCATCAGTCTTTTAGACTCATGGCTGTGT
Source organism: Acanthurus tractus (assembly GCA_029783725.1). Classification (NCBI taxonomy): domain Eukaryota; kingdom Metazoa; phylum Chordata; class Actinopteri; order Acanthuriformes; family Acanthuridae; genus Acanthurus; species Acanthurus tractus. The sequence goes on along the minus strand of JAQNCA010000017.1, from coordinate 8,163,977 downwards.
GTGATGAGCATGAATATATTATTCAATGTATGCGTCAACATGAACACACACACACACACACACACACACACAGAAGCGACAGAGGTGTAAACAAAAAGTTTCCTGTGAGGCAGATTGTTTTAAACACTGAGAATTCAGATGACCACAACTCTCTCTCCAACCAAAAACTCCCTCCCTTACCAAACTACTACCAACCTCCACCAAAACAACAACAACAACAACAACAACAACAACAACAACAACAACCTGTCAGGATAATGCTAAAAGCCTTGCAGAGAGAGTGAAGAAGCAGGGGAGCAGTGCTGCGTTACTCACCCAGCTGCTCAGATTGAGGTGCCAGCAGCCCACCTGCTGGAGGAGAGAGAGCCCGGGGCCCAGGACTCCTGCCTTGGCTCCCGTCTCCTCCGGCCCGGCTGAAGCTCCATCCCGCGGGTACATGACCCCCTCGGTCCCGGTCCCACCCCCGCCCCCGTCTTCTCCTCCTCCTCCTCCTCCTTCCACCTGGCCCCCCCAGATCCTCCTTCCCTGTCTACGCCGGGGAGAAGCCCTCTCGCTTCTCTTGGCCGCTTCTCTCCTCCACTTCTCCTCCTTCTTTGTCTGTTTCTGCTTTGGCTCCTTTCTCCACTGTGTGCGAGTGTGTTGTCGGGCATGTGTGGTGTTGTGTGCGCGTGTGTTTATCGTCCCCCCTCTCTTTGCACTTGGTGCCGCGGCTGGCTGACCATTGTTCCCCTCGGTTTTGACATTAGAGTGTGTGTATGTCTCTTGAGGTGTCTGGAGCAGGGCTCAGGGTTTGAGGCCTAGTTTCTCCATCCACACACACACACACACACACACACACAGAGTCACCACAGTCCTCCCCACCCACCTACACCCACCCTTTAAAAAAAAAAAAAAAAAAAAAATCCCCCAAAATCCCTCACTCTAACCACAGAAGCCCCTCGCTCTCAGCGGCCAGCAGTCTCCTCTTCTTTCTCAGTCAAAGTTTGATGCCGGTGACAAGAAGTACAAAAAGTGAGAGCCAGACAGAGAAGGAAAAATTACTGCGAGCTGCTTTTCAGCACTGCAGCAGTCTTCCCACAAGCAATACTCCAGAAAAAAAATATATACTCACAAACACACGCGCACACACACACACACACACACACACACACACACATAAAATCAGTTATTACCCAAATCCCTGCTGTACGTTGGGTCTGTGTATGTGTTTCTTAGAGTATGTGTGTGTATGTGTGTGGGCTCTGCTGTGCCTCCAGGATGCCCAGAGACGAACTGGCAGCTTGAAAAGCTACAAGGTAAAGCGAGCAAGGCGAGAGATGGAGACAAAGAGGAGAGAGCAGGAGAGGGAGAGAGATAGAAGAGGAAGAGAAAAAAAAAAAAAAAAAAAAAAGGAACAATACACAACAAAAACCACAAAGGGAGGGCAGGCTCAGCAAAGTGTGGCCAACAGTCACTTTATCTGTGTGATGCTGACAGTCCCCTCTTCATACCCACTTTCCAGGGTGGGGTGGAGGTGGAGGTGGGGGGTGGGGGGGGTGAACCATGGAGAGAGAGAGAGAGAGAGGGGAAAGAAAGTCTTCACTCTGACATGGACGTGGCACCTTTTGTCGCACTCCTTCTTTTATTTTCTTTCTCCCTCTCACACTTTCTTTAAAAAAGAAAAGAAAAAAAACTACCTAAGAATGGAGAACAATTCTTCTCTTAACTCCCCCCCCCTCAACTTTGTCTCCATTCAAGGTTCATGTGAACAAGGCCTCAAGCCCCTCCTCGCCGCCCTCTTTTTCCCATTCTCTTTTCTCTGCATCCATTTCACCTTCAAATCCATTATTCGTCTGAATGCTGGAGTCAAATGATAAGCCTCGCATGGTCACGACTTCTTTTCAACAAGCGCAAAGAAATTCAAGATGATCTGTTGTCTATCCGTGCATGCACAGCCGAGGTGCGTTACAGGGGGGAATTCCTTCAAACATTTCATTTGTTATTTTGGAAAAGCAAAATATGTTTCTAAAAAATTTTTGAAAAAATCTGTCCACAAAAAAACCCCCCAAAACATCCTTTTAAAAATTGTTTCTCCTGAGTTAGCTAAAAAAAAAAAATAAAGGTTTGTTCTCACATTAACATTTAATGTAGAGAAATATGTAAGTATATATATATATATGTGTGTGTATTCTTAATAAAGAACAGGAAAAAATAATAAAACACGAATTCAAGGGATATGAAACCATCTGACATTGAAAAAAAATCATAGCATCTTAAAATGATTTAAAAACAAAAACCACAAAAGAATAAACTATTTCAATATATAAGAATTATTTTTTGAACTTTACATTCGATAATGAACTGGCATTGTCAGCTTTTTATAAGCTCCAACAACCTGAACCTGACTAATGACCATGACAAATTAAATATTTATAGAAAAAAAATATATTTCAATCTATGCACAGTGAATTTCATGTATTTTAATACAACCAGAAGATTATTTAAGAGCAAAATCATATGGAAAAATCAGTAAGTATAGGAATTTATAAATGTTGCAAAAAAAAAAAAAGATTTATTTTAAATTATACGTCTTTAAAATTGAGCTTTAATAAAGAAGAATGTTTTTCAGCTGTGTCACAGTGTTCTAAAAGTTGGCGACAGAAACAACTGAGAGACTTTCCTCTTAACACGCTGTTCCTTTTTCTGTCCTTTTTTCTCCTGCAGTCGCTCAGCCTCTCTGTCACTGTTAGGACCCTGCTCTTCCCCTGGCCTGCAGCAGGCAGTCCTGAGGCCCTTAAAGCCAAAACAAAGCCCTGGGAATGTCCTTTACACAGCTCGGACAATAGCGCGGGGGCTCCAGCTTGACAAGTAAAAGAGCCCCGACAAGGCGGTGGCTAATTGCCTGCCCTCCCTCCATTCAGCCGGCCCGCCACACTCCTGCCATCTCCTTTTGTCCCACGTGCACTTTCTTAAGTAAACTGCCAGTTCACCAGCAAGTGATGGACAGCTCCCAATCACCCAGCCACAATGGCATCAGCGCCACAACACAAGAGAGCAGAGGGGGGAGAAAAAAAAATACTCTATTCCACTCCACTGTCTGGAGATGTTCGCACGAGACCCAAAAGTGTGCAATACAAGGCGAAAAAAAAAGAAAGGAGAAAAACTTTCTAAGAACAAGCAAACGGAACGGCCTGTGACCTTTGTAAAAGCATTATTTTCTCAGATAAATGCGCACAATGCAGGATTAAACAGTGAAGGAAAAATACTGTTAACAAATGAGTCGAACTTTAAGGTCTTGATAATTACAGAATAATTGTACTATTTACAAAAATCAGTTTTGATTAAAAAAATACAGACACTAAATGTTAACAATAAAAAATATTAACCCTGATTTATTAATGCTTGAGAAGCAGAGGAATAGCAGACAATCCAGACGGCAAAAATAACCTAAATCGAAATGTAAATACAACATATAAAATTTTTAAATTGCCTCAATATAAATAATGGCATTTATCAATAAGCTCTGATATAATTGAGTTTTAACAGACAATGAACAATAATCATATTTAGTTTGATGTCTTAGAATAATACACCCCTGTCAGGCTGTCAAGACAAAGCAATCAAACACTGCCTTTCATTATCCAAATTGTCAATCTGTCACTTAGCAACATAAGTGTTATAAATTGCCAAACGGAGCCCAGAAAAATATCCATGAATAAATTCAATCGCAACATAATATTTTAAGCCAAACAAGCACCAGAAAAGAAAGCACAACAGTAATTAAAATGTTTAAAAGTCTTACCATTTAAAAGAGCTGTATTTGGGATGCTGCTCGGTTCCTGGTTAAAACAAGCATGCTGGCACTCGTGGTAGTGCACAGACTCCAAGCAGACTCCCACCACCATGTCAGCCACTAATCCACTGGGGGGCAGCACCTCATCTACGGCAGCCCCTCGCTAACGCCTGATGGGTTAAGCCGATAAGAGAGCGGCCGGAGGACCGGGCGAGAGCCAAGGTATGCTGGAGCGACTTAGGACGGCAGCCCTTCAGGTCCCAGAGCGGAGAGGACTGCGAGCGGGTGGCCAGAGCTGGCTGTTCACTCTCAGCCCCCTCATGCATTCAAACGCACACTCAGGCTGCGCTGCTCCTCTCCGCGTCGGACCGGGACTCCCTCTTTCCCCCTCGCCCATCTTCATATCCCCCCTAATAAGCTCTTTTGTGTCCATCTCTCTTTCTTTGATAAGTTGAAAGAACAACAAAAAGAGGGAGAGAAAGAGAGAGGCTTTCATTCAGCGGCTTGGCAGACATAAAGGTAGTGGAGTGCCGTCTATAGGAGTTGCCCTAACTTGGCTAAACTCAAGCAGCGGGGTGTCTCTCGTCATGTCATTAATCCCCAAAACTAGCCACGCTCCATTCACCGCTAGTCACACTAAATTAAATGCAAAATCAAAAACACAAACGCTGGGCAGAAAAAGCGTCAGAGAGGAAAAAAGAAAAAAAAAAAAAAAGCTGGAGAAAGCGTTCCGATCCGGGGCAAAGGGTGTGTGGCGCTGCAGCCACATTGCCCCTCAGTCCTGCCCGTCGGTAGCCCCAATTTTTTGATGTAAGAAGCCACGGCAAAAACCAGCCACACAAAACACATACCAAAAAAAAAAAACAAAAAAAACAATCATTTATCACCAAAAGAGCCTGTCATTTGCAGTACAGCTTTTGCACCTCCAACTCTCCTGCCTGAACTCTCTTAAGACAACTGAGTGGGGGAAAAAGGAACCCCAAACTCCAAAGTAAAAAACCTGCCAGACAACAAGCCAACAACAGCAGTTAAAACAATACCTAAAATACCAATAAATGGATACAAGCCCTGTATGGTTTTTCGGGAGAGCTGGCAATAGAAAAATTCAACCCGGCCAACTGGTGGCTTGAAGAGAGGAAGCCCACTCTTAAAGCCGTGATCCGACCATCCACTATACCACCGCTGTGAGCCTTTTAACCACAGCAGAAAAAAAATGACTATTGATCTTCAAATAGCGATAATTGAAAAGATCAAAAAGATTAAACAAAAAAAAAAGAAAAGAAAAGGAGAATGTGCTGACTTACCATGTTATGCTCCTTTTTTGTTGTAGGTTTTTTTGTTTAAATAAAATAAATATTTGCTCAAAGATGCAGCATTGGAGGTGTCAAATATTTGTAGCCGTCTCTTGATCGTATTACTTCCACAGTCCTGGTTTCCAATGCGTCTGAACTTTTTCCCTTTCTCTTTTATTTTGTTTGTGGTACCTAGCCTTTTTTTTCCCCTGCTTAAGACTTTAAAAGCCTTCAGCTCAGTAAAGCAGCACAAATTATCTTGCCACCTTGCTCAGCTCTGATGCTTTGGCCGCTAACTTTGGAAGGCCCTTTACTACTGCATCAAAATTAGCATTGTCAAAGCAGTTAATGAATATTAATATTGTATTTGTCATTGGAGCTGGCCCATTGCTGAACTCCAAGTCATCCATCAGGGACAAGATTAAGCACACAATTATTTCTGACTGACAGGGACCAAATCTGGAAGATTTTTTTTTTCCTCCAACAATTTAAAGAAAAAGACACAGCATCATCTTAAGGTACCTCCCATGAGACGAGACAAGATTAATACACTTTTAATGAAGCAAGATTTCAGGGTGCATGAACAGCAGGAACCTCAAGAAAAAAAAAAAGGAGAGGAATATAGAAATATTTTGACTCATAATTCTAACCATTTTTTTTAAGGATTGAAATCATAAATTACAAATAATTCTGAAGATGGTACACTAAATTTCAATTCAAAGACCCTCTTTTTTTTTTTTCTTTTGATGAACGGATTTATTCCCCTTGATTTTCTTTTTACAAGAAGATCAGGATTTGCTTTTTCACCTTCGGTGCAACGTTAAGAGAAATAAGATGTACAAGCGCTGCACTGTGAACAATGCTGGCGCTAAATTTAACATGAAACATTCATTAAAAAACCTTGGACCTCCAGCACTCTCGGCAGAAGCCGGCGAAGCACCGACCGCTGAGGACCACACAGGCAGCCTCCATCAGCACCACCCGCTGCATCCAGGAGCATTCTCGCCGCTCCGCCACCCGCTTCCCACGGAAACAGCCTCACACTAGGAACCGCGGCTCTGTCAAACACGGCTCTCTGCACAATTTTCCGAACCTCCATCAAATATGTCACAATGCACAATTTTAAGATCTTTCCAAAATAATTATGTAATTCCAAAATCTCTTCTGAAAATTATTTATGTCATGATTAAATAAATATTAAACTCTCTCCCATCTTAAATATTTGCCTGAATCACAGTCAGAGGTAATCCTACCTGTGCCTGTCTTGAAAAATTAAGCAGATGACATGCCATCTTCTTCAATCCTCTGCACCCAAAGCATTATTGTATCTTCAGCCTGATTTTAAAGAGTAAAACTCTTTCCTCTTTTCTCAGATATTGCAAACTCTGAGCAACACAGCTTTAAAAAGCAGCATCCATGCTTGTCGCACAATTATCTGACTACTTCACTCCGTTCGGTGATTTCGGTCAGAGGACCGTCCCAATGCAAAATCTTATTCGGGTCAAATTAAAACACATTTTCTGTTTGCGCCCTTCTGATGAATATAACTATAAAATAAAGGGGAAAGCAAAGAGGGGGGTTGCACAAAAAAATGGCAGATGTGGGGCACTAATGCCAGCAGCATAGTGAATTGTGTGAGTGCGGGGGTCAAGCTGCGGGCTCACCTTGGAGCGCCGGGCCCCTGCCGACCACCCTGCCGGCTCCCTAATACCATTAGCAACCCTTAGATGAACATACTAAATTGGCCTTTTGTTCTCCAGGTGCCGATCCAGCATCACTGGTGTCACAGAACCAAATACAGATGGTGCTGCCTTTTTCTAAAATGAATAGCGCGCATAAGAAAGCGCTCCGTTCTCCCGATTCTCCAAAAGCCGTCGGCATTGCCGCAATTTTTTGTCGGCGCTCCGTTTGCTTTTAAAACTTTAGATTTCACTTTGTAACATGTAATTTATTTCGTTAATATGTCAATTTAAATGTTTACTATTATTATTATCATACAAATAATATAATTTTTATTTAACATCAGAGCTTTTATTCACAAGATCTCACAATGAGACGTCTGATGTGTAAGGCTCGATCCAATCAGCAGTAAAGAATGATAAATGTAACAAAATTACGAAGCCAATTAAAATTAAATTTAGAATTTTATTACATTAATTTGATTCTTTTAAAAATTATTTTGAGCCAGAAAAATTTAACAAGTTCCTGCTAAAAAATGACGGATAAATAAAGTCTCTGTTTTGCAGCACAGACCGTATTAATTCACACAAATAAATACAGCCTTAATAATCCAAGCATTAAAAATATGGACGTTAAATCGAGATCTTATAAATCACATGAATGCTATGGAATGCTGTAAATTAAATTTTAATTAAACAAATGATCTTTTAATTGTTGTGACACAAGCACAGACACTGATTAAGTGTTCACACGAGGCTGTCTATGAAAACAGGCACCAAACACAGAATCCCACCGCTGCTTAATTCATGTTGAGAGCCTAAAACAGGTCCAATCTAGGTGAGGAGGAGAGAGGGGAAGGGAGAGACGAGAGGGAGCAGAGCAGGCAGCTCTGTGGCCCAGCGTGATCGCATCAGCGCTAGTATCAAATTAACTCTCTGACTTTGAAACTTATTGATCTGCTATTAAGACACTAGTGAACTTGATGAAGTGAGTGCTGTAGGTGACTCTAGGACTTCAAAGTCTCGCACCAGCCACATAAAACAAGCCACTTTGATCCCCGCTCTGCTCCTCGGATCTAGAGAGGGGGCTTCAGAGGAACCCCCCAATTCTCCTCTCCTCTCTTCTCCCACTCACCCCGGGCCCGGGCTCCAGCTCTCCCTTTCCCTTTTTCCCTTTTTCCACGTCTGCTGATGCCCCAAGAAACCGGCAAAAACCCCGGTGCCACACAATGTTCAATCGCACCGCGTTTCGCAGAGCAAGTCAGCAAGTTGAGAGCACAGTAGTGTTACAGTGCTGCAGACAGATCTCCTTTTCTGATTCTCTGAGAAATAATAAACCAACACACACACACACACACATACACAGAAAATGCAATATGATGTCAAAACAACTACTAGAATAAGGTGGCCATCTAAGCGTATTGGCATAAAAATTCAGTGCCGATAAGAAGGGGATTCTTCATGCCAAATACGGCATGTAATAAGGTCGGCGATGAGAGAGACAATGCAGAGTGGGAGATAGCAGCACTATTGTGTGGTGAATACATCCCCCTCTTCGCTTAAGGCAAGTCTTCCCACTACATTAAATACTGTGTGCTGCCAATCACACCTGCCTTTTTTTTTTTTCATTTTGTGCCACTGGGTGGAGGTAGTAGTTAATGTTTTCAACATGCACCACATCACTATTATACACCGAAGCAGACACAAATCACACCAC
>JAQNCA010000017.1:8145297-8155417 GCA_029783725.1 Acanthurus tractus | reverse complement strand
CCCCCCCGGCCCACACAATCCTTTCACCACTCGGCCCCCACAAAAAAAAAAAAAAAAAAAAAAACATTATGGGACAAATGTAAAAAGAAAACAAAAAAAAAAAATAAACAAAAACTCTCTTTGACTCTTCAATTTGCGACAAGACAGCCTGCGAGACTGAGTAATAAAATCTCACATTCACCCTCCACTGAGCTGCTAACTTAGCAGGACTAAGTAAAATAAATATTAACGGCTAAATTAATCATCGGCAGGACAATGTTTGCACTCAGGCTCCAGTGCTCACAGGCTGGGTGTGTGTGTGTGTATGAGTGTGTTCGTGTGCAAGTGTGTCTGCACTTGGAGTGCCGGGGCTAAGCTGCGCCTGTTTAATTAAGAGGGGTAAAACAGATGACAAATGCGAGACAGTTAAACATTTAATGTGTGCTTATCTCCCCCCTCATTTATTTTGGTTGGGAGAGATTCAGAGTGGGTGGCGTTTAAGAGTGATGCGCCGGCGAAACGCTGGTGGAATTAGAACGCAGCCCCGTGTGCCGTGACAAGTCAGCAAGCGACGCACAGCCATTTCCTGACAATTGTTTTGACGTTTAGCAACTTAATTCTGTTTGATGACAAAGAAGGGATTACGTGATAAATCAAATAAACACAAATGCGGATTGTGCAACACAGCTGTTTTGTGGGGAAAAAAAAAGGCAACAAAAATAAAAAATAAAAAAAGAAATGAGTTTCAACGTAAATGACACCATGTCACTTAATTATGGATATAGTATTTTTAGCAGCCTTGCCTAAATTGTCAAAATAAACCATGCAATTAAAAATGCAATTGTATCAAAGGCCTACTTTCTCCTTCATTTCACCTGACAAAGATTACTTTTTTTTTTCTTGATGTTCCCCATTGTGTATCTGGTGCTGATGCACATTGCCTAGAGTCAATGTCAAATCCCAGCTCCAATAGTCCCGCAAAAAATACAGAACGAACAGAGCCCGCGGCGCACACATCCCTTTACTCAACCCACTTGCAATATCTCACCCAAAGTTATCGTTTTCAATGTGACAATGTTAAAATGAGAAACAAAAATGCGCTTTAAACACATATACCTTTAGATACCATATAGATACATGGATAGATAGAAAGATAGATGGATAGATAGATAGGTGGATGGATAAAAAAGGGGTGACAGGGTGGGGGGATAGATGGGGGGAAAGAGCTAAAAAAGCAAAAAGAGAGAGAGGGGAGAAAAACAAGAAAAGGAGGAGGAGGAGGTGGAGGAGAAAAAAAGCCCTGTGCCACGAGCATATATAAGAGAAACCTTCACCAATTAGTGGGGAGAAACGGGAGAGGGAGCTGCCGCGGCGTCGGCACTCAAAGAGCCAGGCCTCGCGGCGAAGCTGTCATGTCGGCAGGATTGATCAACAGGCCTGCTATTTCTAATGGCATGTTGTCATGAAGCTGCAGCCATGGGGAGCCACCTGCCTCAGTCCTTGCACAGCACTGTGTGTGTGTGCGTGCATGCGTGCGTGTGTGTGTGCGTGTGTGTGCACGTGCGTTTGTGTGCATGAAAGATGGGGTTGGGGGTACTGCAGCATCCATACCTATTCTGTGCCCATATATCTTTTACTAACAATTTATAAACAGCCTGGAATCCTCCTCCCACTCTCTGGCAGTCTACCTTGCCTATCGCTTAAGGTGGAAGAAATGTGCCATCCTGGATTTCTCTTTCTTCTCACACAACAGAGCCGCGCTATTGTAAAACCCAACACAATGGATACAAAACGTATACAGCGTTGAAGGAAAATGTAAATGAAAGCAAAAAAGGTTTTAGTAGCTCCAGAATAAAAAAAAAAACAACAATAAAAATTAACCGTAACACTTATTCGGGTATTATTTATTCTTTTTAATCAATTTCGCTTTCTTCACGGTGAATGTTTTCAGCGTTAAACAAATTAATTCCTCAATCATTTTGTATGAAACAGAACATTATATGGATAAAACTACTCCGAGTTATCATCTGAGAGGCATCGCATTTGATTATAGCCCATTTCCTGTATATGAAAAAAGCAGCCAAATAATCTTCGTACAATAAGAACTCGACTGCAAAATGTCATCGCGGGAAAAGCAAAATCAAAAACAAGGAAATTGCTTTATTTAAAAAAAATAAAAAAAACCTGTCACGTTATCCTTATTCTTCAGTAATACGGCGACAAAAAAAAAAAAAACTGCTTCGTTTTCAGCCTCCGCAGCCAAACAAGCCCGGCCTCGCTAACAATAAAAAGTCAAATAAAAGTTACAGAACTTGAGAGTTCAAGGTACCGCGGGCTGCTTGGAGTGCGTGTCACGTACAGTTAACCTTTTTATCGGGCATGCCTGTGGTCTCATCAGTCGATGAAATTCTTTGCCCGCGGCGGTGGCTTAGCCGAGGGACACGGACCAATAGAAAAATATTTCATTGTGTTAGCATTTCAAATGGCGAGTGGAGGGTGGAGAGGAGGGCATTTGGAGGGGCGGTGGGGGAAGAAGCTCTAACCGATCGTTGCCAGCGGAATTAATTGCCTATTCTGAGAATAATGTCCCTTATCCACGAACCTCGGAGGGCCGAACGCTAGCAGAGGCCACTTTTTTTTTTTTTTGTTTGGTGTCTTCAAAAAGAAGGGCGCTTAGGGGTACTGGCCGTATTAGGGGTTTAGCTCGGTCCCCTTTAGGCCGGGGAAAATAATCAGAAGCACTGAACCAAACTCAACTAATCCGTCCCCCAATTAAAAACGCAGAACCCATTACACCTAATGTTGATTTGCGATGACAATTAAATACTTTTAAACAAATTATACATTTATTAACAACTAGCGAATTCGGACTAATAATTTGATCATTTGACGAAATTCACTTTAAGAGAGAAAACATGAGAAGAATAGCGGTTTCGTTTGGCTTTCGGCCAGCGCTCGATAAATGGCTCAAGATGGAGCGACCTCGGTGGTGCTTCTATCCTTTTATTTAAGGGGATTTAAGTTCAGGCTCTGTTACACATTGGCCAAGCATATGCAATGACCCTAACTGATATTGGTGCATCTTTTAGCCACATCTTAATCTAACCTTTATAAAGCTCTGTGGCTTTTCAGACTCAAAACAGCATTAAGAACGACTATTGTTTGAGAGGAGGCAGCCCACGGAGACGAGTCCGCGGAAAAGCTGGGACCGAGCTGTGGAGGGAGCCCTCTGGAAAAAGCAGCTGCTTATGCACTCCAATCAGTGGGACACAAAACCAAAACCCAACCACTAAGAAGGGTGGGTAAAAAAAAAACATTTTTTTTTCTTTTTTTTTTAAGGTGGAGGGGGCATCCCAAATGTTCCATCCCTCCATATCGACCTCTACGGGCCCATTCGTGCTAGGTGTCGATTTCATCCCTCGGCAGATGGACGGGCGAATTCGCAGCAGTCCCCATTACACGCCTCTCCTTCGCTCATTATGAATTCAGTCAACGAAGTCAATCTTATTAACTTCCGCGCCGGTTCACACATGACATTTTCTTCAATTTTCTCGCCGACATCAAAAACATCAATTAGCAGCTCGAAAATGGGAAGGAGCGAATGACAGAGTCCGATAACGCCGACTTATTTGAAGCCGAGGGTAAATCTATTCTCCAGTTTTGAATGTGTTCATTACAATTGCATTTTCAAAGAAGACCTCCAAATAGCAAAGAAATTAAATTTATCTCCTAGAAATGTCCAGAAATTGTTTTTTCCCCCCTTTTTCTTTCTTTCTTTTTTTTTTTTTTAATCCTGTGTCTATCTCTCAGCCTCAGCGGGTGACACAAAGCATTGTGGTACTGCATTTTCTTTTTTCTTATTAGAACAGATCACTCACTCCCACAGAAGTTGAAACCTTATACTGTAAACTCCGGTGTAACCCGTAAAAAATCATTTTAAAAAGGAGCCCATCATTTCTTAAAAAGGAGGCGATAAAGTGGCCTGCGAATGACCTGCAGTTTTAACAAAAATATGAGACGATGATAAACGCAGTGTCTATTTTTAACCAACGAGGGGAGCTATTATCAGATTAAAGAAATAGAAGGCTTTAAAGATAAAAATGTTTGGCTTTTTTATTTTTATAAATTTAGCATTTGTCAAAATTAATCTTCACATAAGCATTTATCTTTTATTTTAAAGACGCATTTAACGATTTTAAACTTGTTACCTTTTATTTGTCTTGCAGCAGTAAATACCACAAAAATTACACTAATATATATTAATAAAATATATTTTTTAAATATACCCTATATATTCAGGACATTAAAACAGACCAAAGAAAAACTGTTATACTACCAAAATTTTGTCCTCTAGAGAAATAATTGTCTAAATCAAACATATAAAAAAATTGTAACGTTTTAACTTTTAGATTTTCTCTTAAACTATCTTAATATAGTTTTATTGTGCTATTTTGCTCAGATGTTGCAGAGATTAGATGTTGTTCTGTTAGATAAAACAAAACAAAACATATTTGTCGAAGATCCGTCTTCCATCTAAACTAGCATTTTATCCACAGCTTCATTGATCATTCCCTGCTACTACACATCACAGTTACATCAAAATGTGAAATACAAACCTACACATTAATGAAGCTCTCTCATGGCTCAACTCTTCTGCCTCCCATCACTGATGAAAGTGTAACTCAATAAACCTCGGCCAGCAACCTTTAAGTAAAAGGCTATTTTTTGCCGATATCCAAACATTGTCAGACGGCTTCCTCATGCTTGAGTTACATCTCCGAGGGGGTGAACAAAAGCAACTTTAGTGGCTTTGGAAAAGCACTCGTAATGTGGGGGGGGGGGGAGGTCGGTCGCATACGGAGCCGTGCGGATCACGTTCCTCCGGCCCATTGATTTCTGATCTTTTGACATTATTTAGTTGCTTTTTATTTTCTTGGCCGTCTTTTATTCCATGTCACAAAAGACAGAAATGTCCAAACAAGTGATGTTGGGAATATCTACTATCTGTCAAAAGAGCAGGCTTTTCCCGGCATTAAAGCGACCAAATGCTCTGACACAGTGCCGAGAACTGGCGGGATGAAAATATCACTCTTTATAATGGAGGCTAATCAGATTTCGGATGCCGTTTGCCTTTTAGCTAAACGAAAATGGAAATGCATGGAGCAATAGGCTGTAACCAATACACTCCTTGTTCCCCGTCATCATGACCTCAAGACAAAAGGCCTGTGCTCCGTTTTCTCACATTTGAGTTATGCATAGCCAAAACAAAATGGGTCTCACAGTCAAAATTAACACTAAATTTTACCCTAATTTCTGTTCTAAACAGACGAGGCTGAATGCAGAGACAGATGAGGAGATGCATCTGTAATACGGCTGTCGGCTGAATGTTTAACACACAGCAGTGATCAGTTCCATTAAGCAGGGATTTGATCATCTCCCCCGTGCGCTTTCACAGCCCGGCTTCAGATTAGATCACTGTGAAAATGGTCAAATGGTGTGTTTATCTCTCTGTAATTATTCTGATGCAGATGACAGAGATTGGTTGTTTGCATGTGGCTTGATGAGTGTGCACAGTGTGAGCCAAGACATGTGCGAGCACACACATGCATGTAGCCGCGAATGCACACGCAGACACACACGATGGCGTGAAAAGAGCTGAATGGGGCCTTTCAATGCCATTAACCCATTAGATAGTTTCAACAAAGGCCAGAAAATAATGTTTTATGTGCAGAGAAATACTCAGAGCACAGAGCCCAGTGCACATGCAATTACTGCGTCGTAATCCTTAACTTATGACTAATATTAATGTTCTTGTTGGGTGACACAAATGGACTTTAAATGAGATTGAAAAGAGAAAACCCCAGGCAACAATGGAACGTGTTGAGCTAAGCTTACAAAAGCGACCAGAGCAGGAAAACACCACTACACACATCTTCTCCTCTAGTACTTTCGTGGTTTGGAAAATAAAAATATTTAGCTCTCCCACTGTGGATAAAAATCTGTGAGTTTGCTCAATTTCCAGGGCAGGCTGAGTGCTTACAATCATAAAAAAAAGCCACCACATCCTTCATTTCAATGGACCATTTGAGAAGATAAACATTCGATTTAAGTCCAACAAAATCTAAAACTGTTAGAATCAGTAGCAGGGTTACAGCGGTAAAGCAGTTTCACAGAGTTAATACTGATACACTGTGGTATGAAAATTGACATTTATTACATTATGTTACGTGCCTATAAATTGTATTGAATTTTACTGTATTCGTGTTTTATGTTTCAGAAGTTTCATGTAATTTAGAACCTAATATTTTGTAAAATTATAATAAAAATCTCTTTAAGGGTTATTGTGACTGTTAATAATAACAATGACTGCACTGTGCTCTGTGATATCATATTTCTTGTGATATCATCTCATCCTGTTAAAACTCCGTAAGCGATTATGTCATCTATCTTGTGGTTGCTGCCACCTAAAAGAATTCACAGGACATCTATCCTGGCATTCATTTCTTAGTGAGCTGACCTCTATTGTGTGAAGGAGACGTTTTCTGTGTTTCTGGCTGCCATTGCACTCAGGATGCCCCTCAGCCACGTGGTGACCTTCAGTGAAAAGTGTTTTAATCCTAGAAGAGCAACTTTGAGAACAACTGCACGGAGCTGATAGCGTATCCAGAGTTCTCCGACATCGTCTGCGAGGTTGATCTTTCCCTCCGCTCGTCAACCCTGTTCTCAATAATCACCTCCATTTTCACTTCACTCGAGTTCGGCTGTGTCACTAGATTACTGGCCCTTCGTATCTACCTTTCCAATTACTTTTAAGAGTTTTGGATGGACAAATTTGTGCTTTCATGTCCCGTGTTAGCGGATGAGTCGCTGCTTCTGGCCATGAAAGGAGAGTTTTTAATGAGCTGAGGTGAGGTTAATTGGTTTCGCTAAGATCCTCTGAGTCATGTGCCTCTATATGAAATTAAGTCCATTTCCTGGAGTTTCCCTGGACGTATTTAATTACAAACACTTCAGCCCAATTTTCATTTCCCACAGGAAGGGGGAGACACAGGGAACGGAGTGGTGGTGGAGGGGTGAGAGTTGAGTTGTTTGTGTTTGTTTTACTTCCCTTCACTGCCCTAAACTGTAAAACACATCCATGTTTGTGTCTTTTAAGACCGGTGGTGAAAAGTCCGTTCCCATTCAGAGGTGTTTTTTCCTCAGATACCTGAAAGCTAATTACCAGCCAAATGTGCATTTGTTTGTAATCTGACAATAAGCCTTTCTAAAGCGTCGGCTATTGTTTCCATTTTTTCCGCCAATGTGGATAAATATGCTGTGGCCGGTCGATCACTGATGTGGATTCAATGCAAGGGAACAAACCATGATACACTAATCCCCCCCGCAAATGACTGGGCCTTTCACTTGCTATTAGGAACTACATGATGTGAATCTGCTCAGACTAAAAGACCTTGTAATCAACACTGGTGCAAATGTGTTAAGTTCAACGTCTCGTTCAGGGGGGTTCAATGGTCCTGACAGTGTAATTACGGGTTGCCACCGCAATGCAGTGGCCAGAACACTCAACACTAATTCAATCCATCTTCATTTCCAAGAGCAACGCCCCTACCATTGATGGATAGTTATCATTAGAGAGTGACAAAGCACTGAAATAACTGAGGCGTGAGCACCAAAGTGTGTATGCCTGTGTGTGTGTGTGTGTGTGTGTGTGTGTGTGTGTGTGTGAAAAGCGGGTGTGAAGTCAAGGAGCAGGAGGATGTGTCCTCTCAGATACACACTATTGCCTTAGACAGCAGGATTATATATTACAACAGGGACGAATATGGAGAAATGGAATAGGGAATGAACTTTAGGTCAGGGAGCGTCCTTGACAAACACACACACACACACACACACACCCCCCACATACACACACACAAAAACAGAGTGCCCACATAGAGTATGTGTACGTGTTCACATAACACGCACAAACAGTTTGGCTCACTGTGACCCCGACAAACAGAGAGGCTATGGCTCGACTCACCAGCCTTTTATAGCATGCTGCTCAGACTGCTGACAGACACACACACACACACACACACACACACACACACACACTGATACACACACTGATACACACACTCGCGCAGGTCTGGGCACTGTCTGCAGCCAAACACTAAACCACAGGCTGGGATTGAGGCCGACTGGTCTGCTCCTCTATACTTTCAGTCTATATATTCAGTCCACCCTGGGCTGTATATCTTAATTATGTGCTCTGCCTCTTTTCCTAAAAGAAGGGGTGACAGAGTCAGCTAGTCAGGCACTGGAGCAGCAGCAGGCCACTGAAATGAGGCCCTTCCAGTCTTTATGGGGCCTCCAGCTACAGCCAGTGCATCATTACATGACTTTTAAGCTCTGTACAAAGACACCGTGGATGCCTCGTTCCCCGTGTCTTTCCTGGCGTAACATTCTCTCACACCGCTCGCAATGGAAATCATCCTGTTTGTGTCATTTTTCCGTATCAAGCTGCACGTCTTCAAGACAAACTGGAACTCCCAAACTTTTTTCGGGAAGACTAACAAGCTGTGAAAGGCTGTAATGAGTAAATAGCTCAAAGGGTAGAGGGAGGAACAAATGGCCAGAAGAATTTCAGCACAGCGCTGCGCTCAATGTGATTATCTCTCCTTTTTCCTTGCGGGTCGCAGCTTTAGGGGTCAGCAGCACCGTCTCATACTCTCCATCTCACATACACACACACACACACACACACAGGTTAGGATTTGCCATTTCAATGACTCAATCGCATCTGGAGCTCTCCATCGATTGTGTTCAGTGACCCAGCAAAGGCCCATGTGGCGAGTGCCTGCCCCACCTCTCTGAATTAGACCACATTCGAATGGGAGCCAGCATCCCGGTCGCCCCTGTCCATTAACCAGGAGGTGGTGCTACTGGGATGTAGAGCACTACTACTTCATCTTTTTTGCTTATACCGCTGAAAAGCAAGGCGGGGATTTGTTTGGTCGGGGTTTTTCATAATAGCGGGGATTTAAAAGGCTTTTCTGACACCTGGAGTTGTAGACACTTCCTCAAAGACACAGGCGTACTCGATTTTACTGTCGGTGTCGATTTGGCGGCAAAGAGCGCTGAGAGATTCACAGTCAGGTGATGCTGCCTGCTTGAATGCATAAGATTCTCAGACTTGTAAGCTCTTGTTCAGTTGGCTCACTGTGAGGAATGAGTGTTTTGTTACATCCCTCAGACTTTAGCGCACATACACCCACACAATTAAATCCGATGCTTACTCACGCACATTCCTAATGTGCTATTTTACACTCAAATATACCGCGCGTTGTCACGACAGCTTGGTCGATTTGTACACATGCATGCAGGCATGAGCTCAGCGGCCAATGTGCTGCAGTAGACTAGCTGGCCTGCTTGCAGACCCTGCAGTTTGTTTAGCAACACTCCTTTTGACGACGCCCGAAGGGTGCAATTAAGCCCAATTAGAGCCTGTCAGTTTTATTAAGAGGCACAGACTGGCCAGGCTCGGGGGCAGTGAGGGGTAGAGGAGGGAGGAGGAAGAGGAGAGGGAGGAGGAGAGTCTGCAGCACCAAGCTTCAGCTACTCTTGAGAAACTAGGCAAGCACCGCTGAGAGGAAACTGGTGTAAATACGCCGTATGCCAACTAAACAGATATTAAACAGAAATGACAGCTGTGAACAGCTAAATGACTAACTAATGCTACCAGTGTTTGACTTCGAAACAAAGACCTGCAAAGGGCTGGATCAAGCTCTTCATATAACCAGGTCAGGTTCTGCAGGTGACCTCAGGTGCTTTCAGTTCAAAAATGCGTAGAGATTATCTTTATGATGCCACATAAAAGCTACTTAAAAGTGCAGTTTTGTGATCAGAGAACCTGAAGGGATCAATGGATGACAAAACCAACTCGTCTATAAATACTCACTGGCTACAGTGAATGCAGACATGTGTGGATGCAGATGTCACAAAGCATTTTTTCGAAAAGGGGGAAAGGGGGTGGTGGCTGTGTAGTTATGTGAGCCTGCCCTGATATATTAGTGTGGTTGTGAATAGAGCAATACAGCTGGCTTGGAACAAAAACTGCAGCATCTCTTTCATCAGCAAATCAAAAAAAAGGGGAAAA
>JAQNCA010000017.1:8077498-8093656 GCA_029783725.1 Acanthurus tractus | reverse complement strand
TTACATTGAGTCCTAGCGCTTAGCACAGTTAGCATGCTAGCTGCTGGTCATGACAAACACAGGCTGGGAGCTGCTGCAGGCGGACATGCATGCCATTGTACTGTACACTTCAGGACGACTTGGAAAACTTGGCTCTACATTTTTATCGGCTGCACTTCAGGGTGACAACACTCCCGTGTCTGGCTGCCTCCGTGTCAACTCGGCAGTCCGTTTGTGTGTGTGAGAGTGTGTGTCTGTGTCCGTGTGTGTGTGTGTGAGAGAGAGAGAGAGAGAGTGAGAAGTGTGTGTGTGCACATACAGGTGTAAATAAATGAACTTACTGTGCGTGCTGTTGGAGAAAGTGATCCATTGGGAAGGTAGGGGCTTGTGAGATCTGGGATCATTATAAATGGATAGCCCGGGTACGGTGGGCTCTTGAACAGCCCTCCATCTTGCCTTTTCGCAGCTAACATGGCGGGGGGGAAAAGAAGAAAACTTTTTTTATAAAGTGGCCTTGAAAACTTTTTTTTAATCCCACAAAAAAATTGCATTTGAGGAATAAAAGCGGGGGAGTTCCCCCCCTCCGTCAGGCACATGTAATGTCATGGTGCGGGAAAAAAAAAAAAAAAACACAAGAGTGGAACAATAAACCAGAAAACTCACCCTCCTCTAAACTTTCTCTTGTTTTGTCTCTGAAAGTTTCAGATCTAGGCGGAGGCCGTCTTTCCGCCTTGAAATGCAATGAAACACAGGGATTGCGTTAAAGTTAACACAATGTGGGTGATAGTAAACTTTCTTTTTCAAGTCTATCAGTATGAGAAATGTAGGCCCCCGACTAATTTAACAGCGCCGGGGACGATCGATCCCCGTATTTAATCTGCAACTTACCTCTGAATCCGACGAGCTGTTTTGATTCGTTTCCGACTCGTTAACAAGCGAAGATTTGACATCGGCTAAATCCCTTTCTGCCGAGGAGTTCTCCGAAATTTTCTCTTCCTGCTCCCCTTCGTCTTTGAAGGAAATCATTTCATCGTTTGCACCCAGATCGTCCCCTCCACCGCCGTTGAGTTGCGGCATTTTTCCCGAGCAAAAATTGTTCTGAGAGGGGCAAAACACGAAGTTTTAAACCCTTGATCTCGGTGATCTGGAAAGTCCGAGTTTAAGTTTGGGGTCTGTATTGGCGTTTTCCAAAGCTCTGGCGGTTGGTACAAAACTAAAAAAGAAGGGAATCTTGGCAGAAAAAGGAAGCCGGAGAAGGAGCCGAGCCGCTCGGATTGAGTGAGTTGAAGTTGGTCGGAGTGGTTTTCAGTTCAAAGGCGGCGCTGATTGACAGATAGAGAGGGATGGAAATAGAGAGAGTCTGGATTCAGGATTATTGACAGGGAGAAACACACAAGAAACTAATGAGATTCAAACAGGGAGGGACTTGAAGTGACGTTTTCATAAATAGGAGGGAAAAAAAAAGGAGAGAGAGAGAGGGGAGAGAGAGAGAGAGAGAGAGAGAGAGAGAAGAGAGAGAGAGGGAGGCTGGAGGAAGCCGGCGGACGACTGCAGTGAAAAGCATGTGAGGAGGAAAAAGGCAGTTTGGGAGCAGGACAGTGATGGTAAAATAGGAGGAAGATAGGAGTTGCTAGCAAATGTGGATTAAACGCACATATGGGCGGTCTCCCGGTGGAGAAAAAAAAAAAAATGAAAAGAAGGTACTTCCTCAGGCTGTTTGCCACCAGTTTGACTCCACCATTTCCGACCAGTCTGTCACACTGGGGCCAAATTAAGTTTAAATTATAGCTTAATTTTAACTTTGAAAAAAAAAAAAATATTAAACTCTCACTTTAAGGCTCAGTAACCTACTTTTCTATCTTTTCTCTCTTTTTTTTTTTTTGCTTTCTTATTACAAGAGGCCTATCAAAGCAGAATAAAGGCTATTACTCCAAGCTTGTTTTCCAATTTTATCTGCTTTGTCAGTTCCTTTAGATCTATTTTTCATTATATTAGATAATGTTTCCTCAGATCTATTTTTTGGGATGGAGGATGTTATTGCATCCTGCTTTCTTGACAGGTGTGATGTCCTCTGGGACTAACCTGAATTCCTCACTGGCAGCAAACACTGGGCTTTTTTTTTTTTTTTTTTTTTGTATTTTTATTTTTCTCCCTCAGCAGCCAGACTGGACACAAATAACTGATGCAGATTTGGATGCTCCAATTTTGTGTGTCTTAGAAATAAAGCCAAAAATAGAACATATATTAGATAATATGTGTGCAGGCAATAAAAACAAGTAAATAGAATTTAATCACATTAAATCATAAGGTTTTCCTTCATATGTCTACAAAACAATTTTTTATTTTGTTATCTTCCTTTGTTCATTTTATATGAGCAACAGTTATTCTAAGAAGTCAGTAAGACATTTCTGATTTGCTCTGTTCCTATTAATTAAAAATAATAGCAGGCTATTGAACATCAAAGAGAAAAAATGCTAAAATATTAACATATTGAACATTTTTTTCTGAGTTACAGCAAGTTAATTAGCAATAAAGACAGAAAAAATACTGTTGCCCATCTGAAATATATATAAACAATAATAGAAAAAAAAGGCTTTTTCCAGGTGAATAACAGGATCGTGTGTGTGTGTGTGTGTGTGCATGTGTGTGTATATGTCGGTGATGAACTCAGCAGCGGTGATTCAGTAACCTTATCTCCATCAGCTCAGGAAATGCAGTTTCTATTATAGCCGATATTTGATGGAGCAATCACAAAATCAACAATGAATTTCAAATGCAACTGCGAGTGAACAGAGCTGAAAACATACATTCAGGTTACACTTACACTCTGTTGCAACATGGTTGGCTCCTTTCAAGCAAAATAAATCACTATAAGATCAAAAGGAGACATAGAATTGCTGATTAAAAAAATATTGTTTCATGTCATCACGCTGTTAGATGCATAAAAACCAATATTATGACAGTAATTCCTCTGTACCTGCTCTCAGCAGTGTTGTCAAACAGCAGTGGTGAGGAATTATGTGCACAATATAACACTAAGGTGTTGTGAATCTGCCTACCAATGCACCTAGACCAGTCAACACCATGAAAGCAGACTATTCCGCTCAGTGATCACTGATGTGCTTTATCTGGGTGAGGTGAAAGCAGTGTTTGTGTTAGCTGGCTGCAGCCCAGCCAGCAGCGTTAGGGAGCAGGGAGGAAGTGAAAGGGATCGCCGTCTCTGGTTCTCATCCAGTGTGTCTGTGTTTAGGCAGCCGGTAGAAGAAGAGGCACCCCGCCGCTCGGGGCCCTCCAAAACTGAGCCCACACAGACCAAACCAAAGCAGAGGAGCTCCAAGCTGGCCTCTCCCCGGATTGCCTCAGCAGGTACCTGAGAGTTTACTGGAGGCTGGCAGCGTGTTATCATGCCTGCCATGGGGACACCTGCCTCTGATGCCGCCCTGGTGATTCTAATCTACAGGACCCTTTAATAAGATGATGATAGGCTGCATTGCAGTCGTCGCTCTGAATGATGGAGCAGGAGCACGCACGGCTTATTGTTGGTGTTATTTGTATTGTTATGGGCTTTGCATTCTCACCTCTGCTCCATGTGCAGATGTGCTTTTGTTACAACTGGGAATTGTTTCATCCATGCATCTCTCTCTCTCTCTCTCTCTCTCGAGCGTGGAGGAAGTCAAAGGCATCACTGGTGTCTTCAGGTCTTTATTGTCTCCAGTAGTCCTGATGACAGATACGCTGATTCTGACCTCAGCTCATTGTGTCGTTCACCATTTGATTTAAAGTCAGCATTAATCAAGCTGTGCCAGATTAAATAAAACATCTATTGACCTATACAAATGTCAAGATTCAAATTTAAAACTCAAGTTCTTTCAAAAATAAGTGATACTTTCAGATTTATATGTTATTGTTAAGTGCTCAATGCATTTTCGCCTCTAATGCCCATGTTTGTTTTCATGCAGCATCTAAATGAGGCAAAAACAAAAGTTCAAAAAAAGGACAAATAAATGTCGATAAATGTATTTGTTTTCTCCTTGAAATGCATTTAATAACACAATTAAACAACATGCTCAAATTAAATTTGCTGATATAAGGCTGCTCTGCTACATTTTTTAAGATTGCGCTCTTACAGGTTGCCAGACGGCTTTATACAAAATAGCCATTTTTAGCTTTAATCATTTTTGGTTTCAAATGATTCTTGGGACATGATTTCTTTTAATGTTAAGTAATTAAATAGGAGATCTATAGTCTGAAAGTGCTGTTTGAATAGTGAATAGAGCTTTTACAAAGAAGGGTGAGTGTTTAATATCAAGAATCTCTTAAATCCTCTTAATCCCACTGAACATATGTTTATGTTTGTCGATCTTGTGGTTTAAAAGTATAAAAGCAAAAGAAATAAAAGCTGTATAATAACATAAGCATATGTAGTCTGTGCTACTTAGACTATAGACAGTCTAATATTTAATCATTTACAAATTACTGGTTTAAAATTATTTGTTTTTTTAATCACAAAAGTATGTTTTTTGATACCCTTACTAACTGCTTTGAAATTTTGATTTTCCACTATTTTTGCACCTGTGCCTGGTAACATTAATTGTACATAATGTTCTCAAAAGAACAGATTTGGAAAAATCCTCACAAAAGGCACCAAACTACTTTGAGAAATCACCTAGTTTTCTGTGAACACTCTCATTGTTTCATCTGGAGCTGGGAAGGTAGCAGCAGCACACAGTGCACATCTTCTGTGTTTGCAAACAGTTAATTACCCATCATGCATCCATGTTGCCAACCATAGCAGCTAAAAGGTCTCTCACTGCTGATTAACATATTACTGCCGGACATTTTCTCTTTTTTTTTCCCCTCACAAAAATATGCTTGTTTTATGGCAACTGTGGTTTGATTTATTCCAGCAATGAAGTTTGTTCACTTGATAATAAGTGAAACTTAACATTTAACTTTAGCTGCATTAAGTCGAGTGCAAATTTCCTCTATTGTTGGGAGAGATGCTGTTAAATATTTTGGCATTTGTTGTCAGCACAGCTCATATTAATGCTAGATAATACTGTGTTTAGCCATAATTACATGTATACTAATGGTCCTCTTTTTTTTTCTTTTTTTTTTTGGAATGGACAGGATGGGGAAATGTCTGATTTACCTGATTATGAAAAGACTGTTTCAAGCTGTATATTATTCATTAGAGTAAAAGCAAATCAGACAACAAATATCTAGATTGTGCTTGCATTTGTGTGTAAATGGTTAATTGCGTTTTCTTGAATAGTTGTACTTATTACTGTGCTTGTTAAATTCAGGATGTCGCTGTTGTTTATGCAGAATATCTCTGTGTGTACTTCTTTTAATTACTCTGAAAAAAAAGCATTTACTCAGTCACCGCTGGCTTTGGGATTTGTATTCTTTTCATCAAAACATGGTTATTGATGAGAAAATAGTTGCTTTCTTGAAAACAAATTATTATATATGTACCGCGTATATGATTCAGTTGTATATATTTATGTTTTCTCTCTTTGTACTTGCAGAGAAGGAGCTTCTCTGAGCTCTTGCCCCTCTGCGTTTTTATCAGTTGACACAATACATTTAATAAATACAAATAAAAGGCTTTGTATTTAGGAATCCTCAAGTCCTTGAATTTTAAAAGCAAAAAATACACAGATTGTTATGTCGACCAAAGCCTACAGACTGAGGCTAATATATTTTTCACGTATAGAAACAGTTGGAATTGTTAGTGGTGCAAAAAATAAAGTATATCTGTATTGGGAAACAACTGCAGAGGCAGTTTTGCAAGGGCACGTTAGTGTTAAAAAAGCACCATATTGACCATATGGAAAAATATGTTGTTTTTTTTTTTTATAAATTTATTTTCTGTCTGTTTACAGTCCACAACATGAATCACAATGAAGACAGTGGAGGGAGGGAATAATAGTGTAATGAAGAGTGAGTCACATTGGCCTGTGACTCTGCACTCATCTAAAATCAATATCAACCCCGGGAGACGTTTCAACTAATATAACAAACAGCTCAACAAGCATTTCATTAGGTTAAAAGTTTATGAATCAATAATCAAAAAATATCAAATGCCTGGATGCAGCGCTTAATTTTCCCCCCCCCCCTCCCCGAAAAAAAAAAAATCCCAGGAGTGGGATCAGGAGTTTTCTGGTGAGGCAGACTCGACATTCATGATTAATGTAGGCACACTGCTTTTCATATCACTGTAGGTGCTGGACTCGAGCTGGAGCTGAGTGTCTCCAGAACTCGTCCACACAGCTTCGTGGGAACCATATTAGGTCGGCTATGTGAGCTGTCTCCCGTCGCCTCCAAAACAAACAGCCAAGCGTTTTTCAGAAATGGATGCGATAGTCATTAATCAAGGTCTGAGGCAGGCCCTGAACTCTCTAAACATGGAATCCACCTGAGAGACGAGGTAACCTACAGTATGTGTGCTCGCCTGCTGCAGATTTGGCGGATGGCACAAATGCCGTTCACCTGTCCGTCACGGTAGCATCTCGCAGGGAGAGGCGAGCCAAGCGGCTGCTGGCTGGTAAATGTTACTTAAAGGTCAATGGTATACACACCGGCGGGTTAATGGTTTGAGTCATATTTTCACACCGGCATTGCAGCGAATTCATCAGCCTTCAGGTAGCCAAAGGTATTTTATCTGCTGATTTATGTCTTGATTGGGAGAGAAGATGGCGTGTGTTCGTCACCACACATTCTGGGGTGGGTGACAAGTCCGTGCAAAGTCCACCTATCCTCCTGCATAAACACATGAGCAGAGTGTTGATTTTACCAGAGAAAATCACTGACAGATTATATAATTAAACCAGAAAAGGCATCAGGGATGGATAAACCTCGCGGGTGTTCTTCTTAAGCAATATGACCCCTTGTGAAGACGTGGATATAAGCTCTTATCTCCATGTTTCCAGTCATGTTTGCGAGATCCTGATCAATTTGAGATGTTTAGTTTGCCAGCTGGTGAGCTACTAAAGCCACGCAACAAATTTTATATCCAACCTCTCATCGGGTTTTTTAAAAAACCATCAGCTACCAAAAGCCAAAAGGCGGATGCACAAGGTAAATGCAGAGCTTCCTGTTGACCCCTGCTTTGTGTTAGAGGAGCACATGGGGACTCTTTCTCCAGTCACATGCAAGATGTTCTTGTATGCAGGACCCTCCACATCCTCGGGCTTTAAATGGGGTAAAAAGTCTTTCTGATTGCTGGTTAAGAGACTGGGAGCATCTCATTGAAGGCACTTCCTCAAACAGGAAGCAGGAGGCCTTATTGTCCGAGAAGAAAAAGAGGGGAAAGTGTCTTCTTCATGTTCCTGACAATGGAGCCATAATTAAAATCACAGTGAGGGCAAGTTGACCTCTTGGGGCTTAAATGAGGGGTCATTATGTGCACCATGGAGGCAGCTTGTCTTTGTGAAACAGTGTGTGAGTTCTGAGAAATGTTTTGTGCTGTTTTCTGTTCAAATTGGCATGCACATTCAGTTTAAGCTTTGCAGGGAACTTATTATATCGACTGCCATTTTATCCAACTTTGGACAATAAATGAAATCATATCATATTGCTATAAAAGACAACATTGTGTGCTGCTGTTACTCATAGAAGTGCTCCTTGGATTTCGGTGCACATTCATCGGGTTCAGGGATTTTTTTCACCTGAGTTATTCAAGGTACTTAAGTTTAGCGAAGCACAAGATTTGGCTGCAAAGGTTCTGCACACATCATCTCATCATTTAATATAGAAAAGTCAAATCAAACCACAGAAAGGAATGTGAGAAGTTATAGCAAATATAAAGAAAGCCCCACTTTTTTTTCATTTGAACTCGACACTGCTGCTCATTTGCCGAGTTGTAAAGTAGCGGCTGTTTTTCTTTCAATGTTAGAAATTACTGGAAAAGCTTTAGTACAGAGAAACAATTGCATCTTTAACGCTCTACATGCACACTTATTAACGAGCGGCACAATGGAGACGTGACCTTGAGTCAAATGAGTTGCCTCTCAGTACAAATCAGAGCAACGTCGTGTTCAATTGGCTATGTTTTCATTAACAGAATGGAAGATGAGCCCATTAACGAGACATCAGTCTCCGCTCTTTGTACGACACGAGTCAAAAGAACGGTAAACATCATCCAAGGTTAAGTTGTGAGCAGGTTATAGTTGATGCAAAGGCTCATAGAAATGTTGTCACATATTTCTTAAGAATGACAGGAAAACAGCATGTAGATCTGAAGTAAAATCTCAACTATTTACCAGAGTGAAGTAGGGCCACATGTATTTAAAACCTGGCATATTAAATGTGCAAAAGGGTTTTCGAATAATTAAACATTACATTAGATTAACAGTAAATTTTTTTACAGACTGTATGCACTTTGCACTACTTTGTGCCATCAACACGACAAAAATTAGCATTAGGGAGTCTAAGTTCATCAGTTCAAGTTTTCTATTTTTATTATCTGTTATCACAAAGTGCCTGAAGATGCACTGCAACCTGTACAGAAAACAACAACCTTGGATTTAAAGGATAGTGATTAATATCAAAGACATAAAAAGTAAAGTTCTCATCATGCAAAAAGTCCCATGTAGAAGGTTGTATTATTCTAACTTTTTATTAAGTTCAGCTAATTTTGACTATTTCACATACTGTTCATGAAAGTAAATTACAACAACTCAACATAAATAATTATTTGTGTAGTTTGTAAACTCTTAATCTGCAAAGCTGTAAATAAATGCAGTGACGTAAAAAAGTGTAATTTTTCTATCTGAACTGTAATAGATTAGGGGTATTGTGTAACACAGAATGCGGATACTAAAATAAATCAGACATACATTAAATTTGTTCTCTTATGTGTACTGTGCAATACTTGAATGAATCGACAAGGTCACTCTCGATCACTCACACCTTCTATTCATCTGGCTCACACATAAAATTGTGACAGTGGAGGAAATTTCAAAAATTTGAATGCACAGAACCTCAGAAATAAAAACTCTTTTATCCTGCGTTACTGTAAACAGTTTGTTGTTAAGCAACCTTGACCCTGCAACTACTGTATTTGTCTAAAAAACTTGGGTTTCTAACTGTCTGATTCCAATTTTTTGTCAAGTTTAATGCAAAATTGTTAATTTTGTTGTTTATAAAGCAAAGGTTAAAAAACAACAAGGACAAAATGAATGCAACCAACTGCATATTTAGAGGTGTAATTTCACTCTTTGTTTAAATGCTTTTTGTTGACACACAGTGCTTGTTCACAGCTGCTCTTAAAGGTCTGTCGGCCTTTTGTTTTGATGTTTGACTCTGATGCACATGAAGTTTAAGGGCATAGTTGGTCCAAATATTGATTACCTCTCAGGTATTCCTTTTTCCTTAAAATTGATCCCCAAAATCGTTCATAATCATACAGATAGTTGTGCGTTAGGTAAATCAGATACAGCGTGGACACATACTGTTCACACATGTATAATCACACACACATACACAAACACACACACACCATGAAGGCCCCAAAGCTTCATGCCTCGACTGGAGATTTTTTTATTTTTTTTGGCTGCAGTCCTCGTGGTCTTCTACAAGGATCCTAATTGAGAAATTAATGCAGAAAAATCAATTGGCCTCAAGTTTTGCGTCCAATAGACTCCTGAAGGCTTCAAGCAAGCAGCAATCAATGCTTTCCACATGGGTGGCTCCGCAGCCTCCTCACTCTTTTGTTTATGGGTTCATAGCTGGAGGATTTTGATACATGAATTTCAATGATATAAACAGTAATTTTTCACCTTTTCCGATACCCTGTGATGCATAATGTATATTTCGGGGCATGAAATGATGTCTTTGGTCGCCACTTAAGCATCACATAACGCGAACAAGATTTCTAAGAATTGGGATGTATTGTGCCCTCGCCGCCAACACTTTTGAGCCTGCCTTATTTACACTTCAAAATGAGGATCTTTTAACATTCTGTGATCATCCGCGGCATTGTTGGTGGATGAATCGCTGTGTTTTGTGCATCCCTCTTGCCTAGAGGACATCAGCTTATTTAGGGCCATTTTGAAGCACTGCACATCATCACCGGGTCAATGAAAAAGCAACCTTGAATTCCCTTTGACACAACTGTCTTTTTCCAGCACTCAAACAACGCGAGTGTGCATCACCTTGTTCCGGCTCAAGGCAAAAGGCAAAACGGAGAAAAACGACCATAAAAGAAAGATGCTAGGCTAAAATCTTTAAGCATTTTAACTAGTAAGTAAACCTCCAACACAGATGCATTTTTTCCTCTTCTTCATCTCTTTTATGGTCAGAATCTCAACAGAGAAGTAAATGGCCATTCGCTCGTGGTTGTTGCACTGAGAAAAAAAAAACGAGTGCCATGTTCCTCTTTGTGCTCGTTAACCACCTTCCAAATTCATCATAAGCCCAGAGATCAGATCACAGTAATATTTGATCAATATTAATAAGGATAGGCAAACTCCTCCAGTAATTACCACAGTCTCTGGGCTTTGATTTCGACCATTACTAACGCCTCTGCATCTTTAGATTAAAAAAAGCGACCCCCTTTTATTTCATAACATTAAATCCCGACATGCATCTTCTAAAAGCTCTAATAAGACAAAGATAAGATTTGCATCCCCATACAAGTGTCTTTTTCAATTGATTATGAAGCCGCCATTGATGTGCGAGAAATTGATGTTTTCCTCTGTTCTTAAGGGCGGCTAATAGAAGGGGCGGGCTTCGAGGAGGAGACTTTGCTACTTTGATCTTCAATCAGTAAAAAATCCCACTTCTTCTTTGTCAGTCTATATTTGGTAAATAACAGTGACAATCAGCAGGGCCTGGAAATGGAGGGAATGAAAGAGGGAGAGGAAGAGAGATGTGTTGAAGCGATAAAGAGGGGTTGGTAAGTGGGGGGGGGGGTGGAAGAGGGAGGACAGTGAAAGAAAAAGGGCATAAAGAGGGGAAATGTGTCCCATGTTAAATTTATGGTGTTAAACATTAACATCGCTCAACCCAAAAAGCACCAAAAAGTATCATGTGATAATTATCCCAACGCGCCAAAATAGCTGAAGCCGTCTGGCGCTTTCACCTCACGCGGCAGATTATGAGAAATATTTCCTTCCTTGTTTATTTTGGGCAAATCAAATTTTAGCACAGCTGCCCCCGTGTTTCTGTGAGTGACGTTACATTATGACACACACAGTAGGCTTCTAATTAGGCCGTCTGAAAAACAACAGGTGGATGTGAGAAAAGTAATAAATCACTCAGCCAGCGCGGCTGCCAACAGGCCTGCTGCCTTTCCCTTTTTTTTTTTTTTATCCTTTAAATGCGTCTGTGAGGAGGAATTGTTGGTGGACATGCACTCTGAACAGATGCGCAAGATGTTGCGAGCGTCCCACGCACATTTCACAGCACATCATTTTTCTGTGGCATTTTGTAATCAAACCCTCAGTGATGCTCGCGTCTCGGTACGCAGGCCCTTGGCATGAGAAAACTTAACTTGTGCTCATCCGCTATGGGATATATGAATTGCAGATGAAAAAGAAACATGCCACCTTTAAATTTTTACAGGCAGACAGACAGAAAATGTTGGAAGCACTTGTTGGTCGAGTGCTTCTGTTCACATTAAAGGAATAGTTTGACATTTTGAGAAATACTCTTATTTGTTTCCTGGCCAAGAGTTAGATGAGAAGATGGATGCATCTCTCATGTCTGTATGGTAAATGCGAAGCTGGAGCCAGCAGTCGGTTAGCCTAGCTTAGCGTTAAGACTTGAAATAGTGAGAGGAAAAAAAAACAGCCTCTCTGTACAGAGTTAATAGAGAGAACACCCGAACAGCACACTTAAAGCTCAGGAATCAACACAGTGTTTCTCACTTGTTCGATCTGTACACAAAATGAGGTGTAAAAATGAAAATATGTGACTTTGAAGGGTGTTACAGGTACTATTTCTTGACTGGTTCTACATAACTTTAAACAAACATATATCATGCTAGTTTGTGCACTTTCAAGAGGCTACTGAGTAATTTCGTAACACATTAAAGTTTCGCTTTACGTAATGGTTAGTCATGTTCGCCCTTTTACCTCCTCTTTGTCTGACTGTTGTTACCCTGAAAATCAGCGCCAGTAGGCGAAATGAAATGCGCTGTTACCTGGAAAAACTAACAGATATCTCTGTGTTTGACCATCATAGACACATCTGGAATTATGTAAGTACACAACTGAACACATGACTAAGATATTGTCATTTTAATACATTTGGATGTGGAAATGTTTAACATCAAAGTCAAAAAATTAAATAAAAAAATCAAGCTTTATTCGATGTTTTGAAAGAGAGTCAGGCAGGTTAAGTGCTCACGTGGGCAGAGAGAAGGTGAAAAACACCCATGAAAGGCATAAAGGGCACAATTTCTTAATGTGCTACCAGCTGGTTGACAGCAGAACAATTAGGTAAGGGAAGAGTCAGAACTGTATATGTATGTATATAATTCTTATAAAAGCAAAAAAGAAAAGAAAAAAAAGACACTTCACCTATAAAAGCCACGATAACCAATGTCAAAAGAAGATAAAGAAGAAAAAAATAAGCAACATGAAAATGAGAAATAAGTGAAGGTTGAATAACAAAGGCTTGAAAGGAAAGCTGATATTTAAAAAAAAAAAAAAAAAAGCCCACAGTTAAAGTTAAAAGGGACATGAGACAGGAGGCGGTAGCTGCGATGGTGAGCTGGATAGACAGAGCTGGAGATGAAGCCAGAGACAGAGGGGAGCTCAGTGGGAGGTTGTGGAGAGGCTAGGGGCAGGCTCCAGGCAGAGGAGAGGGCAGGGAAGGATTCATGGCCCAGGATCAACAACAGCACACTCAATAAACCCCCACGGACACCAGGGAGAAAACCTAATATGCCTTCAACACATGCAAGCACTCATTTACAAATGTTTACAACCTTTAAGGAACAAAAAAAGGTGATCTGATGCCGTTCGATATCAACCCTACAACGGCCAAATGGCAAACTGGGGATAAAACCTGAAACAAAGGGCAAATACAGCAGACATTCGTTCTTTTTTTTTTGTGGTATTTCGAGTGATTTATTCAGACTCGCTGCTTTTTTGAGTCTTTTGTAAAATAGGGGAGAGAATACGAACAACTAACACAGTGCAGTAGAGGAGTGAAAGGTCTAAATTAACCTTCAGAGTAGCACATGAAGACGCTCAGGGTGTTTTCGTCAAATTAGCTCTGCTGCTTGAGCCGATTTCATATGAAAGTTTCAAGATGCTTTCCAGTGAACCAGCCAACAGTTCCATTAGTTTTAAGTGGAACAATTGCAATGGAGGATGCACAGTCAATAAAGGTTGTTACATAATTCAAAATAAAGTGTAAAACTTGACATGCCACTGACTGCTATAATCTGGTTCTAGTTGCAAACAACTTTTCTGGATTCCAAACTTACTTACTTCTGGTAAAAATGCTCTGGACATTTACATTTTTTGTTCAAACTGGATGAAACCAATGACATGTAGGTGGAAAAGGGCCTCTAGTATGCTTCACTTAAAACAATGCACCTCTGATACAAATCCAAAAGCTTAAATTGAGATAATGTTATTGAATCTAAAAACTCACGAAAACTGAACCTTTTCAAGAGTCTCTTAGACGTCCTGACCAGAAAGACCCGACTGAGAAGACCAGAGGACAGAAAGAAAGCTTGAAGAAATGTACAGTTACAAAAATCAAGCATGTTGTTTCACCCGGGATGAGAAAAAAGTTTAAGGTTGTGGCTTTCAACAGCAAACTGTGACCCCAAACCAGACACAAAAACAGTTTGTCTACAAATTTAGGTCTGAATTTATGTTCAGCAGGAGCGAAAATATCTCAAAAGTTGTTCAAAGTGAGATTTGGCTAAAAGGTAGCAGGTCTGATTTTTAGTCATTCTTAAACTTTGTCATCGCTTTAAATTTAAGATCCTAGAAACAGCAAAAACCTTGAATTTGAATGTTTTTTAAGGCAAATACAAGCACAAAACACTGATTTGTAGCTCCAGTTTACAAATACCCTACATGATTGCATTGAGTCTGTATCATAATGCATTAATTACAATAGTTTTGCAATCATTTGTTTATTTATTTAGCATATATGAGAATTGATGCATGCTTGATTTCCCCAAAATAAGACCAAATGACCTCACTACAGTGTAATTATAGTGTGATATTGATTATTTTTTTATTTTAAAGTGATTTAAGAGCCTGGATTGAAGGAAAATACCAAAAACAGAGGTATACACTCTTCATAGGTCTGACTTCACTCCCTCCCTAAAGTGAGAGGATATAAGGTTGTGAACGTGACGAGGCGCTGCAGCGGCTGAAAAGCCCCGGTGAGGACTGAGGGCTCCGTGTAGTGGTTACCGGCTCACTGAAGCCTCTGACCCAGAGACCACCAGCCTCTCAAAAGTAACTCAAGCCAAAAGTGAACATAAGAGGCTCTTTCTTCCAGCCCTGTTAGAGCTCGCATCCATAAAAAGCTCTGCTGGTTCACTCAGTCTAAAGATGGCTGACTTCTCCAAACATCTCCTAAACCAAAACTATTAAAACTCTTCAGAGGTGTCCACACAAGCCGTCGCTGTCCTCGGAAAAATGTTTTATATAGAATAATGAGGGCTAGATAAAACTGCACTCAGGCTTCTACAGCAGAAAAAAAAATGTAGTTTCTTTAACACGTTCGACTTTAAAACAAAGCGCTGAGAAGTGCTCATTTTCAAATCAGCGCTTCCCGAGGAGCTTAAATTGAAATAGCAGCGTGCAGACAAAGACGAAGCAGAAGAAAAACTTCGGCGTCTTTCTCAGAGGGAATGAAAATTTCAGAGGGGCTGTTGCTCTTCGATCCCTGCAGGTCCATTAGTGGCCCCGTAGCCCACCGCGACGTGAGAGAAAAACCTGTGTCAAAAAGTCTGTTTTGTCACGGAGCCTCATCTGCATATTTGAATAATACATAATGCTTATAAGCATATTAAATGGAATGTGGCCACACGTCATTTGAAGGCAGAGATTAGACCTTCCCAGTTAATTATAAAGATGTCAAATGTCAGCGGGTGAACCCACGCCCCTGGGGTCACCCCCTTTAGTTTGGTGATTATATGCACAAACTATAGATAAAGTGTCATCATACAGGCTATTAAGGTGCTGCGGCTTAAAGAGAGGCTTCCCCATCACTTTATTACTATGCAGAATCTGTCAGGGGAGGAAAACGAGACCACGCACTCTTAATGGTTTCTCAAACAGCGACCACACTCAGCTTCATACGCGCACACACTTTGAAACAAAGATTAATAGCGAGACTCAACTGATGTTAACTTGCTAAATTAGCTGGCTTAGACCTTTAAGTTTCTAAAGTCTTTGGAGATAGCGCACCCTCGGCTGAGACAATAGTCAAACTGTGTGTGTGTGTGTGTGTGTGTGTGTGTGTTTGTGTTTCGTGTGCATATGTGTGTTTGGGTTTGTTTTGGTCATTACTCTACCATTAAGACCCAATCAGCTCAGCAGGGCAGCCTTGTGGAAAGCAGCGCGGGCCTGAGAGAGCACCTTGGGTTCACCTTGACAGGACCGCCAGTCAAACAGGGCAGCCCTCTCTGTGTTCCTGTCAATCTGACTCCCCCTCTGAAGTTCATTTAAAGGGAGGAGCAGCGGCTCACTAGCTCCTAACAGGTAAGAAGGGCCCATATTATCAGCCCTTAGAGAGAGCAGGGCAGAAGTCTGATGTGCTCTTTCAACTGTACTAAGCTGTCTGTACTGTAGCTCAGCTCACTGACTGAGTAGACACACACACACACACACACACACACACACAAGCACACACACAGATACATACATACTGCAGCTCTGATTGGAAAAGAGAGAGAAAGAGCAGAAAGTGAAGGAGAATAGGCTGAAAGATGAGAGAAACTGATTTGCATTGGGAAATGGAGATGTAAAGAAACAAAAAGATTAAGGGTGCGAGAAGAAGGATGAGATTAAATCTAGGAGAGCCCGTCTGGTGTGTGTGTGTGAGTGTATGTGAGTGTGTGTGAGCGTGTGTGAGTGTGTGTGTGAGAGAGGGGGGGGGGGGGGGGGGGGTGGGTGAAAAAGGGGGGGGAGGGTTTATTTTGAATTGGAGGGTTATTTGAATGCGCGTTTGGGGTTTTTTGGGTGAACGGGG
>JAQNCA010000017.1:8046129-8057629 GCA_029783725.1 Acanthurus tractus | reverse complement strand
TGTGTGTGTGTGTGTGTGTGTGTGTGTGTGTGTGTGTTGGGGTCCAGGTCCCTCGTGCCAGCTCCATCAGTGCCCCAGATTCCCCAGTCCCTCCAACGACACACACACACACACACACACATCTGTGTGGGCCCACACAAAACACACAAGGGTGGGCACACACAAAACACACATACACACAGAGCTTCTGATGGCTCTCAGAGGTGGCTGGACATGCACACATTTACACACATACACAAACATATACACACCATATACACATCCCTCAGACAGTCAGAAAACACCCCCTCACCCCAAAACAAAAACAGTCTAAGTCAGACAGACATAAGCAGATAGGCCCAACCCACCTTAAAACACACATACCCACACACACACACACACACACACAGACACACGTACGCAAACATAAACACACACTGTCTCCTCTAAGAACAAACTTAGCCGCAGAGTTGCATCTCTCAGGCCCTCCCTTATCCCTCCTCTTTCCACTAGTAGACCAATAAAATAAAAATCAATGGCTGTCTGAGCCATTCTGGCTCTCCTCCCTCCAAACCCTGGGAATATACAGCATGGGAGAGGGGAGGGGGAGGGGGTGTGCAGGGAGGGGGGGAATCAATGTGTTCACAAATGGTTTGAGTGATGGACATAGAGGTGGAACGCTGGTGGGGGTAAGTCCTAACTAATGCATCGACTTGTTATCACAAACTAATACAAATATATGTTTCATTGCAGAAGCACATGTGCTCTCACACACACACATACATACACACACTGGTATTGGTCTGGGGCTCTCTCATACACACACACACACACACACACTCACACACAATCATACGCAATCACACACACCTGCCACATGAATGTGGTGAAGAACACAACAAAAGGTAAAGGAGGGCCTGCTATCCGTCCAGTCCGAGTGAAGAAAGATGAGGACATGCGACGCTTCAATCAAGCGACTGAAACGAGGAAGAAAAACGAGGAAGAACGTGGCAGAACGATCAAGAACAATCAGACCGGGTTCATGTTGCTCTGCACAGATAATGACTTGACCTGTTTGTTCGAGAGATCTGATCCCATCACACATGTTCTGCCTATTGTCCCCAAGGGGGTGTTCAAGATAAATGATGATTTTGGAAACACACACACACACACACACACAGAGATAAACCCTCCCTCCCTGAAACACACACACATAAACAGTGTTGACTGTAATTATTTGAAGAAGTCCCCAACATCATGTAATTCCCCTTAAGACAAACAATACTTAAGACTGCACCCACACCTAAACACTCACACGCTCAGCCTGCAGTAAACATAAGATCGTCTGTTAGTAAGCATGTGCAGTAACGTCCCTCTGCATGTATATGTTATAAAAGAAAGGCCCAGTCTGTGATCTGTATGTGAAGGAAAACGGTCGATTTACTGACGAAAAACAGAACATTTAATATCACTCTGATAAGAGACTGAAATAAACAACTTTTTATTTCTACTTATTGATTTCTTTCGACTGTGTTCAAGGTTTGTTTACATCGCCAGTGTTTGCAACACCGTAGTAAAACAGGCCTTTTTTTAAGGTCAGGATTTGTGTAAGTGAATATTAGAACTGCGACTGAAATTATTTCTATAATGAATAAATCTGCTGAATTTTTATTGAGTCACAGGCAAATAAATGTTTAAAATCCCCAGGTATCTTTTTTATGTCTTGTTTTATCTGGACAACCATCTTAAACCCAAAGATATACAGTTTGAAATGACATTAAACCCAGAAAAGCAGCAAACTCACATTTCTAAGCATTTTTGGGTAGGAAAATTACATTAATGATTAATCATTTATCAGAATTTACTGTGTTTGGATCAACAACTTGACTTATGGTTGCAGCTCTGCTACAAATATACAGATTTTTGTACAGATGTAAATAAACTTCAAAACTGTTTGGTGTTTGGGTCTTTAAATAAGTGAAAATAAAAAGTTGCTGAAAAGTACCTTTCTTGATATTTTAATATATATATATAAACAATAATGGAAAAAATTATGTTTCATAATCATTTGTTTTAACAAAATATTCAACTAAATTTCAAATTAGAAGTTTTTTTAAATTATCTAGTGATCTAACCAGTTTTATATTTTTGTTAAGATTATTAATTCCCTGAAAAAAGGCCTATTTTAACCTTTATTTATATAAAAGTTTTTTTTTTTACAACTAATATAACCCATAAAAGACTTTTATTAAAGAATTTTATTAAAAGCACGTGTTCTGAGCAGTATATTTCATGTCAGCCTGATTCTCTCTCTCTCTCCCACTTTACTCCCTCTCTTTCTACCAACTTGGTGCAGGAGAGAAGCATCGCGGCTCTACAAGTTCATCCATTTTTTATTTGGCGGCTAACAACCCTGGCCAGCAGCAGCCTAGACTGGGACCCAGTTCTCTCCCAGAAAAGTGTTGCAAGGAAGAAGAGAGGGAGGGCAGGAGGAGATGGAGAGAGGGAGGAGGAGATAGGAGTGATGGAGGTAGAAAGAAGGAGGAAATTTGGCGTAGGAGGAGAGTGTGTATATGCAAGTGTATGTAAGACGTTGGAAAAAAAAAGGTGGAGAGAGAGAAAAGGAGATGGAGAGGGAAATGGAAAATAGATAGAGTGGGTGAAGGAGAAACGGAGAATGTATTGCAACTGTGTCTGGGATTTTTCACGAACTTTTTTTGCCGGCAGCGATTTCGTGTAGCCGCTGCAGCTTATCCTCATCTCGATGTGATGTGCAGGTGGCTTTCTGAGCCTGCCTACTTACCTGCCTGAGCCCTCGCCCTCCTCCATCTTCCCTATCTACCTCTATCCTCCTATGTGTCCTCTTTTTGTCTCATTCAGTCCCTCCATTCAGCTGAGTGATACTGCTTATTTTCCACTCACATTTTCTACTTTTTCTCAACTCCTCTTTATACTGTCTCATTCTTGCCAGAGTCGGTTGTAGTTGGAGGTGTTTTTTTTTCTCTATGTTTACTCTATCTGATTGTGACGTCAACAGTTATATAATCTAATGGAGCATTTCAAAGGCCCATATTTTCAAGTGTCAACTTAGACTGACGATGACTACACCCATATTTAAGGCCTCTTTCTGGATTCCATTGCTTTAAAGATCACAATGGCCAAAAAACAGTCAAGGAAACAAAATAATCTGAATATTTGACTAATAAGGAATAACAGCCTAACTTAACTTATAATTAGCTGTTTGGAAATGAAATCCAGACCTACAACTTTGTGAAAAAGTGTTTGTTGCTTTGTTTGCCAACTGCTCTCAATATGTCTTTAATGTAAATTGAAATAAATACACAGAACTGAAGCCCTCTTTTTTTACCCACAACTTAACTTGAGGATTGGGGAATAAGTAAAATAATATGTAGGAATAAACAAATATTCCTACACCTTGATAACATGACATCTCTCACCATTCCTCCTTTCTGTGAGCACAAAATCCAACCTCTATATGTTCTGCGAGGGCAAGGGGCCAGCTGCAGATCCGATTACTGGCCCCCTGGAAAAAGGGCGTAACGTTAGCCATTAGAGCTGTAGGCCTCAAAAACTGTGCTGTCCATAAATTTTTATTGTTTGTTCAGCATTGAAATCTCATTAAAGCTCATAAATCATTTGTGCACACCACTGCTCACTTTGACTTTAGAAAAAGAAAAGGAAACAGTGAAGAAAAAAGAAAGGAGACGTGGAGCTGGAATGGTTGGGGAGCGTAGGACACCTGAGGCAATGGTTAAAGGCATCTGCATGCTTTGTTATTAGTACAACATAATGGCACAGATTGGGAGGGAGGAAGCTGCTTAAGAATCATACAATGTTTACTGATCTAATTAAGGCAAGGCTTTTTCTCGACACAACTTTTCAAAGTATCCGTTTTCATTGTTGCTACTTTTATGAAAAGATACTAAGATGTTATTCTCCGAATGTTTGTGTCAGGTAAGCAGGGAGTAACACAGTCTGACACCCAACACCAAGTCTGCTGTTGTGAAATTTGACCCGACTTCTTCAAGCAAACTAATGAAATTACATGCTTGGACTCGCAATGTAGAAAAAGGGAAAACACAGAGGACTTAATAAAGTTTCTTTCACTTTTTAAACATAATTTAAATGTGTGATAATTGTGAAGAGACGGGGCATCTATTTCCCTTTTGTGCCTCGTCTTTCGTAGTTATTAGTTTGAATTTTTCATATGAGCTGGAATCAAAGCGCTCATCTTCACACGAACTTGTCTCAACAGTTTCACTTCTTGAGGTGCCTCAAACTGGTTTCCGCTCAAAACAAAACCATTCATCAGATAAACGCTTTAAACTCGGGGGCCTAGAAAACGCGTCTGTTTAGGATTGCGCGACAAAGACGCGATGAGGATATTAGTGTTTATGTCTGAGTCTTTTTTATTAACTGGTAAGGAAGCTGTTCCGCGTGGTGTTTGTTTGCCATTTTAAATCAACTGTCCAAATATTTGCTCCAAGTCCCGAGTGGTTTTACTTCTGCATCCTGTGTGTCTCCAGATACACATGATGTTGCAATATTGCCCACCAGCATGCACACAAACACATCTACGCACAGAACATACAAGTACACACACACACACCCACACAAGTTGACCCACTTCTTACACAAATGTACAAAGAGCCTGCTCTGGCCGATCCCAACCATGTTTTGCCTGCAAACATTTCTATACATGCGGGTTGAAAAATAATGTATTTTTCTCTGTAGCACAACTACTTTCTATGACAAAGTTTGTTCACATCGCCGGTCTTTTTCTTTGCTTGCCTCTACTTGGCAAAAAGAAAAAAAATACTTGTTTATAAACCCATTACTCACAAGGAATGTTTACATTGATTGCAAAGGCTCAAATAAAACTGAAGTGACTTTAACAAACTGTAGCTAGCATCGTGCATCGCAGGATGATCTTTTTAATTAATCTAAATTTCTTCCTAAAAGAGAAAATTTAGGTTTTCTGTGTTGTTTGTGTTGATTAGAAGAATCTGCATTTGGAATAATACTTTTGTATTTGACAAATAGTTTGCATACAATAATATACGAGTAGTTGTTCATAATGTTTCCCACTGAGCTGAAAGCCCTATAAGGTCAAAATAAGGTCACTTAAAGCACCTAACACTCAAGCTGATCAGCACTACAAATGGAAGATCAGATATATACATATCAAGGACAGCAGGCAAAAAAAGCGATTTAAGCTAGTTTCCTGTTTTGCTATCCAGAGGTTAAATCTGCACGTCAGTGTGGACAGAGCGTAGTAAAAAGAGCTTGGATTTCATGTTCATGTTCGGGGCCACAGGTAAGCGGGAGAAAAGGCCACTTCTAGAACTTGACCTCCTGACCGTCGGGCCACTTATGCCCCTCGCTCTGTCCTGCAGGAATGAAAGTACAAAGCCGGCCAAAGGTCACAGTGTCAGACTCTACTTGTATGTGTGTGAAAAAAGATTGTGCAAAGGCAATTTTGCATGTGTGCCTGTGTGCATGGGGTGTCTGCATCAAGTAAGGTTGAGCAAAATGTGTGAAAACTACACGAGCGTGTCTGGCAATATGGTGTGAAATAACACAGAACAATTAGGGATTATGTGAACCATCAGGTAAATCTTGTTTGGACATGCAGGTACAGATCACTTTATCCAGTGGGTAAGCAGAGCAGAAACAGAGGGATCGAGACAGAGAGAGAGAGAGAGTGAGGGGGAGGAGACTGGGTGAGTCAGAATGTAGGGGTATAATGTCATCCCACAAGCCCCTATTTGACTCTACAAGGGAGGCTTTAGTCAGTCTAAATAATCCATGCCGTTCCATTAAATTTGCACACTAGTTTCCCTAGTTCATGTGTCTAAGCTTAAAGAGCCTAAGAGAGAATAGAGGGGAGGGGTCGAGCTGGGAGAGATGAGAAGGGAAGTTAGATAACGGTTAAGGATAAACTCACGCAACAGTCTTTTTCATGGAAGAAATCAGCAGTTAAACGAGATCAGAAGTAGCTGCCCAAAATGAAATAAAAAAGACAAATTTATGAAAAGAGAGAAAGATCAAGTGTTTACAATTAGTCAGTTGAGTAACACTGATTTATTCATTATTGTCTTCCTCACCACCAAATCTCTCCCCCCTGCCTCAACCAATGAAAAACAACCACTTGCACCGTGTGGGGGAAGCCTACAATGTGACAGATATTATTGCAGTAACAGTGTTATTTACTTGTTGCTCCAGATACATTTGCTTAGTGCTCTAGAGGCTTGATCAATGGACTCGTGGCTCTGAAGCTCTGCTAATCAGAGCCTGCAGCCACGCAGGGTCAAGCTTTCTGCAAAAACTCAGAAAAAAAGGGGGGAAAAGCAGGACAACGCGACAAGATAGGGGGCGACAAAAAAGAGTAGAAGGCGAACCTTGAAGGCTGACTGTGACAGCTTGAGTTAATCGAACAAGAATTTTCCTTCAATTCATTTTTTTTTTCCCTTTCCACTCCTCGAGGTAAACTCTTGTGGCAGTCTGTTTCTCTCTCAGCAGCAGTGTGGGCGTGAAGCACCATGAGAGATGCAGATTGCTGCTTCACCTCTGCTTTCCTGTGAACCACGGTTCAAAAGTCAAGGGGCATCCGGGCTGCTTTGGGACTTTTGGAAATGCAAGAGCCAATCCATATTTGCAGAATCCAGTTGTGAGATCTCAGGAGGATCCACAGTGCTTAACAATGATATAGGGAGTCAATCTAAAGCAAGTTAACATGATTATTCAGGGGGGAATTTAACAGCATGCCTTTTTAGAGAATCATGTCAGAAACATTCCTGTATAATGACACAACATGCTTAGTGTTGTG
Organism: Acanthurus tractus; assembly: GCA_029783725.1. Taxonomy (NCBI): domain Eukaryota; kingdom Metazoa; phylum Chordata; class Actinopteri; order Acanthuriformes; family Acanthuridae; genus Acanthurus; species Acanthurus tractus. The sequence continues at coordinate 8,050,800 of JAQNCA010000017.1, read as the reverse complement.
AGCATCAAAAGACAAAATACTTCTGACTTTGTGACACTTGCGAGGCTGACAAACAAAGTAAAGACAGAAACTAGTGTGTTTTTTTTTGTGTGTGTGTGTGTGTGTGTTTGTTTGCGGTCCAGTCGATCCACCTGGTCACAGTGGTCCCGATGCGGATCACCTCATCTGTAGCCTGACGTTCTGCACATCACAAGCCCACTATGGAATGCTATGAGAAATTCATAGGGGAACTGTCCATCAAATATTAACGATCAGGTCGAGCGATATGGGTTTTCTTACAGTTTTTTTCCCCCCTGGTATCTATGGTCACTGCCGCTCTAAGAGACTTCCCACAAGAAACAAACCAAAGAGAAAAAAGCGAGGATAGACAGAGAAAAAGGGCAAAGAAGGGTAAGGAAAAGGCTAGAAGGGTGTATGGGTGTTCAATATTTTTCTTTTGAGGGGCCAGAGGCTGGCTAGCTTCAGCGCAAACAGGGTCTTGATACACAGGTCCCAAGGTGTAAACACAAACTTGTACACTGTTTGTGTCATTGTTTTTGCTCTTTCTCAATTCTCCTTTCTGTTGTGTTGTCAGCTGTCGACCTGGGATCTTCTGCCCGGTGACACAGATGTAAAGGAAAGGTGGTTTTCTCTGACATTGGCCTGTTTAGATACCTTCTTACAGTCTTTGTGACAAACTAAGGCCAAGAACTTCACTGTCTGATTGATTTGATGGCTGTTTGTAAAAAGGGAGAAGCTAAATTTCTGTGCAAGTTGTGAACTTTCATCAAAAAACAAAACTTTCTCTGGGAATAAAGAAAATCCCTTGCAGCTAACGGCTGCTGTGATAAAGAGAAACTGCAGAACAACGACTTTAACAAATGCTCTGCACAAAAAAAAAAAAAAAACCAATATGATGGAAATAGTAAAAAAATGAAGCTCATCAATGGGGCCCTGTTCTCTGTCTTTGCCACAACCCTCTCAACACCCCCTGGAATACCAACACCCACCACCACAGCATTAGTGGAAGTGCAGGGTCAGCAGCGTCTCCTCTGGCCTTGCTGACCAACAGATATTCTAATAATCACCTTCCCTCTGTACTGTCAGGCCCGTAACCAATGGTTCCCTCATCCTGCCTTCGCCCTCCATCTCCACTTATACTAGGGGCTTTACGGAGCGGCGCTGCTTCGATACATTAAAACTGCTGCCCCATGATCAAACAAGCAAATACCTCCCGGGTCAGCAAAGGGCTACCCCACGTCAGTTAACAATGCAGCATTTAAACATCAGTCGTATGCAAAGCGGCTGGTACACAGGGGAGAAGATGGGCGGCAGGAGAAAGCAGAGAAGCAAGGCCTGGACCGGAGAGATAATGAGCGCGGGAGTACACAGGAGAACATCAGCAGCTATTTAACGCTAACGTGTCAGCTCCTACACAGCTTTATGATGAAAATATAAGATAGGAGGCTCTATCAGCATCACAACAAGGGTGAGCTAATGGTTGTGCGCATATTTATCCCGGTCAAAATGTAGACTCAAAATTAATGTATTATATGGCAAGTCACACTCAAACATTTCCATTTTCACTGTAAATGCATAACTTTAAAAAGAGCAGTGCATTTTCCACCAGTTCTTAAAAAAAAGACCCCTGCAACATATAGTGCCACAAGTTAACAAATACATTATCTTCATCATAGAATTTAGGGCATTTTTAATCAAGTAACCTCTATTATCTATTATTTTATCAAGCAAAAGCAACTATGTGATTATTGTTAATATTAGCAAAGATTATTTTACATATTTAAGGTATGCTTTTGTCAGCTCTGGAAGACCACAAATGTCCAAAAGGACAAAGGCCAACACACAAAACACACATACAAGCGCAAGTCTTATGTACTCATAAATTCTATTCACACATTGTCACCCATGTCTGCTGATGAGTGGCAAGCGTGCAGTCATCTAAACGAGAGCTGAAGGCCTACAGAGCCACTTGTATTGCTCCCCTCAGAGGCCAAAAACTGAAAAGGTGTTTTTAAATTTTCCGATCAAACAAGAGGGTGCATCTTTTTCAGTGTGAAGAACCCTTTAATGAAGCTTAAGGGGGTGAGGAGGTGAAGAAGAGTTTTTATTTTTTCCCTTCTTACCCCTCTCTCCCTCTGCCTATTGCTTGGTTAACCGACTGACCTGCTGTCAAAGGAGCCTTTGTGAGTGCGCTTTGGCGGAAGGCCAATCAGATCCTCCTGCTTGTCTGTCTCAGAGAGGAAAATGGCGCCCCTGGTATGCCATCAGCGGCAGAAATGTGCAGACAGTCTGACTGCTGAGGCAGGCTTGGCTTGCTGTGGCCCTTCCAAAACTATGCCGGAGGAATTACCTGTTTGGCACAAGGCCAGAGGGACTCGTTCTACAAGGGCCGGTGGTTATTTATCTGTTTATTCACTTAAACCTTATGCACACGGGCACTTTCAAAAACATTTCAACTCCTTAACACCCACTTCCACAGGTTCTGACAATTTCCTCTTTTGAACTGCACAGGTAGAGCTAGCAACAATCAGTTATATGTCAAACGGGTTCCTATTCCTGCACAAACCAGCATGAAAACATTCACTGGATGGCTACTGGGTTATATCATTTATCATATCACCACAAATGTTTCTTCAACGGCGGTAAAGACAGGTTAATCTTCACTTGATCCACACCCATATCCACCCTCTAATTCACCTGATGACGCTTCTTTAAATGCCTGCATGCTGGCAACAATGTGAATGCTCGGGCAAAATGATAAATTTACTAAGTAATTGTTTTTTGCACATGTAAAATAACAAAAGTCACAAAAATTTTGACAAAGTTTTTCCATAAAAAAGATAGATATACCGATTTCAAATATGCATACCATGGTATATGAGATACAGCAACAATAAATATCCTGAAACTAAATAAAAGGGAATATTAAATTTTATGTCAGGGGTATAGTGTCTGGGTGAGATGGTGGGAACTCCCAAACCCCAAAAAAAACAAATCAAACACCGAAACGAACACAAACACTACTAAACAAGAATACAAGTTCTGACAAGGCCCCGGTTTACACTAAACAGAGATCACAACTTGCTCACTGCACAATCCCTGTTCATTTCCACTATGTAAAACCTGCCAGAGACGAATACAACTGCTCAACAAAGTGCCACTTGTGACACATCTGCCGAAGAAGCAAGTGTTTAGGCTCCTGCTTCAGAAACAAACTTCTGACAGCGGGAGATGATGAAACGCAGCAGATCCAAAATTATTCTCGCACTCCTCAGAACCTGCTAAACCTGCTGCAGCCTGGAGCATGCCCCTCACCCTCCCCCTGAGAGAAAGAGTGAAAAAAGAAAGGAGAGGGCCTAAAGAAACTAGTAAAAAGAAGGTATGAAAAAGTTGGAGGGTTATGATGCTGGAAAATTAATTAATATTTTGGCTTGTGATTTTCAACCTGGCAAGCTGAGGCCTTCTATTGTCTACCTGCTAGTGTGAATATATAGACAGCAGTAAAGTTAAGTATGCACAAAGGAAAAGTCCATCTTTCTTAAGATAATCATAAACACACACTTGACTGTATAGACACAAACATTTCCTCAAGGACTGTGACGAACTGTACGACCGCATTTCAAATGACACACTCAGCAGATCATAAACCTCTTAATGTTTAGACCCAAACAGAAACACCATTCTTGGCAGCACTCACGTGTGTCTGCGAGCTCGTGGGGTGGGGTGAGGAGGATAGTCGAGACATGCATATTTCACACTGTGAGGTGAGCCAGGGAGCAGTAACAGAATCTAGCCATAAAACATGGACAGAGAGGAAAAGGGGGAGAGAGGGATGACTATGACCCATGGTATAGTATGTGTCCAAATGCCATCTCCTCTAGACTCCCATCCTCCTCGCCTTTTCTCACAGTTATCCATTATCATAACCCCCCATCTCTATGAGTATGTCTGACACACAAGCCCCTTTTTGCGTGACGACTATCGCCTCCACAGGCCTCTTGCTGACACAAACAAAGAAGACAGGAATGTGGCTCGGTTAGGAAAACCCAAAAAAATCAATTAGAACGTTGCGTAGCTTACAGAAAGCTTCTTGTGTTAACCGACCGACCTGCTGTCAAAGGAGCCTTTGTGAGCAACGCAGAAAAAACACAGATTTTTTGAAATATCAAAATGTTAATTTTTTTTAAATTTCCTGCTTAAATACATGAAGGTAGTTTATAATGAACTTTAACTACAGCATTGCTGTCACTTTAGTAAGGCTGACCCCTTCTGGTCTGATGTATTGGTTGGTCGATATGATTTTGTCAGACCAAAATCCCATTGGTTGCACAAATGTTGTGTTGTTTTAATAAACATGTTCTAATTTAAATCATTTTTAAGGGTGGGATGGATTCATGCACACCTAACACTTTTTTATTTTCATGTAATATGCAAAATTTAATTAGTAATAACCCTTATTATGAAGAATAAATAACACTCAAAAATATTTTACTCAACAAAGTTTAGCAAGTCTAGTCAGAACACCCCCATTTGTACTTCTTTGAATGAGTCCAAACTAACAGTACTAGGCTTAACTTACTGAATATTTATTTGGTTTCAAACCAATTGACGCCATGAAAAAAAGGAAGACAAATTACGACATCCGTCTCAATCTCTAGAGGACAGAAAAGC
>JAQNCA010000017.1:8026823-8042353 GCA_029783725.1 Acanthurus tractus | reverse complement strand
CAATTATTTTGGAACTTTTGTTTGCTCTTGAAGCAACTACTGAATAAATTAACGCAAACTCTTTTCCATATTGTTAATGCACTTCTTGTCCAAACTTGAAATTATGCTTACTTGCCCTCTTTGCTCTCTTAACACTGACCAGACGCCAGGCTTATTCTAAGAAATAGGGTGTGCTGAGGCCTAGCATGACCTTTCCCGAGCTGAAGGGAAACTTACGAGAGAAAACCGATAAAAATCCAGGATGCGGGGCCTCACTAATTCGTTCGTCCAGCACACCACACTTCTGCGACCTCTTTTCCTTCAGCCACCCCCCACCAACCCCCAATCGATCTGCTTATCTCCTGAGATCAAAGGCTTGCACCGCCGTTGTACATTTAGCCTCGGCCGGGTCCTCCCACATCATGTCTAAATATTAATGATAATAAAGTCTCACACCCATCCCTGTGTCAGCCAATTACAGCCAACATTGATCCTCGGCTCTCTGCTCCAATTAGAACTCACCGCTCGTAATGCGTTCTAGCACATCAAAGGATAACAGCCATTGATCCACTCCTGGATCTTAACGTTTACCGTTAGGAGAGAGGGAGGGGGATGCGTGGTGCGGTGGGGGGAAGCAATATTCTGACTAGAGAAGAAGAGGGGAGAAAAGAAATCATTTTATCCAGCCAGTCAGGTAAAGGAAGTGCTGAAACTCAGAGGGTAAGGCATGGCAGAATGGGCTCAATAATAGCAGACATTCTGACAGTTCAGAAAGAAACAAGCAACCGGAAGCCTGGAAAGACAAAACAGCATGGCTGCACCGAACGCTGAAAACTCTTCTTTCTTTTATTCTTACAGAAATCTTTTGCTCAAAAATGTGCATGTTAAAATGCCATGTTTAATAGGCAAAACATTTCATGGATGCTGCGGTGTCTGCTCATTGTAACTGCAGACATGAGACGACTAAGAAGCTATTATCCACTTGTAAGTTCAGCTCAAGGACAGTAAATCCTACACTGTTGCCGATCAACTGACTCTCACTTTTAGGATTATTTTAAACATCCATGACTGAGCTGCAGCCAAACTTAATAAAAACAGAGGAAGAAAAAAACTCTGAGAATTTTTGATCAGACTTATACAATACAGGTCTCAGTGGGAGGCAAGAAAAGCTTCAGTGAAACATGAGTTATCATGTTACCTCCCACATCTATGTCTTCGGGCCATCAACTGACCTTTCTGACATCTTAAAGTTTGAGGAAAGGGAATTATTTTAAATCAACGTACAGCACAGACTACAATATACCACTCTGCAGCAAACACACGCAGAGGGAGAAACAGAATTAACAACACGGTAAAATCTGACCCATTGAGTCAATAGACAGCGGCACGTCACCATTAAACCGGGGACATTCCTTGCACAAATGAAGCTAAACAATCCCACTGTTGACACCATTATTCGACAGGGCTTGTTGTTATGCTCTTTCTCTGCTGTACTGATAGCTCTGATAGTCCTGGCCTCGGGCCTGACCTCACAGCCGCCTTTGTCACAGAGCTGGAGGAAGGCTTAACCATCGCTCTGGGATACAATGATACTCTTCAGGGCACCACAACACACTGAAACACTGTGCAACTGGAATGCAACCCAATGGTTTGTGAACCTACAATTAATTGACTGACTGTGGCTGGTTTCTTAATGCTAAGCTGAAATATGTTGAGCAATATGTTAACAAGAACAAAGAAATAAAAGATGGGCACAAAATAAATGCACAAATCAATTAATAGTGCTGACATCAGTAGTGAATCTCACATACATAATAAATGAGAATTAATACCTCGACAGGGAATGCGGGCTGTTATTCTGACAAGTTGAAGTTCATACAAAGGTCATGGCAGAGAAACTGTGCTATTTTTAAGGTTTATAGTTATAATTAGTACATAATGCGCAGATAAACCAATGACAACTCAGACAATGTTACAAATTCCCAGTTGATAACTTCTCATTCCTTTAATCACAAACTAAGTTTTACTATTCCAAATAGTAAAAGTCAACTCATCCAACTTTTAAACCACAAACAAGTTATTTAAATTGCGTTTTAAAGTTTGTAAACCTTAAACACCTTAAGCTTTATTTTTTTTCCCGTATTTGTTTGTGTACAAAATTTTCCCTCTTCCCGACCCACTGTCCTCTGGCTGTGGTATCCCTCACTATTATACGCTTTGCTAACATAGTGCTTTGCTTCAGCTCTGTACCTCGGCCTCTACCAAACGATGTAATTAAAGATTGGGGAAATGAAACCAGTGTTTAGAAATGGTTTATGTCAAGTCTGTTCTGAAATGCCATACCACAGAAAAACTTTTATAAACGATGGGTGTGCATCGACGTCTTGTTAAATAAAATAGAGTCTTGGCCTGAGGAGTCAGGCAAAAACATCCAACCGAAAGAGCCACAGTGTGAGCCAGGTCAAAGGACACGGCTGTGTACAATAGTAATGCGAGGTAACGGTAGGAAAACATTTGTTGCTGGCTGGGATATCAGGCTCCTCACATGTGTGTGATACTCAGTGATGCATTGAGGTCAGCTGAGGAGAATGAGGGGACTGGCGGGCTCCACAAACAGGCTGGGAAAGTGACACTAGGATGCTAGGCCAAAACATCAATGTCCTCACAACTTCCCTTTAACACTGGAGCAATGTTAGCCCTGGCGCCATCAGAATACGGGGTGGGGTTTAAAGTTTACATGATGGCTGACAGGATGTACCCATGTGACCTCGCAAACATACTGAAAACAAACAAAGCAACTCTAATTCTTGAGAGGCAAAGGTTTTTAAGTGACAATTTAGAAGAATCAGACATTTGCTGTGAGGGCTATCTTTGTGGCAATCAAACAGGCTCAGCAGCTGATATACTTTTCGTTGAACCATTTGTGGTACATAATTCTTTAACTAGTGAAACTTATAGTGTGTGTCCACAGCATAGTTGGCTACACAAGTGAACAGAGGTGAGGAATTTGAGTTCATGGCTTCTTCTTAAACCAAGCTGCATACATATATAATAAAAAAATGAATAAATATTACAAGGCCGTGTCAAGACTGGCTGCCAATATTACTGAGATCAACTTAGTAGCGCTACTTAGTATTAGTAGTAGTTAGTATTTATGATTTTTTAAAATTCTGATTGGAAGTTTTCTTTTCTTCTTTTTTTGTTGTTCTCAAGTTGTTGAATTGCTGGAAATAATCCTGAAAGTAACATTCAAAAGGGGTGAAAGGAATGACTTCATAGGTCAGCATTTTTCATTTTCACAGGCCTGCAAGAACTTTGGCAGGTGGGCAACTGACCTTTTGGACTGCGCAAGCAAAGTGTATGTATGTGTGGGTAAAAAAAAAAATATATATTTGTGTTATACTACACCACAGGGATACTCAGAAAAGCAATAAAAAAACAAAACCAAATAAAAAAGTTGTCAGTTGCTTTAAATCCAAGGTTTGTGTTACTGTCCATAAAAAGTGTTGGCTGCCAAAAGGTTGAAAAGGAAAAATAAATTTATATATATATATATTTGCAAAGTTTTCAGTGGTGTTCTGTGAGTAAGGTTGTTGAGACAGGTCACGATGGGATGATGTTGACCCTTGAGGTGCAAACTAAGATCCCTGTCGCCAGAGAGACGTGAAGATCGTGGTGTGAGCAGGGAAGTCTTCTCTCCAGTTGGCAGCAGGCCTGGCCTAGCACCAGGGTGCTCAGCCAACAGCTCCTCTCCTCTGTCAGACCCCCACCGCCACCACCTCTTCCTCCGCAGCCTCCTGGATGCCAGTCTGCCTGGCTGGTGCGGGCCAAACAAGCCCCAGCCATCGGGCCAAAGGGGCAATGGAACTGCTGCCAGCTGGGCCAGCACTTCACGGCCGAGCACCACTCTCCAAACAAACAGCACAGTGGGCCACAAGCCACGGGCAACATGGAACCTGTCATTACCAGCCGTGCATGGCTGGTTCACTCCCCAAAACCCAAGTCAGACCGAGGGCTTGAATGTGTACTGCACTTGACTCAAATGTCTCAGCCAGGGTATGTCATAAGAAAATCCCTTTTTAGAATTAAAAAGATAATCAGCATATCAAGGTAAAAAAATATGTCTATTTTTCCCCTACAAATATTTTAGGTCATTGAGAAGATTTGGTAGATCTTTTTAAGCCATGTCTGACAAGTTCAAGACAATTACATATGAGTGAAAACTTGAGAGTGGAAAGATGGCGCTGCCAAACAGCCACTTAGAATTAACTGCATACCGTCTAATTATACAACATCTCGAAAACTTCCTATGGTCCCTTGAGCTAAAAATGGACTTCACGGGCATTGGATTTCCCTGGGATTTTCTCCACTGATCAGGGCTCTGAGGGCCTTTGTGGCATAACTCAGCTTTGTTCTTACAATTTTGGCTACAACAGATGATGGCCTAAGACGTCCATTATGAAAAAAGGCCTTCTAAACACCACCAAATATGAATTAGTCAGAGTGTAGGACGTTACAATTCAGTGTCCAACTTTCACTGGAATGCACATCTGGTACAAGGGCACCTACGGAGTGACTCGGAGTGACAAACAAAACATCTCATGTCTTAAACCGACTCTGTCCACACTCACACAAAGAGAAATAGTGTCTCAGTGTGTTTAGTGCCATAATTCAATCGCCTTCATTCACAAAAAAGGCATACAACAATCTCAGTGGTCATGCACAAGTCATTGTCTGAGTCTACTAATTCAAGTAACTATGGATCTCTCTCTTTCTGTTTGGTTTATTTGTCACATGCAGCATCTCAAACAACCTTAACATTCTGATGCAGCATTTCAGTTTTTAAATAACTTAAAAACTGATTAACATCATCACTGAGTCCAGCATTGCCATTGAATCAAAAGGTCGCTGCAGAAGCGATAAGAGATGATGACCTCTGTCCTAGCATCAGTAAAACATGAAAAGAATTTTCATTTTTTACCATCCATGACTAATGACTCTGTTACACTGAAAAAAACAAAAGGAAGATAACTCAAAGAGCAAAAAAGCATCTTATAATTCTATTATTTATTATTAGTATATAGCATTATTATTTATTACTGCCATACATGTTTTTGTGAAATGTATTTTGTCTGCGAAGCTTGCATCTTGTTATAAGAGTTTTCTTATTACAATTGAGAAAAATACAAAAATTACTGAGCCTGACTTATTTAGTCATTTTTGGTAAGTAGACATAGACACGTAGAAATAGGGTTTGGCAAATAACACACTTTCAAAATAATGTTTTCCTAGAGTTCTTGTCAAAACTGTTGTGTTTTACAAATCATTTCATGCTCTGTACAGCAAGCACAAAAAGAAAAAAAACAGGGTCTGGGATTGAAGGTTTGATGGGGTCTTTCCCATTGCCATTCAGGTTTGGGGACAAAAAAAAATTAAAATGTATTTTTGTGTTTAGCATAAAATCACTCAAGGTTAGAAGCTTTTGCTTAAAAAAGGACAGAATTGCTGTTTTAGCATTATGACGGGAGCTCCTCATAAGTCCTGTTGAAAATGCCTTTGCCTTACAACTTTTTCTCTTTCTTGAAAAACTGTGTCCCCGCTTTTTACTGTTTTGCCCATTGTGATAAAGGAGATCTTTTATGCCATCAACAACATGTGAACAATGTACTGCCTTTGTTTCATTGCACCATCCTGGGGGTCTGCCGGGATGAGATACAGACATACAGAGGCACAGTAAATGATTGATGGGTTAGAAGAAAATATTAAAAAGAAAAAAAAAAACAAGTCAAAATTCAGCATTTGTAAATATTTCAAGTTCTTGCACCCTGCCAAAGAGAGATCTGAGGGGCAACAACAATAACAGCAAAAACTATACTTAACCATCTATCATGATGCACACACGACTTAGACAGCTGACTTATTTTGTAGAGACTATCAGTGTTTGGAAAAACTACAAACTTGTAAATATCTTTGATAGGAAAAAAAAACTATCACGGCAGAAATCTGAAAACCATGAAGGATCATTTTAGTACTTTGACACGGGGCTTTTTTTTTCAATTTAGCATTTTGAGGTCTCAACCACTAACAGGTACAAAAGTTTTTTAATTGGTCCAGTTGATCGCTTTAGCCAGCAGCCACAAAACAGGCTGCAATGGCTGTAGCTAATCTTCAGGGGCAAATAAACACCTAAATTGCTTGTTTTTGCCACTGAATGGTTTGGATTGTTTTTTAAATGTCTGACAACATTGTGGAGAGGATCCATACAGAGACAGACTGTTTTTTGTTTTTTTTTAGTGAGATCGTTTTTGTTTAACTAGGAACAGCTGTTACAATGCTGTTTAAAGCCACCAGACTCTTTTGACAAAAACAACAATTTTACCTCACAGAACACAGGAGTTGCTGGCCTGCTGCTGCCACTATTGGTTTGTGTTATTTTATGATTTTGACACGTGCTGCTGGATGAGGAGATCTACTTACCTACTAGCAAAAATTATCCCCTTAGTATCTAAAAACAGGGCCTGGGATTAAAAATACCAGAATCACCCTTTAATTCCCTTTGGCCAAGCTTTCATATAGGGTCAAAAGATGTCATAACTTTTTGCATTAATGTAGTTCAGGAGTATATGAAACTGAAATCTGAGCTTTCCACTGCCATAAATTACTGTATTTTTTTAGCCTGCAGAATGGACGATACAAAGATGGTGAGAGGAAAAAATATAAGTTAGAACTGGCTAAAAGTGTTGGGAAAGTATGTTCAGCACAAGTGTTTGGGCACGAGCCACTTCATCCTGGCAAGCGATTCAGTCTAAAAGTACCTTATCATGGAAAAAGGATCCTATGTCCTGGCATGGCTCTTGATGGAATAGTGCCTAACATGCATGAATATGATTTAAGAGTCCATTGCAAAACTATAGCAAACAAAATAGTCTTTTTTTTTCCCCCCTCAACACAAATACTGGCATCCAGCAACACTGTGGCATTCCACAGTATTCCAAGCAGCTGTTGCATAGTATGCCCAGAGTTATGCACAATGGCTTGACGGGAGGGAACAACAGTCAGATAAGGACAATGTGATAGGTTCTAATTGCTTCAAAATGTCCTGAAGAAGGCCCCCTATTATCTATTTAAATCGGCTGATAATGGGAGGCTAGGGGGAGGAGGAGATGGAGAAGGGGGAGGAAGAGGAGGAGTAGGAAAGGAGGGGGGTGGGGGGGGCTAGGCAGAGGGAGAAAGCTATCCTCTGCGCTGCTGTCGCCTCATTATTTTCCGTCTTGACGGACGCCCGCGCTCAACCCCTGGATGAATGGCCCTGTGCTGAATAAGTTATCGCCAGACACACAAAGGGAAGAGTGCCACAAACAACACAGCAGTACTGCAAAGCATGAATCTCTTTTTCCTCTCCTTCTCAGTCTTTCCTCACCCACCCTTCCCCCTGCTCCCTCTAGACGAAAGGCAGGCCCTGCCACAGACTGAGATCTCACCTGTAATTTTTACAGAAGCTCACAGTAGGTGGGGGAAAAAATGTAACGGATATGATAAAATGAAAGAGAGGAAGGATACAGGCATCTATGCTTGCTGAAAAGATATATACCTCCTTTCCTCCATTTTGTTTCATCTGTCCTTTTTTGTTTGTGCAGCTCCTCAGTAAAGACAGGGACCTCCTTTGGACAGCATCTGAAGATGTTTGAGAGGATGTGTTTTTCTTCTTCTTAAGACAAGGCCCACAGCATGATCAGTGAAAATGGCTTGGTTTCATCTGATGTTTATTTTTTTGTTTCCTTTTCTTTTGTTTGAACTGCTGGGGCCTGGCATATCAAATCAAGATCACCTCTATACAATGCTCCTCTGAGGGGGTATGTGAGAGGGTTTCCTATAGCTGTTAAACGTGACTTAGAGGATAATGACATCAGGAAACAGTCCACTCCCAAGCGGTTATGGCTACATTTTGCTCTACAGCCGCCAATCCCTCTCCCTTGCTGTCACTCAAAAGTAGCAGTGGAACTTTTGGACAGGAGAGCCTGTTTCCCCTATGACCGGGAAATCAGAGGGTGCCGCGGCCCGACAGGCGCTCGACGGCAGATCAAACAGGGCGGGTACCCCTTGGAGTGACACCTGGAGCCACTTCAAGGGATGAGAGCGCCACTGATCTCCAGTCATCTCGTCAGAACGACAGTCTGTCAGGGTTAAAGGAGTGAAAAAAGAAGCTCTATCAACTGGGATGGCATGAGCGAGGTCGAACGAAGCATCACCTCAATGTCGTGGCTGGACGACCCCGGAGCATTTGCAGAAGTGATGGTGCAAAGAGTGTTTTTTACTGGAATGCTCAAGTTCAGCCTTAATTCCCAGTTCAGGCTGTAGGTTGTAGTTGGTCGTGCTGATATAGCAGGTTCACTCATGATACGCCTGTAGTTGTTGCTTTTTTTTTCGTACTGTGATTGCAAATGTCATCCACTTCAAATAAATCACAATCTCTAAAGTTAGAGGTCTGTCTCTAACTCGGACATTTTTTCTTTTACAGGAATTTTGTTTTTAAAAAAATCCAGAGAATTTCTTCACCACCACATTTGGGATGATTAGAATTCAACAATGTCCTGACCTCTGAAAAAACAGATGTCCGCTATGGGCTCGATAACACACAGAGAGAGAGAGAGAGATGTGGGGAGAAAAAGGGGGCTTTGGCAGCCAGTTAAGCGAGTCAATCCTCAACAGACAAATGCATCCCTTATATAAAACAACAACACATCTCTGCCCTTGTCAACAACCCCTTCCTCTCCAGCCCAGGCATGTGTGTGTGTGTATCTTTTCCTTTCTGCAGAAAACGTCCCATCAGCACTCTCTAATGGGCGAGGTGGAGGAAAAGAGAAAAAGACAGAGATAAAGCAGGAGGGAGAGCGAGAAAGAGAGAGGATGTCAGTGGTGCTTGCTTGGCTCAGGAGCAGTAAGTAATGAGGCTGAGGCGCACCCTGTCATTGTCCCAGCAGCAGCCTGTAGCCACAGACACACACACGTAGACACACAGGAACATTTAGAAGAATCCACTATGTCCAAACAAGATTTATCTGAGATTCAAAGCTATAAAAGTAAAGCAACTTGATAAAAAAAATGTCCTTTAATGTCAAAATGTATTGTTTTCTCTTGTATAAGATCACCCTCAGTATAAAATAATCTGTTATACTTTCATCTTTCAACTCCCATATTAAACATCCCATATCCCATTCAAAATCTCATATGGCCGGCATCTGATCTCTCTATTTCTTGATGATTCTACAACAAAAGGATGTGTAATCCTTATATAAACCACGACTGGAAAGTGAAGATAAGAATCACGATGTACTCCATCATGTTGGTTGTCATAGTGGACAACAATCAGTATCCAGGGTAAGAGTCAGCCACAATTATACCTGTATGCCTCAAGACTCATAAGTCATACAATTCCTTAGTAAAAAGACATCGTTCCTTCCTTTTAGTGTCTTTTTTGGGAAAGTGAATCAACAGATTTAATTTACATGGGTTACACATGTCCATTATTTTTGTGACAGTCAGCACAACTTTCGAAAGGAGAATTTGTGTCTGTATATATAAATCTTTTAGATTATAATGCGTCTATTTAATTAATGAATTATTTTGATGACGGACAGTGTAAACATCTTTTCTCTACCTTAATAAAAGTATCAAAACACTCACCACTGATGGGACTTAAAATGTGGATTCCTATATGAAAGCCCATGCAACACTGGCTGTCTGATAAAGTGGTCAGTACGCTTATGACAGCTTTCAGTCTGCTTGGTTAAAAATTTAAGTGGTCAGTCCAGACATGAGCAGCGGAAAAAAATGTACTTGACATGAACTCGCAGTTACACGGTTGTGGACAGTATAAATTTGCCTTTAGAAGCTTAATTTTCTTTTCTTGCAACAGCAAATGGGCCAGAAATATTAGAAAGGTCTTCCAGTACTACTGTTGTACACAAACAGTAAAAATTAATGCTGCTAACACCAACTATTTTTCTACAGTTAATTAACATGCTATCTATAATCCAATGAACATACCCATAACGAGCATGCATGCACATTCAGGTAACATCTGTGCTCATCTTGGTACGTGGAAAGTTTAGCGAGGGGGTTGCAGTGGGGGCAAATACGAGTCATGCATTGGTACTTTGCTCTTTTGCCAGAATAAAAACAGACTGGACATAAAAAGCACAGAATGCTACCCTTGGGGGAGGGCAGAAAGGCCAGAGGTAGGACTAACCCAGAGGGATGAAGCAATATGGGGTTGGGGGGGCGAGGGGGTTGAATGGGGTGATAATGATGCCAGGCTGAACAAATTGCAAAGCAAAGGGAATGTGTTTAAATGTGGTACATGGAATTATCGTGGCAGCAACATGGAGTGGGGATCAGAGAGATTGGGATCCACTGGGAGTGATCTGCCACTCTCGGGACAGAAAACATGAAGCTCAGCTATGGCTACTGTGATGAGTTCAGCTGTAACTGAAAAAGAAAAAATTGAATGTAAAATAGGGCAAACATGTCTTGCACAGTGTCACAGTGCTAAAGGGAGATCCATTATTCTGATTTAACACAGGAAAAGAGGACATAGATAAGTGTGTTGGATTGCAGACGCATGTTGCATATGATAGTAGGTATAAAGATGGAGCATAGTGCCGGAAAGTCTCCTGGTCCCACTACATAGTAATGAAGGATTTCATCTGTTTCTCTCACTCCAAAACAGGCCAATACTGATAGATGTATTACAGGCAAAATACAGGAAAATGTAAGGCAACACCTCTGAAATGTAATCTGTCCCATCCCTCAGCTTCAATTTTAAAAATTAAAATTTTTGTGTTTGTCTACATTACATGTCTTCAAGAGGGCCCTGAGACTCTGATACGACCACAGCTCACTTGTGGAGTTGAAGCCATTAATTGTGTGACCTATATATCCCAGTAGTTAATATTTCAGACAGACAGATAGAGAGAAGAGTATATATTTGAAAATAATACAGGAGAGAGGCAAAACTCAGAGATCTTAGGGACTAAAAAGTTCATTTTTCCAGATGCTTTTTATGGGGCCATTCACTGTAGTCTCATTTCATGACACTGATCATACATGTCTTTTTACAGAAAACAAAACAAGGGAAAAGCAGTTTTCTGTAAGTAACAAATGCGGGAAACTTAATTTTTCTGAAGTCAAGGATGACCTGTACATATTTTTCTAATGCCAATCAGTAATATGAATAGATCTTTTTCAGTAAAAGATCAACAGCATAAAAGGACTCGGAGGGTTGGTTTTGGTTAGTCGTATTATATTTGCACATAACCTGTCACATGTAAAACCAGAGAAATAAATATACTTGGCCACACATTTAGATAGCTTGTCGAGGAACGTCTTAAGAAAGAAAGTTAGTGTCTTGGTAACAGTGTCACTGCATTAGCTTGTGAGCTACTGCATCGTCCTCACCCCAGCTTATGGGCTGATCTCTTAATCAGTGTCCAGAGTGTGCATGAGTCCTCTTCTGAAGGCTGAGGCTCTCTGTCCATCCTGCCTGCCCGTCGCTACTGCCAGTCCCAGCCATGAATATGGAGCTGTTCTGTGGCTGGGAGCTTGCTTATGTTTTCTGTCTGATATCTAGGCCCCATTCCCATTTCAAAGGGAGGTCCACCCGGGGCCTTGACTTTTTGATCTGCCTGGCGACTGAGTCGACCACCTGCATGTGGGATCAGCTGCCAGTGAGAGCAGACAACCCCTTTGCTTCAAAATATACATCCTCCCCCCCTTCGTCCTCCCTGCTTCATCGCCCTTCACTGTGCCCCCTCCTTCCACGGAGCTGCCAGCAGCCCCAGTGGTCCAAACTGGGTCTGGAGCTGCATCCCATTCCCAACTGTTCTGACCGTGCTGGGAGAGATGCTTGAGATGTTCAGTAAAGTAGCAGGAAGGCTAATGCTAATACAGTCTCAGGGCCTTTTCTTATTTGCAAGAAGCCATAGTGTCAGTGTACCATGGAAACAGAGGCCTTATCAAAAGGTCTGTGGCTTCTCTAGATTAGGATAGTGGTCCGCACTGTGATCTGTAGCCCAAAGCAGGCTACACCAAACTCAAACATGTATCAAAGCTAATCAAATTGGTAGACAATAAAGACCAGTTAGTTGAAAGGAAAATCCACGAAACAAAGTTTACAGACAGTATATAAATCCTTCAACATCAGAGAGTTCAGCTATTATCTGTGAGCCTGATTAATTATTGATTAATCATCCTGTAATAGTTTTACAACTAGACTGAGATCAACTCCTTTTAATGAGGAACACAACCGGTCTTTGTTGTAGTGGTGTTGCTACACCGGTATCATTGGAAATGATAGTAGCTCATATGATGATCATCAATATTAATATAGAATTAGGATTGCCGTTCTGCCTCGTTGGGATCACTGTGCCTGTCACGGCATAATTAAAACCCAGAGGATTTCCCAAAAAATTGGATTAAAAATGAACTCAGAGTGGATGCCCTGCATGCCCACGACTGGACCACTGACACCCGCCAAAGATGAATAGAGCTGACACGAGACAGAAGCTATGTTTGTAAGAACTTGTTATCCACCAGAACCCAGCCAATCCACAGTACCTAAAGTGTTTTAAACTAATTACCCTCGTTGGCAGCGGTGAGTCTCACTGTCAAAAATTTGTAATGATCATTTTTCAAACAAAGCAACAGCTATTTGAGAGTGTGTGCATCTGTGACTGTTTCTTACCATAAGTGATATTCACAGAGTCCTTAAGTTAATAGGCTTTCTTGAACCCTGACAGCTTGCTTAATGAGTGTCTAATTGTTTCTCAGCTGGGGTGATAACCGCAAGGCCATAAAGACACTTCAAGAAGAGGTGTGAGTTTTAAAAGAAACTACACCAGTAATGACAAAAGGACTCCATTTATCCTGTGGATCACAAAAGATCCTTCCAACCCTTCACTTACCCAGAAAGGTGTGTTTGACCGAAGATCAAAGCCAAAATGTTGACCGTTAGCAAGAAACTTAAAATTGCTGCAGGATTTATGAGTGTTCTCACTACAACGGTGTAAAAGTAAAAAATGTTAGATCTGTCTGTGCTTTTGATGTAAAATAACTGTCCAAACCTCTTGACCTGCACAGTCATATGGAACTGGTGTCAAATTTAGTTTGTTGCTGCATTTTTCAACAAAAAGAAGCCAAAAAATATTTAAAAAATAGATAAAATTGTCATTGTTCTGTGTACACGTGAATATCTTTGTCCATCTCAGGTTTATATCATTTAATGCAGAGATAATGACACATTACAAGAAACAGTTATCTCACTCACTTTTACTTATTCAAGGCAGAGCTAAAGCAAAGTACTTCTATAGCTGAGACAAACAAGTGAAGGCTGACAAATGAACCAGCCCCCAAGTCCAACAAAGAAGAGTGTAAAGAAAGTACAATTGCTCTGACATCTTGCACAAATACACAATTAATCAAAAGGCAGAAAACCGAGGAAGCGAATAATGAAATGAATGGTGAAATGAGGAAGAATTGCCTAAAAAAGGGGTTGGGGGGGCTGAGATATCATTGAACCATCCTGAACTCAGTTTCCTCACTCAGTTCTCTATCTCTGGTTATAAATGACTTCAGATTTGACGTTTCCAGCCCACGAGCTTACAACAAAACACACTCTCTTTTATTCAAACAGCGAAGAAACGAGAAGAAAAAAAATTAGTTTGTGTGAAAGAAAGGCGAGGGATGTGTGTAGTGCTGCTCCCATCAAGCAGAAAGGCGGGCGGCAGTCGAAGGGGCTCGCAGCCGAGCCCCTGCTTTGGAAGACCCTCATAAATCCTGATTTGAGCGGGGCGCTAACCAGAGGAGGAGAGGCACGTCAAGAGAGGGGGCTGGAGAGTGTGGGTGTGTGTGTTTGTGTGTGTGTCTGCGTGCTACGTCTGATTAAGTCTTCCCATTAGGTGACAGCTGAACTTTAACATTAATATGATAATATTGAAATAAGTGTGTTATTTACTTCAGCACCAGAGGGGGTGGAGGGGAGAGGAGAGGGAGGGAGGAGGAGGAATGATGAATGATTTCTGGACAGCTTTGGGTGACATGCCGGGCAAGTTGACCCCCTCCCCGCGATCCCCCTCCTCCTCCTCTTCCCATAATCAGACTTGACAAAATGGAGACATATGCAGAAATATTGGTTACAGTCGGCGTCACAGCCCTTCTCAGGCCTTCCCTCTCTAGTAACTGCCGGCCGCCCCGCGCGCCGCCCTCCAAATTGTCTACGGGCACTGAAGCATCTATTTCAATTGGCACTTCCTTCCTGGCCCCAGGATTTTACATTTAGTCGGTGTCATTTACATATTACTCTTAATCAAAATCCACAGTGGGCGACAGGGAGAAAAAAAAAAACAAGAAAGAGGGAGCGAGAAACAAAACCGTGGCGTCACGGTTCAGGGGTAGGCACACAGGCACTTTATGAAATGGAGATGTGACAAGACATTACCGTGTGTGTGTGTGTGTGTGACTGGGTGCATATGTGTGTGTGTGTTAGGTGGCTAGTGCATACAGTAATGCAAGGAGTACTGAAATATTTGCGTGCAAATGCCTGTGTTGGTGTGATTGTTGGGGGGCTGCCTTGTGTATAAAGTAGCAAGCATGAGAGACAAAGAATGCAAGTTGGATATGGGTTGTTAGTGCGTTCTGTGAAAAACAAAGGCAAAGAGAAGAAAAGAATGGAGCCAAGTACTGTGTGCGCTTGTCTTTTCTAGCCTTTTTCTGCAGAATGCTTTGCTGGGCGACTACAGTATTTTCTCAGTCTAGCCAGGCACCTTACACCAATATCACTGCATGTAAGAGAACAGGCTTTCACACTGTTTATTAGTTTAGTTTGTTTGTTCATTCAGATATACGGTAATTGTCATGTGAATCCCTTTTATTATTCTGGAAGACACAACTAATGAGAATTATTTTAATCAGGATTTAAGACATTATTAAAGAAAATAGAACTCTTAAACTTAAATAAGTTGATTTAACTGAATAAATGGTCAAAAGTAAATTGCATCTATTTACAGTTGGACAGTTTATGTAATGTGACAGATTGTATTACAACTATAATATTTTCCTAACCTGTGTTTTCTGCATAAGCATTGCGACGGTAAGCAATGTTGTCAACTGCAATACGGCCATTTCTGATTTATAATTGGATTTGGGTCTAATTATAAACTTTATTAGACTGTGATAACTTTGAGCAGCACAGTTAGAGCATGAAACACACAGAGAGGTGCAGAAACAAGGTCCCTACCTGCCTCTTACCTTCTCAGCATGCCGGTAAGAATGCGAGAACTCTTGCCCAGGTTGGCATCTGTTTCTCTCAGCTGGGGGGGAAAGAAAGACAGGTTTTATTTTCCATTCTGATCTATCATCTCTGCAAAATTCAAAAGAGGGTAAAAATGTCCTCTGCCTACGACAATTCAACACTTGATTCCACAAAAGTTGACACACTGTGGAAAAGGTAAATAAGAACCAGTTGTTTGTAAATGAATTGTGTTTACCAACAACAG
>JAQNCA010000017.1:7979951-7990378 GCA_029783725.1 Acanthurus tractus | reverse complement strand
TTAAATTTATAGAAAAAGACTTCAGCAACATTATTAAAACAAGTTATTTTATTTTGCTCTGTATTAATCAAATATTGTATAGAAATAACGAAAAATATAAAATTTGTCAAGAGCTAATAAATCCTTGTGCTCAAGATATCATTTGGGCTTCATAAATGTAACTGATTATGTCATTTGCTAAGTGTTTGCTTATGGATTTGAGCGAGCACCACTTTGGTGGCCCAGCACCAAAAGAATCATCGAGTCTGATCTTTAGAGGGAACACGGAGAAATAAAGCGAGTGGGAGAGAAACAGAGAAAGAGACGAAGATGGAGGGGGAGAGATAGAGAGTCGGGACAAACGTGTGCTGTGTTACTGGGCCACTCCAGCGCCCATGGACTCTCAGCAAGACTCAAAGCCACACTCTGCTTCAAAAGGGAGCCATGAAGATTTTTTTATGTTTACAAAAACATATTTATTTATTTCTCATCACTCTGTCATTTATCTATTTATTTCTTGCTGTCCCAGCACCCCTTGCTCTGCCACTGGAATCATGTTCGATGACGCCGACACACGCCCTCCCCTCTTTTTCCCCCTCTCTTTTAATACCACTGCAGTTGAAAATCAAACTGCTCTAAAACAAATTGATGTACTCTTTAATATAGTCGTCACATCATCACAGGGTCCCCACGCGTCTGCCTTGGTGACAACTGCAGGGCTGCTTAGCTTACCCCAGCGATGGCTGCCACTTTGTTGGTCGCTTCAATGATTTATCACAAAAAAGAGAGGGAGATTGTGAGAGTGGGAAGAGAGAAAATGGGAGAGACAGAAAGAAAAGTCCCCTGGATCATGATTGAGTCACTGGCACCTTTGATTGACAAGGT
This sequence comes from Acanthurus tractus, assembly GCA_029783725.1. Lineage (NCBI taxonomy): Eukaryota > Metazoa > Chordata > Actinopteri > Acanthuriformes > Acanthuridae > Acanthurus > Acanthurus tractus. The sequence continues at coordinate 7,989,514 of JAQNCA010000017.1, read as the reverse complement.
CTAATCAGCTTATCTCCATCCTACTAAAGTTGATAGCCTGTGGTGCTGCTCTCTACCTGGCATGGTGTGAACTTTGGGCTAGGCTGGGGCCCCTGGGGGCCAGTCCCGGCCCTCTCTGCTTATCTAAACGGGACTGAAATCAATCCCTAATGAGCTGTTTTCATTTCGCAGGATTGATTACAGAAGTGTTCTCAGCCTCTTGCTGGCCACCTTTAAAATGCAGAGTAGCAACGCTTTTGTCTATCTCTGTCTTTGTTTCAGCAGCTCATTTTGCTGGCATTGCTAAGTTATTTTGTGTCAACCGAACAAGTATAAAGGGGGATGAATTTTCAAAGTTAATTCACTACACATTCTGCTTGTTGATTTATTGAGTCACACAATTTTTAAATGTCGCCGCAGAGATGCATTCATTTATCCATTCATTGTTGTAAAAATTAAAAGAATTTACCTTTCACATTAAACTTAAATTAAAAAATTGAATTGCAGATGCATGCCTCAGCAAGCAAGCATAAAACTAATGCTGCCACAAGGATCTATGATTCACTTTTAAAGTATACCTTTGAGCTTACATTTACTGTTGATGTCCTAAAACAACTGCACATTTACACTATCATTGACAAATGCTATTATATGTTGACACAACAAAGCAAATTTAAATTAAAGCTGTTTGTTTATTAAAGTGATACCCGCAAGCAAAGCATTGGATTTCCATAGCCATAACTGGAAAATTTAGCAGGACTTTGATGGAATATTTTTTAGCCACGTCTTGTATGAACTGTCGATCAGCATGTAAGACTCAACTCTCTCCCCCTCAATGAATAATAATCAAAAAGGTGGGATAGCTAATCATTGCAACTTGGATGTCTTATCTGACACGCTATTTATTTCTAAACAAGCAATCATAAATCATTCAGAATCTTTTCAACTGTGGAGGGAAGGACTAAAATCTGGCATGTCTTTGATTTAACATCAGTCAAGCCTCCACATTTGGGCATTTCAAATGCCCCTGACTCAAATGTCTTTAAATTGGCTAACTGCATGCCCTCCCTCTTTATTTAGGGCCCTCTTTAACTGGGCTAGCCCCCATGTCTGCTTGTTGCTATGCCTGGGCTTTTAAGTCAGTGCTCTTCACTAATGAAGTTCTATACTTTATTTATGAGACAAACAGAGGACCCTGGTTCTTGAGGGTGCGTGTGGTAAATAGCTCTGCATGTCCAAAGAGTCCCCTCTATATCCCTCTGAGGGCTCTTACTGCTTTTGGCAAGCCTTTGTTTTTGCTAAATACACTGGAGACACTGAGAATGGTAGGGAAAAAAATGATAAAATCTGATAAAATGGTACAGTGTGAAGATTCATCTTTTCTTAGAACTAGGAGTCCTCTTTTTTCCCCTTAAATGTGACCTAGAAGCATCCTGGCTTTTTTGTTCCTGGTCATTAAGAGATATATTGTCGACGCTGAAGAGAAAAGGGGGCAAAGCTGAGTTTCTACGCCATTTCTTTGTTCAGGATCTATGGCTTTGAAATAAAATGTCTTTTAGTTCCACTTCTCCCATTGGTCAATTACAGTTCTTAAGGGCTATTGTGTCATTGTGAATGAGGAATGCAACTTTGAATTACCGCAAAATAACGACTCTAAACTGCTCTTCGTAAAAAGTGCAGCTTAGATGTCTGAGGAGAGTTGCTGTCTGTGGCAAGGAAAGTATTTACAGTATGACTAGAGAGTGTCTGATTGGAGAAACACTTAATGCTCTAATTATTCTTGTTTAACGTCTAAGGTGCCACACCTTTGTGTTTGAAAACTCAAAGCTTATTCCTCAACATTTCATAATGTGCATGAATAAAGTGTGGTGCACTTGGATTTTTAGCATAGATTTTTATTCTATTATTTTGTATTTGTTGGTATGAAAGAGAAGGAACTACAATGAATGTAGCTAATGTTGGACAGTGAAAGTCAACAGTTCATCGACAGTATTTGCTAAAAGTCAAGTCTTAGTCGAAAGTGTACTGTGTATCAGTAACATTCTAAGAGCTATGATCTAAATAGCCAAGGATTTCATGAAGATGTCTGGGAAGTGTTGTGACGAGAAACTATTGTGGAACCACAGAAGTGAATATGTAGTTTGAGATGGGTTAATAGCACAACATTCAAAACTAAATTCAGTTTGGCACCTGATTGGGAATCCTGTAGAATCTTACAAATCAGTGAGTAAATATAGCTATCTAATGTTTGTACCCAGTGTGTTGAATTTGAGAGCTTTGCATATATATGTAAATAGCCTGGTGGAAGAGAGCATATTTCCTATGTAATCTATGTTTTTTGTGCACATGCATTCCCTTTTTTGACCCACAGACATTGCCATTTCAGGTTGTGCATCTGAGCGGAGGGTTGGTATCGACAGCAGTGTAAAGGAAGGGGTCATGGATTAAAGACGCAGGGCGAAGCTTCCCCACCAAACCACAAACACGGTCCCAGCTGGTGTGAACCAAGCCAAGTGTGTGGGACCAAGGCAGGATAAACGAGCATTGTTCTTAGCTAGCCGCACATTCAGTGGATGAGACAGCCACTGGTGACACGGGGTCAAGGGGCTTGTGGCTGACTACGGCAAGAGAAACAGCCGGGCCCAGTAGGTACTGAAAACTGTTAAGCCACGGCCCACTACTTTAACACCAACCAAGCTGTGAGGGAAAACATCAAAAAATGAGCCAGTCTGGTGAATGATATGGCTGGGTGGAATTTAGAAAAAAAAAAAAAACTGTCGGCTGTCGCAGAATTTGACACAGTCGAGAAACTCGGATAATGGCAGAATTATCTGAGGCATCAGAATCAACATTTTTAAGCAGAGAATGTAGATTGTATTTATGAATTTGTGAATGCAAGTTACAGAGAACATCAAAAGCTGGTGGTCTGCGTGCGAACCTTCCTTGACTTGAATTATTAAATCTGTCGATGTCGCACACGCCAGCCACCCCGCGATTATAGTGTAAATTGACAAACTTTTTCAAAACTACAACGGAAGCCACAGAGAGCTGGTTGATACTTCAAGAATGAGCTTTGATACATCTCTGAGGAATACACTCTGCCTCAATAATGTGGTGACTGTCAGGAAGGAAGACAGGAAGGAAAAAAAATATGCTAACTGGTTAAATCTATTTAAGATCCCAATGAGCTTTTTTCCTATTTTAAGATAAAAACCATCCTTGATAATAAGGATAAAAAAGGAGTTTGTGTGTTTTTTTGGATGGTTTATTTAGAAAGTGATATTATGTTTTTTTTTTCTTCCCTCTGCACTCCTGAATTAAGAACTTCAGGAGGAACGCTGACGTTGTTTATTTTCATAGACCCCCTGTCTGTTTGTGTAAAAAAAAAAAAAAAAGAAAAAAGAAACACACCACCCACCCAACACACACATGCACGACACACACAGAGACACACACAGCCACAGCGATGCACAAATTTTCTTAGGGAGCAGAGCAAGGAGAAGCGGCGCCCGATCTGTCGCCTGTACACCTCTCTCTCTCTCCCTCCCCGGCTCGCCTTTGATGTGCTCCCGAAAATGTCATCAGGCGTCAAGGAAAGAGTTTTTTTTTTTCCCCCAACCTCCCCCCCCCACCACCCCCTTCTTCAACTCCCAAACACACACACACAAACACACATATCCACCCACCTCACATGAGCAAGACAATTTGCTGTCGCTCACTCATCCCCACCACTATCTTGAACCCCCCCCCACCTCCGCGCCCAACACCACCCGACTTCTTCCAAACCCAATCCAAAACAGAATACATACCAGTTTCTACTGCTATCTGGTAGCCGGCTTCCAGTCTCCGTGATGACCTTTCCAGCTTCTCTGTGTTGTCCAACAGATGCGCTCTCTGCAACAAATGGAGAAAAAAAAAATGAAGCCAGAGAAACAAACACACAAAAAAAAAATTGATTGAGAGTGCTGGGACCCATTTCAAAGAAACACATCAACACTGTCACCTAAACAGACAGACCACATCCACAGCGACAACATAATACAGCCAGGTTGGCAATAACCTTCATGGATGACAATGTGTTATATGCTGATGGAATATCAAGCATATGCATGTTGAGGCTGACAATGTAAGAGGTGCTGCTGCCTCATCTTGGACATAAAACAAGAACTACTTTGAGGTTTGTTTCCTCCTTGTATTGTTTTACAGCACAGCCTTCTGCTGCATACAGAGAAAAGTTAAGGCGGGAAGGTGGAGCGAATTAAAATGAAATTTTATTTGAAGCTTTCCAGTTAAAAAAATCCTATCCAAGCGATGGCTCCAGCTGCAGAAGAAATTTAAGACAAAATAAACCCCTACCCCTTAAACTGCAGACATTAATGCAGCACATAAGGCATAAGATTCTTCAAATAACCATAACAATGACAAGTAATATCGAAATAATATCTAAGCCTTTTTTCAAACCATCAATTCCATAATATTAGATGAACATTATTACAGAGGTGTAAAATCAGCCTTAACAAAAGCATCAAATTTCTTCCCTGCCTCTTGTTTATCCACATTATGGGACCAAAATAGTCTTCATGATGTATGAGAAACTGCATCCTCCCTTGGCTTACTCACAGCTATCAACAACTGACAAGGTTGCCCATTGAAACCATGAAGTTCACAGAGCACATCAAGAAAAGATGCATTTCATAAATAATTAAATAAGCAATTTGATCTTTTTCTTTTCAAAGTGGATGTTTATGAGTATCAAGGTGTGAGCTAAGGCTCAAGTATCATGTATACACATATCAACTGATAGCTGTTCCTTAGATACCAAGAAAATCAGTGGGTTTGGTCTCTTCTCTGTAGCTAAACAATTCATGTCTGACAAGAAAGAGAAAAAAAATCTGATCTGTTGACTGATGTCCTTGAGGTCTATCTAAGCCGTTCTCATACGTAGGAATCTCACATCATAGTTTCATGCATTGTGTTCATGTTCATCATGTACAATTACTGCATCGTGTATGAACAGATATACCAAGATAAACTTTTATTAAATATACATGCAGTTCTATGGAGAGGGAAACATGCATTTTTAACTTTTGAAACATTTTCTTCTATCTGTGAATGTTCTCATTCATCCAGGTCATAGTTATTCTAGTTATTTTCCTAGAATAATTTTCTTCTATGAAATTAAAATGAATAACAAGGAAACAGTGCTACTTTTATGATAAGCTTATAGTTGTATGATGTATGATAAGCTTATAGAAAATGAATGTTAATCTGCAACAGCCAATTTTTATGCTTCAATGCAATGCTTTATTATCTTAATTTAAGTGGAGCATTTATGTTTAATGTACAGAGAGTTTTCAGAAAGGAATGGAGTTTTAGTTTTATGCTCATGTTGTGAGTTAATTAGACAATGTTTTGAATATTTTTCTATTTGGTTTACACATAACTGTCTCCTATCATGAGCAAAAGATGCAGAATTATATTTTAACTAAAAGATACAGGTAGGCAATTTGTCACTAAGTACTGGAAATATTTTTTGAGAAAGCAAAAATATCTCTTGATGCAAATTCTAAATTTAATCATGGTGCCAAAGCAGCTCACTAACTCTGGCTAATCTCTTGCTTTGGTTGTAATAAACTGCCAAAAAGAACCATCAATATTGGATCATGACAGTTTTTTTATTATGGAGATTCCCCTTCACTTCATAAATGCAATTCTAAGTTTTGAACAGTTGTGAGATTTTCTTTAAAAGGATGTAGCAGTACAAGGAAAAAATGATTATTTGAGGATTTTTTTCTCTGCATTAAGTTTAATTCTGTGTTTCTAACTTTGAACATTTTTTAACATGATTCCTAATTAAAAAAAACTAATAAACTATGTCCCAAATTAAAAGATTATGATGTACTGATGTGAAGTACTACATCACAAGAGGGTTAATCATTAAAGCCGTTTCATCAATGTTTTGTTTCAAATAATGTCTGGGTATTATTATTAAGGTGAATTTCATAGTCCAACCGTACCCAGATTATCTCAAGATCTTTGTATATTTTTCATACAAAATTTTATTGTAAAAGGTGGTCAATACCATCATGAGGTCTTACTCTAAAATAGAGGCATGGTGTTATTTCAAAAAGGTCTTTTGCGTACAAGCATCAGCTACCATCTAACACAGAAACTTCAGACATGCATACATGCAAGTCCAACTAAGACCTAATGTTCATTTAATCCATACTGCATTCAGTAGAGAGGATCATAAACAGAATAAACATGGAAGACTTAAATGTTTACTTAAGTGTTGTTCGTATTGATGGCCTTTCAAATATGCTGTGTTAAGATACTGATCAGATGGAACATACTTGACACTCAAAAACAAGACGATGAATGACAACTGCCTCTCTGACAGGGGTTTATGCCCATCATGCAAAGGGGACAGGGGGAGAAGTGAAATCTCTAGTTTTGGTTAGGCTGTCAAAATGTGTACCATCTAATCACTCAGAGGAAATGAAAAACGTGGAGGAAAAAAAAAAGTCAACGACACACTTTTCAAAGTTTGACAATAAGAGGGATGGGAAAAAGAGCGGGGAGGAGAAAACTCCCTCTGAACTCTTTTCTTTCCTTCGCTTCCTTTTTCTTTGCGCCGCTGACAGATGTCATTTAAAATTGCAGAGATACTTTTTAATAGTTAAAGGGAGGGCAGGGGGAGGATGGATGGATAGGAGAGTGGGTGGGTGGTTGGGTGGGTGGTGTAATGGGCTGTAGGCATGAGAAAAGCAATGAGGAGACAGTGAGTGGGACAGGATGCAAGGTGTGGAGTGTTTTTTTGGGGAAGGGTGTGGCAGGGGATTTCGGGGAGGGGTTACATGGGTGTGGAAGTGGTAGTGGCACCAGCAAAGATGGTGGCAGTGTTCGCGTGGGAGAAAATGGATACCAAGCTTGGGCTATAATGAGCCCCTATGGATCAGAGGGAACGTATTGACATGCAATGCTTAAGCTAATACACCTAGACCATGGCTGCAGTGTCTGTGTGTGCCTGGGAGCATGAGGCAGCCAGGGATACTGACAGAGTAGCGCACTCCCTGGGTTCTTCAAAGAGCTCAAGTGATTAGTATGTTATCATTACCATTCGAAACGTGATTTTCCTATTCCCTCTCGGCAAAGGTGACACGTCTCGGGGAGACGGCCGGCAGACTCACTGCGATGGAAAGCCACTTCAAAGCTTTCTCCTCCTGAATTTCTCTCTCTCTCTCTCTCTCTTCTCTCCCTCGTTCTGCCTTCTTTTAGGGCCAGGGGGAGGGGAGGGTGAGTGTGGGTGGGGGTGTTGGGGTTGCTGGGGGGGGTAGTGGTGGCAGTGGCAGTGTATATGTGTGTGTGATCATTAGAATAATGCGCCCCGAGCTTGACGGTGACAGAACCTGAAGGAAAGGGTGAGAGTTCAGCCACTAAGAATCCAGTAATGGCACGATGGCCCTAATAATGAAACAAGCCAGCCATGGACAGTGGTTCATACCATGGAAAATAATGAAAAGGAACATGTACAATTAAAACTAAACATCCTACAGTATGTTGTCACAGTCGAAGCTGATAGGAAGATTATGTCTACAAACTTCATCTAAAATGAGGTGACTCTTACTTTATGGAGAAGCAATTCTGCTCCAATATATGAATGTCACACAACAATCACAAAAATGTGAATACATCTTAGCGTTCAGCTATGGTTTTATCCTGCAGTTAGCAAGTTAAATCCAAGATGTACCTGTCAGCATTCTTGTCGAAGGAAATGCAAAGTGGCTGCCAGCCCCCTCTGTGCTACAACGCCCCATATCAAGGCTTGACCCCTGTGGTTCTGATATAACTATTGTGAAACCCTCAGAATAAGGCAAAGACATTCACATCCTAACAGCCATTCAATCTCAAATACACTAATCTACTTAAAAAACTGAGAATCTTACCAAAATCTTATCTGATTGTCTCATGGAGCGTTCTAGCAAAGGATTTAAATACAATATATGATAAATACTGTGCATCTCTGAGTGCACTGGTGCACACCCCCACCATCAGCACCATTTCCTTCTATGCATGTATGCCTTTTCATCTGACACCTACATTTTGAACAAAGATCTTCTTAGGAACCATAAAAATGGTGTTTTTTTGTTGTGCTTTTTTGCGTCAAGAAACACTCTTCAGTTGTAAGTTATTAACAGGGAGCCCCAGAACAATGCAGCTGTAGCTCAAAAGAAATCTCTCCCCTCTTCTTTCACTCTCCTGCCTTTTTTCAATATCAAACACAGACGGTTACTATCACCATTTTCCAAAGTTCAGATGATTTCCTTATTATTTCAATAAGGGTGGGGGAGAGTCAAAGTGAATAATGATGACAGCTGTGATTCAGACTGACTGTGTGATCTTCTGTGCCGTTTGTTTGGGACTTGTAAGACGAGGAATTACAAGTGTCAAACAGCTGTGAATATGGGTGCTAAATATTTAAACATGTTTTTCAGCTGAAGAAAAAAAGTATAGTTTTTTAAAAGCAAGGCTTAAGTGTGTATAAGCTGTACCAGCCTTTGATTCAAATGCAGGAAGAGCAGAAGGCTAAAAGACTGCAATGGAGAAGTGCAATGGCGAAGAGGGTGCAGAATCAAACCCGATTACACAGATCGGGCCATTCCGAACAGGGTAGACAGGTGAAGTAACTCAAGATGTCTTCTGAACCTCAGGCTAGGAGGAAATGCACAAAAAGGTGGAAAAATAGGGGGGAAACAAAAGTACAGCTAAATAAAAGAAAAATACATGATAACATGGCATCTGGGCCAGGATGGCGCTCTACATTATGGATAGGTGGGAATGGTGAGGCTTTGATAGGAATTGAATTACTCTCCTTCAGCAGAAGCCTTTTTGATCATAGCTTCACTCAAAGACACATTTAACAACATACTGTAAGTACACCTGCAAATACAAGTTCAGGCATGCTTCAAAGGACAAGCAATATAGCGTAACCTACAGAAATAAACAAACAAAATCTGCCTCAATTAGGGGTAAACAGACCTTCTCTAAAATCCGATTTTCATAAGAATTAATTAAAAATATAGCAACTGAGTGTTAATTACAAACATCGTCATTGTAAAGTGTATATTTGATAATTACTTGAAAACTCAGTGTCATTAAAAATTGATATTAGCTTTGAAGTATGATGGTACTGGAGCTAATATTAGTTTTTCTGCTGGAGTGTCAAAGAGCAAGCACTTAGGTTTAAAATCCAAAACAGTCAATATACTCTATGTAACAGTCTGACTGTGATCATTGAATTATCTGTTGATTTGAATTATCATTCTTGAATCATAACTTATCTCAATGACATTTGGAGCACAAGTTTTAATCTTGAGAGAACTATGATAAATGGCTGGGTTTTCATGGCAGCCCAGTTTTTATTTGCTTCAATTAGTTTCTTTTTACTGAGAGATTAATTCAATATATTTAAGTTAATTTGTAATTTGAGTGGAGAAGCTTAATTAGAGCATCTGTGTTAGCAATACAAACACAGATAATACAACAAAAGTTCAAGGAACTGCAATTTCATTCCAACTTCAGTG
>JAQNCA010000017.1:7961065-7971423 GCA_029783725.1 Acanthurus tractus | reverse complement strand
TAGATAAATAAGTGGTCACTGTGCTTCTGTCAGGACAATAAAAAGAATTTCAGATTTGAGTAAAAACCAGAGAGACAATGAGCATCAATTTGAAGACAGCATGTACACTTGTACACAAGGCACACACACACACACACTTATATTTGTTGCCAGGAAAACACCCACATATTCCATTTAAGTCGAGTTTCATCTTTAAGAGCTGCAGTGCAACTTAGGGGGGAAGACGACTTCAGCAGTAATTGAGACGAGGAAGCCTGGGAGAAGCATTGATTTGAATGTTAAGGCTTACGTCGCCTTCAAACCATATGCAGGGGTTTTTTGGTATTTCTAAATAGCTGTCTGTTACAGATGAATGTATGAAGCGTTTCTGCAATGAGAACCGTGCAGATAACAAAGAAAGTATAAAGAATGGAAAATGTCATTGAAATGAAAGTGTTGCCGCTACTTTGCCTGTACCTACAGTATACACTCCGGTTTTTGGATTTCCCCTCTGGAAAACAACAGATTCCTGAGTGATTACTGCCTTCCCATCTGATGTCAAACAGCTGTGCAATATTGACTGCTTAATCCAATGGCAGATTTTGATTATAAGTTAAGGTGTGTGGAGCAAAAAAAAAAAAAAAAAAAAGAATGCTAAGTGACAGCAAGATCACTCTTAAGGTCAGGAAAGCAGATATAAGAAACCTGTTCCTGTAAAATCTTGTATTCTATAAAGAAAATGCACTGAAACTCTCTCAATCCATTTACAGTATGTAAAGACTGAGCTCCGCATCTTAAGACGGAGCCAACTAATCAGGCTTTGTAATCTAAAAAAGAATGAGTGCTTTCAGAAGATACCTTATTGCTCAGGCAAGAAAAAAGGAGCTTTTTTTAATCCTTTTGAAAGGTCTGTCTTTTGTCACTTTTTTAATCTTGGGTGAGAATTTGCTTCTATTCCCGGAAGCACACAAGAGAAGTACAAAGGTACATCTTAACTTTATGCAAAGTGGCCTGCCTTTAAAACTCTACACATCCCGTCAAATGCAGCAATGGAGGTGGTGGTGTCCTGTCAAAAAACACACATTTTACCTCTGTTGACATGGATAGGAGAAGAAAAAAACACTCTTCTTTATCCATCAAAATGTAATTACATATGCATGCATAACAATTCATATCAGATATGCTAATCAGTTTGGCATAATCCTCTGAGTAGCAAATGATATTTATTTAATTAGTGCAAATATATGGATCTTTCCTTTGTGCGCAGTTTCTTTCTAGTATATGGGCATGCATGTGTCTATATTCTCTAAATTAACATGACGATTTTTAAGTTTCTCCAGAGTTCAGGGAGAAGAAAGCAAATCTTGAAAACATCTGTTTATTGTATCAATAACTGCAAAAAGATGGCCTCTCCTAATTTCAAGCAGTCATCAAAAATGGTCTTTGTAATGTAAAAGAAAAATACCCTATCTATGAGAAAAATCAACGTAATTAAAATCAAATAAAAGGAGATTTATATTCACATTTGAATGCCCTCCAAGTCACTGTACTTGCTTTCTGCCCAGCACAACGAGTGATACAAGGACAAGCACAAATTATTGTGGCGACTGGAAAGCTGAAAAATGTAAACAGTTCATTAGATGGGAAATAAAAGGCGTAAAAATACCCAGGGGCAGAGTGTAATGAGGGCCCCTAAAGTTCCTCTGCAGATTCTTTTTCCACCACTTTCCCAAGCTTTTCCTTTTCGCCCTGCGCACATGGCTGGTGGCATAGCATGAGGAGTAATTAACCATATTCAGTTTACAATACTTTGTTCCATTACAGGCCTTTTCACCAGTAGGAAAGTGGCAGGGTATTTCTAAATTTGGTCCTAATAACACTTTTGCCCAGCTCCATGTGCTTGTCTGAAACTGACATTTAAACTGTAATTTTCCTGACCATTGGAACTGCTCCATTAAAACCACCTTTTTTAAAATAACATTGTGGATGAGCATGAAATATACAATTTAATATTTTTTATCAAAGTGCAGTACTCCCTTAATAGCTTATAAAAGCTGAAAAATACAAAAGTTCTAAGTCAGCAATGACATGACAATAAAGAAGGATAATACAACGTCTGTGTTCTTGAGAATGTGTGCTAAACTCAAAGGTTATCTCTATCACTTCTTTCCCTCCCCCTGCTGTGATATTTTCCCAGGTGATGTGTGGACCAATGCCAGCAGGTCCCACTCTGCCACCCCTCCCCCACAAGTGGGGGCAGAGGTGGACTGATGCGGCATGGCGTTAAAAGGAAGCTGAGACCTTTAAGCAGGCACAAGTATCACAACAGCATCTTAAATAATGCATCTCTGCTTGGCAGGGGTTTAACACAGACGCGCGCACACACACACATATACACTCACTCACTCACCCGGCACAAAGGAAAACACACACACACACAAATTGTTGTCTAGTGTCTTTAACTCTCCTTTAACACAAACAAATCAGGAGAGGTTGTTCAATTAAGTTAGTGCTCCTTTTAAAGCATTTGATATATTACAAGACACAGGCAAGTAGCTTCATTCAGGATCCTCACAGGAGGGTGTCATTTGTGCCTTTGTTTTATTGTGGTCTTTGGTGCAAAGCATCCTCCACTTCTGACTGCTGTGTGTGTGTTTTTGCGCAAGTGAGTACACGTGAACGAGGGCTACTTTATGAACGACGGAGGCTTGTACGAGCCTTTGCATTCCCGGGGAAAGCCTCCTTTACAGAGCGTTTGCGCGGCGCAACATATGTGAACGGTAGCCCGGTGTGTGTTCTCTGCCCTAATAGAAGTGCAGCAGTGGTGGAGAGAACGGAGCCTTAGATAACAGCATGGGGCCTCTCATTAGCTCACAGGTTGGTGCTTTGGTGGCTTCTACACGCGCGGCATTGTGTTCCACTTCCATGAAAAACCTGAAGGAGTCTCAGTAAAGCAGTAGTCGCAAAACACAAATAAAGGGTGAATGATCAACCATGGCGAGGTAATAATTGAGCCTGCGACATATCTTAACATGTATGGGGTGACGAGAGTTTTTTAGGGTGATGGAGAGTGCGAGCTTCAAAAATAGCTGTCACTGAAAAGAAAAATTGAACAGCTTTGAAAAAAAAACTTCTCTTCATTAGTTTAATTTCATAAAAAAATGATTGTAGATTCCAATTTTAACCATTGTATCACTGGATATGGCAGGTTGTTATATTAGACCACAAGTAAACTGTGTTGCATCTCTGGGGGAAAACACTTAGCCTTTTGCTGGTGAAAGAGTGTATTATTCTGATAGGGGCCTTTCATGCTTGTACCTCTGTGATACCGGTGGTGTATTTCCCTGTCAAAGTCATTTCTATTGCTAAGTACAGCCGAGATCAGTCAATAAGCCTAACGACTGTACCCACAAAGCGAGAGGCCGAGAGGCGGCAAGAGAGGGGGGGGGGTTTGCAAGTGAACTCCAAACAAAAGAGCAAATTCAAGGAGGGCTTTGATTGAAGAAGCGCCATATACTTTTTGAAGGCCGAGGGATCATCTCTCAATGGTTATTTCTTTAAGGCATGAGGGCCCGATTAAACCCAATATTAAAATATGGAGGCGCTTCTAATGAAAAATCAAAGGCCCTGTTTCCCCTCCCACACCCCCATCCTTCCATCTCTCTTTCCTTCCTTCTTTCTTGTTCTGTCAGGTTTTCTCCCCTAGCCCGTGGTTGTGTAGGAGGGGACAGAAAGAAAGAAGAGAGGGAAAGAAAGTGTGAAAAGACAGAAAGAAAGAGAGAAAGAAAGAAAGAAGAAAGCAATAGAAGGAAAGAGAGAAAATGGGGAAAGAGGGAGGGTTACCGAGATGAGGGACCTGGGTGCTGGTGGTGCAAAACAGAGACAGACAGCATTGGTTGGAGGAGTAAATCAATAGAGCAGAGCCGTCGGGGAGGCGGGCAGCCAGGGCAAGGAGAGAGGAGAGGAGAGGGGGAACCAGCACAGGAGCTCGGGCTCCGATCACAACGCTGGCTTCTGGCGTGCAGTGGGGAATAAAGTGGGCCTCCCCGGGTCAGCACCAGAGAAAAAGGTGAGATTAGAGGAAAGTGGAGGAGGGATTTTCACAGAGTGAAGGTGGGAGGGGTGGGAGAGGTGGGTGTCGGAGGATGACGAGGAGAGAAAAAGTGTGTGTGTGTGTATGTGTGTATATATTTGTGTGTGTGTTTGGAGGAGGAGGGGTGTTTGGAGATGTGCATTGTAGGATACCTGGCAAGCCAGGGACCAACCGGCCCATTAGCCTGTGGCTACCTACATATGGTTCAGTGAACCCTCTGCTGAGAGGAGCTCCTCTCCTATCAGTCTTCCCATCTTTTTTAAAGAAAGAAATACCTTCACTTTTAACCCTTTCTCTGCTTTGGAAAGAGGTTCACTCCTGACCTCCATTTATGATTCATTTTTGTTTGATGTCTATTCTTGGAGTGTTATCTAAAATTGAAAAATGTAATATAAAAAAAAAAAAAAACCTAGACACAAAGGGAGACGAGTCTGGCCTGCAGAGCATGTGCGTGTGCACGTCAGTCAGTGGACATGCACAGAAGACTATCTCCTTCAGTGCTTTGCCTTTTCTTGTAATGTGACCATTGTTGGTGCTGAATAGCCCGCTAATTAACATAAGAATTCAGCAGCACATATAGGGGCTTAGCCAGATCATTATCTCTATATATTTATGTGTACTTTGTTATTTCACTCGCTAGAACACATTCAGATGCTGATGAGGCCAGTAAGGCCCCCCTCCAAAGCCCTTCCAACATGTGCCCTCCTGAACTTCCAGATACACTTACCAGTTTCCTTGGAGTCTGCAGGTTTTGTACTGGAATTTACGACAGTAGTTCAAAATTTTGTGAAATTGCCAACTGAAGGGCTGCAGACAGAACCTGCACACACCACTTAATTAGATTTTAAAAAACATAAAAAGTTGAATATTTACAAAAAATACACTTTCTGCTGTCAATTCTAAAGTAGCACAAAATTTAAAAAGACAACTCCAAAGTTACAACTGCATAAATAACATTAGTTTAATAAGGCATTTGATAATTTGATTGTTATTTTTAATGAGCAACAGTTTTTTGTTCCTACTGGGAAATCTTGGCCATTTGATAAAAGCTCTAAAAGCAGAGAAAGTGTTATTTGAAACAGCTCATTTCTGAATAAAAATGTACAAAGACAAAAATGTACAAAAAGTTCGACAATGCAGAACAAACAAGAGCTCTATGGTGATGAGGGGAACAAAACCAAAGAGTTTAGTCTCACTGCAGGAGTAGGCTGATGCTCTAATGGTGGCCAACCTCTGGGATAATTGAAAAAAAAAAATGTAATTCATCTTCCACAATGTAATTCTGATCAAGGCCACAGCCAGATTCCACTGCAGGCTTCAAAAACAGCGGAGAAAAGGCGAAATTGTTGGTCGCTGAGAGCAAAAACATGGTCCCTTTCTTTCTGGCACGCTCCCTCATTAGAAACACTTAGGATGAGAGAAAGAAACTAAGTTTAATTGTGTGTCTGCTGCATGTGTGTCCATGTTTGTGTGTGAAAAGAGGGTGCGTGTCTGGGTTAAAGCATTTGTAAACATAGAGCTTTAACTATGAAGAAACACCAGTAAAGATGCAATGTAAAGAATTCTTCCTCTATTTACTCCTTTCCTCACTCTCGCTTTCTCGGAGGCTTACTTATTAAAAAGCAAATGCCAGCGCCTAAAATACAGAGGAAAAACACAGACCCAATGATTCATAATGTATTTCATAAATACTTCATGAATCCCTTCACCATACTTAAGCCAGTCTGGCAAAAAAAGAAAACATTGTCACCTATTCTAGTACCCGCTTGTCAGCACATCACTGGGGAGTGGGTGTCACATGTCACTTCTGGTTTACACTACTGCGTGGGACAGGCTCGATGCACGGAAATCGGGGGTAGGACAGAAAGAAGAACAGAAGGAAAAGTGAAGGGGAGGTGGAAAGGGGAGTAAAGAGTAGAAGGAGGGGGAGGAGGAGGAGGAGGAGGAGGAGGAGGAGGGGGAGGAAGGGGGTGTTATCATATCATCGCCCCATGTCTTTATATTTTCCCCCTTATTATCTTTGGCCCCCACTCACTCCAGTCACTCAATCACACAAGCCCCGAGGACAGCGAGGGGGACCTGGGAGGGCCTTCGCTTCATGGCAGACTCAGCCAGACAAGCGTCTGAAAGCTATACTGATCACTGTCAGTGTGTGTGGAAGTACGGCGACTTTGGAGGGGCCAAGAGAGATAAGCGGGAGAGGAAACGATCGCGTGGAAGGATAACGGCCGAATTTGCACACTGCCAAACAAAACCTGTGCTCCAGGCATAATGCAGATACCCTGTCCATACAGACAAGTGTTCACGTAAAGGGAAGGAGAGGGAGTAGGGGGGTGATCTGCTTATAAATTATAGGCTTTGTGTTTTTGCAAGTCGACCCCTGACAGGAACTCATCTTGTTAACAACTGTAAAACTCATAAGGATGACAGTAAAGCACATTACTACCAAATTTATTCCCACTTCTCTGTCACTTCTTCACACTTTATCAAGTCTGTAACAAGGCTGGCAAACATATTTCTTTGTGATCTTCTTGCACTCATGTTTCCTGTAACTTCAATATAAGATCTGGCTAAAATAAGTAAGCACATCCATGTAAAGACTTCCTGCTGTTTCTGTGTAGTTTTAGTCTTGTCTCTGCGATTACTCTAATAACTAACAACAAAGCTAATAAGCTACGTAATTACTTTTAACTTAAAATTTCAAAAACATGCCAGTTATGAGGATAAGACCAAAATTCACAATATTTTTTACAAAATGTGTTGATCTCAATATTGCAGCCATATAGTTGTGACACATATTAGTGCTTTTACAATGACATTTATTGATAATTAATAATCATTAATGGAGCTATAATGATTAATTGTCAATATGCAACACCTAAAATAGCTAAAATAGCCTGGTAATGTTATAAAACAACATCATTTTACTGTGATGCAGCTTTTATAACAAGGCAAGGACAACACTCATATGACATAAAAATCTACAGATAAACAAGACAAGTTTAAGACTGATATTTTGCTCAGCCCATCTTTAAAATACATGACTACAGTAGCAGTAGAAAGCGGAGTTCAAGACTATTGTAGAGTTCCTGTTCAATGCTTAACTGCCATCACACCTGATAGACAACACGACCCATTTTAATCACAGACAACTAACAAAAAGAATTAAAAAGTAATTGCACATAATGAAATTCTGGCTTGTGTCTAACTTGCAATTTTTTTAAATAAAAATGTGAACATGGCACTTTTGGACAACAAATCTTTTGTCCTTATTGTGGCACCGTCCTTCAACCCAAGTTTGACCCACTGCTGCCATTACACAATCAAACCAATAAAAAAATTGTTTCAACACAAGTGACAAAAGGCTAATCCATAAAATGAATCCCATCTTCTTTCCATAAAGGGGACATGGAAAAGCCTCCAATGCCATAAATCCACAAAGGGCTTGAAGAAGACATACTGTGCACAACAACTTCCAAAAGAAAGACATAATTCATAAGTACAGCAGCAGATCTATTTGTTTACATCTTAAATCTGCACTCAGCTCAGAGGAAATATACAGAAAAAATCCCTGTCGATTGAGGGACTCCTTTTAAAACTGGTTATGAGTGATTAGACTTTGGTGTCATTGATGGGTTGTTAAGCAACAAACCATGAAAAGAGTCAATCCTGCCTTTGCTTCTCTGTGTTTATTAAGAACAAGTAAGCCAAGGCAACCTAAGGCGATTTAAAGTGTCTAACATCCAACTAATGTTGGTCTGTCATGTTGTCTGTTTGCAGGAGTCACCATAAGGAGGACAGAGGGCAAACAACAGGAACCTTTCAAGATGGATTACAACAATGCTAATTTATAAGCACTGCTAGTGTGGTTCTAGTATGGGTAGCACAGAAGTCCTGAAATCTCCCATCAAAACCTAAATCTCTGCATAATTATCAGCTTCTGGTTTTAAAAAAAATCATTTATAGTGTCAGAGCCTCTTAGTACAAATTCACTTTTTGATAATCAACTTTGCAAACTTTTCTGTCTCGATTTAGGCTGGTAATTGTGACAAACATAATAAGTTTATGGCCATTATAAACTCAAGTTGGATAGTCTCAACAACCTTGAATTGTCCATGACCAGCAATTAAAACATTCAGCCTGTCACATGTATGAAGGGCACCGTCATCTTCACCTTCATCTTTTCTGGCTTGATTACATACATACTAAGGTATGAGGTTGGTTTAAGTGGAGAATAAATTACAGTTCTTACTTAGCTCTAACCTGTAGCAAAAGGGCATTCAGAGTGAGGAAGTGCCCTATATTTTACAAGGCATTTTAAAAAATCCCCCAAAAATGTCAATGCCAGTGATGAACAGATCCTCGACGACACTCAGATGCAGAGGCAACAAATGGCTCTAAGGTTTGGAATAAGAAGAAGAGGCTTATAGAAAACTTCTGATAATATTCTCACTGATTACTGAAGTATGTGGCCTGCGCTGTATTTTTGAAAGTTAAGAAATGTTCATTAGTCCTTCTAAGGCAATTCAATTTATTCTGAGATGGTCAAATAAGAATCATGACTCATGAATCACTTACAGAAGTTTGCTTGGCCTCATCTGAGGAGTGTTCACACTTGACACACATCAGATTTGATCATTAACTGATCTTGTTTGTATTTCTGTATTTCAAATCAAACCATTTTTTCCTAATTTTCGCTCTCAGAAGGTTTAAGGTGCCAGTTCATTAAAGATTAATGTAAGCCTCAACTGAAGCAAAATTTCAAGTTATCTCTAGAAGGTCACACCACCTAGGAAATTGATACATCAAGATTTAAAACAATAAATAAATAAAAAGTGGGATGAGTACCAACAGCTTCTTCATTCAGTTCACCTCAGTGTATCTGGCAATTAAAGCATTCAATATTTCAAGGTTGGCTGACTCTTTGGAAATGCATTCATTATCTCCCTGGGCGGACACTGGGAGGGATTCCATCTGAAGGATTTTATTAGAGGAAAAGGCAGTCCAGACATCCTTCTTGAGCTGGACTCAAAACAATACCCCATTAGACAATTAGAAACTTAGGTAGAAACTCAGCTGTATCCCTGTGACAGCTGGCCTCATGAGTTGATATCAAAAATCAAAGGTAAGATCAACTATCACAATAACTATGATGGAATAAATGAAGCTAGGACTGACAGCAGAAAATCATCTCATCATAATTACAAACTTTACTGAATAGGCTTCTTTTGAAGTGAAGTACTGTACTTCAGGTGAATTAAAATTTGACCATATCACATTTTTTCACATCCTGTAATAACTTGAATTATGTACTGTGACAAAGTATTTACCAATCTCATAAAATGACTGGGTAATGATATGTTTTTTTTAAAAAAAACAACACTTAAGCTTGGTAATGAAGGACATCTTCCTGGACCTTCATGAAATAATACACAGTACATTATGACAACAATAGCTTTTTATTCTAAATTGGTGGTGATCCAAAGAAATTAATCCTGCTTCCAAAGAATTACCCAGTGACACTAATGTCACTGATAAAACTGCCTTGACCATTATGGGCACTGATTTCCACTTAATGTTAGAAAAATATGGAGTACTTAACAGTAAAACTTGTCAACGCTTTATATCTGGTGACTAGCAATTAACCTTTATCAGAGTCAAGGATCCTTGAAGAAAAAGCCTTTCACATTTGGACCCAAAGTGCTTTTGTTATTGAAAAAACACAAAAACGCATGTTTAAAAAATGAATTCACTCCCCTGAATAAAAACAAACAATTTAAGAAGGGAAAATTTTAGTAGCAACAACTAATGTCAAAGAGTTGTGAATAGAATTGCTTATAATATCATTTTAAAAAAACATTATGCTTTCCTGAGGAGGAACTATTTCATTCATGTTTTGTTTGGTTTCCTTAATTAACCTAAGAAAAAACAATTGGACAGAAAACCAACTACAGATAATTCATGTACGTGAGGGGCAAACTTTGTAATACATAGGCTTTTGCCACAAGGACATTTTTAGTAATGTTATTTTCACTCTCTTTTACACAGTGAAAAGGATAAGGTCAGGCTTGATAATAGGACCAAGGATTTATTACAGCAAGTCCACTCATACATCAGAAAGGCAAAGTAATTGGTAAATGTGCCCAGTATTGTCCTTGTCATATACCTTAAGTGGGAGAAAATTCTTAGAGCAACACCGCCATCTGCTGCACAAAGACATCAACAACCACAGCAACACAACACCTCAATGTTGAGCTTAACGCTCTCTGTCGTCTGTGAAACACAA
>JAQNCA010000017.1:7918562-7940756 GCA_029783725.1 Acanthurus tractus | reverse complement strand
ATAACTGAGTCCAGTTGACTTCGATTTATTTTCCTAGAATAACTATGACCTGGATGAATGAGAACATTCACAGATGTCAGAGGCATAGTTACTCAGAACCCATTGTTTGATTTTCAGTGGAATGGCCTCTGTTTTCTCTGCAGTATTTGTATGTACTTGAGTATCAAAGCGTTCTATTTTCCACAGTCTACTCTTGTTTAAAGATAAAGATGAATGTGAATGTTTGTGACAGAATCTCAAACATGATATCTCAGAAAACACCAGTGCAATTTCTGACTTTTGTATGGCTTATTATTCAGTAGTTGCCGAAACATTAGCATAACAAAACAAACATAAATCCACCATCAGGTAGCATAATTCTCAGTGGCTGCTTCAAAAATAAGTTGCTCAATAGCTATAGAAGTATGTTGTCTTATGAAGTTTGAAGTTTGACATGTTGGAGTGCAAACATTTGTTTATCTATCACTTTTAGATCTCTTAAATGAAGATAAAACCATCAACAGACGCGCATTAGGAAAGAAGGTTTTTGGAAACAAGGTAAAATGACTATGAATAATGTTTCAGAGCAAAACAGCATCACAAAATGTTTAATTACACCACTGTGTCAACACATTCATCATAGCTGCTGTTTTTTTTTAATGCAGGAGCGGTTAAAAGCCCTTACAGACATTGTATGGCCTGAGATTGCACTTCTGGTAAAGAGCAGAATCAACCAAGCCAGAGGTGAAGGTACTGTATGGACGAACATGTATTAACTGTACAGTATTATGGTGAACATGGCCCCTGGTTTTTGTGGAAATAGGGTGTTGAAGTTAATGTTTTCCGTCTTGTCAAGCTGCAAATTAATTTTATGTTCATTCAAAAGCAAGTACTCTTTTATTTCATATGTTTCAACAGTTTGGGGGAAAATATGACTTATTTTTGTATTTATTTGACTGAAACTTGTAGCAATGACGTTCACACTTTGCACCTTCTGCTCTAATTCCTCACTTAACGTGATTAGGCAGCAGTTTTGATAGTTAATCTACAGTTTGTGCAAAGAGACACTCCTTTCATCCTTTCCTCACCGAGATAATCAAGGCAATGCATCCTTTCTTTGTATAAGAAAAGATTTACTCAGTCTTTCTATTATTCTCCGTTGCAGGAAAGCAGGTGTGTGTGGTGGATGCAGCTGTTCTCCTGGAGGCCGGCTGGACAGACATGGTCCATGAGGTGTGGGTCACCATCATCCCAGATGAAGAGGTAATATATTTACACCTGCAGCCATGGAGTCACATAAGCTTGTGTGATTAAGGGGAAAATGTAACGGTGTAAAACTGACTACTGCTGAGCGAGAAGCGTAAAGACCTTTCACAGTGTACTTGGTTCATTTTTTATCTGTTACATTGCAGAAGTGGTTTGTTGTGTTGGCATTGCTCGCTTTAAACAAACAACTACAAAATGTAGCAGCAAGATGTAGAGGGATGTTAGGAGGTGTGAAAATGAGCAAGAAGACAGTTTCATAATGCACAGGCGTGTCAAGTGTATGAAGAGACATGTCTGCACTTGTAAAGAAGTTTTTTTTAGTTGTTTGGTGATGTTTCATTGTTTTGGGAAGCTTTGTTTGTTTGTTTGTTTGTTTGTTTGTTTGTTTGTTTGTTTGTTTGTTTGTTTTGGCTGTATTGCTAAGGTTAACCTCTAGTGCTCAAGGGGTTTGTGGGTACCACCACATATTACTGTCTGGAAAGTACCACTGGGGGGCACCAAAGGTATACATTTTTAATCACTTAGGGTTTGAGATTAATTAACTATTATTTTAGAGCACAAGATTGAAGAATAAAATTCATTTTTAGTCCTCATATGCTACTTTAAAAACAGAAAATCATGCGTATGTGATGATAATTAAAAAGCCAAGGAAACTAGAAACTACTTTTTACATTTGAGTGTGAAGGATTAGTCAAGAAGTCACACAGCTTGAGGAAGAAAGCGACTCTCAAGTCTGGTAGTACAGCAGCAGACACTTCTGTGTCTCTTCGACTGGCGGCAGCAGCTGTAACAGGGGTTTGTACTGTCTTTTAAAATCCATTAGGCTTTGTGCAGGCACCCTTCCCTCATCAGTAGCACTAATGCTCAGTAAAAAGGTGCTAATAATGTTGTGGGTGGTTTTAATCACCTGCATCAAATCCTTCCTGACCTCCTTGGGAACTTAACCTGTTTCTCCTCTTTTTTTCTCCCAGGCAGTGACGAGGATAACGGAGCGAGACGGTGTGAGCTCAGAGGACGCCATGCGCCGGCTGCAGAGCCAGTGGTCCAACGATAAGCAAGTGGAGCATGCCAACGTAGTACTCAGCACGCTGTGGGAGCCCGAGGTCACTCGAAAACAGGTCAGACACATGTCATGTCATCATTATAGAGCTATACATCTGCATTACATGAAAGTAAAACTTGCATTTTTGTACTAATTTCCATGTTGTTTTTGATTTTAAAGTTACTGAAAGCTTGGAATCTGCTGCAGAAGAGAATCCAGCAGAGGTCAGAGGGACAGTAGGAACAAGTGTTGGTCACTACATCATCTCAGCTGTGACCTGTGCGTACAGAACAAGTGTGTGTCGGGCCCAGCAACGTGTGCGCACAAATGACTGATCACATGATAAAACACTGCCTTAGAGAGAAGTGAAAGTGGTTACTGTGCCATTGCAGCAAACCCAACAAACTTCTTTGACCAAGATTCAGTGCCTGAATGACTTTCCACTGGTTTTAAACTCGAGTTTTATTTTCAGATGTTTGGTGAAAATGAAAGATGGATGGATAGGGGAAGAAAGAGAACTTCAATAATGATCCCTAAAGATATAATTTTTGGAATTTGAAAGCTGGAATTTATATTTAGGATAAATAAAGAGTTTTTATCCCAAGAACTGTAGGTATGTTTTCATCCAAAGATTTCTTATGCCTGGTCTGTCTTTAAATGAATGCTGTTGTTCAAATGAGGGGCTCAACATAAGGCATAATGTCATGACCAAATCTTGCAGCAAAGTCCAATATTTTTGGCACCTTTACAACTGGCGACACTTTCAAAGTTCTGTCTACTCCATGTCTTCTCAGTGAAATGAATGTAGTGTAGAAAAGCAACCCATGTAAGGGAAAGGTGAGAGATCATTGAACAGTCGTTCAATCGGCACTGTTAAATCATAGAATTAAATGTCGTGTTTATCTTTGCAGCTTCAGAATTGAGTTAATATTTGAACAAATTCACTGTCGTCTTTTTAGGAATAGATTTTTGGGGGTTTTTTTCAGTGTAGCTGTCACATTGAATGAGGATAAATAAATACACTGGGCATTGCAAAAAGTCGACATTTTGAAATCGAAAGGATCAGTTCATTGACTGAAAAAGGCAAAAAAAAAAAAAAAAGCCTAAATGCAACAAGACAAATCAAGCTGATGTGAAAAAGATTTTGGATCTTTGACTCTGAAAATGAAATCTGTTGAAAAATGATTTATTGCAATGATTGCATGATCTCTGTGTGAGCTCATCCAAAAATTCAAACACTCATGCCTCTAAAAGTTATGGAAAAAGGGACAGCGGAGTGGAAACTAAAGTCCTGATGATGTGTTTAGTTCATGGTAAATTTCATGTTGTACGATCTCACAAATTACAAATAATTTTTGACATAAGCATACAATAGTTCTTCATAGCTTCAGCTGTATCTTCAATATTACAAGGATTGTATGTTGGAGTTGAATGTGGTCAAATGGTGAGAAATTTCAACTGTCTTTGATTTTCGTTGTCCTGCATGTCATCTGAAAACTCAGTGGAATGCTTTAATAAACTGGCATTAAAAGAAATGTTTTCAACCTCTGGCCAATTCTGTTTTTTCCTTTTAATATATTTTCACTACACTTAAAATTTTATTTGTAGGTGAAATGTATTTCAGCCTTAATGCTTAGTTTGCTTATATTTTTCAAGTGTATGCCCTCTAGTAATTATTTCAAACATTCACTTTAAATCAATTTTTATCTAAAATGCAGACTTTTATTTCGATGACTATAAAACATTTACATTTGAATCATATCTGTGTGTGCAAAATGTTTTTATTGTGACTAGTCTTGTGAACTGTGCTGACCTCAATCACATAAGCATATAACCTTACATCAGTACAACATCACCATGTGCATTAGTAGTCAAACTTTTTAACTACACAATAGAATAAAACAGACTAGTGACGAACTTGTTAAATAAAGGGATTGCGTGTCCAAATATCATCCCCATGATGGTAGAAAACCGTGACACACCCTTTTTAGCTTTGAGATTATGTGCAAGCAGCCTTTTGTGTGGAAGTGAATGACTGTCCATGTTAAAATCCAGACTATTCAAATCAGTGTCCTTCTGAACACTACTCCTTCAAAATGAAATCAAAGTTTTTGGCCTTGCTGGTGTTCACATCTCCACTCTCAGCTTGGCAGAGCACATGGCTTCCCCCAGCTTGTTGCTGGCTCTGCAAACATAAACCCCAGAGTCAGAAGGCTCCAGTTCAGCCAAAACCAGAGAGCAGAGTCCGTCTTCATGTTGCTCCATGGTCACTCTGCAGGATCCAGACAGCGGCTTCTCATTCTGAAGCCACTTCACATCTGGCTGCGGGTAACCTAGGGTTGAAAGAAACAACATTACTGCAGAAAACAAACATAAAATATTCAGATTACACTAAATAACAAATGTTATATCAAGTCCAGCTAAGCGTCCAACAGTATTCTATAAACAAATATCTATAACTGATGCTATTCTACTCAAGCCAGCCAAACTCTGTTAGCATAAATCTATGGTAAATGTCTTAAATTTAAAGAAACTGCTTGACATTTTAGCAAATGCACTTATTAATTTCCTTGAGTCAGATTAGTACATAAGGTGCACTTCAGTACGATGAGGAAGTATAAAGCTTTTGCTTTACTAGCTTGGCTTAGAACAAGGAAACTAAGGAAAAAGAGCAGATATCAAAGGACTTCCTGTAGTCTCGTCATTATCGTTAGGTTGCCTTTGGTCTTTTTTTTTTACAGATTAAACAAATGCAGATAACACTTGAATTAGTGAGCTTTTAACAAGAGCAATAAATTACCTTTGGACAGAGCTAAGCTAGCTGCTTAAATTATGGACTGTAAATTCCAAACAATGAGTTTAAAGGTGGTAAAATTCTCCATAAAACTACTATAACCTAGGAAACTGGATGATAGTTATCTGTGAGTCTATCCCTGTTAGCAATTCTTTTTAAAACAAGTTGGAATTTGATCCATAGTTAACATTGAAATAGAAAGATGGCAGCTTTAAGTTTAGCCAGTTTAGCTCTGCTGGAATCGGAGCATTTCTGACGGTATGGGCTTTCATGCTGTTGCCCTTTGAGAGAGTGGCGGGGCATTATTTAATGAAGTGCATCACAGTTTTGTCATTGTACCATTGACAAGGCATGTTAGCTGAGCAGTTGCTCCTTTGGGAAGGGTGGTGTCCTTCAGGGCTTGCTGGAAGCGAGGTTCACTCTGAAGCTGCTTATCCAACGACTGGATGGCCTCCTCTGCCTCTTGGCTCCAGCCTGGCTCTGGATGAAAGGGAGGATGATGCGAATAAAACAGAAGCAAGGCTATACTGATCATAAAAGGGTAAACTTGAAGTGACAATCGGAAACTGTGAGTCATCTGCCATATGTATGTGGCTCTAGGACATAGGAGAGTATTGTGTGTGCAAGTGTGTGTGTGTGTATGTGTGTGTGTGTGTGTGGGTCTTTTTATCTGTCTCACCCTCTGAGGAGCTGCCAGGAGAGTCTGGCCTGTTTGAGAGGTTAGCCATTCGCTGTAGGGCCAAAACAGCCTTGCCAGTTTTCTAGAAGTTTAAAGGACAAATAGCACTGGATGACAAACTACACTCATAACCAAGCTTCAGGTCTATATGGTACAACGGATTGAAAGGTCACCAAAGGGAAGCACTGATAAGAAAAGTGTACATCTCTCTGATGTTCGGCTTGTTACCTTCCACTTGCGCTTGGCCAGAAAGCGTCTCATCTTCCCCTTATTGAGGGACTTTGTGGGTCTGCGGATCAGAGGGGTAAAAGAGGCCATCCAGGGGTGGGTGAGGGCCTCGGTGCATGACAGCCTGCATCTATGGTGCAAGTGGATGGAGAGGGAGAAGCAAACGCTGTCAAATGCTGCCAGCAGTTTCCTGAACTCGCTGTGATTGCTGCATAAATAAGACCGACTCTTTCACACTCCCATCACAAGACTTGCATACAAATTTTCTGCAAATGGTTGAAAATGTCATCAGTAATGATGTTCATACTGTGATATTTCAGCTAAAGCAAATCGATTTCGAGACCCTTGAAGTTACTTCGCGTCGGTATTAAGATTGAATCTAACTGTGTCACAAAGAGGTACTTGAATCAAAGCAGTGTGCTCTTATGCTGGAGTGATCATGTGGAGAACCTGCTACAGGCCATAATCATATGAAAGAGAGGAGGTTAAAAAAAAAAAAGGAAAACCAGACCAACCGTCGGTCTTTCTTCAGCAGGGATCTGATAAAGTCTTTGGCTTGATCAGAGATGTCCTCAAAGCTCTCCTGGTCAAACTCGTAGCGGGCAGCAGTCACAAGAGCCAAAGTCTCTGCATCGCTGTTTCCCTGGAAGGGAGATTCTCCACTGAGCCTAAGACACAAAACAACACAAGAATGAATGAAACATGCAAACAGTCTCATGCAAGTTCAGGTTAAGTGTCATGTTTCTCCACTTAAGTACTTATTTAGTCACCATTCAATGTAAATTAAATACAGAGCTTAGTCTGAGATCAAATTTACATTGAAGTGCCTGGAATATTGTCTTATGTGATTGTAATGCTATGTTGAATGTATGTATCCATGTTTCTTATGTGTCTTCCTACGTGATGTTAAAAATCAAGTTGACATGATGCAAAAAAGAATTTAAGATCCGTCAAACGTCATGATCTTAAGTGTTTGTCCACATTTACAGTGAAATATTCATTTTAACATTCAACTGGGGGTAAATTAATTGTCTTGAGTTTATTATTAACCTGAGCAACTGCTTTATTTGGTTGAAACTTTACACCTTTTAAGAATATTGGTCCCATTGATATATATTGTAGACTTCTTTAGTAATACAATATCACCAGGAGATGGCACCAAATCTGCATTTCCAGAATTATTTGGAGAGATTTGAGATTTGAATAAATAGACTTCCATCATCCAAATCAATGATAAATTTCTTTAACAATTCGATTTTTTTTCATGTGCCTTTGCCTATATGTTAACTAAGGCAAAGGCTAAATAAAGTGCATTTAGGTTTTTTTATGTCCTACATAACCAGTTCCATTTTTCTCCTCTTCTTACAGGATGAAGCAGATGACTCCAATGCTCCACATGTCCGTCTCCAGGCCCACAGGCTCAAAGCTGATCACCTCAGGGGCCACAAACTCTGGCGTACCGTGCATCACCATCAGGGGTTTACCTTCCTCTGAAGAACAAGACAAGAGTTAAAAGCACACTGGAAAATGAAAAATGTAGCCCTGGATGTTTTGCATTCGCCTGTTTGTACTAGCCTATTTACAGAGGCCTCTAGTCATCTTTAAATAGACCACCCAGTTTAAAGCTGCGGCGTCTTCAAACTTTCTGCCTGAATTCACCTTCACAGGCTCTGCTGCATTTATTGAGTTGAAGTATTTGTCTATTTAAGGAGTCATCATTACATAATGGGCATTGCAGACAGCTCGGAATTTATGGATGACACTCCTTAATGTTACCTTAAGTTATTTTTGGTGTTAATGTTTTTGTTGGCGTTTAAATGAGATAAAACTGCAGACCTTGCTGTGCTGTCAGGGTGAAATAGGGTAAACTCATATTTAGAAGTTTAAAGCAGCCATAACAGGAAGCATTTTATTATCCATGCTGAGTGCCTGAGGCTGCACAAAGTTGATGACACTGTTTTTAGCTGCCTTAAAAGGACATTTGGATTTGGCTTTATTGTGACTTTTACTAAAATACAAACAGGATATGTCAATATTAGACATACACAGTGGAAATTATTTACTTTCCCTGGTGAGAGACTCCAAAAGTTATAAATATGTCCCAGTGAGACGATTATGAGACAAATTTCCCAAATTTGGCCGACTCACCCAGTTTGCTAGCCAAGCCAAAATCAATGATCTTGATCTGTGTGCCGGTTGTATCCACACAGACGATGTTTTCAGGTTTGAGGTCCAGGTGGACGATGTTCTGCTTGTGGACATACTGCATGCCCTCCAGGATCTGCTGCATGTAGCGGGCGCTGGTGGGCTCTGTGTGTTCAAAATTGTCATCCACAATATGTTCAAAGAGTTCCCCACCTGCAATACTGAGCGCACAGAACAACAACAGGTCTGGTCAGTGCTTCAAAAGTGAACAGTAGATGTAAATTTAAAAATAGTTTGCACGGATTTTATTGTGTAAATGGTTTAAAATGAAATATTTTTAAGTCTTTTATAAGAATCACAATAAATCTCTGATGAACTTCCACATAAAATCATCTAGTATTCACCCAATAACCTAACAAAAGCCATCAGTATCACCTGTAGCAACATGATTAGCAGCAGAAACTTCCTGCATAAACATTGATCAAAGTCACTTCTCTGCTAAAATATTACTTACTATTCCATGACCATGACCGTCTCTGGGCGTGAGTCATATGCAGCGAGACACTGGACCAGTTTCGGATGGTGAAGACAGTTCATCAATTCAATCTCCTTTCTTGCTGCCTCCCTTTCCTTGGAGGTTCGTGCTCGGTAGAACTTTCCCGCACACTCTTGACTTGTCTCTTTGTGAGTCAACCGGAAAACCTGGCCAAACTTCCCACTGGAAATATGAGGCATTACAACTTCACTTCAACATGAAAATGATCTAAACTGCGTTGGGTGTGTCAATCATCTGGTTAGTTTAAAGTTTGTTTTATACACAAAGAGTCCATGCTTACACTCCGAGCTTCTCATGCACATTGTAATGGTCTGTGACCTTGTGTTTGGTGTCAATGGTGACTGTGATGTACGTTCTGGGCTCTTCCTTCTTTCCCTCTTCAAACACAAGAAAGACAAAGTATAAAACGCATCCCTAACAGATGACAAGTCAAACTTCAAATCCTCTTTGAACCGTTTAAAAATCCCTCACTTGCAGTGACCATCCTGACACACTCAGACACTTGGCTTGGCTCGCTGACCCCTGCGGAGTTGTAGGCTCGGACTCTGAAGCAGTACTGCCCCTGAGGCTCTAGGCCTGAGCGGACGTGGTATGATGTGCTTTTACAACGACTTATTACTTCACTCCAGCTCCCAGGCTCGTCCAGGCCCTCTTGTCTGACCTCCACGATGTAGCCCAACACAGCTGTGCCTCCATCGTAGCTGGGACCCATCCAGGACAGGACCAGGGACTGAGTGGACAGCTGGGAAACAACGGGCTGGGATGCGGGTGGCTCAGGACGGTCTGAGGAGAACATGAAGAGGAAAAATATTTAAGTCAATTTAACTTGTATTATTTTGCTTTTGGAGCATTTTTATGTAGTTAAAAAATGTTTACCACTTTATTTTATGGCTGTTAACTGACATATTTTCCCTCTTCACTATATTTCTTTTCACTGATACTTTTTGTTCAAACAATGTGCAACAAGTAGCACCATAACAGCATTAACATATAGGATGAATTAAAGGAAAAACTTTTAATACTGAGCTGTAGACCAAAGTGAGTCTCACCTATAACACTGAGGGAGACCGTATGTTGTGCAGAACCTTTTCTGTTTCGAACTATGACAGTGTAGGATCCTGTGTCGGCTGCACAGGCCTCAGAGACGTTCAGGTCGCTTTGTGTGTTGCTGCTCCTGACAGACATCCTTGTCCCTCCTACCACCGCCTGAAGAGGAAGCCATGTGGGTGATCAAACCAAGGCCTTTACTGGCACAGAAATTCAAAATGAGAGCGTAAGGCAGGAGATCAAACTATACTAACAGCTTCTGTTACCTTGTCTCGGTTGTAAATCCAGCAGCAAGCCACAGGGATGGAGCTGCTCCTGAACTCACAATGAAGCTGGGCCTGCTCTCCTACTCGAACCTCCACCAGCTCTGGAGGGTCTAGAAACTGCACAGGAGGCTCTGAAGACACGCAGAGTTTGCTCATGTCAATAAAAAAAACATGTCTGAAGTTAAGTGAAGTTAAGCTTTTCTGTAATAGCTTACATATTGCAGTTCCCTTCCACTCACCTTTGCTTGTAGAGACTTTTGTTTGAAGGCTGATGTCCCTCAAATATGTGGAGACTGAAGAAATAGGTGGACTTACAGGTGTGTTCTTTGATAGGCAGGTTTAAAGAGTGTCTAACCAATCGTGTGTGAGCTATCATGTTTGGTTGCAGTTGCACTACAATCAACACACATCATTTTATCATGGACTTTTTCAGGTCCAACTAAAAGCAAAATGTATTTATTCAAACAAAACACGTCACTGACAATTTTAAATGTCACTATGCATGTCTGTGTCTTTCTTTCTCAGCTAATTTACTATTATTTTGCATTATTTCTACAGAAGAATTTTTAAAATTCTAAATAAAAAGAAAACATGGTGGAGGAGTGAATTTAATGGGTGTGTATCAATAAAATGACTTTGCAGGAAGCTTGATAAAAGTTTATAATCTACCTTTGTCTTCTTTTTTTCTGTGTTGGCTTTTCTCTTTAGAAGCTGAGGACAATGGAGCCTTCAATGTGGTCTCAGTGTGCAACTCATGGTTGCTTGTTCTGGGGATCTCCTTTGTTTCTGTTCCATTATGAAAAGAGGGAAAAAGGTTTACTGTACACAGATGGATTTAATATGGTTCATTTAAGGACTGGTTATACTGTACTTGATGTCTGGGAGAATATTTAAACAAAAATTTTACCTCCTGTTTTAGCTGTGATATGTAGCACAGCACTGCTTGACTGTTTCCCAGCAGAATTATCAGCTATGCAGGTATACGTCCCAGCATTTTTAGGTGAACACTGTTTTGTAACCAGACTGGCAACACTGTTTTGAAAGGAAGTACTACTTTCAAGCACTGCCTTACCTGAAAAACAATAAAACAAAGGACAAACGGTATTACATACAGGATGCTGTGCTTTAAACCCATAAATAACAGGTTTGGTTGACACATTTTAGCATAATTTCCTTGCCCGAAAATGGACAAGAGGAGGATATTTCGAAGGAATGCTAATCGGTCATTTACCATTGTGTTGCCAGGAAACGCTCAGAGGCCAACTTCCTGTAATAACACCTTGAAAAGTAGCATCGCTTTCTTCACGGACTGTACAGTCGCTGAGTGTTTGTGTGAAGTGAGGCGGCGAAAGGATGGGTGTCAATCTCGAGTCTTTGTGCAGAAGAGAAATTGAAGACAATAGCTTTGCAAACCGCACAAGTGTTTCCTTTGCTGCTGACCAATCAGGAGGAGCCACTTAAATCAAAACGAAAATCATGAGAGCTGCTGTATTTTAAGGGGTTTTTTTTTCCACCCCAGACATGATGCAACTGATCAAACTGTCTGTTTTGCCTTCAGGCAGATCAGCAGCTCAGGGAATCACCTCCCTGTGGCTGTTTCTACTGCAGCATGTTACACTGTGGGGAGTTTGGGAGTTGACAAGGTTTCCCCACCACATGTGTGTTTGCACATGTGTATTTTGCTGTTGAAATGTCCCAGCAGGATTGGTGATGGGGGTCGCTCACCACTCAATGCTGGAATGCACAGTGACTTGTGTGCATTTGGACATAACAGAAAGAGGCAGGCTGCATGTTGTTTTGGATATATGTATAAATAAATACTCAGAGTGCCTGAGGACAGCGCAATCACTCAACACTAACACAACAGCTACAGAAACTGCACTTGTCATGAGATGCTGTCACACATAGAGCTGCACTTTAACTACTGTTTTGAGTTGTAGCAAACTAACCGCAGGGGAGCTAACCAAACCGTACACATGCAATCTAACAGGTTCCAGTATTCTACATTTTCCTAATAGGCCTTTTGCAAAGAGACAAATATTGATCAAAACCTGAAGTTCCTGTAGGAGCTGCAGTGGCCTGAGGTTTAGGATGGTCTGCAGCACCGTCTAGCACTTTTAACCACTGGATCTACCTCAATTTAGAACATTAAAATGTTTGTAAGTCAACTCGAACTCTGTTTTTCAAGTCTTTACCTGTCGCAGATGAGGCTCCCAGTTTGTTGTTTCCCTTTAACATCCCGTTAGCAGTGTCCACTACATCCTTCTTCTGCTTCTCCACACAGAGGGGTCTTGCTTGAGGCTTGAGGGCCAGTCGGAAAGTAGACACAAAGGTCTTCGGCTTTTTACCGTCCTTGTCCATCCTTGAATGGAAATAATAACCAGAGAATAGCTGAGTTTCAACAGTCACTCATCAGTCAGACATCCTCCTCTTCCTCTCTTGCTTGTGGTGTGTCGTTCTCGGTGTACATGACATGCAGTGTGAAGCTGATGTGTTACATTTTGACCCCCTTTTTTCTCGGTTCACACATCCTCTGAGATGTTAACAGGAGGAGCCTCTACTTTCAGACAGCCTCTGCAATCACTACCCACCTCTCAGCCCCACAGTACACAGGAAACAGGCCGTTTTATCGGAATTACAAACACACATGACCAGCCCCCGCTGTCCCTTCTGCGCTGAGAACAGAGGGAGAGAGACAGACACACATGTGAAAGAAAACAAAAGAGATAGTTACAAAAAAAAGGTAGGAAATGTGTGGGAGAGACAAAACAGTCAAGTTGAACAAAAACAGAGAGCAATAAGGTCAGTTGTAACACAAAAAAACACACCAAAGAGGCATAAAAGCTACATTTTACCTGGTGGTCCTCTTCATTAAACTACATATCTTCATCAAACATGACTATAAAGTCCCACTGTCAACTTATTTTTGTCATTTTACCCTTTATAAACACCCATTCCCTCCAAACACTCAGCCAACTGTGGGTTGAGCCACACTGTCAAGAGTCACCACAAGAATCAAGCAGAGCCTGTAGAGCAGCTTTCCATGCGCCTTTGCTGCCGTGCGATAGTCAACACGGAGTAAAATCATTGGATAGGGTTTCTTTGAATGAAAGTCGAGATGTGGGATCATGTGACCACAAACAGTAAATTCACTTGTAAATGAAGCACATGTTATTTCATTGAAATGGGCAGTAGAAGAGCAGCTGGAAGGGTGTGTCTCCGAAGGTGTGCTCTCATTTGCCTTTTGTTAAATGGCTGTTAACTACAAACTGGTTTTCTCTTATCTTGGCAAGTTGATAGGCCATTGTTGTTTTTCTTTTCTTTCTATTGCCTTCTGCTGTGCAAATCAGTCATGTTGAAGGCCTGAAAACAATCTTGCTGTGTTAAATTTAACTGTACTTGTACTGTACCTGTACCACCGCGGGGCTTTGCAGATTAACCTGCAGAGTCTCAGTTGACCAACCAGTCTCACACCGTTTCAAAAGAGCTTTTTTCATTTCAAACATGTTCAAATAAAAGAGAAATATTTGGGACTTGTGGCTAAAAAGTCAACAGTTTAGAAAGATTGAATCAGTGAGAAGGAAGGAAGGAAATTTTAAACAGTCCAGAGCTGTTTTCCCCTTCCTTCCTCCTGAAGGCTGAGGGTCCTCTGCAGGTTGCCTGCCTCCTCACAGTCAGCTGACAACTTCAAGCTTTATCAGAAAGCATTATGGGCATCTCAAGATACAATATCTTAGTCAGGGCTTCATTTATTTCTATGTGAGTTGCTCTGTGGCACGTGAAAAAAATGGCAAAAAAGTTTTGACTTCTGAGTACAAAAGTAGCAGAATCTTCCTCATAGCTTTTCAATTTTTGGGGGCTAATAGAGCCTTTGTATAAGAGACTTTTGCTGGCCAAGCTAGCTAAGATTGAGCCCTCCACTAACTTGAATAAGGATTAATTGATTTATTATTACATCTTCTTTAGTCTTTCCACATGTGGATGTGGATGTGGATCAAATTCTTGGATTTTGTTGCTTAAAAAAAGTCTTTTAGGGCCCTCGTGAGACACATGATGTGTGTATGGTTCATCAAAGAGGTCAGAACTTGTCAGGGGGGCCAGGGGGCTTCAATGGCAGCTTTTTTTAACCCACCACCACCAAACACACTTCACAGAAACCAAGCTATACCTATAACCTTGAACCCCCTGAGTTGTACCCCGGCATGCCACAGTGTAACACAGTAGAATGAGCCAGCAGAAATTAATGAGGCATACAGGTGAGTAGACCACAGACTGGTGACACACCTAGACACACCTGTCTTCAATCAACCCACTGATTCACAGCCACTTGCTCACAGTCTACGTGAAATTGATGCCACTTTTAAATGTGTATCATCCTGCACTATGTACTTACTTGTTAGTCATTCCTTTCAGTGCAATGAGCCTATAAGCCACTGTCATTTGTCTGAATACACGTCATACTGATATGGGGCCTACATTAACACTTAGCTAGTTTTAGCATTAACAACAAATGGTACTTATACAGTTAAGAATGGTAACATGGCATTAATTATTGCTGATGCATTTGTGGCTTCTTGAGAGAAACAAAGTGATTCTTGTGAAGCACACTTACAATGAAATAACTGTAACAGTGGTTGCACAATATTTTTCCCAAAATCGACCCCTCAAACGGATGAGTTTCTATTAGTAGGTGGCTTTAAATGGACATTTTTCACTTAACCATGGCCAGTACAAGAATGTAAGGCAGCAGTCATGCAGACTGGTATGCATAAGTAGAACCATATGGTGGGAGGCGCATAATTTACTTTAGGCTACAAACATGTCCCCCCTGTGTTAAAAGCAGCTTGACTAATGGACCAGACACTCACGAAAGCTTAACTGTTTACTTGTGGACAGACTCGCTCTATATACTTCTTAATTCTCCAACTTAAAGGAGAGTCGCAAAAGGTGCTCCACACACGCACACAAGCAGGAACTTTTTCAGTTTCTTCCTGATGAAAACAGTTTACACAGATGTGGTTTGAGAAATAAATAGGATGAAAGGAGAGAGCAGTGGTTGGAATCTACAGAAACAGGCTCATAGCCAAACTGTGCAACAGGTTTACAAGTCCTGAGACCTTGATTTTATCCTTTTTTAGGCCGATTATTAATTATAAATTTGGAAACTGCTCCTTATGTTTGGATAACTCAGCTAGCTAGGAAAACAGTGTGTGTTTTTGTCTCTATTTCAAATTCTTAACCATTTCAAAACATCTAATCACATTTTGTGAACTTTAATACTTTACTACCAAAATTTTGCCTGTGAGATCAGCCAGGAATTATTTTCTTACATCTTATCTTATCCTTCTTATCTTTAAAAAATTCATTGATTGAGACAATCGGTTTTACTAATATGACTCTGCTAAGCTAGTCTTTGTCAAGTTAATACTGCTATTTTTTCTTCGTTCGGGTAAATTTTTACCCCTGCCTTGTAAAAAAAAAAGGAATTACAAGATAGATTTTTCAGCCAAAGAAAACATTAAACAGTTGTTACACCTAAATTAGCATTAGCTAATGTTATCACAACAGCTAGCCTCAACTGGCATTTTGGTTTGTTGCTTGTTTTGTTGTTTGGCAATTTTACCAGCGATTTTTCTTCTTTCTCTCTTTTTTCTTAAAAATCTAAAACTATGCTTTCCTTTGCCAGATATTGATTCTAACTTGCCTAATATTTGCCAAAACAGTTATTTAGTTAAGGTTAAATAAGACTTAGTTTAATAAGACTGCTTATTCTGTTTATACTTACTCCTCTGTTTTTGATTTTTTCTGTCTTCACATCCATCATACCTGATGATCTGATCTGATTAGATTATAAATGTAGCACGATAATAAATTCATGATAGAATTAAATGTGCATGACATCTTTGGAAGGGTCATATAAGGTTAATAGATACCACAAAACATGTAATATGCTGTAATTTTTCTGTTGTTTTTTTTTGCTATAAATGGACTGTTCAACTATTTAGTTTTTATCATTGTACAAAGAGCAAATATTTTTAATAGAATGCTTCACATTCAACAGAATAGACCTAAATAGCACAGCCCCACCTCTCTCCAAACATTATCCTTATCAGTCAAAACTTGACAAGGTTTTGAACAAGTTTCATGGAATTCCAAACAGGAAAGCAGAAAGTGGGAAGGACAATGTTCACTCTCCTTGACTGCATACTCCAATTATGGTAATCATTTTACTTCCTGTTCCCATGAAGTCAAAGACATTCCGGCTCTGTATTATCCTGTTCCCACAAAAATCCTTGAAGTACATTCTTTCTCCATCTCTGTAGAAGTGGAGGAAAGGTGGCCCAAGTGTTGGAAGCATTTGTTCATTAAAAAAAGTGGAATGGGGCCCTCCAGTGGTTGTACAGCCCACACTGCAGAAATGATTCAAATCTGTGAACCAGCATTGATGGCCACGCAGATGATGATCAAATCAAGACCAGCAAAGTCCAATAAAAAAAAAGTAAATAGTAAAACAGGCTGCATTCTAGGAATGCAGGAAGTGATGCAAACGTCTTTATTTCCTAAGCCTGGATCTCTATGCAGGCAAATAAGTACAAATAGATAAGGCCTCATGGCTAGAGAGGCTGTGATGAGCAGCTAGACAGATGAAACCACACACTCACATTAACTAGACTCTCACCAGATGTATAACCTTCTGTATGTACTTCTAATTACTACACTTTTTTGGGTAAAACTTTGGGTAAAACTCACAACTAAGTTTGTTTGTCACAATCTCTTCCCCTGTATACGTTCAAAGAGCCTGCTGTGTTTCTGCTGTGTTAATGAGGACAGAGTAAAAAAAAGACAGAATTTGTGATGCAATGTCTGGATTTAGAAAGCAGCATGGTCCTTCACAGCCTGATGCACTCTGGCTCGAGCTCTGAGAGAGCAAGAAAAAAAAGGGGGAGAAGAAGAACACAGAGGGGGGAGAAGGTAGACAAAGACATGAATGGATAGAAAGGGATGTGAATAACAGAAGACACTCTGGCAGCGTGTCATAAGCATCCCGGCCCCTCTCACTCCACTGTGACCAAGATCATTGTGTTGCAGCCAGAGGCCTCGGTCTGCTTCCAGCCCGCGGAGTCGGGTCAGGTTTCCTGCAGCTGCTCCATATGTCAGCGGAGACGCCGGAGGGAAGAACTCAGTCCTCAGAAGGATGGACGGGTCCCAGGAGCAAGTTCCAGTAGTCAGACATCTTTAAATAAAGCTGTGACAGAAAAAAAAGCTGGATTTCTATGTTTCTGCGAGAATAAATATTCATTTTCTGGTTACTTTTTGAGACTTTGTTACATTGTTCATGGGAGTAAGATGATGTGTGAATAACTGACAGGTCATCTTTCTGAATAATTTAATTGTGCAGTAAAATGTTGAATGGGAATAGCTTGAGGACACAGTCATAGAGATTTATGTTGGAATAAAATTTTTTTAAATTTCTCTTATAGTACAAAACTTTCTCTGTAATATCATTTAAAAACTGTAATTAAATCTATACACCTGTTAAGCTATTTTTTGTTTTTCTAACTAATTACCTGCAAAAAGAAAGAGAGAGTCATTGTAAGTATAGAAAAGCAAATATTAGCTTAACAAGTGTTTTGATTAAATTACAGTTCTTTAATGGTGTAAAAATATGGTGATCATGTTAATGTTTTTGTTTTTAATCATCGTTTTTACTGAACCTGCATAACAAAGTCTCTCCCATAATGCCAAGCTGTGGTTTTTGTTTTCGACTGAGCATTTAGAGATCTTGCAAACCATGTCAGTGCGTGTAAAAGTTCGAAGCAAGCTCATGTATTAGGCCAAAAATCACATTACCATTCTCACACAGCTTATAGAAGCTACTACCCAGGACTCACATTATCCTATTTTATGTTAATTTCTCAACTTTATTGATGCTTCTATTCAAATAGTCAAACAAGGACTCTATATTTTCATGTGGTATATCAGTTTAGGACTTATCAGGCTACCTGTTCATTTTCATAAGGTCACATGACACACACTCACTACTGACTTACACTCAGTTGCTCAGCTTGTATCTTCCTCCCCCTCAGTCTGCTGCTTTCTCAATGTTCTTGTTTGTCTTTTAATTTGGCACAAACTTGGATTGTCTGCATCAAGTTCTCACCATGTACAAGCTTTGCAGCACAAAATGTTGGTTTATTTTCTTCAATTTGCTTTTCTTGGTAAGTAATTTTGGATAATTCTATGAAGGAATGAAAGTGTTGGGATCAGCTATGGTTGATAACTTCTTTGACTAAACTGCATTTACAGTATTTATTGTGAATTTATACGAGTAAATTTGCACATCTGAACAAAATCTATATCTGTTTCATACAGGAAATCTGTTGTGATCTGTTGTAATCCCGAAATTAAGTTTGAAGCAAGTTCTCTCTAAATTTACAACTCAAAAAGCTTGTGTTTTATAAATTCTATTCACATTTGTTAATAATCTGGATGCCTTCAATTATTCATTTTATTTTTGCACACGAAAGGGCCCAGTTGCATGCTGGGTCTGATGCACCATCAGGGGATCCGGTGCTCATCCATGACCCCCTGTCAGTATATTTAGCCTTGAGTCAGACTGATTATCTGTCATTGCTGTTCCCTCAACTCAGTCCATCCAGCAAGAACCCTGAGAGCATCAAATACGAATATAATTAATACAGTTGGAGGAACAAATTAATTCTCCAATTCTCTTTCAAACATGCAACAAATTACTTTCACTGTGGTGTTTTCTTAAAAATGACTTGCTCATATTAATGATATCAAACAACTTCAGGCAAAATGACTGATTTATTCAGCAACAGTAGCCAACTAAGAGAGTTTAAAAGCCAACTTTTTACACTTATTTTATGCGCAAAGAAATTTCCACTACATGAGAGAAAAGAATGTAAAATGTCAAGAGTTCAAAGTTTGAATTAGTGTTTATTCTCCTTTTACATTGTTTCAGAGATCAGCCTTGTCTACTGTCTTTGCCTCTTGCCGCCTCCTTGTATTTTACATGCAGCAGGTTGGCAGGAGACCACAGGAGTCAGGAGTCCTGACACCACAAGCCATGGCGGGTTAATTGAATTTGATGTTGCTATTAATTTTCCGTTTGTTAAATTTGTTTTTTCAGGCATCTGGGGTCGCCCTCATCGCCATCGGGACACTGCAATGCACGACTTTCTCAAAAATGGACACTTTTACAGGGAGCGGCTTGTCTAAAATCGCTGCCGTCCTCATTGTAGTGGGTGTCACCATAGTCCTTGTCTCTGCTTTTGGCTATGTCGGGGCAAGCATTAATAGTTCCACTATGGTTGCTGGTGTAAGT
The DNA here is from genome assembly GCA_029783725.1 of Acanthurus tractus. NCBI lineage: Eukaryota > Metazoa > Chordata > Actinopteri > Acanthuriformes > Acanthuridae > Acanthurus > Acanthurus tractus. Next base: position 7,921,405 of record JAQNCA010000017.1, on the reverse strand, counting down.
AACATAATGTTCTTTAATCAGTTTGAGATTGTTTCCTCATAGAGTTTGTAAAGAAGTGTCTGTGGTTCAGTCTTGCGAGAATATCAATTCAAATATCAAGTACTTCAGTTCTGGATTTTAAGCCCAGCTGCCACCAAAAATCTAAACAGTGTTTCTACAAACCATGGATGTGTGAAAGTAATACATAATGGAAATATTTATGTAATACATCAGCGTCTCATATCAAAGTTATGCAGTTCTGATTAAATGCAGACTTTAACCATATAAGTTTCAACCATGCACTTAAACCACATTTGTGGTCCAAAATCAAGGTGTTTTAAAGAAATGTTGGGTGAGTTTTTCAGCTGTGTTGGTGGTGAAAAAATCAGGTGTTTTTAAAGAGACATAGTCATTTTTCTAACTTTATGAGGTGATGAAACAAGGGAATTTTAAGCCAAAACACAGAACATTTCTTAACCCTAACAGAGTGTTTTTTGCACTTAAACCTAACAAGAGGTAACTCCAAAAATATCATGTATTAATGTTAAAAACTCACAAAGGCTACTCAAGTTTCAACATATAAAACTGACAGTTCTTCTCGTTATTATTTTGGTGTCTGACACAATGGAAGATTGTTCAAAGGCTCTTGCACGAGATACGGGACATGACTGATATCTAACACTGTTCATTCTTTCACTAGTATATCTGTATCCTGCTAGTGATCATCATTTTGGAGATACTGACTGGGGCTGCCTTTTACATACTTCGCAGCAGGGTGAGGCACTTAAAATCCAGTCTGTAAGAAACTCATTTGAGATCAAAGTCAAAATGTAAACAGCGTTTCTCAGCGTATTTTAACTTTCCGTAGGCTGCACTCATACAGCTGAACAGCGGTATCAACAGCAAAGCACGAGGGATGATCTACAATTACAAGGCGGAGAACAGAGACGCCATCGACACAATTCAGGAAAAGGTGACATTATGTTTTGTATTTGCAAAAGATGCTTGAAATAGTGGAAGTGTATGACAGTAGACAAAGCAAAATAAACCCACTGGAGAGCCAAGAAGCATCAATGCTTTAAGCAGTACATGTTTCACTGTGTGTTGCATGAATTTTAGTTTGTTATTAGAAACTAGTTTGTGTTTATTTAACTAAAACTTACTCAGGGAATTACACTGTTTATGTACAGTACAAACTGAGTTTATGTGACACAGTTAATTGCCTCTCCTGTACAAACTGGGCATGAAGAGATTTTGAACTTGTTTCTTTGGAAAAAATGGGTGGGTATCACTCATAGGGGATTTCCTCACAGCCAGCATTAATACAAGGAATGACAACAGTGACAAAAACACAGTTGTAATGCATGTATGAACTTGTCCTTTGGTGTATCAGGAATGGAACAGATGCACTTTAGAAGCAGCATCAAACACTTAAGTTTCTTCATTAAGCATTTTATTTTAAACACATTACAGTTCAGCTGTTGCGGTGCAGACCTCAGCACTGACTGGTCCAGGAGTGTGGGATGGGAAAACCACAATGCCGTTCCAGATTCCTGCTGCGTGGTGAAGAGGGAGGGTTGTGGACAGAAAAAAGAGAACATTCACACCAAGGTCTGCTGGGAAATCTCCTTTTAAAGTTCACAACCGTTTAATTTTATGTACATGAAGTAATGATGTTTCATGATGTGCTCCTCCTTAGGGCTGTATCGTTGCTATCAAGCGCTTTCTGTTCTATAACCTGGTGTGGGTCGGTGCTGTCTGCATTACTCTTGGAATCACAGAGGTAAACTGTTTGTCAATAACGTTTTCTCGAGCATTAACTATGATGTGAATATGTGTGTGTTAAAGATTATAGAGTATACTGTCATGGTGGGTCCATTATGCTATAAATCTAGGGCATCTGTCGATAAACAGCTTGACTAATTGATGACAGAGTAAAGGCACACAATAAACGGAGGAATTTGACCTTGGAATAATCTAATAAAAGCGTATCTTTAGAAATCAGTAAATTGCACGTATTTCCCTGCATTATTGAGTATTTTATTCAAATTTGATATATGCAATGTCTGGCAACTTGCATGGGAAAATGTTAATGTAAGCAATGGTCATGCAGACATTTAAAAGTAAGCAGAGGATGGCAAGAATGATAATAAAGCCTGTCTCATCCTGTTTGCCTCGGGAAGTGAAATCCAAGATTAATTAGAGAAGGAGAAGAACCTTTCTGACCCAACCTTAAGTTCATTTGCTGCCAGTAACTTATAACCTTTTTACTTGTTACAGGTTTTTGGAGTACTTATCGGGCTTTGCTTGTTGTATTGCCAATAAAACGGAAAGGCTGTGAAAACCTCAGCTAATGTGCCATCATGTGCACATACACCTGACTTCCAACAACAGCCAAAGTTTTATTTTTATTTTTTATTTAACTTCAATCAGTTTGCTTTGTTACTCTCATCTATTTCTTCTAGACTGTTATTTCTTGTTTCCAAACTCGAAGACTTCTTCACAACCCATAAATGTAGTACATATAATCGTAATATGTTTGAAAGCACCTGAAAAATACTGTATCTGACAAACGAAATTGCTATTAGTGTATTATGGTCTAAGACACTGACAACCGTTGTGTAATAAACTCAGATTTAAATTTAATGTGTATATGAATATTTCAATAAAAGATGTGATTGAATCTAGAAATATGGCTGTTGGGATCAATTTGATCATAAAAACTGTGCCTTTTATATTGCTTTTAAAATTTCAAGTCAGGTTTTGATTGCAGGACTTAAACTTGTCGTTGCATTTCAAAGTGCATAAGGTTAAGGTAAAGCTATTTACAATTCTTTCTTAAAGGACAAGATGTCAGGACTGAA
>JAQNCA010000017.1:7899673-7915687 GCA_029783725.1 Acanthurus tractus | reverse complement strand
CTCCATGGGATGATCCAGGGTTTGGAAGCCATAGGTAAGACATTAAATGAGACAGACAGACTGAGACTGAGACATTTTAAGACTAAGTCAATTAAGTTTCATTATAATCCTGAAAACTGTGTGTAATATCAGGAAGAAATCGTTTTCAACTCCAGACTAACACTCCTGCCAATAAGATGGGAATTCAGTCTGGGTTTGGATCTTTGTCAGTCTAAAATTAAAATGTGTCGTTAGTTTGAATTTGTTTTTTAATTTATGTGTGTTGACAGATGACACAAACTCTGATTTTGTGTCATAAGGAAAAAAAAAACAACTTTATCCACGTTGTAACTGGCAGAAATTATGCAGACAAGCTGAGATTAGCATGCCTAACAAAATGCTCTCCGTCAAGATGTAAAAAATAATGCGGCACTTCTTTGTTCTTGTGAACAACAATGTGATAATAAAAACCAGAGAGAAAAGTGTGACTGATAGCCTTAGGGCCAGAAAAAAAGTCTGCCAGATGTTGCAAAATGCATCACCTAGTGAACTTTTGCCAAATGAACTGGGGGCTCCTGGTTCAGGGACAATAGAGGGAAGTTTAACATTATTCATTGCACATTTTCCCCCTCCAGTAATGATAACAAAGCTGTTTAAAAACTGGCACAGTATCCCCCTAAGAAGTCTGAGTAGACCCTTGCAAACTTGTACTTATGAGCTTAAATCCTTATTTATCCTTTCATTAATTTGCATGTTATATTCTAGAACATGCATCAAATGTGAAATGGACGAAAATAGTTTCACCTCTCTCCATCCACAGGTGGAGTTTCCTCTAACAATTGCTGGCTAGTAGAAGGCAGCAGGCAGAGAAACTACCGTCCCTTGCTGGAGCGTCCGTGCTGCGAGAGCCTGGAGTCCAGGATAAACCATTTTGTGAAAAGAGGCAGGCTGGAGCGAGAGGAAGGGGAGAATGGAGGTGAAATGGTCCACAGAGGGAAAAGGTCCAAACACTCCCACAATTCCCCAGAACTGCCTGTGCCTGCAGGATTATGTACATCAAAACAAAACACAGATCAAAAAGCAGAAAGTTAATATTCACTCTCAAAGGAATGGACTGGAAAGACTTTTTTGTTGTTAAAGTAGTCATTTTTTGTTCTGCCAAAAAAAAAACTGTATTCATTACATGAAGCAAAACAATTTTGATTTATTTTTTTAGGTTGATAATCATTGTGTAATTACATTTACATTCATGCGAAAATCTGTTTTACTTGGAAATAAACACATATTTTGAGAAAGTATCTGTCACTGAGCTTAGTTTACGACATAAATGTAGACTGTTGAAATATAACTAAGTACAGTTTACACATGCACAGTTTTTAGGTACTTGTCCTTCCACTCTATGCCTCCATATATTTCTACTCAACTACATTTTAGAGGTAAATATTGCACTTTATACTTGCTACATTCACTTGACATCTTAAGTTACCAGTTACTTTGCAGATTTTTATTATTGGTACAAGGCATAGGTTGACCTATAAAAACTGTTACAAATGCTGTTTATATTTACCTATTTAATGAGGTTTACGTTCACCAGCTCCAGCATCTTATTAAAGTAGAAGGAAATGACTTAATTAATTATAATCTATTATGTGATGTATAAGATTCTTGAATGATCTATTCTGCACAATGAGTACTTTTATTTTTAGTGCTTTAGAATAGTTCTACACTTGTAGTCTTACACTGCAGTATTAATATTTTTACTCTGTTAAAATATTTAAGGCCTTTTCCATCATTGGATAAAGTCAAAGTTGAAAGGGGACTCGAAGGAACAGGACGGAACAATCGGCAAGTAGGATGACAAGTCGGAAAAAAATTAAGGTGGCGCTTGTCAAGCTAAGGAGCTAAGTCGCTAGCTGTCAGCTGAGTGCAAGTCAGAGTTTTGGAAAGCGATATTTAGCAACACGACCGTCTCCAACCCTCTCATGTGACTGTATTTTTAATAGGACGAAGTGAAAATGACCGCGGCTTCGTGTGACTGCGTGTTTATCGTCACTTTGACCTGATTAAAACTGATGCTAACGTTAGCTTGTTAGCAATCCAGGTTGTTTACTGCTCCAGATAAACAACTGTGGCTCCGCACGGATTTCCACTGCACGTTCAGTTGATTTAAGGAGCATCACACGTACAAGAGGTAAAGTTAAAATGCATAAAAAAGTGTCTTTATGGATTACTGACAAAAGTTTTGAAACAACAATTCACTCTTTCCAGTGTCTGAATTGACTCCAGAGTTATGAAAGCTTGGCGCGACAGGGTTTATCTTGGCTTTTCGTCAAACATAACTTCACAGCTAATTCTCAAACCAGTGAGACAAGTTTGACTCCTAGTTGGCTGCAAAGCAAAGGAGCACAGAAACTGAGTGTAGCTCAGCATCTCCACAGCAGGGGGCGTGTCATTAAACCTCACGGCAGCTTTAAAATACTAACTTTCAACTTGTAAAAAATGTATTTGTGGTGCATTAAAGTTAACAGGAAGCCTTTTCAGTCACTGTCCATAGCTTTGGTATTTTTTAAGAAGCCAAAGCCATGCTGAAAAGATTTTAAAAAATTAGATATTAAAAATGTATATAAAAAGAACATACAATGTATAACTTATAACTTAGGTATAGCCTGTTCATTTGTGAGTAGTTATTTCCTGTGATGTTTTTCCTGTGTAGTAAGAAGTAATGCCCATTATCGATTTGTCCTTGTCTATTTTATTGCCGTTATTTACAATTTGTCCAGCTTCTGCTAATCTACGAAGATTACCTTTGAGACATGATTGCAATTTTGTAATTTATGTTCAGTTTTTATGAACCGTCATAATTTGTAACAGTGTTATAACTTAACTGGCTTGGCTTTGATACATCTTTCTGTGTCCAGAGCTTTAAGATGTTTCTGGTGGGGCTGACGGGAGGTATATCCTCAGGGAAAAGCACCGTGTCTACAATGCTGAGGGAGCTTGGGTGCCCCATTATTGATGCTGACATCGTGGCCAGGAAAGGTTGGTGAACATCTCTCCCCTATAAACTGTCCAGATTTACAAGGTCAATGCTGTCGTCCTGCTGAACTCTTCACCAGCAGACAGTCCCTTAGTTAAACTCTGATGTGGGAATCAGGGAGAAATGACCTCCATGTCCTGTATTGCTGACTAAACCATGCTGGGTGTAATGAAGTCAATTAATATTTTGAAATGGACATAAAGAGGCTGGGCCTGTAGGAGGTTTATTAAGACAAACGCTTGGAGAGACAGTATGAATCATGACGGCCGTCTCTGGCACACTGCGGGGATGATGTTATGTTATGTGGTGAACATAGAAAGGTCACAGAAGTAGGTGAATGGTGCAAGCTTCATGTACAAGAACGTGAGAGACCTAAGGTTAATGTTTCATTTTTTTGATTGTGGTTGAGGAATCAGTTGGGGATTTTGTCAGCGTTTTTATCAAGTTTTTTAGATGCTTACTTTGAATCAGATGTGTAAGAATAAATGCTTTTCCACACGACACATAATTTTTTATTAAAACACTGATAAAAAATACCGACTGTTCTTTTTGAGAGCAGTTGTGGAGCCACACACTCGTGCCTACTCCCGCATCGTCTACCACTTCGGCCCAGAGATCCTGCTGGAGAATGGAGAGATTGATCGGCAGAAGCTGGGTCAGCTCATATTCGCCGACCAGGAGAAGAGGAGGCTGCTGAACTCCATCACCCATCCAGAGATCCATAAAGAGATGCTCAAAGAGATACTGCTCTACTTTCTCAGAGGTGAGGGAAGCACAGAGTTTTGCTCGGTTGTCAGAAGCGAAGGAAGGAAAGGATGGTTTACTTAAAGTCAGCAAAGGTTGTTTTGCAGTGAAGTAATGAAGTTTTAGCTCTTTTTCACAAAGCTTTAAAAATTGCTCTCTTAGAGCCAACTGGTGAGATGTTTTAGCATATTTCCAACATTTTATAAGCTAGAAGGTGGAAGTCATTGAGACATAAATAGTTGATGCTCACAGGTCTTTAGCTTTAATATTAAAAAGTACATCTTCCACAGCAGACATGACACCTTCATTCTCTACATAAATCCTAATACTCATACACCCAGCGTTGTATATTGTTAAGAAGTTAATCATGTTTCCTGTATTTCCATGACAATGGAGTTTGAATGTATTGATCCTACTTGTAATTCTTATAACAAAACATCCCTTCAATCTCTGCAGGTTACCGCTACGTGGTGCTGGACGTGCCGCTCCTCTTTGAAACCAGGCGTCTCACTCAGTTTCTAAATCACACTGTAGTAGTTTACTGGTAAGATCAACATTCAGTTTTCTCAATTTTTCACATTGCTATAGACTTTTACCTGTAGATATTTTTGTTTACAAATATGACATTTTTAGATCGTTAAATGTTCCGAGGTTTGTTTTTTACAGAAACTGGCCATTATGTCCGGTTTTGTTTGCTACTGGTTCTCTCTCTCTTTCTCTCTCTTAAGTCCCAGTGGCATGACTCCCAGCCTCCCAGGATTTTTTTAACGAGGCACCCTGGCTGCACCATAAATAACTTCCGATGTCTGTTCCTTTTCAGTGACCCTGCCACTCAGCTCTCACGGCTGATGCAGAGGGACGGCCTGACCCAGGAGCAGGCTGAGCAGCGCGTAGCTTCACAGATGCCGCTAAATGAAAAACGCGGCCTGGCCAATCATGTTATTGAAAACTCGGGCAGCCGAGAGGAGACCCACCGGCAGGTCCTGCGTTTGCACACAAAGCTGGAGGACTCCATGGACTTCCTGTTAGTGAGGGTGATTGCTATTGCAACCACTGCTAGCCTGGGTGGGATACTGCTGTATGCAGCCAAGATACTTTTATCCTAACAGAGGACAGATGAGGTCAAGAAGAGGTTTTCTGGGTCCAGGATGTTGTCAGAAATTAGGGTGTAAATAGATGCAGGTGAAGGCATGTCGGGGGAACAGCGATGCAGTTCACTGTGAGATTAGATTCACAGCACCTTCTGCTGCAGCTTCAGAGGTGTGAAGTGCTCTGTGTGCAGTTAACAATGACTTACCTTATCGACACAACATGCACTGACAGTGTGGTTTGGTATGAAAGGTTTAATGTGCAATTTTAGTTTGTTTTACTCAAGAGACACCGTAATCATGTGGGGCAAAGCTTCAGAGGCACACACACTGTACAAACTTCCTGCTGCTCTTAACAGTGATTACACTGTGAAGCCTAGAAACGGTTAAAATTTGTACTTTGGTGCAACTCAAAAGTATCATTTTAAAAAATGGCAAACTGACAGCCGTACAAATGAAAAGATTTGATTTTATTAAACCTTTTAAACCTCATGTAGTTATTCATAGTAGACATTCTGGGTGATTTGTGTACATTTTAAGGGGAAACACCAGATTGTAGAAAGAGCAAATAAAGGCCCTGACACACCAAGCCGACAGTAGGCCATTGGCCAGTGTTGGGCTGTCAGTGAGTGTCTGTCAGCCTAGTTTCTGCAGTGGGTCACACATTGTTCGCTGTAGTCGGCCCCTTGTCTGCCTTTAAGCTGATTCTGCAGGTTGACTTGGCGGCAAAGCTTGTCATAGAGAGGAGACATTCTGATTGGCTGTTCCTCTACAGAAGCTAAGTCCTGGTAGTAAGTGTTTTGTTTCCAGTTGAACTGAAGTGATAAGTTTCTTTATCATGTGGAACTAAACAGGAAAAGCTGATTAATGTTTTTGAAACCTGAGGTTTCTCTGCACGGTGTCATTAGGGCCCCTTAAGCCAGTTGCTGTAGTATGTAACTATTTTAATTGTGGTACCGCCTTGTTTTTCTCCTCCACCTTTTCCTTTACTAGGCCGAAGTCTGACAAGAGACATTTGTCGCTTGCACTTATTCATTAGACCTATTCTCAATCAGTAGCAGTTACATTGTGTGGAAAACAGTAAACAAAGCTACATCATAACAACCGTTTGCATATCTGTATTACCAGGTCTTTTGGTTTCTTTTTTCGTTGACAAATGCAGACGACCTCCACCTGTCTGGAGAGTTATTTACTTCGCATGTTGGCAAAAGGTTTTTTTGGGGAAAGGACAAGTGACATGAGGCAGCCCTTCACCACCACAAGAGGTTTAATGTCTGTTTGGTGTGTCAGGACCTTAAGGAAATAAAAGGCTATACCTTCTTAACAGCTATAGGAGACACTGTTGCTTTTGTGTTTCGTGTATTGGACACAACCTCTCACCTCAGTTTTTAAATAGAAAGTGTCATTGTTATCCACAGCCATGAATATTTTAAATTTAGAATATGAAATGCAGTAAAGGAAGGATGTTGTGCTTTTAGAATGTGTTATGATTGTATGTTGTTGACCTGTATAATGGAGTTATATAACAGAATGTATTTGACAATCCACTTTTAATGGGAATGTTGTGAATTTACAGGACTTAACAGACTTTATTTTTATCATTATTTTCTAACACTTGAAGCTGTCCTCTGTAAATGCTCGGTCTGTATTTTATTTTTTTCTGTACACACACACTTGTAACTTAACACATTTGTAACATTAGCTGCCTGAATGGAGCATAAATGTTTCAATACCACTGTCTTAAACTGACAACAACAGTCAGATGGTGTTTTTTTTTTTTTGTTTTTTACATTTCAGACCCTTTCATTCAGAAATGTTTTTTTTTTATTTTTACTTCCTTCTAGAGGTTTGAGCTTTACTGCAAACTGAGGAGTCTATAGTTTGACACTAAAACACTGTTTCAAAATACATCCTGTAAAGGAAAAAAGCTTGTCTGTTCTCACTTTAATACTGAGATTAGTTTAAATACATGTGAGCAAGATTTTTGGACATTACAAGGTTTAGTGTGGCTTTTTGTTAGACTTACCCGTCGTGCAATCTCTCAAACCTCACAAATCCAGATTGTGTTGTGGGCTGTTTAAAACCTGAAGTCTGCAGCACAAACTGAGGTAGCACTAGTGACATCACTATGACAACATCATCATTATTTTCCCAGACTAGACTCAAGTGGAGAACTAAACTAATAATCATGTAAAATCAGTGATTAAAAATAACATTTATTTTATTATCTTTCTCGGAAGTTGTGGGAAATGTCTGTTTGAATTTCCTATAGCCCTGTTAAGCTTCTTTTTACAATTGTGTATGAGAAATGACCACATTGGAGCACTTGCAGCCAGCAAATATTTGTCCTTTTTGCTTTAAATCTCCCCCAAAAGTATCTCTAGTAACACATTAAATAGACAATTAGTATTTGCAGAGCAGTAGCTGCAGTTAATTTTTAGTTGAACAGCTAATTTGTCAATTGACTAATCTTTGCTGCTCTAGCCCTTCAGAAAATGAATAAAAATCTTATTGCCAATGCTTAAATGCATCCTTTTCCAACCAAATATTCCTGGCAAATGACATTAATGTAATTAGATCCCACAGAAAAATGTGTCAGTGACCAGACTTCTGGAGAGGAAAAGAACAAACTTATATTTTAATGGTCAGTTATGACGTCCTTGCTCTTGTCCACATTAGAGGTTATGGGCATGAAAATCCAGGCCCTCGGGCAGGCGTGGTGACATCATCCTGGCACTGAGGTCCCACTAGCCTGTGTGGCTCACTTGGCTCCGTCTACAGCCCCTACTGGTCTGCTCCTTGTTTTTGTCAAGCCACAGCAGAATTAATGCAAAGTGACTCGGGCGACGGTGGGCGGGGGGCAGTCAAGCAGAGCTGCATAACTACACATCTGGATACAAATTTAATACAAAATGGTCAAAGCCAAAATCACAATCTAATCTATCATTTATTTAAAAAAAACTGTACATACAAGTGTCCTCATAATGTATATATTTGCACCGTATGGAGTCATGATTCAGAAAATAATCTATTCTTAGGTTTGCTTTTTTAAAACCTGGCTGCTCCATGATCCAGAGGGTAACATGCTTTACTAAGCAGCCAGCTGTTCAGCAGAGATTTTCAAGTGCTCCTTTCCTCAGTCTCTTTCTCAGATGTAGACAGAGGCCAGATGCAGAGCGTGGAAGGAAGACTATATCTGTACCAGAAAGTGTGAATGCCCCGGGCAAAGAATGGTAGCAAAGTCTCAGTCTGAATATAAATTGGGTTTAATTCAAAAATGTGTCAAGCTAAAAGGTGAAAGTCTTAAGTTGCCTTGTTACACTTTGTAAAAGTGCATGGACGCAGGCACAACCTGCTGCTTTATTGTGTGTTGTGGGTCCTCTCGGGGTGCAGAGCAAATAATTTTCTGATGGCAGGGGGTAAAGACTTTCTTTAATCTCACCATCATGTTCAGAGAGTTGGCCTACGGCACAACGGTGGGTCGACATTTTGGAATCTCCTGTCTGAGTGGTTTTTCATCATTTCCCCCGCCTACTGCCGTCAGGGAAGGTAAAACAGCTCGGGCAAAGGCAGGAAAAAATAAACAGCTTTGCGTCAAACTCAACCCGCTACTCTCAATAATTGGCAGTCTGACTTAATTTCCAATAATAGTCGGCCTTGTTCTGAGTTTTGAGTTGTTTACTCAAGAGGCAAATTTTTTTTATCGCCACAATGAACGTACATGCTGTCCTAGAGCATAATAGACTTTCAGTATTCATGGGGGATTGCTAGAGCAATTCATTTGTGCCATTTTGGTGAATTTTCAATTAAAGCAAGACATTTGCGGTTTTAATTTCTTTAAAGTATCAATGTTTGCGAGTGTGTGTGGTTTAGGGGTGTGTGTGTGTGCTTGTGAGAGCTACAATGAAGTCCAAAACCTGGTTTGGAACTTAATATTAAAGCCCCTTCACCCCCTTTTTTAGACTTAGTGGTTAATTATACCTTCTCTTAGGACTGTGTGGGTGTTTATAGGCAGTTTGATTGACATTTCACTTAGTGCAGATATGTGAATTTTGTTGCACCAAACTTCAACCTGAACAAAGATCTTATCAGCTAGAGAGAGTAAAAAAAAACTGTGAATGACTACAGAGCCTTAAAACACACTATGTGTAATTTTCTGCAACTTACATTGAAAATAAATGACGTAGTTTGATGTGAGGTAGAGTTGGATCGCATGATGTGTTTATTTCACTGAGCCACCATTGGAGATAAAAATCTATCTGACTGAATCAGGCAAGAAATGTTCACAGGCAAGATAAAATATTAAACTTTGTTCATGTTATATTTAGTCACATTTACCCACTTGCTTCCTCACTATCTGTCATCCACATAGAGGAGGTGAATATAAAGCACCCACACCTTCTACATTTATGGATTTGTCATCTGTTAACAGTGATGGTGTTCATATAATTTTCAAGGTTTCACATTGTTCAGCAGTGGCATGTTTTTCTTGACTGTTAAAAAACCTGTTTTCCATGATTATCACATTTAACGAAACTGTCTTCATGTAGATTCAAGGAGCAGGGATCATCAAGAATGAGGCAGGTGAGCAAAGAAGGTTACATTGATGATTTAATAACATTTAAATGACAACACTCTTGAAATGCTGTACCTCCAGCCATGTTTTGGGCATCAAATTATTTATCTTTTCCCTCTGTTTAGTATTAAACATGAGACTTTGAGAGTTATTGGCCACTGAGGAACACTTTTAGGACAAAATGCTGATTTGAAGCACAAATGCACAAAAGGAGCAATGAGGAGAATCCCACAGAACCACTGGTCTGCCCATTTTCCCTCAGTACAACATGTCACAAATGCGGCTCGACACCAACGGGTAGAATAAACTGGCCTGAGCAACTGTAACGACTGTAGTGTTCTTGAACTCTGGCATCTGGTGTCATGCTGAGGAAGGGGCACTCGCAGCGCCTTCGTAGCCCCTTGTCAGGCTGCATCCATGAGACTGCAGTGAGGTGAAGAGACAGGCAACACGCCAGCGGAGCGTCCCCAGCCACATGACTCAACCTGTCCCTACATGTTAGCCCCGGCTCTGTCAGGGCCATGAGGGAACAAGGACGTTGGTTGAGTCACTGACACACTGGACAGTCCCCAGATCGAGCACGATGATGGGGAAGAAAGTGGGGGATGCATGTAGTCATGTTCTCCCAAGGATTGTTAAGAAAAGGGGTGGTGCGCCCATGCATGGATTATCTACAACAATACAAGACGCAATGATTTTGTGCATGAATGTCCCCCCTACATCCTCGACTTTATGTATTGCTGTGGCAACTTTACCTTGTTTTCCTATAGTCATTGCTATAAAGAAGTGGACCTACCTTGAATATGAAGACCTCTGTAGGTGTGTTGCTTTGGTCCAGTAACTTGATATGCCAGATGGTTGGTCACACAGAGCATCTGGGAACATCTGGGAAGTCATCTTCAGAAACTGTTTGGAAAAAGGCATGGACTTCCAAAAAACATGGGGCGGGTTATTGGATGAATTATCTGTCCATCATAGTCTATCATGGGCTAACTTCAACCAGTCAGATCAACAAGCTATAAAAAGTAGATGGGGGGTGCTACCAGCTTAGACAGTAAATTAAACGCTACCAAAACCAGAGGAGTGAAAACATTTTTTTCTATTTTGAAAATTCTGCAGTGCTGTTTTTTGCTGTTCTTTCAGTGGAAAACAACTTTCCAGCTTTGATTTAACTGATGCTATAGGAGAATTTATGCTATCCTCTTAGCCTGTTCATGCTGGAGCTGCCATTGTTGTTGTCACTTAACTCCAGCTGGTCATCTCACCTAAACCATGCCCGTAGCTGCTGGTAGTTCCTTATAGGATGCTGATTGGTCTGAACCACTGCTATATTTACAAATCCAGACGAGCTGGATTTATGAGGTCAAAGGATCATGTGATCTCACAAATCCAGCTGCCTCGCAATGTTAGAAAGTCCACTGCCATCAATCCAACATTTGTTCCCCTTTCATCAAGCTGTATACTCAAAAACTACATCATTGTACTTCATGCTTACCAAGTATTTACGAAAAATACCCTGTGTAATCAGGAGTCATTTGCATGTTATGTAACCACCTGGTGAATCATATCAAATTATCCCTTAAGCATTGGCAGTTAACTTACATTTATGAACCCTGCGATGTGAGAGCTTCTCACAAATGCATTTGCAACCTCTGGCTTTAATGACCATTCTGCCATAAAGCTGCGAAAACTACAGCAGATACTGATGAGATCATTGTCCTTTTAACAATGCATGCCAGATTTTAAGGTCTCACAAAGACCAATCACTACCTGCTCCTGCACTGTTGTAATCATGCCTTTTATGCATTCATTGAGATTTTGGGGACATACGGTACTGTATTAGGTTTCTGTGTTTAGAGAGCCCTCCTTATGCAGGCATGGCAGGACTATTGATGGTGTATTGATGCTGCATGAAAGGAGCATTATCACCGTTAACCTGCCTTATGCAAATCTTTAGAAAATGACTGTTATCTTTGCAAACTCATGATATTACTGCAGGCAGATGCTTCAGGAAGGTAACTGAGGCATGCTTTATTTCAGATTGTAGCCTGCGCACACAACACTCACTGTTTATTTTTAGTAATCAAGGTGATGTACACTGGCTTGTGGTGGTGACCCTTGAGATAATAGGTCTGAAGAGGTTGGCAGAGCAGCTGGAAAGACTCTGTTCAACGTCAGTGGTTATTGACAGCCAGAGAGTGTTGACAAGACACTGATTTTAAGCGATGCTAGCAGTACGGCCCCAGGGATGGCAGTGTCAGTCTGTCGGTCTCTTTGGTTCAGTCTAAAACACATTAAAAAAAAAACTACTTGATGGATTGCCATGAAGTGGATGAAACATAGTGATTCCAGTCATAGTCTGGCTTTTCTTCTGACGATACCAGCAGGTTGACTTTTTGGCTTTTAATTTAAATAAATTGCAACTTTGGTGATCCCTTCATTTTTCATCTAGCGCCATCATCAGGTCAAAACTTTGTCTGGCACATTGGCTTCTTACAAACTACCTTTTTAACAAATAACATTCCTCTCTGCCCCAGCTATACTTTGTTTTTAGTGCTAGTTACAACTCATCCTTAACTAAGTATGGCAACATCATTTTAACAGTAGCATGTTAGCATGTCACCTTGAGCATGTTAGCAAAGCACTGATATGCTAGCATGGCTGTGGTCTCTTCACTCCAAATGTTGTCTCTTAGGCTTTCCTTTGTATCCGAGTATTTGTACTGTGTCTACAAATTTAAAATAACTGAATTAGTACATGTGTGATTATATATGCAGAGATTTTTCTAGTTTTTAGTGCTATATCCAAGAAACCTTTTTTTTTATGTAAGCACACTCACACAAGGAAGACCATTTGTGCAGTAAGTGTGGGAGGGTGGCTGTGCATTTGGTGGGAGTAAATGTACAGGAGTACAAAGGGCAATTTAGCTCCACAATTAAAGCATCTATCTCTAATTTGGATCTCGCCTGGTGAGTTAAGTGGGGATGCTCAAGATAACAACACCAAGGGCTCATTAACGTCACCTCAGACATTTCAGAGGAGATACTCTCTCTGAGCCCAGCATCCTCCTGTCTTGCTTCGACTAAAGACACATGCAGGGACACATACACACACATGCTGACCCTTACACTGACCCAAACGCTCACACACACACATGCACGCGCGCTCTGCAGTCGCCTGATAAGCCTCACACCTCACCAATTGGCCCCTGCAAATGTCAAACTGAAGCCATCTCAGTTTTCCGATAGGGAGTGGGCGGGAGTGAATGAATCGAAATTTCCTTCAGTTACGTTTGCATATGCTGGAGATTACCTAAATTAAAACAAGTCCGCAGTAGAGGCATAATCTTTCAAAATCCCCTCTACTTATACATGATGAAAAGAGGTACAGTAGAAAATCTCAAAATATCCCCACAGTCGAGTCCAAGAGACGAAGCTTACGTCAACAAAAAGCAGCTTACAGCACTTCTCAGAGGAATGCTTATCTCCAAACCCTGGACCTGCTTAAAGTCAGGGTGGACATGAGATGAAATGTGAGTCAAAGGTTCAAGCGTTTCGTACCATCAAGATGCTGTTTCATCACAAATTAAAAAAAAAAAAAAACAGCCCCAGAGTGTGTCCTGCTGAGAAGGTTGTCCAGCTAAAGTCACCAGCAAAATCATACATCCCTGAGGGGGGTTTTGTGTCCCTAACACAGGCACAATAGCTTAAGTGAGGATCACCCAGTTTTGCAGGATGAGGCAAAGATGGTGCCTGCCAACACACATTTGGGGCTTACCCTTGTTGCCAGTGTAACTCTGACCTCAATAAAACACCCCAGAAAGAATGCATAGAGGGCTAAGCAGGCTATTTTACATCTATGCAATGTGATGCAATAATAAAAGTGTTACTTGCTAATGTGACAGTGCAAATAAAAAACCTTATATTCTGGAAACCAAGGCAGGAACAGCAAGCACAAACTAAATTTATGAATATTTTCACTCTCTTCACTCTTAGGTGTTGAGACAGTAAGTACTGTTGAACCACTGGCTTAATCTTCCAGGTCTCTTAAGCGTTTTTACACAAGAATGATTTTGGTACGTTCGTGTTTCTCCCCCGAGGACTTCAGGAAAAGTACAGTTGTTGCACACTCTCGGGCAATCTTCAGTTCCAATGGTTTTAGCAGTGAAAGCTGTTTCTCGCCGACCTGGGGCGTTTGTCTTTGACATTGTGACATGAAGTCTCTAATTTGACTATGTGCTCATACACCCTGCAGGAGAAAACAGTCCGTGCTAGTGCTCAGCAGCCCAGCGGCTCGGGTGACCTCTGCTTAGGCAGGGACCCTCAGTCTTAATTGTGTCTGGAGGAATTCTGCTGTCTTAAGACAAGCTTAAGTTCAAACCAGAGGGCTTCCTGGCCTTTTTCTGCTGTTAAACCGACAACAGGATGTTCCAACACCACACAGTGTGGCAATCTCAGCCCATTCCTTTATTTTAATCAGCTGCGCAGTATTACACCAAGATACAGCTGAACAAGCTTTGCTAAAGCTGGAGAGGTAACGTTTGTCTGGCATTCGGTCTTATTAGCCTCAGTGAGTGAGTAAATGTGCATTTGACGGGGTTTCCATATTTTTATTTCCTCATACTGTCAAAAGTTTTGTTCGTGAACTCTTAACTTGGTATAACAGATAGTTTTAGACCCTGCGTGGCCCAGTCAAAGGCGAATTATGTCCAAAGAATTTCACAATATCAAAGTGAGCTCTTAAGAAAACAGAAAAATATATTGGCTTTTACAGTTTCGCCCTGGGAGCTATTTTTCTTGTCTCTGACGCTGGTGTCGCCGTCACAGCGGAGTCTAATTTGCCTGGATTACTTTGCGACACTGATCTAAGCTTTGTCATAATATGTTCTAGCACCAGTCCCCCGACTTTCTCCCGCAACATCTCAGCGTCTTCACACCCATTAGAGGAAAAAAAAACACATCTCTCCTTTGATTGTGAAACACAATCATCTCCCGCTTCATTTGGCATTTAACACAGCTGTGATTTCCTCTCCCTCTCCCTCAGTGATCATCTCGGCGTTGATTGCCTCTCGCTGAGCCGGTGTGGCTCTCTCGTGTGTAACATTTGCAGGACTAAATGCTGGCTTCACCAGAAAATGAGAGATCAGAAAAGCTGATCAGGAAATAGATAAGGTGAGTGACATTAACCACATAATCGGTGAGGAAATGCAAAAAAAAAAAAACTAAAAAGCATTTTAATTAAAAATCATGGACATTAAAAGTAAAAGCGACAGCAACAGCAACAGATGTTCCTAAAGCCCACATCTTGTTATTTAAACTTTGTTTAAAATCACTGTATTTCTCTTAATCATCGATGGAAACATACAGAACATTTCGACAGTCGTTGCATGCATTAATTAAATAAATTAATCTTTACAAATGAACACATTTACATGACATAATCTAATTGTACATCTATCAATCAACAGCTATATTCTTTTAATAGACACACAAGTTGTTGTATGTGCACTACTTTGACTGTTCATACACCAAGATCGAATATCAAATGTACATTTTATACACAAACAATTTGCCAAATCTAATGGACTGATATGACATGATTTTCCAAATCATCACACAGGGACATGGTACATTTTGTGACACTGCCGTTCAACACGAGCATAATCTCATTTGAAAATTAGCCTTTCTTGGGACAGAATATAACTTCTCAGTCGATGAAGCACAACATGTCATCATACAAACAGCATGAGAGGAACAGAAAACAGCACATTTACAAACACTGCAGTCGCCACAACTGCTGGATTTTCCAGACTTGTATTTGAAATGACAGCTCAGAAATGACGGCGAGGCTTGTGCACTGTCAGGATTGTTACTGCACCTCAGCATGACACATGGCAGTGACTGTCACATTTATGAAGCTCGCATCCATCAGAATAGCAGCGTAGGCACCCTGTATACAATGGAACGTATGGATGTAGAGGTAGACAGTTACCAATAATCACGGATCCACAGCATCAATCGCTGCATCAATGCTGAGCTTAAGCATCTGTGAAAACAATCTGACTGTGGATCAGTGGCCATGGGCAACATTAACCTTAACTGCATGAGCCAAGTGGAAGTCAGGAAGTGAATGTCCTCCAGCTGTGACCTTTCACCTCTGAGCCCACGTTGTGTCCAGGCTTCAGTCAGCGTAGAGGATGAACCCTGAGAAGGTGCTGTATTTGTTGCTGTTGCCCCCGTGAGCTTTGCCCCCATCTAGTTTTATGAAAACCTCATCGCCTGCATCCAAATGAAGGATGACACTGTTGCTGGCATAGTCATAGCTCTGGTCCTGGTCTTGGGCAATGGCGCTGGCTCTGACCTGGATCATGACACACACACACACAGACGCAGAGAGGAAATGTAAATGGCAAAACATGAGGAAAATATTTTTACTGAAGAATTAATACAAAGTATAAATTAACAGGTAGGCATGACTGATACATTTGTGGCCTCAGGTTGAAGGAGATGAGTTATTTAGCTCACGTTGCTGCACCTGTTGTGTTGTTATTAGAGGGATTCTGAAGAAAGTTTGCTGTTAATAACTAATGT
>JAQNCA010000017.1:7857552-7884006 GCA_029783725.1 Acanthurus tractus | reverse complement strand
AGTACTACAATATATTACAAAAGACAAATTGCTTCTAAGATTCTTGCTAGTTTCCTTCTTTGCATGTTACAGGAGTAAGTCACAATGGTCTAGTTTACTTAATAAACAGTGAACAGCCCCTACTGGATTATTAAGTAAACTCATTTGGTGAGTTGCATGTATGAATTGATTGCTTGAAGTTCAAATACAAAGCAATAGTTTTGCAATGTACTTGAAAATTTTGGATCGATTTGCATAAAACAAATATGTTTATGGTTTGCTGAAACACCATATCGGATCCCTGGGTGTGATGGTTTCTCTTCCTCTTCAACCCTTAGCAGATGCGATAAAAGTAATGTCTTGTTATCTCTGTCCTTTTTGCAGTCCTAGCTCTGATTGAAAATTACAGTTTATCCGTGGCAAGCTTTAAAGTGTTTCATTCTTCTATTTAAGAGAAGGATTTGTGTTGATGATAGCCCCTCCCCTGTATGAGCTGCTAAACTCCTGTAATGTGAGATAGGTGGTTGTGATATATTCTCTCTGGCAGCAGAGCCAGTTTTGCCACGGCCAAGCAGCCCATTTGATTTGTGACTTTCATCACCTTGGACACGCCATATGTTGCTTCCTCCTGAATCAAATTGGTAAACCATATTAGACACCACTTGACAGATGCATGATGAAAGCACTGACCTTCGGTGCAACTTCTTTGCTACCCCTGATTATTACTCAAAAGTCACCTGATATCTCAGAGCACAGCACTTGCTGGTTCTAAGACTATTGATCAAGAGTAGCTAATGGAGTGCTGTGCCATCAGTTTGTGCAAGCATGTCTTATCAGATTGCAGCAAAATGACACTTAAACTGAGAAGTGTGTGAGTCGCACTTTGAAGAACTAAACCTCCGCAGAGCGGCATTCAGTTTATTTGTAGGACATTGCTAAGGGCAGCGGTGACAGCACTTGCCAGAATTTTGCCATCATAGATCTAAGTGGTCACCATGACTAACACGGCATTGTGCAAAAACTGCCTGACATCTGAAAGGCAGCCTGTGTCTCGGCAGCCTTGAGACTCTCAGAGTGGCCTTTCTTCTCCCGGCAGAGCGATGGGCTGCTGTCAACAAAGCTGAGTCTGTTCCAAAGGAGCAGCCACTTTATCAAGCTACTTCACAACACAGGGTTTCCACACAGCTCTGTTGGATGGTAAAAGCTGTGTCAGTGTTTCCACTCCAGGCATAAATGGTAAATGAGTCTGTCAGCCAATAGCGTGGTATGTGACAGCTTGGAAGAGGATGACACTGAATCAGTGAAAAGTTTTAAAAAGAAGGTGGAAGTGAGCATCTGCCCCTCCTTATTGTGGTCTGCTAGATTCTATTGAAGGAACAGGATATATTTGTTGCGGTTTGGCCTGTGGGTCACTGCTGATAAGGATAAGTTTCACTGACCTCCATCTTTATCTCTGTCCTACATGTTTTCAGTATTTACTATCAGATATAGGATAAAGGCTTTAATTTCATAATTGATGAGTTGACTAACAGAAAAGTAAGTTACAAGATTTTTAGTAATAATTTACTTAATGCTCTTGGAACTCTTGGAACTACCGACAGACATTTTTACTAGCCTTTAAGATGCTTTAGAGTAAGCTATTAATGTTTCACATGGAGGAACTCAAAGATGAATCAGTAGTTCAACAATCTCGAGTTGCAGCCCTAATGTTGAGCTTATTCAGTATTGGTATCATGAGCATGTGGTCCAAAATTTGGACAGAGGATCAAAATAGCAAAGATAGCCATGTATCATGAACTGCTTGACAACAACGGTTATAAACTTGGGTCACAGTTCTATTTTTACTGCAAATTGTTTGGATCGCTGTGTGACTACAGACTGTTTTTGAACTTCAGACAGCAGGAAGAGGCTCCGCAGGGAGGAGGAAAAGGAAGACAGCGATGGCCTGTTGAACACAGTAACAAGAACCTCAACTTTACTGGTTTCAATCAGACACTCCTGCATGAAGCTTTGGGGAGAATATGACTCAGCACCCGTTAAATAGAGTGTAGCCTCCCCATTGTTGGCTTATAGTGTAGTCAGTCTTTTCTCGTCTGTTCAGTTTAGGTCATGTCTACACTTGACTTGATCTCATATAAATCTAAGTATTGCATCAACGGTTACGAAAGCAAGTCAGAAATTCATTTCAGTGTCTGAGAAAAGGTGTCCTTTTATGGTTAAAATGCTCTTATATCACATGGCTGCAAATAAATATTTTTTCTTATCAATTTATCTGAAACTAATCTAAACATTTAATTTGCTCTATCTATAAAATGTTGAAATATGATAATCTCCATGTCAGAATCCATAAAATTATATATTTACTCCACCAACTGTCAAATAAGCAGGAGATATTTCAGTAGAAAAATGCGTGACTGCTGGTATGTAATTTGATATATTTTCATACGTCATAGAAATAATATATACTTTACATTGGACCATAACACATGCTGGGTTGTTCTGAAAGAAAGTATGCAGCTAGATGTTGTCCACTTATTTTTTTAAAGCATCTTGCAACCCAAAACAAAAAATGCTAATTGGTTAAAAGTACTGTCAACCCTCTTGGCTAACCCTATTACTCACTAGGCAGGGGACTGGTCGTACTTTCTTAGCAGAGGTTAGTGCTTTTTGTAGTGTCGTCAAGGTTGTAGGGTCTTTATGTTACTTCCTCCCTCTTCACTAATGTTTACTACCCTGTGAATGCCCTGATTCCCCAGTCTGGAGCCCTGCTGCCCTTTAGTTGAACGGGACAGAACAGCTTTAGTGGTTGCTTTTGGCTTTTGTTCAGAGCCACTCATTGGTGGAATGTCAGGGTGGTATATGTCTGCTGACACTTTGTTCTGAGATGGACTGCCACTGCTAAGCTCCCGTTTTAGTTTGGCACAACCTTTGGCCCTAATTTATAACCCCTCAGTTACTCAAAGTCCCTCTGGCCTATTGAAAAGAGAGTGAGGAGATATATGTCTGCTCTGCCCCATTACAGCCTCCACGTCAACCACCTGGAATGGCTTTGCTGCTGCCAGTAGTTGGACACAATGACAAGCTCCCTTGGAGTGCTCACCTTAGCATCAAGACAGCATCCCAAACCTCCAAAATAAAAGCATAACCTACTTTTTTTCTTTAATTTTCAGAAGGGCTGCTTGATAATGTTGTGATTATTCAGTAATTTGTAAAGTTTATAAAATATCCTGTGAAAAAATAGTGCCCAACAACTTCCAGAACCCCTTGTTTTTTGTGTCTGTTTTGTCTAAAGTTCTGACCAAAACCAGTTTGTCGTTAGTTGATATAAACTAAACATTGGCTAGCCAATCACTTAGCAGGAACAAGACTGTGCAGCTACGTTCACCACATTAAAATTCTGAAAATTTTATCTCCTGCAAAAATATTTTTATGCTATTGACAGCTAATGGCTGATGTAGTTACTATTTGCTATGATGATAATGTCAAATGTAAAACATTTTAAAAAGATAGAATGAGGATTTAGTTCATTAACCCATTGTGATCATTGTTCCGGTATGAATGTGTGTAAAGAAACTCTGTCCCCCATGGCAGCTTGATGTGGGTGAGTTGTGTCTCCTACAGAGCTGAGGTCATGACGGGGGAGGTGAGTCATTTTGGCATTTGAGGGATAAGAGGCGTTCAGCTGCTTTACGCATTATAACTGTGCTGAGGCTTGGCCTCTCCCCAGCAGCTGCCTTGTTGAAATAAAGGTTCACTAGCAACAGGACATGATTCTGGAAAACTGCATGATTAAAGGCAAAACTCCCTCAAGGGAGAATGTCATGGCAACAGAGTTTTTGCTGGAGCGTATAACACACTTAATGTTTAAAATGTGCATTTAAGTTGCATAATGCCTGGAAACTGAGTATTACTGTGGCTTCTGAAACATAGTGCTAGAGCTTTAAGTGTTGACTGATACTAAATTCTCATGACTGATGAACTAGTCACCAAGGCTGTGGCTGTTGTGGGGGAGGTTTCCTCTCCACTAGAGACTATTTGACCAACTTTGGTGTCGCCTTCACAACTGCATTACTGTGATACATCAGCTGATTGACGCGTCAATGAGGAACATCATAGCACATATTCTGATTTAAAAAAAACAAAAGTGTAAAATTAAAGCATTACTTTTCTTGCATTGCAGGTTTTTAGTTAGCTATGTTATAACCCAGTTGTTCATGATTTATAAAAAAGAGCCCCAATATGAACAGACAACAGATGAGACAGAGGCCAAGAACTCAAAGAGTCTATCTGTGTTTATATTGCTACAGATTTCTATTGAAATTTTGTGAAAGCACCATAGTCATCTCTACAACGCTTTTGTATAATTAATATTGAGGTATTTAATAAAAAAAAAGATTGGGATATTGGATGTTTGATTTGATCTGAGTGCAGGCAACTGAAATCACCCCTTTTTTTTTTACATTGCCCACATTGCTATAACATGCATGGATGTTATGACATCCATGTGACATGGCCCACGCATGTCAATCAATTAAGACAAAAAATGCATCAACAAATTATCATATTTATCTGAAACTACTCTGAGTATCTACTGCCAGGGGTTGCTGTGTGGTGGCTCAGTGTGAAGTGTTTTTTGAAGTGTATTTTTTTATTTAAGAGTTTGATCAAAACACCCTTGAGGTTGTCGCCGATATACCTACCACAGTTATAGCCTCCCAGTTGTGCCACAACCCTAACCTGTTGTTTTAATGAGACTGTGTTTTCATAGCATCTTTTTGAGTAGACTCTGATGTACCAATGACCCGCACAGGGTGCCTTTAACTTGTGAAACAGAAGGATAGAAAAAACAAGAACAATAGACAAGCAGGTAAATCAGTTACAAAGGGCAATGCTAAGTACCTGCTTCTGAGAACAGGTTTACAACAATCCAACTATTGCCCAGTATGTTGCTCGAATGTGTTTGCATAAATTTTGACATTACCTGAGATAAACAATAAGAACAATGTGTCAAATAAAAACTATTAAACAACTTTTATCCCAGGCTTAAACATAACAAAAAATTTGTGGCAAAAATCTCAGGTTATATATGCGACTGTAAATGGCATCTCATGTCTCAAACAAGTTAAATAACTATGAAACGTCATATTTTGTTGCTATTTACTCAGAAATAATCTGTTTTCCAGGTGGGGAAGGAGACTGTACAAACCACAGAGGACCAGATCATGAAAAGGGACATGCCACCGGCTTTTATCAAGTAAGCACAAACCGAACTCTTGCTGATTTCTGTCTCACACAGTGACAAACCTATCAAAAGTATTCAGATGACAATCTTTCTCTCTTCAGTATGTGGAACCCACTGGGTTCTTTTTGGCTTTTTCTTTCTCTCTTTATCTGTTGCAGTAATGGCTGGTTGTTTCCAAGCAAAGGTCAGACATGGCATGTTCAGTGCCTCAGAAGAATCTTGCCCATGTGTAGCATAAATATTTCTTTGCACACGGAGGAGTTCCTTCACTTTATAGGAGAAGGGCTATAAGTACATTCATACACGCAACAGAGGTTTACATATTGATGTGGAAAAAAGAGCTGTAAATATTTAATCACTGTATTTGTTTTCCTGACATCCGGCACATCAGCTAAATCATTAACTTGTTCCTAGCTGCTGTCTGTTTCACAGTCTTCCACTTATCCTTATTATGAGGGGGAGGTAGAGGTGGGACCTGGGAGCCCCCCAAGGTCAGGGATGAAATGCATTGGCAGGCGCGGGTCATCAGGCTCAACACATTTGGCGCCTCAAAGTCACATCGTCACCCTGTCGTCATCCATCAGCACATGTGCTGGAATGCGTCTCCTTCACTAAATATAGTGTCTGTCGGGGTCCGGTTTATGCATGGCTGTTTCTCGCTGGTGCACGCTGAAGGACACTGCTGGCTGGCTCTGCAAAGACACACACACACACACACACACACACGTCAGCCTCGATGTCATGCACATACTTAAGCCCTTTTTCATGCAGGAGACTTTCTTCTTTAGAGGAAGAATGGAAAATGAGCTCCTCTTGTTTGGCCCCTTTACCACACCCTAATATGTGGAAAATAGCAATAATGATCTCTTGTTACCATGGCAGCATATGGAAAGTATATTGTGGGAACTTGAACATGTGTCAGTCCTTGGCTTGTTGCCTGTTTCTAGGAGCAATATGGCTGTTATGATACTATGCAGGTGGCATGCATGAGGCTGAATCATAGTACTGGGCCTGTAGTGTTTGCTGCTCTGCAGTTCACAGAGTGCATCACACCAAGGAAGCAACTATTAATCATTTACAGTTCTCCTGAAACTTGGGTTAAATTGGACCGCAGCCAGCCAGAGTGGAGCTCCGCCTCCTCTTGTATAAATCACTTCCTGTGAGAGCAAATTATCTCTATACTCATCAAGCTGCAGATGCACATTGAATCATAATCAAATCTACAGTAATTAAGTTTTGCAACCAGAGCTCACAAATTGGCCTCATAGGGCCAAAAATTTCCCTGAGAAAAATCAGTCAGCTATTTTAACAAAAAAAAATCGTACCTGAAGTTTGTGTCAGTAGTTTCTTGAGGAGTTTCAGCTTCCTTTATGTGCGATTCTTTAGGCTTTTACTGCAGTCTCAGGGGAGTAACAGTACATCAACACACACAGTTCACTGTGAGAGACCATCTGTTTTCATGCTTCAGCAATTCCCAAATTAAATCTTTAACTCTCTGAAAAATCATTAAAATGGACCAAAAGCTATTAAAATGTTAAATTTTACGCATTTAAGTATTTTACTCCTCAGTTTCCTTTATACAGAACAAACCCTGCTTTTTGTTGAGACACAACTGGAAGTTCACTATGTTGTTGTGATACGGCAAAATAGGTCGACTTTGTTTACTTAAGTACCAAGTATGGTTAAGATATACAATTAGTGTCTTTGTGCTTGCTGTGTTATCAGAATGGGTTCACATACAAGCTGCTTATCACGCACACACAGACACACACACACACACACACACACACACACACACACACTTTATGGTACAGGAAGGAAACTTCTGGCAGTATTGTAGTACAATTTGTAAGACAGTGAGCTGTTCATGTGATGTTTTGAACTCCTCTAGCGGGTGTTAATTTTGTGAGCAGATTTTCTTTTCATGTTTCTCTCATTTCTTGGTTACTGTCAATCACACTGAGCATCAGTTTATCTGTAAATAGTTGTAAAGGCATGACTAAATGTGGTTTTAGGCTTTGACTGTTGGTGTATGGAGGACTGCCCCCTTTCTGTTCTCCAATTTGACCCCTGTGTGGAAGATCACATAAGAAACATCTTTTTGGGGATTCAGACCCTGTCAGCATTCGTGCAATAGTAGTACAATACTAGTAACATTAGTATCTGCTTTGAATGTGATTAAAAAAAAGGATAGGAAATGAAATGAAGTCATGCTTTGACAGCAGCTACTGTGTGTTATGGCTAGCTGTATCCCAAAGCTTCCATCTGTTTTTGCTGCAGGCAATTTGCTGTTTCCATGCGTAATGTCCATCTGGCTTATTAAGGGCTTCGTATCATCAGCATGACTTGTTTTGAAGATTCTTTTTTTTGTAACTGGCCTTCAAATCAATCATCTTCTGCTTTCCACAGAGTGGAAAATGCATGCACTAAGCTGGTGCAGGCTGCCTCCATGCTGAAAGCCGATCCATACTCTGTTCCTGCTCGGGATTACCTCATCGATGGCTCCCGGGGCATACTTTCAGGCACCTCCGACCTCCTCCTGACCTTTGATGAGGCTGAGGTATTCCTTTAATTTTTTATGTTGTCAAGAAAAAAATCTGTTAACTAGCAGAAGTTTACTGTTTGCTGATCGACAGTGAGACAGAACATCTTGTAACTGAATTTAAGGTTGTTTCATTGATTTTCGTGGAGCAGGGAATCCAAACTAAAAGGACTTTAGTGTTTTCTCAATGGACACTCAAGCATGGCAGCGGCCTGCTGTCCCAGGCTCAGCTGGAATAAGCACAATATCCATTTCTTCTTTCCCCTCGGGCTCTGTAATGCTTACAGAGAAGACAGTGAAGTGGATAAATATACCACAGGTATATGAAAGGCTCCATATTTCTTACACAAACTCCTCCTAAATCTTGAACCAGGCAGGAGTATCATCTATCAGGCCCAGCTAGCTCTTCCCCCAGTGATGGAGAGTAGAATAAATAAAGCTGCAGATCAGCTCTGCGGGGGCAGACATCAGGCATCCCAGTGCTGTCTGCAGCAGTCAGCAGGACTCAGCAAGAGTCATCAGTCAGCGGTGCCATCATGTTTTCCGATATGCAGCTCAGGCGTCACTCTGTACAGTGAAGTGGTGACTCCAGCAGTCCACATAAAGCTGGAGTGAAACAGGACAAAGAGATAGGAATGTCAGTAGGCAGCATTATCAGAGTGTAATTAGAGAGACTGTGAATGGGAAGAGGGGGGTTGTGTTTGCATAATCACTTGTCACGGGGAATGCAACATTGTTTTTCAAGGAGGTTTTGTTGTTGTTTTAGTCTAATGTCATCTTGACATTGTAGGTTCGCAAAATAATTCGGGTGTGCAAAGGCATCCTGGAGTACCTGACAGTGGCAGAGGTGGTGGAGTCGATGGAGGACCTGATCACATACACAAAGAACTTGGGACCGGGTCAGTGCCTAACTAAAATAAATGTTTCTGAACAACTGTCCCTGTCACATTTTGTAACTTCCTCATCCCTCAAAACTTCCAATATCAAGGGTTTTTATGCTCTCAGATTAATTGAAGAATTATATGCTGCTCCACATGGTGTTGAAACTCTCAAAGGTCTTAAAAGAAGGTCCAAATTATTATGAGGCTAAAACAAGTCTGTGCTAAGTTCCTCAAAATTATTATATATTTTTTTCTTTTGGATATAACCTAGTTATAGCCAACTTTACTGCAGCCATCATACTTAAGGGTCTTCTCTGATACTGAATGTATTTAGTTCATCTAAAAACTAAACACAAACCGCAGTTGTATGTGCTGAAGTAAGAAGTACAACATTTCCCTCTAAATGCCTGAAATTGAAATATTCAGGTAATGTTACCTCAGAGACACACTTTAAGGATGTTATTTGAGTAAATATACTGTACTTAGTTCCTTTCCACCTGTGATTTGTTGCCTGTATCAAGGGATGACAAAGATGGCAAAGATGATAGATGAGCGACAGCAGGAGCTGACGCACCAGGAGCACCGAGTGATGTTGGTCAACTCCATGAACACAGTCAAAGAGCTGCTGCCTATTCTCATCTCAGGTGATGACACACTACCTGCACACGGAAGAAATTCCTAAAGACTTTCTGCTTTTTCATTATTATTATGTTTTTTGTTTTTTTTTTTAACTTTTTTTGTTTTGTTTTGTTTTAAAAGGCAAAAATACTGGCCAAAACAATGTATCTTATAATTTTGGGTGAGATATTGTATTGTTTATTGCAAATTCTGTTGTCTGCTTTTCAGGTATCAAAATCTTTGTGACAACCAAGACATCTGGCAGCCAGGGTGTGGAGGAAGCTTTGAAGAACCGAAACTTCACATTTGAGAAGATGAGTGCAGAGATCAATGAGATCATTCGAGTGCTGCAGCTTACATCCTGGGACGAGGATGCGTGGGCAAACAAGGTACTTGAAATAAACTGCGTGCCTGCGGCAATCAAAATCACTTGCACACGTTTAAATATGAATATACACAAGGAACAAGACACTGCTTTTTTCTTTGTGCATTTTTTTCTGGATCACAGCTGGAAGCAGTGTATGTATAAAAAACACATTTTGTCACTTACCCAGCTACCCTCTGTGCTCTCACGCACTCTCAAAATGCCTTTGGCAGGAGGCTGCAAACTGGAGAGATTATGACATGATGTCATTCTCATTAAGTGAATTTTTTCACTTTCATAACAAGGCCTGCGATCGTTTCATCTGGATTATCCTAATTCAAGGTTGACAGGTGTGAATGAGTGCTTTTGCTATGTTTAAAGCTTACATGATACAGTCAGTAATCTAAGTAGAAACGCTTTAACTTTTGCTGGATTTATGTAGCAGGTTAATCTTTTGGGTTCTTTTATGTTTTTTTTTTCTGCTCTGCGCATTCTGCTTCTTTCCTGTCGCAATGCTCTCTGTATGACTCTTTTCTGTGCGACTTCTTCCTTTTGTTGACACTTTTTACTTGTTGCTCTCAGTTGGTGTGTCAAGTTCAACATTTGTATTTATGTGGTTCTTCCTTTCTTTTTACCATTTCTTTCTCCCTTCACCCCCTATAGAAGGTAAGCCTCACCTCCCTCCCCCCCTTGGTTGTGCAGCAGCATGTCTGACAGATGTGTGTGCTGTCTGCTTTGTGGTGTCATTGTGTGCCTGTCAGTATCGAGGCAGTTGTTAGGTTAAACTGTCGACTTTTCATGGAGTAAATTAGCAGGTTGAATATTTTTGAACTGCTAATGGAGTGGCGTTTATGTATGAAGCGTTAAACAGAATAACTTGCTGAACTGTTGATCCATGAAGTATTTTCCTCTCTCTTTTTAGATTTGTTTTGCTTCATAACATGACATTGAAAAAACATCTATATGTCCTCCTCCTGTGTCATTTAACCCTCACTATATGCATGTCCTTAACCTGTCTGGTTATTGATTGACCTGATCCAGAATGGATTTGGGAGATCTCTCCCAGCATTCACCTCTCTTTACATGATGATAAGGGCTTCTCTGATTTGCACTTTAATGTAACAGCTGAAGGAGGAGAGCACATAGAAAACTTGGTTTGGATTTAGTTGTATTAATTGATAAATTTTTGTTTTAATCCAGCACATGTGGCCTAGTATGCCCCCAAATCGTATTTCCATGAACACTTAACATTCCCTATGATTTATTGTAATTCCTAGTTTTAATGTCATGAGCCACACCTTGATTACAGGCTCTAATGAATGCATGCTTGCATTTATTCAATGCAAAGATTTCTATCATTTTTCCATGTTACTTTACTGACTTTTCCACTCACATACACAGGTGGTTACTGACAAAGCAGCAGCTGCTCTGGTGTGAACAGCAAACTAACACCCACACAGCTCTGGCAACATCATTTTACACCTTTCTACTTAACTACTTTAGTAGTTGTTCTCTTTCTTTTTCTACAAAAGGGTTGTTGTAAGGGCTCAGACTTATTCTGTGAAAAATATTTTTAGGAGCTTTTGTCTCATTCTGCTAAATTTGTTATGAAACTCTTGCTGCGGTGTGATGAAAATTTAAGCTGCATTATGAAGAGTAGTCACTGGGAATTTCTGGTTCTGAACCATTAAAAATGAGCTCATCTAACCACTCATTCATCTTCTCTCGTCTCCTGCTTGGCTCCATGTCCTACAGGACTCTGCTTTGTTTTGCAGACTCCAGCAATGAGTGGACTCATTGTCGAGTCAGCCGCTGTTGGACAGATTGTTGTATTTCCATCCACTCTGATTGAGATACAATGGAGAGTCGTTTGGCTTTCATAACATGACATGCTCATTATTGATGAATGTAAAACAGTGTCGGAAACAGCATGGGTTATGTGGTTTTGCCTGTAAGATGTTAGTGATGCTCCCCAAGTGTGTTTCTGTAACTGGAAAAACTGACCAGAGAGAAGTTGGAGCTTTTCTTAACCATTAAAACTTGTTCAGGTATTAGCTCACTTCAACACAGACTCAGTTACCTTATTTTAATAGGAATATTACCTTTAACAAACAGAATGTACAGTACTGTTTACAAGAATATAAGCTCCAGTGTCCCTAATAACCATGTCATGATTTGCAGAGAGAACATGTGTACATGGAATGAATGAATTTTTCAGTTTTCTCCTGTTTTCATCGATTTAAGTTATTAATTTATCCTACCTTTTATACCCAAAGGACACAGAGGCCATGAAGAGGGCTCTGGGGCTTATCGACTCAAAAATGGCCCAGGCTAAGAACTGGCTGAGGGATCCAAATGCTCAACCAGGTAATAAATACTACATCTCTCCCTTAAACTATTCATCCTGCTATTAGTCACGTCCACAGGTTTATAAGCTAGGTGTATCGGGTGATGTTTCTGAAGTGTCTGACCTTGTGATGTGCTTCCAGGGGACGCAGGCGAGCAGGCCATCCGCCAGATCCTCGATGAAGCTGGGAAAGTTGGTGAGCTGTGTGCTGGGAAGGAACGCAGAGATATCCTGGGCACAGCCAAGACACTGGGCCAGATGACTGACCAGGTGTCTGAGATGAGGGCCAGGTACACTCAGAACCATAAAACACATTTTTCTAGTGTTTTTGCCAAAACTATGGCAAGATAGTTTAAAACTATGCATTTTTTTAGTTGATAGTCTTATGTTCTGTGAGGGTATTTTACCTTAATTCTATAATTAGATTTTCTTTGAATGTATTTATTGATATGTTCTCTTTTTGTGCAGTAGTTTTACTTCCCGTCCTTAAAGGGTAGACAGTGTAAGGCAGTAAGCATAGAGAGGGAGATTACAGTGTGTAAGAGTGGAAGTGATATTCATCCGATATGAAATCTGATTTGTCACTGGGGACCCTGAGTCACGCCAGATTAAAAGCAGCTGTT
This sequence comes from Acanthurus tractus, assembly GCA_029783725.1. Lineage (NCBI taxonomy): Eukaryota > Metazoa > Chordata > Actinopteri > Acanthuriformes > Acanthuridae > Acanthurus > Acanthurus tractus. The sequence continues at coordinate 7,871,410 of JAQNCA010000017.1, read as the reverse complement.
TGGTATTAATCCATAATCTACTTTAACCCCTGGCTGAGTTACTCCTCTGAAAACTGAGAGATGCCTCTGAGCCATGTCTGGAAACAGAGGTTTCAAGTTGAAAATGCTATTATTAACGATAAGGTTTAAGTCATAAGCCTTATGGCCACAAGGCTTAAGTTTTTGAGTTGAAAAAAAAAAACAAAGAAGTGTGCATGTGTGACCTATAAAGGCATAGCATGCTGCAGTTTATGGTATTCATGTGCACTCCTTCCGTCCATTCCAGAGGTCAGGGCGCCTCTCCAGCAGCCATGCAGAAAGCACAGCAGGTTTCCCAGGGGCTCGATGTGCTAACAGGCAAGGTGGGAAATGCTGCTCGCAAGCTGGAGGCCATGACTAACTCTAAACAAGCCATCGCCAAAAGGATTGATGCTGCACAGGTGAGCCATTAACCCTGTTCACCTCACATAACATGGATTCAAAACCTCTAAATGAAGTTTTTGATGTTGTTTTGTGCATTTTTTTTGCCACCTCAGAACTGGCTGGCAGACCCTAATGGTGGCCCAGAGGGAGAAGAGAACATCAAGGCTCTTCTCTCTGAGGCCAAAAAGATTGCAGACATGTGTGAGGACCCCAAAGAAAGAGATGACATCTTGCGCTCCATTGGAGAGATTGCTGCCATGACTGCCAAGCTGTCTGATCTAAGAAGACAGTAAGTTACTGACTGCTGAAAATTTTGCATCATTTTATGCTTAGATTGTTTTTCTGTGTCAGAGCCTGACCTTGATTGTCCCTTTTCTCTAACCACACTGGTCTAAATCAAACCACATCTGTTTACCTCTGTAACTGGCAAGTTTGTATATATGCAGGGAAATTTGAGAAGTCTGTGTTTGGTAATGATTATGACCTCTCTTGAAATCAGTGGGATGTTTTTAACTCTTCAATCTCTTCTGCTTCCCCTTTAACAACTCTCTTTTAAAGAGATCATTGTGTGTAAACATGGTTCTTTGCTTGCACAGTACACTATAAACAAGCTGACTAGAGTATGGGTTTTTGTGCACGAAGGATTAAAAAAACCACCTATTTCAGTATATTTTCAGGTGAAATACTACAGATTTGGATCAAACTAGCATTGTAAAAGCACTTGGTGAAAGTGATTAATAGCTTGTTGCTCTTAAACTGTAACCAGCCATTTGTAGATAAAACTCTCCAACATACCTCTTAGCTGTTTTTGCTTCCTTATAGGGGTAAGGGTGACACTCCTGAGGCCAGAGCTTTGGCTAAACAAATTGCAACAGCTCTGCAAAACCTGCAATCCAAGACCAACAAAGCTGTTGCAAACAGCAGGCCTGCAAAGGCAGCTGTACACTTGGAAGGAAAGATTGAGCAGGCGCAGCGCTGGATTGACAATCCCACCGTAGATGACAGTGGTGTGGGTGAGTCTGACTTCCATCTTTTCCAACTTCCTCGTCTCTCCATCTTTCTCTCACACTCCTTCACATTCTTTCCACTGCTCCTATGCCTAAACTGCAGACCAAACATTTTGGACGCATTGACTTCTACTGTACTCGACATTCCTCACCACTCTCCTAACGCTGTAATTTGTTCCTCTGGTTCTGGCTTTTCTCTTTTCAAACCTGGTCATTGTCTTACATGTTTACAGTAAAGCTACAGGCTGAGTGCTCTAAGAATGATTTCTTCACACAACATAAAGGAGTGCTTACCTCAGTGCAATGCAATGCATCAATATCACATCAACAACTTGAAATAATACAGAAGAAACCATGGGTTTCTCTCATCTCCTGTGTTGATACAAGCACACAGTAAAACATTAAAATGAGAAAACAAAAACAAGAATGTTAATGAGCAGGTAACAAGCAAATGTCATTTTGAGTGATTCTTTTTCTATACATATTTGCCTGTGTGTGCTCTTAGGCCAGGCAGCCATACGTGGGCTGGTGGCAGAGGGCCGCAGGCTGGCCAATGCTCTGCCGGGCCCCTACAGGCAGGAGATGCTGGGTAAGTGTGAGCAGGTGGAGCAGCTCATGGCCCAGCTAGCTGACCTGGCTGCCCGCGGTGAAGGCGACTCCCCTCAGGCACGTGCCGTGGCTCAGCAGCTCCAGGAGGCTTTGAAAGTAAGACTCCTCTCACTCATTCACATTCAGACCTGTAGCTTTCTATAATAGAGCAGGATTCTTACACTGAGACAGAGAAATAACCCCCTCTGCTGGCCATATGGAAGAATTTCAAATCTTAAAAACATAAGCAGCAAGACCACAACAGGAAAATTCTTAACTAAAAGTCCTGCTGCAAAAAAGTACCCTTTCAGCTTTATCAGGACATTAACACATATAAAGTACAATAATTGTTAAAAAAATGCTGATGAAAAAGATTTAAGACAATGAAACAATACAATTTGAGAGTTTTTATGCTAAGATAAAAGATAAGATAAAATGTTAGTTATTTTTTTAAAACCTCGAAATAAGATCAAGTTTTGCAAGTTGTTTTTCTAAAAATCTGCATTTCATAGATGTGATATCTTAAATTTAGGTTGTCCAAACTGAATATAAACTCAAAATCTGCAACAAAGGTAGCAACAACAGCCACTAAATTAAAGAGGGTATTAAATCTATTAAGAGCTGATGTATTTGTATCCCAGTCCTGCTGTGTCTTTAGCTTAGAGAGCCATCCTGTGTGTGCTGACTAGCTGTAACATCAGTTCGTCCTCTTCCCAGGACCTGAAAGGGAAGATGCAAGAGGCAATGACTCAGGAGGTGTCCGACATCTTCAGTGACACCACCACCCCCATCAAGTTACTGGCAGTGGCTGCTACGGCCCCCCTGGACGCCCCCAACAGAGATGAGGTCAGTGGTACAGCCACCATCCTCCTCATGGTGATCTCACCGCTGTGAGCCTCCTTAAGTGGTGTTATATTTACTGGCAAGGTGTTGTATTGTTTCTGACAAGCCTTTTTGGATAATTGTTTTACTTGATCATGTGTAGGTCTTTGAAGAAAGGGCTGCCAACTTCGAGAACCATGCCAATAAGCTTGGCACTACAGCAGAGAAGGCTGCTGCTGTCGGCACTGCCAACAAGAGCACAGTGGAGGGAATCCAGGCTGCCGTCAAGTCAACGAGAGACTTAACACCACAAGTATGTCGCAGTTTAGTGTTTATATCTGTTTCCGTTTGTGTGCGCCCTCTACTCTGCATCATAAGTGTTTCCCGCTTCTTGAGCCAAGTCTTTCGCAGTCGTCATTAGACTGACAATTAATGGTTGTGTTCGGTTTTTTTTTAGGTGGTATCTGCTGCTCGTATTCTGCTGAGAAACCCTGGCAACCAGGCTGCATATGAGCATTTTGAAACCATGAAGAATCAGTGGATTGACAATGTGGAGAAAATGACAGGTGATGTGCTATAAAGATACTATAAATTCCCTGATTGCAGCTATTTCATACCACCTAATGTAATATTAACATGTTACTGATGTTTAGGTTTGGTGGATGAGGCCATCGATACCAAATCATTGCTGGATGCCTCAGAGGAGGCCATTAAGAAGGACCTAGATAAATGCCGTGTGGCCATGACTAACCACCAGCCTCAGATGCTGGTCGCAGGCGCCACCAGCATTGCCCGCAGAGCCAACCGTATCCTCCTGGTGGCAAAGCGAGAGGTTGAAAACTCTGAGGATCCTAAATTCAGGGAGGTGGTAAAGGCCGCATCTGATGAACTTAGCCAGACAATCTCTCCTATGGTGATGAATGCAAAGGCAGTGGCTGGAAACATCCAGGATCCAAGTAAGTTGATGTGGCTAATAGGTTTAAGGATTATGTTTTATGCATATATGGACCGCTCTGATTAATGATAAATGTGTTATATGTGATTGCCAGGTCTTCAGAAGGGCTTTCTGGACTCAGGTTATAAGATTCTTGGTGCTGTAGCAAAGGTCAGGGAGGCGTTCCAGCCCCAGGAGCCAGACTTCCCACCACCTCCACCTGAACTGGATCAGCTCAATGTAAGCAAAAAAGCATAACTTTGAACTGAAGCTGCTCCAGTGTAAAACAACTGCCAAGCCATAATTACTTTGACTTGTCCTTGTAGCTTAATGATGAGGCAGCACCACCCAAACCTCCTCTTCCTGAGGGCGAGGTTCCTCCTCCAAGGCCCCCACCCCCAGAGGAGAAAGATGAGGAGTTCCCTGAGCAGAAGGCTGGTGATATGGTCAACGAGCCAATGATGGTAGCTGCCAGGCAGCTCCACGATGAAGCCCGAAAATGGTCCAGCAAAGTAAGCAAACACTGTCAAGACATTAGGGAGACCTTTACTTTGAAATTTAAGCTCTCAGATTAATTATGTTCCAACTGTCTCTTACAGGGAAATGACATCATTGGTGCTGCCAAAAGAATGGCCTTGCTCATGGCTGAGATGTCCCGTCTGGTGCGTGGAGGCAGCGGAAACAAGCGTGCCCTCATCCAGTGTGCCAAGGACATCGCCAAGGCTTCTGATGAAGTCACTCGGCTGGCCAAGGAGGTGGCCAAGCAGTGTACTGACAAGCGTATCAGGACCAACCTACTGCAGGTCAGTGCAATTGTGGTCATCAGAAGGTTTTGCGTAGGCTTTTCACTGCAGAGAGACCACATTTTAAAATTCAAGTCTCATAAGTTTCTACCTTACCTGACTTTCTACACTTTTTTCAGGTGTGTGAGCGGATTCCCACCATCAGCACTCAGCTCAAAATCCTGTCCACAGTCAAGGCCACCATGTTGGGTCGTACCAACATTAGTGAAGAGGAGTCAGAGCAGGTGAGCTGAGTGTAATTAAAGAGTGCATCAGGTTGTAAGATTCCCTTTGTTTCCCTTTGTTTTTCGTTTAAAAAAGGCTTACTCCACTACCCCTCATGACTGTTTCTTTCTTTATTTCTCCTCCTGCAGGCTACTGAGATGTTGGTCCACAATGCACAGAACCTAATGCAGTCTGTGAAGGAGACAGTCCGGGAGGCCGAGGCAGCTTCCATCAAGATCCGAACAGATGCAGGTTTCACCCTCCACTGGGTCAGAAAGACCCCCTGGTACCAGTAAGAGGAGGGCCACTGTTCCTCTGCTTCATGCTGGTTCAACCCAGCTGTCCAGGAGGACATTGAATGGACAGTTATATACTTTATCAGAGCTAAGATATGCCCTTTACTCTAAAATGGGCAAAGTTTCTGTATTAGTCCCATGTCCTGTCTGTAACAGTTGCTGTTCTGGTAGAATGTAAACTTTGGGGCTATCACAGCGAGTAATGGGTTAGACTTTTACTGGGAAATTGATTTTTTTTTTTTTCCTAAAGTGTGTAAACTTATTTTGACAAATCCCGGGAATATTATATGTTCTGATTAGAAGTTGGATTTTATATAATGCAACATTGTTTTTGGCTTTCTTTAGAAACAAACTTTAAGTTAAATTTAGATAACTAGATATTCAAGAGACATTTTTATATCTTTGTACTGATAATTTTATTATCACTATTATTCATTTGCCTTTGCTAGAATAAGCACATGAACTTGAGGGGTTGTTTTACAAGTACAGTATAGACCTTCGCTCAGCACATGCAAAATATATTTAGCGATATTATGGCTGTTTACACTATTCTATATTATCACAAGTGAAAGAGAAACACTGTTCATTATTTTGTATACTGTAATGCAATTGTAGCGATCTTAATTTTCTTACGAGTTCTGCCAAAGACTTTCTGCCATGATATGAGAGTTTACTGCTCTTTCTTTGATCTGCAAAACAGATTTTGAGTTTTACACTAAGGGCTACTTTTTTTGACATGCTAAATTTAAAAAGTTACTACAATTTCTGCCAACAGCAGGTAAAAATGAAAAGTTATGAGTTTGCATCAACTCTTTAAAGGTATGTTCAATTTTTCACGTGTTGCATTGAGATTACGTGTTAGAGGCTGGCTTGCGCTAAAGTATGAGGCCTAATAGCCCATTTCTTTTTTACTTTTGATTCAGCAAGCTAACAAAACTTGTTCTACTTTAGAGAGGCTCGTCCTGACTGCTGTTTTTTTTTAAAAAACACTGCACGCAGTTTTACGTCTCCTGTCGTCTCGTGCACAATCTTTTTTTGTGATATATGAATTGCACACTTCTCTTAGGTAGTCAAGGGAATGAACAGAGTTTAGGGATGAAGCACAGTGTCATCTGCAGCTGGTGAAATCTTAATTTTGTAATCACACTTGTCTCAGCATGTCTCAATACACTAAACATAACTGGCCACCGTTTGGGGCAACTGTAGTTGATGTTTTGAAATGTCTAAAGACCATCGGTGTGAATGTGTCTTTTAAAGTATCTATTACTAACTGATGTGCCTTGTGAAAGAAAATTTATTTGCAATTGATACAGTTTTCATTTCTGGATGTTTTGTATCATTTGTACAAGGTAAGAAGGTGTCGATTTGTTCGAAAACACTTGTTGTACATGATTCTTCTGTTAAGTTACATCCGCTTCATGACTTCAACTTCAAGTCAAATTATGCTCTATGCAAACCTTGAGAAAGTTTGTTTTAAAAGATTTAATTATGCAACTCAGTTGGGTTTACACAGCCTAAACATTTTGCTGAGGCATTATTCACAATTTTGTAATAAAGCATTTTATAGCACTTGTAGGAGTGTTTGTTTCATAATTTCCGATGTGCCCTCTTGATTTTAAAAAACTTGTCTCTGTAGATTAGTAGTTTTATGAACGTCAAGGCCCATTTGTTATGTGAGTGAAAATAGCAACATGCTAAAATTTGTTAAATAACAATATAAAACTGCTTGTTAACAACTTTTGAGTTTTTTTTTATAGACAGGTAACTGGAAACATGATACTGTAGATGCAATATACTTAATAGTTGTATCTCTGACTTCTTGCCGACCTCTGCTACACTACATGAATCAGGTTTGTCACTAGGAGGACTAGGCCAAAAATAAGCTGGTATGGTCCCTACTGACTCTCTACCACTATCAAGTGGGTCTACCCATGAGGTACAGTTCATGGGGAGGCTACCCATTGCAGCTTAATTATACTTGCCATGATGAGGCAAGATCAAAATTGCATGGCATTTGAATGGGGTTTGGGAATAAAACAATATCTCCAAAGATAAGAGAAGCTGATAAGTTAAGCTAAGCCTGAGCTGATAAGCATAGTTTTCACTTTGTTGTGTAAACAACTTTGTTTTCAGTAGTTTTGGTTCAACACAAATTCGTCTTGAGATATGCACCATGTAAACTTGAACAAATCTCAGAACTGCAGACAAGACACGGAGACATTAACTGGCAGAATGAACAAGAGATGAAGTTGTGTTTAAGTGGCGCAAATTGCCAAACTAATGTAAAGTCGTGTACTTAAACTATTTTAAAACTAGTGCACATGAAATGACCATGGGACCCCCTGAATTGCTGAGGGACTGGGATCAGCTTAGTGCTCCAGATTTAAAGGTGTCAGTGGTGCATAAGTGTTTAATTACTTCGACTTGAAAGGTTTTAATTAAGTATTACATTTATGCAAAAATATAATATATAAATATTGTAAATTTCTATTACAGTATACAGCATTTAGAACTCAGAATCCTGACACACTAAACAGGATCATATCTTATCTCCTGTTTGAAATAAGGTGACCCTAAAGTTGAGCCAAGGTGAAAGAACTGTTTTAGTACTGTTGTGCTTTTTACACCTTTTGAACTTGGCCTTAACTGTCCTCTTATTGTCACCTTTTGCTGCTCTCTCTTTCTCCTGCTCATTCTGCCCTCTTTGACAATCATTGTCAGACTTCAAAGTTTCATGACTTTATCTGCCTACAGAACTTGTTTCAATTTCAAAATGTCGAGCTCATTGAGAACTTCTATGCTCTCTCTAGGTTTTCAACTTTTCTAGAAACCATTCAGCTTTTCAGCTTTCCGCATTTTTGCATTTTCAGCAATGTATTTCAGCTCTCAGCATTCACAGAAAATGGAATTTCCTCCTTTTTTTTTTTTTTTTTTTTTTTTTACCGTGAGTCAAATGAACAGTGGCTCGGCCGGGGGGAAAGCAACCATCTAATGCCGAATCCTTCGCCGAAAATAACAATTAGTTTTCTCTGCGGGGTTGCATGCCATCGACCAATTTCCTCACTCTCATCTGAGGGGAGTAGGGAGCCGCAGCCTTCCGCTTCTCTTGGCCAAGCATTGAGCAGCGGCTGTGGCTCCGCAGCGTCAACACAACCGTTGCTGCTTGAAAAAAAAAAAAAAAATGTCTAAGGAAGAGCCAAACATGTCGACAGCGAGGAAAACAGCGTTAAGGTAAAAAAAAAAAATAAACAGCGTTTGTGTTATCCAACGCTTGATGCTCTCTGTTAGTTAGCCGCTGTAGCTAGCTGTCAAACCATGCTAACATCTGTGGTGTTATGGTAAACGGTCAGCGCGAGGTGCAGGATGACAAGGCGCTAAGCGGTTCGAACCTTTGAACGTTACATCAAGTCAAGTGTTTTTGTGTAACAGCCGTTAGCATTTGGACTCGAATGGTTCGGTTACATCGATGCTAACCGCAGCTAGCAGCAGAGGGTGCCGGGAAACGGTTCATCATTTGACAGGGAGACAAGAATTGCCGCTACATGTATTCAACCTGTAATTATCCTTTTAAAATAGATAGAGTTTTCTGGAATACCGTCATATTTGCGTGAAAACAGCAGAAAAATATCCGTATTTAATGGTAAAATTGTCAAAGGATTTGATAGGCGAAAGCCAAACTTTAATGTTAGCAGAGAAGTTAAACAAAACAACTGAGATGCTGCCAGTGACAGCAATTATTCATGAAGTAACGTTAATTATATTAATTTGCCGTCTTTTAACGCTAGGCACTGTCAAAGATGCACAAAATGGCAACATACGAATAAAACGATAACATTGCTTAATGCAAATTGCAGTGTAAATAATGGTATTGTCGTTATAAGTCGATCCTGCGTTTTAATGGGAAGTCGGTTAATGTGTCTTATCATCTTTGGCGGTCAACGAAAAGTGAAACTGCGCTGCCAGTGTCTTGTTAAAACTTGCCCTGTTTTACAAAAACTTTCCCCTGTTAATGTGTAAAGGCAATAAAAATGAATGTGGACAGTTTCGCAGTCCAGATACCGTGCATGCAAACTGACCTTTATATTATCAGTAACTGCTTTTTCTGCTATGACATTAGATAACTTTTTGTATATTTCAAATTTTTAAATATTTCTGCTCGTCTAATCAGAAAGTCATGTAACCACAATCCACCACCCAGGAACAGATGGGAGCTTTTGTTGAAACAATCTCACATCACATCTGTCAGGACTCAGTTCAGAAGAAGCTAGTGGAGGGACACTAAGATTGGAGTTATATGGTCAAAAATGTCATGGCAAAATATATTCCAGAGCAACTTTACTTTAATTATGGCCCTTGAAATAGAGGAATGATGCAGGTAGCTATTGATACACAATCAATAACACAGCACAGAAAATAATTATGTCATGAGTAATGAAATCAGTCTTCATCAAATAAGAAAATATTATTTATGATTACAGACAATAACACATAGATTATAACTAGGATGATAAATTTAGCTTGTCGAGTTTCCAGTAAGTCCTAATTTGACCTAGGGCTTGCTACTAATGGTAATGTGCACCCCAAGACTTAAAGACATAAGTAATTATGTTCATAACAACTCTGTTAAATTGCTGAAACACAGATTGCATTGATGAAAAATATTAATTTAATTATTTCTCATACTGAAAATAAGAATCAGTGTTTAAAAGGTCAACAAAAATGGAACCTGTCTGAAAGATTGAACAGAAAGGAACCTCCATTTAGAATGAATTTAATACCGTTTTTATAATAGAAGAGCAAAAAAACCCAATAACACATTATTCATTACTTATTGAAGTTATGATTTTTTTTATTTAGATTTTTTGTACACAGCTACAAAACCTGATCATCCCTTTTGTTGTCATTAATTGATAAAATATGCCAAATTCAGGTATGTGGCTCAAAAGGTAGGATTATAAGCACATAAACACTTGCAGCTATGATCAAAAATACAGATCAGTCCTTTAAACGCTTTATTTTTAATTTTATTATCACTGCTGGCATTAACAATGGGGTCTGTTGTTTTTTCTGACTGGCCTCAAACGCAGCTTTACAACACCATAAGCATGTGTAACCAATCATATGCTGAGATGGTACTTAGCCCTGCCCACATCCTACTCCAGCCAGTCAGTGTTGGCTTTAGAGTAGTCACAGTTCCTGTAGTCAAAAAAGCACATTGCTTTTGCAAAGAGGCGGAAGCTGTTGACCATTTAATCATCAGGTCAGGCTGCTGAGTTTTTTGACATAATGCCAACTGCAAGGTAAGATCCAAATGATAATAACCTCCAGTCTTTCCACTGGGAAGAATTCTGTGGTTATGATTGTCTCTTTTAAAAATATGCTCTCAGTACTGCAGGTCTTTAAGTGGGGTGATTGAAGACTTTTAGGCTGATATATAGGTTTGGATGGCTTCAGTGTGTCTTGATATTATTCATCCACTGTGTTGCAGTTAATGTAAAGCCAATTGCTGCATAAGACATCGATTATTTTTCTTTTTGATCTTAAACAGACATTCAATACATTCCTCTCTTGTGGTTTTATGAAAGTTGGATAACCTGTTATGAAAACTCTGTTGTCAGAAGGAGACTTTGACCATTCTGATGTCTTTTCCTACAACACTTCCACAAGACAGGGTGATGGGGGGAAATGCAAAATTTATAACAATTCAAAAAAAATACTGTTTTTCCCAATGAGACGCTTTAATTTAAGCATGAATTATCTGAAAGCTTTTGAACGACACATTAGCTGCACGCGTCTGTACATGGGAATACTGACACATGAGTTGTTAAGGAAAGAATAGACCTTTATTTTGGCCTTTTCTTCGTGCCAGAGCGCCTGCCTCTCATGTGACTAATCTTCCTTTTGGTTGGGGAAAAATGACCTCATTGGCAGTTTCTACATTTCTCCATGCAAGCGGTGGAGTGATCTTTCCCAAAGTCATAAAAATTAATTCATTAGTTTGGTATGAGATCATATTCCTACATTCCTAAAGCGTTTCTGCGGCACATGTTGTACACATGTTGACTCTACATAGGAAATCTACATCGGGAAAGAGTTATCAGTAAAACAGGATATGAAATTGGTTTGTTCCTAACCAAAGTTTTATCAATTTAAATCAGTTGATCAGAAACAGATGATTTTCTATATTGCCGCAGACTGTTTGTGTCCTCTGTAAAGAGCTGGTGAGTGGGAGTGTGCATAACACAATATGTTTTTGTCTCTTCACAGTGAAAACACACTCTTTGGGATGGGAAATCCCTTGCTTGACATTTCAGCTGTTGTGGACAAAGACTTCCTTGACAAGTAAGTCAGAGAAGCTTATTTGTTGTCACTGATTTCTTCATTATTTTGTGTCTTGAAAGCACTGATGTTATGTATATATATATAATATTTTATATTTTCCTAAAGGTTCGGACTGAAACCAAACGACCAGATCCTTGCTGAGGACAAACACAAAGCCTTGTGAGTCAAAACTTTACTGGGAAACCACTTCCTTCAGTAGTGTAATTCAGAATCTTGAAATAACATGGAACCAAATGAAGGATACACTTGTCATTCACACCCACTACTACCATCTTGACTCTTAGACTGTTCTTAAAATAGCCATGTTATAAATCAGCCCTCTGTAACTGGGAGCCTCTGACCTTGACGCACTCACATTTTTCCCATGCTGAATTTGTGCCAAACTACAGCAAGATGTCTCTGCATTTACTGCTGTTTGGACCAAACAGTGGAGCCACACAGATATTTTAACTGCAATCCATTAGATTAACACATAATCAATGAAGTTATTTAGAGATGGGTTTTGCCAAGAATGCAAGCTGCATTTCCAGACCCTCCCTCTTTTACATTCCATGTGAATACATCAGTAATATTATAGCCTTCCTCGAAAACGCGGTTGCATGTGCACTCTCTCCTCTTTTGAACCACACCTGAAGATAAATGTAGACTGTAAACAATAGAAAGGATACTGAAATTAGTACAGAACCAAGCCTTAATCTCTATCAGATCTTACATTGCCCTCTTTCCTGGTGCTGTCACAGTAACCACTATTGTAAGTTTATTGTTCCAGAAATAATTGTGATGAACAGTGTAATTGTCCGTTTGTGACCGTTTCATGCCATATATGATATAATGATAATGGCATTGTAATGCAACTACTTTCTTTGAAAGAGCAATGAACTTGTAGTTCTCAAGAATATTCAGACATTGAAATTACAAAATGTTTAAACAATAATAATGAAGAAATAATAAATGAAAACAAACTATATTACAATAAAAAAATAGACCTGGTTAGCAAAAATTGAACTTTTTTAATGAACATTTGGCACAGGAATGTAGAGGATCATTCATTAATTACCAGGCATTTTACTGCCAATCTAGTTTCTGCCACTTTCTGTTGCCACCGTCGACACACAGCCAGTTCACCTTAGTTGGCTCATCTTTTTCGTTTGGCTTTGACCAAAATGTTCCGACACTGGAGCTTTGAAATTGAGTCCATTTGGACTTATTCCTCCAAACTGTCTGGCTGGAATTATGAAGCCAAAAAAACACCTTGAGCAACACGCTGCCTGAGCTGTGTGTGTGTGTGTGTGTGCGCGCGTGCGCGTGCGTGTGCATGTGCGTGTGCGTGCACGTGCGTGTGTGTGTGTGTAAGTGAGTGAGGGAGTGTGATAAGAGAGAGAGAGAGAGTCAACAAATACACAGGTTAACACAACATCAAGGTTGGCGAGAAAGATCAAGGTCATCTCTGTACATTGTGTGACAAGTAAATAGTGTCATTTGAGGAGATCCTGCTCAGTTAAAGACAAGATAAGAAACGAGCACAGAAAACATCGCCACCATGGTGGATCAAAAAGTTGAGTTCTTGTTTTGGTAAGCAGTTTCATTTTGAAGTTTTGTCACAATAAATAATTTCTTCCTACTTAAAACCAACATTTCACTTAGACATAAATGTGGGCATGTTGCTCCTTCACGCTCTGTGGTGACTCAAGCCTTGACTGAGAGGATCCCTGGGCTTGTCTTGTTCATTCTGCTTATGATGGAGCTAACCAGACATTTTAAGTAATATTCAGCTGCAGCCACTGGCCGGATTGCTTGCCTGCACTCGGCCTGCTCTTACAAGAGTGCAACAAATGACTTTTTTTCGGCCTCTATTTAACCAGGGTCACAGAGCACATTTGCACTCCTGCAGAAAATTATTGCTCAACACTCGGGCACACTCTCACCTCAAAGCTGTCCAGCGCAACAGTCTTATCTGTTAGATATAAGATAACCGCAAAACTCTTAACCTGCAGGCCACTGAGTGGCTCCACACTGGTGTGAAGTACCTAGCTCAAAGACACCTCATAGGTGATAATGAGGAGGGAAAACCAAGTGCTGTTCTTTAGCTCTCAAAACCCAAATCAACCTCTCTGTTTTGGGATGGAGCCTTCGACAGCCCACCTTGATTTTTCTAAAATATCTCCAATTCTCAATAGTATTTATACATATATTTATTTTGCTCCAGGGATAATTTATCTCGACATGAAATAGTTCTCAGGACATTCCTCAAAGCCATTTGTTTCGGGTTTGTAACCTAACTGTAAGTCTTATACAGAGATACTGTACTTGTCCTTGCCTCACTGACAGTGCAAGCAAAGACTTACTTTTTAATGCAGCATTCAGAGCCCAGATTATATAACGAGATACTGTATACTGGAGACACATCTTTAAGTGCATCACTATAATTATATGCTCAAAACTATTCATATTTTGAGAATA
>JAQNCA010000017.1:7838642-7857452 GCA_029783725.1 Acanthurus tractus | reverse complement strand
AAAAAAAGTTTGGTAAAAAATGTGTAGGATTTATTTAAAATCAATAATGTTGAATAGTGCAATCATGGATATTTTTGCTGTTTATCCATAAACATCTGATCAGTTACTTAATGAATATATGTATCACTGTCTGTGCTTTGAGGACTCAAAATTTTATATGAGTGCATGTTGATTTTACAATTTCAGAGTCAAGAACTGATAAATTCTGTTTAAGTGTCTCTAAATTTTAAGCAAGTGCAGCAACTGCAGAATCATAAAGCATGAGAGTAAAGCATATACAATATAAAGATAGATCAGTACATTAGACCATTTGTGTCTTTACAATAGGCTACCTTGTCAGGTCTTGTTACTTGACAAAGGGACACACGTGACCTTGGGCAGCAACAGCTGCACAAAGCAGCATCATCAGCAGTGTTGTTCTCCTCCAGCACAAAGGCAGCGGTGTTATCTTTAGCCCCACAGACACCGTTCCCTCCACATTCTGCACAAGGTCAGGGCAGGATTAACATGCAGCTTTGGTGGTTTATTCCCAACACAATGCATTTCAATGCATGTCCCCTCCCATACCACACCCGACAGCAGACTCCCCCTCATGTCCATCAGTTTACATCTAAATGTACATGTGTTTTGCTTTTTCTTCGTTTTTTTTTTTTATAACATGATTTAATAACTTACAGCAGCTTAAGCTTTAGATGTTGTGATATGAGCCACAGTTTTGCTTTTAGGATGTTGGATGGCTGACTCCAGAGCGCAGAAAGGTCATTCACAAGGTCATTGAACCATGAAAGAAGAAGAACTCGACTGAAGTGTTGTGACAAAAAAAAAACACCATTACTTAAAAGACCACGATAGACTTACAAGGCTAGTCGACTAACACCATTGTTGTGCTTCTGAATCTTTAGAGTGTAACACGATTCATTTTTTCTCCCCATCACCCTGGTGGGAGAGAGATCATTGGATGCAGTGCACTGTGGCCATGCCTGAATTCAATTATCTAGTCACAGCAGAGCCCATATAATCCTGTTGTGGCTGAGAAATAACCTGCTGTAGAAACCATCAACATCCCTGTTCAGAGTGGCTGGGGACTTAATGTTGTTTTTATTTTTTTATTTTTTTTCCTGAATAAGCCTCATCTGTGACTTTTTGATGCCATTTTTTTCACTTCAAATTTTTCAGAGGGCACAGTTAATTCCCACTTTTAATTTTTACAATGTTATAGATTTTTTTCTGTTAAAACTGATATATTTAGTATATTAATTTTTAACCATGACTCTTAAAAAATCCATACCTTAATTACTAAATTATTTCACATGATTGATCAATATGAAAAAAGATGAAATAATGAAAATCAAAAAGGTCAAAGGTCAAATTGACTATGACATCATAAGGTCTGCAAAGATAATTCTCTGGCCATTATTCACCACCATACCTCAAGAACATGAAGAGGAGATTTTGACCATATTTCAATTTTGGTCAGATTCTGAGGTGTTGACCTTTGATACCTACTTCAAAACTTGAAAATATGTGTGAAGCATCCACATTTTAGGATTTGTAGTTTCCCCACAACAACATTCATATTTCAGTCGTTGTGGTCCTTCACAAGCCTATTAGTTTTGCTGATATTAAACATTGGGTGACGGTTGTTACTTCCTGTAAGGAACTCTCTATCTGTCCTCTGATAACTTCCATTTCACTAAAAACCACAACAACAATAAGCACTTCACTTTTGTTTAACTTTTTCAAAGTCTTCCACTTAAAGTGTGATTGTGTGACAATGAGGGTGGACAGATATGGATGTAAAGTGTGACTTGCCTGGTAGGTTTAGTTGTGCAAAAGATATAATAAATGGGTAATGAAAATAATAATCATAAGTTTCAGCCACAGTGAAAACTTGTGGTGTAGCTGCTCTGTTGAAAAAATGATCAAATTCATAGGTGTCATGGTTACCTCATGGTTATGGATGCATACCACAAAACCAGTCCGTCCTGTTTCACTTCTGGCCCTGGACAAGAGTTGCATTTCATGCTGCTGTCACTCATGTTTCCCGTTTGTATCTGTACTCGTGTGCTGCTACAGTCACACACCAATAACCCCATCACTCCCAGTCTCATATGAGGCAGCTGCTGCCTCTTTATAGTTGTATTAAATACAGAGTTTACAGTGTGGTGGTTAGTGAGTCATCTTGCTCTAGACGCTCAGGTCTTGTACCGTAGCTGCTTTTATTTAACCAATATTTCCACTGTGGTTTTGGAGCTGCAGTTGAAAGAATTGTTCTCAGCTGTTTTTTCTGAGGATCCCTTGTGTGTTTTGAAATTGGGTATGAGAGGAAACCAGCTAACCAAAGCATTGTGTTTAACTTCCTTTTTGCTTGCTCAGACATGTATCATTTTACATTTGTTTGTGAGATATTTTTCAGATGTTATACTGCGGTTGTTGCTCACTTTTTGTAGTCACTGCTGCCACCATGTGGCTTAAGTTTATCACCTGCATAGTGGGAAATATCTTTGACATCTAACAAACTGAAAGGGTACATTTTGTCTCTATCTTAGATAATTGGAGAAATTAGAAAAATGCGATATTTTAATTGAGTACATTTCTGTCGTTTAATTGACACTGTTGCAATTTCCTCTTGATTCTTTAGCTCTGAAATATTTTTTATTGTTTGCTGTCGGTTGATATCTTAAAGTGGTAGGAAATTTCTTTGCTCAGTATTGAATAACAGTAAAGGGGGGCATGTACCTTATATATCCAGCAGAGGGCAACAGTAGCCTGCTGTTTTTAACCCCAAGGAGTCTGTAAAAGACACAGCATGTCAACATAATAAAAACACGCCTCTTCTGCAGGAGATTATAATGTGAGCAAATAGACATTTTTAATTCAATATAACTAGACATTACAGGTTGTTAAGAACACACAGTGTTTCGTAACATACCATCCAGCCAACCCCTCTTGGGCTTGTTAACTATATCATATTAGAGCTAATGATTATTAGTGTGTCAAATGAGTGACTCATTGTTACAGTGAGTGTGTGTATTGTCACATCCGAGGGGGTGAAAAAAAAAAAAACATCAGCTGGCTCCTGAATATTAGTCCTGTTCAAACATTTGTTTTATGACTCCCTCTGTCCAATGATAATTAATTGTTTACTTTCTCATCTCTGGATGATGGCGTGACTCTTCTCAGAGGTTGTTTGCTCACAGCAATTAAGTTCATCAGTGCTCATCCTCCCTCCTCCTCCTCCTCCCTCCTCCCTGCCCCCCCCCATCCCCACCCTCCCCTCCTTTTCTCTCTTTCTCTGTGCTAAATGCAGATTAGCAGCGTCACAATCGCATCCAGAATGAGAGTAAACTCCTCATTATGCCGTGTGACCCTCTGCTGCATGAATAATTCAGGGCTGCAGCGTTAGTGGCTGGCTGTTATTAGCATTCCGGATGGCGGAGGAAAGAGAGAAAGAGGGAGAAAGAGAGAGGGAGAGAGAGAGAGGGTGGGAGGCTCATATTACTGACAGGGCTGACTCAGGGGGATCAGCCCTGGATTGAGACACACATCACACACACATCATCACACGACACAGGAGATCAGTGGAGGTGCCTCTCCACTCACGCACCCCGCTGTCTGTGTACATCTTACACACCCCTGCTGCTGCCGTGCAGCTCAATCTGCTTACTGGGAGGAAAACAACAAAGGCCTCTCTCACTGAGTACATGCTAAACACTCTGGCTCCTGGGTGTATGTGTGTGTGTATGTGTGTGTGTGTGTGTGATAGATTCTGCTCTGTAAACACACTTGACTCTACCTCTTTTTTTTTTAATTTTTATTTTTTTTAATACATAATGAAGCAAATTGTGAGTGCTACAAACCCCTAGCGGAGCTATCCTGGTGTGTCAGGAGGAGAAACACTTTGCCTTGTGATGGTGTGTGTGTGTGTGTGTGTGTGTGTGTGCTCACATGCAAGCATGCGTGCAGAAGCTGCATGTGCTTGCCATGGTGCCACTTCACTGGATGCACTCATGCTTGACTGAGTGTGTAGACACATTACAAACCCCCCCCCCCTTTTTTTTTTTTTTTTTTACTTCCTAGTTCCCTTGTCTGTTGCTGAGGCTGAGTGCCTTACTACAGTACTTAAACTCACCTCTGTTGGCCCGCTGGGGGGTCAGAACATCCTGCTCTCCCTGCTGCTGAGGGCAAAGGTCGTGGGCCTGCATCCATCAGCCGGCCTCTGAGCCAAAAAGAGAGAGCAGAGATTAATGGCACTCAATTGGTAATTGAGACATCAGAAACATGTTCAGCTGTCAATGGCGCGCTGTTCTTGATGTTTTATTGATGTGCATGAGTCCAATGATTTGGGATCTTTGAATAAATCTGACATGCTCCCCAGAGCTGTACTCAACTGTAAGAAATGTGAACACGGAGCTTTTGAATTATAAAACAAGAAAACTTTTCAAATGACAGAGGTGAAGAAGCCTCACCTTGTTCTACAGTTCTTCATCTTTTGATGAAATAGGTTACCGTGGTAATTCAGGGGTGATTTCTCTGCGTTTAAAGCACACATGCTGCATCATAAGAGATGGCTGATGCAATCATAATTAAGGCTCGTCCTCGCCGGAGCTGCAAATGCCTCCCTCTTGTTGACAGCAGCTGCCAGCAGGTGGTGCCAGAAGGAAACATCACAAGTCAAAGGGAGTGTAACAAACATAATCCACATCTCTGTGCATGTGGGCGTCCCCCCTCCTCCTCCTCCCTCTCCCCTCCTCTCCCTCCAACTCCCCCTTTTAAAGAGCGTTTTATAATTAAAATGTGGGCGTCTCAGCCAGTACATACAGCATGTTCAGTTCAGAAAAGCATGCTTAGGGCTATTTTTAGTCATCTTTGATCCCCAGCAGCCACACAGGAAAAGCCACTAATGGCAGCAGCCCTCATAGGCTAGTTAGTATACTATCTGTGCTGATCATTTCTCTACCCCTTGCCTGTGCGGGGGAAGAGATGGGAGGCCTGACTGGTGAGCAGCAACACTCCCCGTGTGTTTAAAGTTCACACTGGGCCATATGGTCCCCACAGTAGGGGGTGTTGGTGGAATTATTCACACGGAGCGTTCTGAATCACCGAGATCCTGGTATCAACCTCCAAGATAAGGGGAATGTCTCAAAGGCTTTGTGCTCAGGCTTCAAATCTCAATCCTCAGGAGAACACCAGAAGCCCCATCCTTGCTTACACACTCCGTCTTCCCACTCTCTCCCTCAAAGTGTCCCTCTTTCTCTCTCTTTCATCTCCTCACACACACATTCTCACACTCACTCTCCCACATCCACACAGTACAGTGTGACAAACAACGCCACCCTCTGCAGCGCGAAGCCAAAAACCTGTGACATTTTAGAGGAAATAATATGAACTCATCCTCCATGACCAGATTTTGCCCCCGCTGCCTAATCCTTGAGTGCAGCCTAATTAAGTACAAACAGCAGTCCTCAGTTAATGCCAACAAATGGGCTGCTGCTGCCGCTGCTGCTGCTGGATCGGTCGATTATTAAAGGGATGCACATTTGTTGTTTCTGCATTCTAATGCAATTACTCACCCATTATGACCATGTAATTGTGCAGTCATTAATTGTGCATCCAGTCTGCAATGCAAAAAAAAAGAAAAAAAGAAAAGAATTCATTGCGCCTGGCGTTTTCTGCACCAAGGCTCTCGAGGCAAATTTTCTCGGTTAAACAGGGATAGAGCTAAGATACCTCAACGATGGCAATATCTTAATGCTTTTGTTCAAATCAACATTCATCCCTCACTGTAGTGTATTAGAAGATGTCAGAGGACAGGAACAAGGCCTCGCTTGCTGTTTGAATTATGACTCATTTGTGTTCAGTACTTTTATGTGCCTCATTCTTCGCCATCCATTCCCATCCTGCCCTAATGTTCCGCTGATAAGAATGCCCTATTCATTCTGCGTTCTTAACCAGTTGCTACAGAGAGAGAGAGAGAGAGAGACTCTACAGGCATTGAATGAAAAGCACATCTATTTCTGAGGGGGAGCGTGAGCACGGTAGAAGATAATTATTGATTTGAAATAAGAAAAGATAAGGCTCAACCTTGAGCAGCCCGGCGATAGCGCGCCGAACAGAATAATTAATGGGCCTGTCTTGTGTCGGGACAAGCTTTCACACTGAGACGAGCGTATTGATTTTAAACAGATAAACTGCGTAACCCTTTGTGAAGGGTTTGACAAACAATTTAATTGGGGGGGGAAACAACAATATTCCTCACCCTTTCCATCTCCTTTTCATCACGTCCCCGAGCTGTTTTTCCTCTGCCTGACCTATGGAAACAATTACTGTGCATCGGGCCTTGTACTGCCTCTAGACTACCAAGGAAGGCTGGTGTAGGATGCACACACTGATTGGGGAATCTAATCAATGGTGGAACCTGTCTCCACTCCAGATGCCTGTGTTGAAACTGGGATTACTGAAGCCTTTTAGCTGTATTGCCCCCTCTCTGCTTCTGTCAGAGAAAGAGAGAAAGATGGATCTGTTTAAATGTACCTGCCTGCTATAGCTGATGCAGAGATAATTTACTGTTCCTGTACAGCCCTCCTCTTTCCTAATCCCCCAAGGAGAGTAGCAAAGAAGCCCCAGTCCTCTCACTTCTTCCCTTGCCCTCCCCTGATTAGTGATAGAGGCTGTTTGATCATGTTTCCCTGCCTGTCCTTGTGATTTGTAAGCTGTTTAAACGTGAACGAGGCAATTAAATAAGGACGAACGGAGGAGAGTGGGTGCCGTGGTGATCATTAGCGATGAATTACCCCGGTGTGCACTCAAACACTCGGGAGGACTTTCACGCGGACCACTCCCGAGGATCCAGATCCAATCTAGCCATTGATTAACAGAGACTTGTTCTTCCTGTGAAATCACTCGACGGGGATTTTAGGGCACTCATCCGGTCTTATCGAGATAGGCTAACATCAAAGGCGAATGAAGAGGGATTCGGTAAATGGGCTCGCCTTGCCCTCCATGTAAGACACTTAGAGGAGCAAATCTTGAATTATTGCCTCATGTAAATAATCTACTTGGCTCCTTTTTTTTGCGGGAGGTGAGAGAGGAACTCATGAGTCATTCGGGGCAGAGAACACTCATAGTACTTTGGAAGGCTCTCATATTTCCCTTGATGGGAAACAACGGTGGGGGCTCCGTCCCCAGGAATGTAAACAACATGATGTTCCTGACTTGTGTGATGTGCCCCAACATTTTGAATGTGATAAACTAGAGGAGATGTAGAGGTGTTAGTTTTTGAGTAGGACTCTCATATCCTCTGAATACCAATATTCCATTCAGTAGCCTAATTTTCCCTAATTTGATTTAAAGCTGAATGTATAAGTGTTTCTCATATTAGTCTCATATTGGAAGGTATAAAATTGAAAATAGCACAGTGTCTTTAGTTAAGAGTGTTGTTTAACCAGAGTGTCAGGGGCAGTCTCTTGTGAAGCATGTGTTATATAACACAGGCTGTCCATACATTAGTGGAATGCATGGCATAGTTGGAATTGCTCCTCCATTGAACAACATCAGTGGGTTTTAAAAGCAGAGGTTACTGGCTGAGGACATTTTGTTCAAAACAATTTCTTTTTCTCTGCTCCCTCCCATCACAGAGTGAGCCTAGACTGCAGTAGATGGAAAGGGATTTTCTCTTCCTCAATGGCCAAGGGGGCCGTTTACGGTGTCACTACTATGGGATCACATGATGTTTGAGGGTGTAAAGGTCTCGAGGCAGCTGCTCCTTTTCGGATGGGATTTTCGAGGCATCCAAGAGCAGGGCCCCATGCTGTCTGCACTGAAAGGTGGAGCAAATACTTCTAGGAAGAAAAAAAAAACTGAAATCCTCAGAAGCTGTGTGTCTATTTGAAATGGGTTCTGGAGTCCCTTGGCTGCCTTCATGTTATAAACACCCACAGTGCTCAAATTCTTCCTTTGTCAAGGAGTCATAACAGGTGTCTCAGGAAGGATTTTTTTTTTCCCCAGTTAGCATATTTTCCACTTGCATGGAAAGTTTTTTTTCTTTATTAGGAACATTCTGCCCTGGGTAGACCCCTCGCCTTGAGACATGATATGCAGACTTTCTTTGAAGCAGTAAAGGTTACTTTCACACTCGCTCAAAATTCGGCCATGCCTAGTTAAACTAGGTTGTGCTAAAGTATTGAACACCTCTGGCTGACATGTGTTGGTAAGCCATGATGCACTTTGCATACATATTACTCCTGTCTGCAGTGAGTATGTGGAAAGGACATGACACATTTGTGGGTTCAACAAGTTTGCTCCCCCAAAGCGTGCAACCTTTGACCTCCCCTCAAAATTCCTTCTTATCCTAAAAAGGCAATGCATTGGCTCTCCGTAGCAGAGCCTTTACATAACCAACATCCCTTGGGATTACTCTCAAGCATTTTTTTCTCAACAACCCCTCTTACGCAGTTAATTTAAGGTGGAATTACACACAACACCAGTGGGAATGGTATGGTGCACCTTGAACTATTTACCATGTCATTGGATTATTTTCCCCTGATGTAAATACACTTACAAATGGACAGTCTTCAATTTACAGTTGAGGCAAAAAAAAAAAAAAAAGCAGAGGACCTTCTAATGTGGCGTATCATCTTGACTGCAGTCGGGTCAATTTCCCTAGCAGGGTGGACACGTTTGTATAGCTAGCCCCCTGGGAGGTTGTTTGTATGAGCGATGTGGAGAATACACATTATTCATGTTCTCAGCTCCCTAGATAAAGACTCTATCTCTCAGCGTAGCCCAGCTTTGCATCATGTTACGCCTGAGCATTGAAGCTATTGATGTTTGAAATGGCAGCATGATGGGAAAATACAAAATGATAGAACCGCCTTCAGTATTCCACTGTAGACCCAAGGGTGTTCCTGTGGTTTATGTTTGGAAACGCAGCAATTGTTTACTCCCCATTCCCCAATGTCATGTCTGTTTTCTTGACTCGTTGTGTTTAGTCTGTTACAGTCATTTCTAAACTTTGCTGTATGGTTCTTACATCAAACATTCAATCAGATGCGGTCTCTCCCCGCTCAAGGTATATGGCTATGAGGTTTTTGTACACAAGGATATTGTATAAATTGTTCTTCTAATTGCTCTGAAAACATCACATAAAGCACAAAAAAGCTGCATACCTCTGCCAAGTGAATGATGAATAGTTTCTCTTATTTTATGCATCCATTTGAGGGAGCAGTTCAGGCTTTTTTAGAATTAACTTTCGCTGCTCATCTTTCTTTGATGCTGTTTGGCTAACTGCAACCATGTGCAGACAGTGTTACTCTATTGCTTTTATCAAGCTGACATTCCACCCTGAACTGGCTCTTTTCAGCTCCAGTAACTTTTGTGGTCAAATATCCAATTTAACTAAAAACAGCATGTGCTAGCTGCTTTTTTCATACCTCTTTTTTTCCCCACAACCCCAATTCCAAAGAATGTTGGAACGCTGTGTACAACATAAATAAAACAAAATGTGACAATTTGCTAATCGTTTTTGACATATATGTAATTGAAAACAGTACAAAGACAATTTATTTAACATTTTACTTCATCAACTTCATTGTATTTTTGTAAATATGTGCTCAGTCTAAAATTGTTGCCAGGAACATGTTTTAAACAAGTTAGGATGAGAGCAACAATAGACTGTGAAAGTTAAAGCATGCTCCAAAAACACCTGTTTGGAACATTTTTACAAGAAAACAAGGTTAAGTGGTAACGGATGATAGTAGTATGATTAGGTATGAAAGGGTCGAGGTTCACCACCTCATTAAACGGATAAATGTTTGAAGCATATAACTGCATGGGCTCGGGAAGATTTCACAAAACCATTGCTGGTAAATTGTTTATTTTAAATGATTGCATCCTGTTTTTGTTATGTTTTTTTAAACAACATCTCAAATTTTTGAGCCTGGAATGTCATGTTGAAGGATAAAAAGAAAATATAAGCCATTCTTAGGTA
Source organism: Acanthurus tractus (assembly GCA_029783725.1). NCBI lineage: Eukaryota > Metazoa > Chordata > Actinopteri > Acanthuriformes > Acanthuridae > Acanthurus > Acanthurus tractus. The sequence continues at coordinate 7,847,464 of JAQNCA010000017.1, read as the reverse complement.
CAAAAAAGTAAATATGTGGACCTTAAAACCAAAACAATGTGCTATAAGTGACTGTGAAATCTCCATGGAGCTGAAGAGAAGTACAGAGTTTGGTGATAGTTTGCAGCTGCGAGTAAACTCCTTCAAAATTACATTTGTCTTATGACTCAGTGGAAATACTGATTATTGCAGTTTAATGTTTTAAAATTAATGTGCAAATATTCTGAAAGAATAATATGAAGCAAATGTATTACTTTAATATAATGTTAACATATTATCCTCACATTTATTGGAATTTCATGTTTGGATAATAACATGAATTTGGACGTGCTGGCTTTAGTATTTAGACATGTGTGCATATAAGCCTTATCAGTCTGCTATACTCACCATATTCATAATACAACTGAGACTTGCTGCAACCAGCTGTTATATCCTTTGTTAATGTCCTAAGTTAATATATCATTGTTTATATCCTATATCATCCTATGTTAACATGGCAATAATGATAAAAAGGTTAAAGGATCATTAGAGACATTAGGATCCATTTTCTTTCGACCACAAGTGTCTTCATCAAATTCCATCCTGTGGTTTTGAGATTTTTTTTTTTTAACAGACATTTTTTCATTCCCTTGGTTCATATTTGCTCTTCACTTTTACCTGTGTGACCTCTTCTAAAGAATTTTGCATTGATCAATTTGTGGTGCTTATCCTTCTATCCGACTACAAAAGGATGGAAAAATTCAGTATCCTGCTCATATTACAAGTGGTGTTTAAACTAAACCTTTAGGAGCAGCTATTGTCTAATTCACTCTGTAGTTAATCTCAATGTCCTTCATAAGATTTCTTGTACTTCTTTTTATTTCAGGTTTGAAGAAATTGTCAAGAGGAACAAAGTTGAATACCATGCTGGTGGTTCAACCCAGAACTCAGTGAAAATTGCTCAGGTTAGTCTCCTCTGGCCCTCTCCAGTGAGGCTGAATGTGTTTTGAATATACATTGGTATGCCTGTAACCTTAGATTTGTCAAGCTGACAGCCCTGGGAATACAGAGCATAGCTGCACAGCATGTTGACACATTACAGTTTCAGGTGTTGTGAATTCATCAGACCTGCCATGGAAAGAGAAAGGCGGGTAGGATTCATAATATTTGCAGTGTTATCTAGTTGGCCTAATTTCCTGAGACATATCAAACATCAATTAGAGAGAATTACAAGTAGATGCAATTAACATGTCACAACAAATTACATCAAACAAACGCTGATCTTCTCCCTGGCTGTCAGACAGACTCGAGCATCTAAAAGAAATTGGTGATTGTCCAAATCTAAAATGGCAATCTAAACTTGAGACGATTATTCACTGAATCCTTCTTTTTAAGTGACTGCAGTAAGTCTGTGAATTTGACATGCAGTGATTAGCTGCTGATAAGGCTTTGGTCTGCACACAATAAACAAAGAAAAAGCACCCAGCTGAAAAATAATTCTCTTCCAAGGAGAAATGAGTGCAGAAGCTAATTGAGAGGCTGATGTATGTGAAAGCGCCGACTCTTTCTTGTGTGTGGGTTTTTTGTTTGTACGTGTCAGTACAGTGTGTACAGCCCGCATTTGCACACATGTGCTTGTGTGTGCGTGCGCGCCTTTATGTGTATTTGTGTGTATTTAGCACAAGATAGTTACAGAGAGAGGGAAAAGAAAGCAGGCAGGCCCTCAGGCTGCCACCATCTCCATGGTTGGAGACGGTAAACATCCTTTAAAAAGACATGAGGAGCTCTGCACCTCCATACAAACACTCTTTAATTATCAAGATCAGAAGCTTTAACATAAACCTCAGTCACACACAGACATTAACTGCCAACTTGATTTTATTCTTTGGAAAACAGCCTCCACTGTTGTTGTTTTTCAGTCTTGTGTGCTCTATGCAGTTTGGTTTTAAAACTACTTGGCTCAGTTTTACATTCTAGTCAATCACAACCTTGAGATTATTTCCTGCCATTGTGTCATCACACTAGCCAAAGCCATAGATTTAGTTTGGCCAGATATAGACCTGACAAGGATTCTTCTTGTTGTTTTTAAGAAGACAGTGAAGGAAGTGCCCCAGGTTGTGTATCAACTCTCTTGTGAAATCAGATGGAGAAGGAGATTTTTATAGCAAGCCCTTGCTGGAAAAAGAGCCGTCATGGCCTCTGTGCCCTGTGAGAAGCCATCAGTCAACTAAATAATTTTGTCTTATAGTGGCATGGCAGACCCCAGTCAAATGTTATTCTACTCTGTTTATTTGGGTATTTACCCCCTTCGGAGGGGAGATGTAGAGCTGATTTTGAAATGCTCAAGATAACAGGAGTGTTTTCGTCCCACACCCAGGAGTCTCAGAAACAGTTTCTGTCAATATATACCTTGAAGCGCTGACTTTTTCCACATTTCACTTTCAGGTGATGGTGTTCTTTTATGAAAAATGTATAATGCATAACCGGCTCCCAGATTATCACATTGTAGCACTTGCAATATGTGAAACTTCAAACCCTGCTGTATTGTGGAAGCTGAACCTTCAAACACGAATGATATGCACTGCAGCACTGAATCCACATCAAAGGGCCCAGTGACTAAATGAGATGCTCGATCCAGGGCAGGTTTGCTCAGGAGCACCATTGCTGCTGCAGGAGAGAGAGAGAGGTGTTCAGAGGCTTTGCACAGGAATCGCTGCACATGCTGGGAAAACCCAGGGTGTGGGAGGATCAATGCCTTTGCTAGTAGAACTCGTACTTTCCTCCAAAACCCGACCGCTTCATCGGAGGCTGTAATAGGTTAAATGCTGCCCCTTCATCCGAGTGAAGATTTCTGCACTATCAAGGAAAACCTAAACCTGGGCTTTAAGAAGATGCAGAATCGATGGTAATTGGATTTAGTTAAATGAGAATTGACCTAACTGAAGCTTAGATGGATAAGTATTTTTTTCCCTTTAACCACCGTTTCTGCCCCAATCATTGATTGAAATCATTTGTTGCGCTGTTTGCTATCATTGATAGATTGCAATCAGTGCTGACACTATGACACTCTGGGACAATATCTTTTTTTTAATTTCCATGCAATATAGCTATGAATCCACATCCAAAGCACACACTGTGACAAAGTAGAAGTCACAAAGATGGATGTATTAACACATTTGTACTCTCTTAGCAGTGAATCACTGCTTCTCAATAAGCCTTGGATCTTGTTTGGATCAAGTCAGAAAGGTTGCAAGCTTGTACAGTATGCAGAGCTCTCTGGCTCTGATTCCTAACAAAAAAAAATGCAATGATAGAAGTGGGTTGGAGGTTGTTGCCTTTGCCCAGGCTCTAACAAACACCATGCCCTGAAGGGGCATCCGACATAAAGGCTCACATACTGGATGTTGCAGGGCTGTAAGGTAACAAAAACCAGCCCAGTGTTGCTTGCTCACATACAGCCTCACACATCAAAGGGCTTCTTGCTCAGATAAGGCACGGCGGGAAGCAACAATCGTATTTTTTCTTTCCAGTGATTTACAAAGTTAGAGAAGCAGTATTCGAGGGAAAAAAAAATTGTGGCCTTTCTGAGGATGTGTTCCGAAATTTGGTACCACCAAACTCACACGGTGTTTATCGCAGGTGACAGAATCAGTAGGGGAGGGGGCCAGTTGACTGGAGGGGCTGTATCAAGAAGCACAGTTGATTCATTTAGACAGAACATCAAAGTCCTCCAACAGCTCCTTAGGGCCCAGAGATTGAAGTCTGAGCAGAGACAGACTCATAGGGAGTTATTGCTTCTGCCAGGGAAGTGGATCCTACTCTGAGTGCCTTGTGTAAACCGTGCATTCTCATTATGATCCTCACAAATCAGCAGCATTGACACATTTTATTTCTCTGCACTGTAAGCACATTTTGTACCCGTTCGCAGAAGGGACAAATTGTTATGTTTAAGTGCCCTAGCTGTGAACGCATCACAAAAAAAAGTTATGATTAAGTATGTTCTCCTTCTCTTTATTTAGATTTTCTACGATGTTTGTGGTCCACATCATCAATCCACTGTGATGTCTTAATTACTGTTTAGAAAGTTAAAGCTTTTGAAAAATCTGCAGTCTCTGTTATGGTTATGATGCCTGTTTAACATTTCCTCAGACTTGGTCAATCGTGGAAGGGGTGAATGGGGCCCAGGCTTGGAGGTTGGCTCTGAGCTCTTAATTGGAAACGCATGTGCAGCACATTGTTGAAAGTTGTATTTAAAAAGCATAAAAATCCCACAGCACTTCTTGACTTAGAAAAAGGTCCTTACCAGCTCATATTTTGTAGGGGAATACTTAAACTGGGTTTGATGTCTCATTGAGGGCATTGACTTATTTCTCGAGGTTGAAAATATTCCATGACCTAATGTTTGGCTTTTACAGCCCGTTTTGTTAAATAAATAAAGAGCAGCAACTTGCCTTCATTCGAATGGCCTAAATGAAGAAATGCCTACGTCTGGTTCCACTTAAAATAAAGAGGACAGTTAAGGAGAATGAGTGGAGCTTTTGTGTTCAAACTGTGTGACCGAACTTTTCAGGAGGATGTGCCTAAGCGCTAAAATGGGCATTCACAATTTTACTGTTGCTTTCAGTTTTTGCTTAACATTCCTCTGATGTTTTATGATTAGTGTTCACACAAATATTCTTTGTCTGTGCAGAGACTTTGGTTTATTCTGTAGCTCGGATCTGCATAAGAGCTCTGGCTTTTTTCATCTGGTTTTTGATCACATTGAGTGAGCTTGTACTTGCATAGATCTCGGCGCAGCTGTGCCGAAATGAGCACACTAATGACTGATTAAAACCTGAACCCTGGTGGGCCTTTGAGTTTCACGCTGCAGAAATCAACCCTCTCAAGTATGCGCCTGTTGTTAAAGCAAAAGCCTCTTGTTTGTTTTAAGACAGGTTAATTGCGGAACCACTGTTAGCACCCGCTCTGAGACGTTTAATGGCACCAGGGTCTTGCCGTTTCCTTCCCATTACTAAGCAGTGGAAGGTCACAGTCTGTTAAGCTTCTTGTGAGAGATGCATGAAACCAAATGGATTTTTTTTTTTCTTTCCATTCCCATCTCCACTCATTGTAGACATTCCAGGTGTGCAAGCGTGCACTTGAGGGGGGCTGCCATTGTTTTCCTCAGCACAAGCAGAGGAAGCAAAGAACGCCTCATTCGCTTTGATGAGCGATGTGTTCATGCGTGGGCTTCAATGTCACCCGCCATGAGGCAGCTCTGAAGTCGCAGCTCACGTCTGTGGTGCCATTTACTCAATGATGAAGTGGGGAGATCTCGGTTGGTCCCACATCCACCTCGCCTTTACACACACGTGTACGTACACACACCGTCTGAGCATGTGTTCCTCCCACCATAACTCTATTGTGACTGTGTGTCACAGCTAATATCGGCGTGCATCAAATCTCAAGCTCTGTGATCACAATGATAAAGGTTGACTGGGCGATTATGCAAGGCTTTGTCATCAGAGGGATTTGTTAACAGCCGATGGCCCCACCGCATGGCGCCTTCTTTCTTGTGTTTCCTCGAATTTGACTTTCACACAATAATGATTTGTTTGATTTAATTTTCCTCTTAAATGCACAAGATTTGTGTTGCGCTGGCAAGAAATGGTACAGATTGCTGTATAGGTGACATATTACCGTCCCTGTTGAAGTTAATTTGCCGTCAAATTTGCGACTTAATTTAAGCTGCCAAAGGGAAGACGTGGGGAGTAGATTGTAACTCATAAGTATGCATTGGAAAGAGTGTTGATTAACATTGAGGGCTCGAGAGACAGACGCACTCAATGTGTATCATCTGGCCTCAGAGGCTGGCAGAGGAATTGAATGTGATATCTTGCATAACGTGTCCTTGCTTTAAGTCCTTGGTTCCAGGCTCAGGAAGAAAGGCAGCACCATTGGCTTGCTTGCTTTTTTGCTTGGCTGTTGTACAGTTGCCCGGGCTCCAGGCGAGCTCTGAGTGAAATCTAAAAGGACTTGTGAAACAGACAGTAGTCTACATATCTGGCAGCGTTTTTCATGTCAAATTACAGAATGATATTTTGCACAGGACACTTAGTTCGCCTGCCACGTCGCTGCATTCTGCATTTAAAAGAAGCCACTTGTATGTTGGGTACACAGGCAAAGAAAAGAAGCTGCTCACGTGGCTGTGGATCGGTCTGAGAGCCTTTCAGCCTGTAAACAATGCTTCATTAAATGAACTATTGGTTGGAATCATCCATTGGCACAGGTCAAGGAAGCGATGAATGAAAGGATGATTGTGAATTTTAACACAACTGTTTTACATTTTCATATGATTATGATTGAACGATGCCCCTCTCTCATATTTCCCGGCAGAATGTCTGTGGCAATAGCATTTATTTGGCACATTCTCAGCATGCTCCCACTCTTGCGGTTGAAGTGTTGCATAGCAACTGAGAAAAACAGCTTTAAATATTTTGGTTAAAAAGGTTTTAAGAAAATAAAGAACAGCCTGCAATTACTGTTCATTTCTCCCGAGTTCATAAGTTTAAGGAGCTGTAGTACAGTGCCAAGTAATAAATGAAATACCAAATTAGGCTTTGTGTTTGCTTGGAAAAACTGAGAAATGGTATGTGTAAAATATTGCTATTCCTTGTGCCAATTCAGCTATTCATCTATAGCGATTTTGTTTATCGAATAAATTCTGGCAGCAGGCTGCACCTTCACTAATTCACCACTGTTTTGAAACAAAGCTCGCTGTAGTTTTCAGAGTGCAGCTCGGCTCACTTTTCAAGCCAACGGAGTATATCTGTGACAGGATGGAAAATGTGTAGGTGAGTGCAAATTTGAAGTGATGTGCCTCAGGAAAACGGATGGGGATGGAGCGACGGGGATGGGGGCGCATGTGGAGAGAGAGAAGGCTGGATGACGCACAGCAGGTGACAGACAGACACTAATAGTAATGGCTCTTATCAGTGCTTCGCTAGCTCCCTCTTTTCACATGGGCTCTGACATCCTCCTCCTACTCCACCCCCTCCATCTAGCAGGGGGTGCTGGGAGCTCGCTGGGTTGTGCAGCCCGCTCAGACGGAAAGAGCCTGCCAAACACCGGTCCCCTCACATATAAATTGCATCATTAACATCGCCTAGATTATTCCAAGCTCTCCCACCGGGTTTATGGCAGCACCGGCTCAACTTAACTGTTTGACTCACTGAAGACATTCAGGTTTCCTGAGTGAGCTGTGCTCAGATCTGTGGTGTAATGCGCCGGCTCTATTCTCTCTTAAGGTTTTAAACAAATCCAGTGAAAGTCTGTTTTTTCACTCAGAAAGGCTTATTATATAGTCTAATGTGCTTTGCTGTGTTTTCTATCTTGACTTGTCAAAACTTTAGTTGCGTGTTGTTGTTGTCGTGCACGCCACAGGAGGACCGGTTACTGTCAGTGCTGGGTGACATGGCTGAAATTTTACACTAGTAAATATTTTCCTACTAATTAAATATTACAGGATTAATGCAACATAACGCTGTCGGAGAAGACTCTGCATGCATCGTACTCAAAATCTTTTAAAAAAGTTTTGTTATTTTGTTACATTTTATGTTATGTGTTAAAGTTCTGCTTAAAATAAAACATCAAACATGATATGCTCATTCAGTCTTGATATGTTTTCACCAAGGGTTGATTATTTATTATATTATTAATCTGAACTGGCAATAATATTTATTCAGGCAACGTTTATGTGTGGTAGGTCTGTTCTGTATATGTAATTATGTTACACTGGGTGATATCTGCGGCTGAACATATTGTTCAGACTTTCCTTTTTTTTATAGTGTCCAAAACGTTCGACAGTTTTTGCTTTCTCTTTCTCTCCTGTCTTCTTTTTTCACATCACCTGTCTACACTGTAATCGGTCCATGCGACTACAAAAATATATCTCACAATATCATAGTATACCACAATCTGCAAATGGATGTGGACTATGTTTGCAAATATATGCAAAATCATAAATAAAATACCTAGCCTAAACAATGTAAATTACAAAGAGCTGTGCCAGACAATACCCACTTGGTTAGCTTTATTTTGTAAAGAATATCCAGATATTATTTCATTACGATGTGATTTGGAGCTTAAATCAGATTAGATTGGTGAAGTAATTGATTAGTCAACAAAAGGAAAAATAAAAAAAACAATCTCCAGCTTCTTAAATTTGAGGACTTGCTGCTTTCCTGTGTTGCAAATCTTTTTTTGAAAACTTAAGTAACAAATCAATTTAACAAGAAAAAAAACATGAGATGAATTTATTGTATTGGTATGTGTTTTAGTTATAATATGGTTCCACTAACATGTCGATAAACACTAACTTTTAAACAGTAATTTAGCTGTAAATGTGCTATAACAACAAAAGTCTTAAACACAAAACAACACTTGACCCTATTCTACTAATTGTCCTTTCTTTAAATTATGCAAGACAATACGTGATCTTTTGCACATCAGAAAAAGGCTTGTAAGCCCAGTTGACATCAGCGGTGGAGCTGGATGGAGTTTCCTCCTCAGATTGGTTGGCAATTAACTCTGTAATTACAATTCGAGGTCAGGGTTAAGCTCCAAGTTAAAGGTTGAAGCAGCAAACATTTTTATATATGATCCTCTTACTCTATTATCCTTTCTCGCTGCTACAAGGTTTTACCTCATGGGGAGAATACATTACATAAAGCCCCTTGGCAATTACTCCTCAATGAATATCCTCATGGTGTATAGTCCATATGATTAATCTGGAATCCCCTCTGCCCCCCGTCCAACCGCAGGCCTGGCTCTGCTTACCATGCAAGTTTCATTTTCAAGTGAACAAATGGCTCCTTTAGACAAAA
>JAQNCA010000017.1:7797317-7809010 GCA_029783725.1 Acanthurus tractus | reverse complement strand
TTTTTTTCCCCTCCCCCTCCTCACTCTGTATCTATTTTCTAAAAAGGTGGCTTTTTTTTTTTTTTCCTGTGTGGGGTTTTTTCCCTACGCAATTTTTTTTTTTTTTTTTTTTTTTTTTTTTTTTTTTTTTCCTCCCGGCATCTAAACTCTTGTGCCAGTGGTTAGCCTGGTGCCCAGGCCCTGAGGGGGCAGAGTGGAAACTCAGCCAGAGCAGCTGCACATCCACCCAGACCAGGCAAAGTTCTCCAGTCGCACTGTGATCGGGAGGCCAGAGCCACTTTGATTAGCATGTCCGTCGTTATTGGCCGACTTGAATGTCATGCACCATGAGCCCAGTCTTTTAATGCGTCGGCTGGCCAGCGGGGCCACTCCCTGCAATTACTGATAGGACTGCTTGTTCCAGTGCAGAGGGGAGACCAGGAAGACTGCCAAAGTGCCAAATCATTGTCCTCTGTAAATAAAAAGCAGACATCTTACTTTTTGATGTTCTATATTTGCGTGCCTTATTTTTCCGATGCTGTGGCGCAATCACATTTGAAAGCATTTTGCGCTCCCAACATAACAAGGGGGAACCAATCAAAACAATAACTGTGGTTCCTTTTGACAAAGCCCTTGGCTCACAATTGTCAGAAGATGTAAGCTGACTCATCCACACAAGAAGGGCATGTATCCCTGGGAGCGAGGGGCGAAAAGCTATGATGAATCTTCCCCTCTGTGCTCTCCTCTCTCCACTGAGCCTGCATGGATTAATTACATGACTAGTAGCTAGTTTAGCCCCATTATTTATTTTTTTTTCTAATGAATAATTTTACTCTCCCTCTCTGCCTAGATTTTATTCTGCTCAGGACTTTTCAGCTTCACCCTGTGGAAATAAGAATGCATTGATTATTTTCTATCTAGCAAATATCCCACCAACTGAGGAATAACATGCCTTTCCCCTAATTGGTTTGTTTATCTTGAGCAACAGACTCTGGGTTTGTTTGGACTCTGGCTGGCATCCACACACTGCACCGCTCCTCAGCATGATTACTCACCTTGGGAGGAGGCTGCTGGAGCAAGGTTGATGTTCCCTGCATAGACATCAGGCTGTCATTCTCCCTGCTTATGTGACATCATTTGCCAAGACAGATTTGTTACAGGAAAAATAAATTCAGACCTAAAAAGGGATTGATTTAAGGACAGGCTGCGAGTGGAAAAAGGCGACAGGAGGGATGGGGGCTCTCAGACACATTTCACCACTGAGAGGGCTCGGGCCGGATCCAAACAAGCTGCCAACAGAAGATGGATTCTGGCTTCATGTATAATTGATAAACTGTATGTTCTTGGTGTCAGCTTTAAAGAGGGAGCTAGGACTATATCAGGAAGCTATTTTTCCTCTCTGAGGCGAGCATCATTTTTATTTTGTCCTCCCCCGTTCTCTGGCTTATCTTCTCAGTTCAGACAGCCCCGTTGAAAATTATCGTTTTCTTTGAAGACGACGTTCGGGAAGTGCAGCTTTAAAAGCACATCCTGTTCCTTTGCCTATTAGGAGTGCTAGTCCAGGGCAGATAGCCATCTGCAAAGTTGACTGTACATCCTGAGTTATCAGGATTAGCCATCTCACTCTTGACACCTAGCACATTAATATTAGCTATGGGAGACTCTATCCTGCTGAAAGCAGCATAAAAGGATTAATGCAGCGCTTATCCTTTTGGAAATAATGCCCTTTATTGAGCGGATTTGACACTGTAAAGGCTAATGATGACATTGAATGGAGCCAGAATAAGTAATGGTGCATCATCCCATGTCATGCAGCCAGAATGGTAGCTATTTGCATTCCGGCGGCTCAAACTGTATTGATTTTTGTTGAAGGCGTTCGCTTGTTTTTCCTCTGCAGCAGTATGAAAGTGTTACTCAATCATCAGTGTCCTGTACCTAATGACAGTCCTCTCCCCGCAGGCCCAATGACAAGCTGCGTTCATCGTCGTACTGTACGCTACGATCATACTTCTGAGCTGCGGCAATTACTGTACATGAAACACAATATGCCAGCATGTCACCCTCCCTGTCTGTCCTGCAGAGACTGTGGGATTAATGTGGCTTTGCCCACTCGCTTTGATAGTGATGAATTTGTATCCTGCCAGTCAGATCTATGAGTGCTAGCGGTACAGTTTGTACCACAATGATTTGACTGTTTCAGAGGAAAAGAGGAAGGTGAATTGCCAACTTTTTATCCTATCATCTCCTTTTAAAACAACATAATAGCTGTAAAAAGTCATTTTATATTATTTTTTTCACTTGTTGTTGCACAGGACTTAAAGTGCAAAAAGTGGCCTGAGTCATATATATATATAAAATATCCCCTATGTACACTTGACTCTCAAGGTTGTTTGAGGTACACAGGAAATGCGCCTGCATGGGGTATCTGGATTCCTACGACACTGTGAGAATTTAAATCACATTAAAATGATTGTAATTCAGTGGGAGCGAGTATCCTTGAACCCCTAACATGATTTGATTAAAAAGAGGTTAAACAACTGTAATAATAAATCTGTCAGATTTTTAATAAGATGTGCCATTTTCTATCGGGCGTTATAACACCAAGGGGCAGATGTGGCCATCAGGGCCACCTGAGAACATTTGCTCTGTTCAATTGCTGCGTCCCTCAGGTGTTTTTCCTTTTTTTTAAGCTGGCAAGATAGTAACCTTATCAATCACAGCTGCTTCCCTCTCTCTCTCCCAAGGACTCATGTTGATATGTTCTAAGTGCTCTCTCCTTTGGTGCTTTTAATGGGTATATTGCATGCTCATTTGAGCGATGCCTCCCTGTTTCTTAATGAGCTGATAAAGCACCAATTATGGAGGCAAATCCTGATTTCTGATTTGCATTACAGACTCTTGTTTCACCACACACGGCGGAAATGAACATGATTGAGGTACCGAGATTTTGGCCTGCCTCCTCAGTGACTTGTGTGTGTGTGTGTGTTGATGTGCATGTGTAGGGACACAGGAGATGGACAGATTAGATTAGATACAGTAGATGCTGCACGGCCCCGGCCGTTTGTGCGTAGAATGTGATTTAGTTGTGAGGTTTGAGACGGGCTGTGGGGCTGCTCTGGGCTCTGTGATGGGTGAGGGGACAGACTGACAGTGACAGTGGGGTGGTAATGGCTCTGAATGAGGAGGAATGGCCCCTGTAAGGCCCTTCTCCCAGTGGCGGAGCAGAGCAGCCCTGTCCAAATACACTGCAAAATGAATTCTTCTCTCCACCTGAGTGTTTTTTTCTTCAGAACTAGAAATCAAGGCTATTTATAGCTTCACCAATCTGAGGAGAAATGGTGAAAGAAATGGAAAATGCTACCCTTACAGAAATCCAGCCTTCACTTTTATTAAGTATCAGCAGCTGCAGTAACGCTGCAGCCCATCAAGTGTTGAGACATCAGTGGAAGTAAAAAAGATGAGAGGATGTTGTATCACATTTGCAGTTTTTTGAACAGGACCGAGATCTGATAGCCAAGAGGGAGATGCAGGGCCGATCAAAGTCGACCTCTGGATGTGTGATAGGAGATGTGGACATATGAGCCCAATTGCATATGAAATCCCAGGTTTGTTTTCATACAGCCACATATTTGCCTCTCTTGCCCTCCGTACCCTTTTTTTTTCATCTCTGAAAACTAAAACATCATGTCTAGAACTTTGGCTGGGGAGCTCTACAGTTCATGAAAAATGCATTCACTCGGCTCTTTTTCTAACTCCTCGCCTCTGATACCCTTGTCATATCATATCCATGTCATGTCAGTGTGTGTATTAATTATGTAGCAGGAGCAGTTGAGGAGACAATATTGATGCATCTCAACTAGACATCCCATGTATATTTCCACTGGTTGTTGGGAAATATAAACAAGGCTTAATTAAGGATGAGAAGACGCTTTAATGTTTGGTCTTGTGAGTAAATATTTCCTAGCAAGTGTTTATAGGAAGCATTTCTTTCTTTCTGCCTGCTTCTCCCCGGGGCTCCATTTTTATTCTGACTCCCACCCCTGTGGTTCAGCCGTCGTGGTCACTTTTTCTGGTTCAACTGAGGTGTTTGACCTGGTCATCCCGCCTGGGTTTTAGTCCCTCTTTGTGTCTGTCGAGAGCTCGCAATCGCTCAACGCGTTGTCGAAACAAACGGCACCCAGTAGCACTTTTTGGAGGCGTCCCAAATTGCAAAGGTAATTTATTTCCTAGCAAGTAAAATTATGCATGAGTAAGAGGTCATATTGTAATCTAAAATTGCTCAGCAGTTGCACACATGCCAGATCCTGTTTTGGATTCGTGCATCTGTTTATGAGTCCTCTCTGTGCTGTAATCTTATGGAACAGTGACAGCACTTGAATATATCCCCCCTCACCAAATGAATATCAGTTGTGGATGGTTCCTCTTGAAATACAGCTGCTTCCCTCTGGTCCTCATCCTCCTTCTGTAACAAATGCTCTCTCTGGATTAAAACCACTACAAACACTTCAAAGATATTAATCTTTTTCCAGGACCTCATTCAAAAGTTGCTTTTACAAGAAAAAATTTTTTTTTTACACACTTTATATGTTTAACGCCAAGCTGGATATCAGTGTTCCCTTGCAGGTAGATTGTGTTATGAATGGTTTCTTTGAGTTGGTAACCCTGTTGTTGCCAACAACTGAGTCAACACTGATCCTGTGCGCTTTGTAATGCTAGAATGATTGTTTTACAGCGCAGTGATTGCAGCGGTTTGGCAGGAATAATTGGAAGTTCAAGGCGTCGATCCGTGAGTGTAGCCTGGGGATAGGTTTCTGGAGAAGCTGACACTTCAGACGTATTATGAAGCCATCACGTCTAATTTGCAAAGGCCTCTTTTGTAATTTACCCTCAATTCAGAGGAGCAGTCTGCTGCTCTGCAGCACAATGCACACTCTGCTTGCATTGTTCATGCTCATTGGAAGAGACACTGAGTGAATGAGTCGTGGAGCTCAAATAATGTGCAACACTGTTCCTGTCATATTTGTTGCTGTTTAATGGCTCCTGATTTGTAGTTTCCTGCAGCGTCTTCTCGGTTTCGGTGCAGAGCAGACAGTGTGCACAGTACACAGCAACTGCTTTCTGTGCAACGAGTCCGAGCAAGTTGTTTACAACTCGCTGTTGAAGCAACTACTCAACAGATAAAGGACCTAAAAACACTGTATGGTCTGTAAGAGGGGGAGGAAACCTCTTCAGAGGAAGGAGTGGGGTTTTCCACATGCCGCCCAGACATTCTCACACACATATTGAGTTTGTCTGTGTGCATCTTTGAAGATGCAAATGTGTCAACCACATGTAACCAACCACCCAGCGAGAAGCTGAGATGCTCAACTGCCTTTCTCACGGCTCTTAAATGGCTGCCAGTGATCTTCAGCAGCTCTGCGTGTCTGTGAAGCCTGCAGTTCTTTTTTTAACGGACAGATTAGTTTTTGTGGGGTATTGAATAATTTGTGCGCATTTATCATTGAGCAAAACATCAGTTTAACCACATTAGGAGAGGGAAGAGTTCTTGGCTGTTATCTTTTATGATTCCTTATGTAGCAGCTTGTTACAGCAGATAGCACATGTAAGTTTTCACAGTATAATTACACACAAGCCTTTAATTGGCCATCAATGTATCCTGAAGTTACTTGAGCTACTAAACTGATCTGTCAGTTAAACTTTTAAGATTCATTTTGCTTGACAAAACAGACAGAACGCCTTTCACTTTGTACGTGCCGTCGCTCCTTAATCAAGAGAATATTTACACCTCACACTTGCCAGCAATTGACGCCTAGTGTAAGAAAGAAAAGACAGAACATCATAGCTTGGCATATCCTGACAGAGGAGACATTCGTAAATTATTAATTTTCTCCCTTGCACTGTCACCTATCATTGCACTTCCTTCTACTCTGGCGTTTTTGAAATGCAAGAGTAGTAGTCCTGCAGTGTGGCAAGTCATGTTACTGGCTCTCATTTCAATATCTGAAGTGAAAGGTCGGGATGATATATTCTGTCCTGCCTCGGTGACAGTGACTTACATGCTACCAGTTCAAGATGGTACACTTTTACGAGGCCCACCCAGCCTGTCGAGCAAACTGATAATGAATCAATCTGTGTGAAACATTTATGGGTGCCCCCCCCCCCGTCCCGTCCCTTTGCGTGAGGCCAATTAGAGCATCCTCGGTGGCCCCTGCGGTCTGAGTCAGGGAAGCCCCTTGCATTGTCATATCAATATTCCTCTGTTGATCTCCAGCTGAGGCGAGTCCGGCTGCTCTTTCCACACATGCTAATTTGCATTCGCCAGCATGTGTGGGAGATGGCATGCTGGCTGTCTCTCCTCCTTGTTCCCCTACCTACTGTTGCCTGCCTCTCTGTCTTTTTCTACTTTTTCTCTTTTTTATTTCTTTTTTTTTTTTGAGAGGGAAAGGTTTCTTGATTTCTGGCATGCCAGAGAAGGGTCCTCAGAGGATTACATTGGCTAAGCCCTTATCACTCCAGGAAATTCACTGCCTGCTTAAAAAAGTGGTAGGAGTAGAAAATCAAGGGGAAGTGTTATTCTTTTTAAGTTTCTCCCTATTCCCATGGAAAGTTATTACGGGTTTGAAGAAAAGTCCTTTTTTTGGCACTCAAGTTTTCTCGCAACTGCATTTCATATTTCACCCTTTTTTTTTTCTTTTTTTCTTTTTTTTCCAAGCGGCTGGTGGAATTTTAGAAGTGGAAAATGTGAAGGCAGGTGCTTGAGAGAGAGAGAGAGAGAGGGAGAGAGAGAGGGGGAGGCTTAGGGAGGGCTGTGCTCACTGGGAAGCGATGTTAAACATCCAGGGGAAATGTTTGTTATTCTAATGGGATACCACCATGGTAACAGCTTTTAGAGACTCCCAAGGCTTTGTGTGGAGTATATGCATGCTTTCATCAATCTCGCCTAATTTCTTTGGGGATTAGCAAATATAATCAGCCCTTTCTCCAAGTCGTCACCTGCTTATCGACATGAATATTATGGTGAAATTTAGCAGAACACAGCCCTGTTGGATATGGAGAAAGCAATACATGGGCCATTAATACAAATCACAAATTGAAGTGAGTCACTAAATGGATTCAAAAGTCATTAGTATTCCTTTTGTGCTGAATGACAACTCAGACAGAATAGCTTACGTTTTGCACATACTTTTTTTTTTTTTTTTTAAATCCTTGCTACTGAGACCAAAGCACTTTTGCTCGTATTACATCTCCAAGTTAAACATCTCTCAGACAGCGGTAATGAATTATGTTATTTTCAGATTTAATACCTTTACAGGGGTTTTAAAGGCAGTGGAGTGAACCCATTTACAAGTCTTGGTGAAAAAAAAGGAAACCCTGCCTGATGAGGAGCCTCCGTGTTTAAAAGGCTCCAATAACTCGTAAGCCCCTCTCAGTTTTATACCTTTCTCTCTCCCCCCCTGCAGATTTCCTTAAGTGGCTTATGTGAATTGCAGTTGCCACATTGAAGCCGAGAGTGTACAGAATACATTTCTTCCCGGCCGTGACCAGCTAACAGTGCGTTGAACTTGTGCGTGTGTTGATGGAGAGTTTTTCACATACAGCACTGCAGCGCCGTGGGAGTATAGCCTGACCTAAAGCTAAGCCCCGAGCCGGAACAGCCTTCCATCAAACTCTCACAACACTGCTCTCTTATCTACTGGCATTTCTGTCTGATACAAATAGCCAAGACGTGATATAGTTGGCTACATGTCATATCTGGCATTGTACTCCGCTCTATCTGCCCTCCCCTCTGTGAAATATAATGCTTTTAACTCACCAGCTTTTTGCCTTGGCTATTTTTTCCATCTGTAGCAGAGACAGAGACCAGTGTGTTTGCTCGTCTTGGCCAAAGGCCAAAGGCTCTTTCTGATATAATCCCCACCATCGATCAGACTTTGTTTACTCTAACATGGTTTCTCTCCCCTCCAGCAATTAGAAGGCAACCTTCCACCTCCTGCTCCACAGACCAGCTTTATACGTTTATTTTTCCCTTAAGTGGTAATTTCTCATGTTGTGGCTAAGCTCTAAGTGTGGGTGTATATTAAGTAATGGATACTCTTCAACCAGACTGACATGTCGGATACCAAATTTTTGTTAATGTTTCTTTGTCTTTGAAGTGGAGAATTCTCCAGACCAATCAGTAAACTGGATGATTCACACGTTTCCTATGTAGCACTCCATATCCTGTGTGTTTCATTTAGGCTGCCCCACTTAGAGATCTCAAGCACTTTGAAATTTCAGAAAAATGAATGTGGCTGTAGAAGCTGAGGATGACTCTCCTGTCCGTCTGAGAGGCTCTCGTTATAATAAATCAGGCGGTGGAGGGACTGGTCTTCACTGTGGTCTTGGCGAAAGAGGTTTCTAATCCACACAGAGAGGAGAACATTTTGTTTTATTGGACATATTGTGAACACTTGCAGAGTTATAACCACTTTAAGGTCTTGGTTTAGTTTTGACCTGGTCTCAGAACCAGATGCTGATTTGAGTCAGATGTCATGAAGAAACCTGTCAGATTGTGTTTTATGTTCATTAGTTACACAAAGCTGCTGTTTTAAAATTGCATATTGCCTTAATTTTAAATTAATTCTAAGTAAATGAAACATTTACTGCCTAATTTATACTAATGGCATGATGTTATTTTTATTTTATCTGAATAATTTCCAAGAGGGAAATTCATGCATAAATATTTGAATTTCAGTAGACCTCAGAAGCCCCCCCCAATTTTGATTTTAAATCCAACAAGATGTTTAAATTACTGTTATGCAGAACTATACATGTCAAATCTCAATTTATAGCCCATCATAGAGAAAAGTATTGAGTGTTCATTACATGGAGAACAGTGATGAAAAAGGAGAAATGGATTTTTTTAGCAATCTAAAGATGCTTTTGCATCCTGTTTTTAGTATTTTAAATGTGTAGATGTTAAAAAAAAAACAAATGGAAAAAAGCTGAAAAATTGCACAAATTTTATAAATTTTCCTGTGATGGGAAACTTGTTGATATAAATTCCAGTTTGTGTAATGGAAACAGATGACCTGGTAATCCGCTTCAAGATTTAAGTGACGATGATGGCAGATATTAGTATTAGAGCTCAGAGATGTTGAAATAGTTGTGCAAACATGATACAAAATGGTAAAAAAAAGATATATTTAGCACAGAGAAATCAGCACAGCTCAACATGAAATGAGTCAGCCACTTTTTTAGGATTAGTCAGTCTTAGGTCTGGTCTGTCCACCTTGTGTGGGACTAGTCTGAGTGAAATTAAAGCAGGTTAACCTTGTCGACAAGAATGACGTATCAAGGAATCGAGTCCCTGATGTGTTAGTCATCCTGTCCTGCAGAGAGTCAACATTAACCACATTACAGCGACTAATTCTTCAAGTCAGAATTATCAAAGGCAGCCGTCATGCTAATGCCTCTGAACAATTTTAATTTAACATCTAACACATCGTTTCACCCTGTTACTTGTGCTTTTGGCAGACAACCCCAACGCCTACCAGCAGCATCTGTGTGATTTCTGTGTGATTTTTAGCTTTTGTTTGATGCTTAAGAAAGGCTCGTATTTCCTGGCTGTGATTATAGCCATCTCAGTCTCAAGTGGGAGAAGCTCTTAGTACACTACACCGCTAATATGTGAGTGCTTTGAGGGAGGAAAATGTCTGTTTAGCCCAGTGGAGAGCAATAACTTTCACAATAACTCACAGACAGAGTATAAGTACAGAAACGGTGGCCAACTTTTAATGGTATTATCGTGCATTCACTTTAGAAAGTTGAAAGTCCCCTCAGTGTTTTTTAGCCTCTGCATTTTTTGCTTTTCTTTTGATCATGAGGATTTTAAATTCCTGCAGAGGTATCTCAGCTGTGATTAGCCATGCACAGGTGGGGAAGTAGTCTTCACTCAACACTGAATTGTAAAGGCAATTTCAAGTTTTTGCAGAAACTGAGCATCTCTCTGATTTATCAAAACACCACTGCAACAAGTGAGTCTTCATATAACATATTCTTGCTTTGGTGAGACGAGTCAACTGTCTGTTTCTGCTCTGACTCTCTGTATGTTTACATCATCTGCGTGCACTCAATATATTTTCCTCCTCTTGGCCTGAATAAAAGCAAAGACAATCAGAGTTGACATCATCACAGGACCAGGAAGATAAAAACATGTGGAGTGAATAAACAAGCTCTAAAGTTTCCTAGCCTTGACGGTATTTCTTACCAGTTGTCATTTTATATAGCTGTGTCATTTTGTGCATAATTCCACGGTGCATTGGCTTGGCTTGATTTGATTTAGGACCTCCACTTTCAAGGAAATTGGGCTTAGGGTATGAAAGTTCACACTTCTTGCCTCCAGGCAATTGATTTTTCTGAGCTTGATTTTAGTGCTGTAGCAATACCAGTAGTGAGTGTCAGCGCCGTGTTGTGTCACCGAGGTCCAAAGATACTCAAACCTCAGTGTGAACTCCATGTGATTTTTTTTTTTATAAGTTTAAAATGTTAAAGTTAGCAGGTACAAAGTTAAAAGGAAATTGTGTTGATTTAGCTCTGGAGCAAGTAATCCATCAGATGTCAGAAAATCAATGTAATTTATGAAGGTAAAATGCCAAATATTTCTCCAGAGTGAAAATGTCATGCTTCTCTTTGTTTTAAATGATTGTCAACTTAATATTCTGTAAGTTGATCATAATATTTCTACAGACTAGACAGAGGACAGTTGTTTAGTTGATCAAGAGTTAAAATATTCATAAATTGCAATGATAGTTTAATCAAAGTTGTGTTTGATTATTGATCCTAAAAGGTCTGTGAAATGGAACTGCCTTAATTTGGGGAGTTTTAAGGATTTTTTGCACTTAAATGATTTAATGATTTAATGAGTGAGTCAGCATTCATTATGCTGTCATACACTCTTATACTTCAATAGAACAGTTTAAACTAGACATCAGCTCTGTGAACACAGGACACAGTCTATGACCTTTAGACTGGAATTGTACTGTAATTGGTTTAAAAATGTTATATACTGCACCTTTAACTGAATAATCTACAGAATGTGGAGAAATAACATTTTTGATGTCGTTTCAAAGACGCCTCTGTGATGTGTTGCAGATATATCTGTTGAAGTGACTGTGCTAACCAGCTAGCCATGACTGATGGCTTAATAGTAGAATGTTAATAGCAGTTTTAGTTTTTTTACAATAGTGATCAAAACCCCAAAAACTTGTGACATGCTGCCCTCAATTTGTTTATATTATAATAAAACAAATACATTTTTTAAATTTTATGAAAAACAAGAATACAATTTTACTTGTTTGACATGGTAGGTAAGTTGTATTATTTATGTGTCTTTAACTAGGAAAGCCTCATTTAGTTAAGACCCTTTTTTTTCGAAGTGTTTGAGCTAACATAAATTATATAGCAGAAAACATATTATGGCTTCAGAATTAAAGGGTCACTCCATCATTTTACTCATAAAGGTCAGTTTACTAGTAGAGAGGAATATTACTCAGCCTGTAAAAACAGTTTATGGTAAAATGTCCTCTGTGGTTCTGGAGAAGCTTTTCCAAGACCGAGAATATAACACTTGAGACACCATAACATTGCATCATGGAAAATGTAGGATCTTGATTTTTAGAGTTTGACACATAGTAGCTAAGCTAAATATGATCATATCTCCGCCTGAGTCACTC
>JAQNCA010000017.1:7767069-7791483 GCA_029783725.1 Acanthurus tractus | reverse complement strand
GACCACCTCTGCTGCTGCTGCTGCTGCTGCTGCTGCTGGTGGTGGTGCAAATGAAAATGCGCTTCCCAAAATAGATCATTTTTACCCTTCAGATGTCCACTTTTATTTTAAGCTCGCTGACACCACGCCATCCATCACACCCAGCATTTCAGATGTGAGCAGCCCTGGGGAAAACACTGATACAATGCAGGGGAAGTGTGATAGCGTGCCGCTGCTGTCTAGTTAGGAGCTCTATGGTTAGCCTACCACTAATTTCATCTCAGAGTAGCATTTAGATATTTTCTTTGTGTCAGTAAAGTGGAAGTCATTCCTCTTTTTAGGGTAAACATTGGAAATGTCTGCCCTGCCTTTCCAACTCTTCCCTCAAATTACCACTTGACATGGCCAAACATCGCTCCGCATTATTGTCTGCCAGGAAAATGCTTTTCTGAATGCTTTATTGAATGTTTTGGCTGGCTGGAAATTGTACGAAGTGTACCCAGCGCTTTGATCATCTTGACCTGGAAATGCGATAGTCAGCCCACTTCACAGGGCTCTGTGACACCTGGGAAACTGGATCTGCTATTCTTGATACATGATCTGCACCACAGCACTAAAGACTTAACTTCTCCTGTTTCTTAGTCAGCAGAGAGCACTGATGGGAACTGGAATTTTACATGGCTCAGACTGAGGCTTTTTTTTTCTCCCACAAGCCACTGGAATCACAACATTTGGAGCCTGGTGGAAAAATTGGCCTGTATGATTTTTATGAACGAGATTCCTGCAGCATTACTTTGACTACAAACACAGAGATGCATAAAAAGGTTTTTTATTTGTACATTCGTGTGTCAAGCATGATGATTTTTGACAGTTGTTGTCAAGTTACATATAAATGTGCACACTGACAGACAGACAGACAGATGCTTCAGATTCATTGAGTCATCAATTAGATGATTGTTATTGTTCTATTTTAGCATTTTTAGGTTAATTTTTAGGGTTTAGAGTTAAGGGGGGGGCTCCAGTATATATTAAGGCACTTAATTGAAATGAAACATAAAGCTATAGGGAAAAACTTTAGAAGCCTTATTTCATTTAGCAAATTCCATACACGGGTATTTAATTGTTCCGGACGTCATTTTCAGGCTAAATTAATCACAAGATGATGCATGAAGATCTGGCTGCCTCTGAAACATCCCAGGAGAGATGAAGATTTGAAAACTGTGTAGTTTTATCGTGTATGTTTTTGTCTGTCTTGGTTTATTTTAGCATTTTGAAGCTGTAGCATCCCAGTTTGAAGCAGTTAGTTTTAGGCGTTGCTACAAATCTAAAAGGACTTGAGTGTTCATATTACAATTAAATGTTAGGGTCTTGTTTAAGTATTACATGGATTTAATTCATACATAAATCAGTTTGTGTATTACAGGACTGAGTAATGTAATTTTATGGCACTGGCAGTCGTAGTGAGGGTTAGAAGTAAATTACACAGAGCCAGCGTGTGATTAGAGAAGCTGTGGCATGGCTTTTAAAGTTCACCGCCCCTCAGGATATTTGATCGAGCCGCCGGCCTTTGATCAGTGTTAACATTACGGTAACCATGACAGTTTATTTTCAACCACCAAAAAAAGACCATTTGTGTCAGAAAACAATCTCCCCTTCCTCTGACACGTTGGCACGCCGCAAAAGAAAAATGTCAGGGTCAGTGACGGGCCATTAGCCCAGAGTGAGTTCCTTTTGTGCTCCCAGATCCATTTAAAACACCTTTTTAAGTTTCAACAGATGGTGACGTGACACAGCAACCACAAGCAGTGACCTGGGCCTTAAGTTTAAGTCATTTCCAAAGAAGAAAAAAAAAAACAAGACCAACAACAGAGCAGAGGAATGAGGAGTCTGAACAGAGACTGAAATAAAACATGAATATGGAATAAAGAATTCACCTGGTTAGCACTGCTGTATTGTAATGCCTTGTAGGTTTGATTGACTACACAGTCACCCTCTATTCATCAGTATTATACCCTTTCCCTTTTCATTGAGGTGGCTCCTCTGTTGCTGCAAATGTCATAGTGCTTTAATGAGAACTGCACCGTAGCCCACAATGGAAGCTTTTGAGCAGATTAAATGTATCACTGTGCTGAAACTTTCCTTCCTCTCTCCCCCCTTTTTGCCCCTATTGTGACACAGTGGTTTTACAGAGCAGCTTGTTGCTGAAAAACAAGGTTAAGAAGATAAGTATCAAAGGAGGGGTGTTTTTGTGCGGTTTGCAGGAGAGTCTCGCGTCAGGTTTCCACCTGAAACACAAAGGTGTTTTCTTACCTGATTTGTATTCATTCACACAATGAGTGGACCTGCCTCTCTTGTTTCCAAGTAAGGAGAGTCCAGACAAGACTTTTGTTCACCCTATCATCGGATACGTGCGCGTTGCTTCCTCCAGTACGAGCCTTGGAGTGCAGCCACAGGCTTTGTCCTGGATGGATTTTTTCCTGCCCTTTTTCCTCTTCTTTGTTGCTCAGTGTATGTTTTGAGAAACCATTTCAGATAAATGTTTCAGCACTACAGCTGTTTTTTTTTCGTTTGGCTTCTTTGTTATTTCAAAAACACCCTAAAATTGCTTTGTCAAAACCCCAGAGCCCACAAGTTAGCATTTTAACTTATTTCAGTACATAAGAGCCCCTTTTCACTCCACTCTGGCCCCTTTTTTTGCTGTCAAAACAAAGATAATGCAGTCTGTTCAGTGATAATGTACAGATTAATTTGTTTGGTTCAACTGAGGTCAGCCATCTGCTGAAAATGTGATGTAAATTAATATCGTTCTTGTTTTCAGGGGTTTTTCCTGACTGTGTCGCCAGAGTCAATCCTAAAAGTGGCAAAGCATGCCTCAGAAAACAACAAGATCTTCTGCATGAACCTCTCAGCACCTTTCATCAGCCAGTTATTCAGAGAGCCCCTGATGAAGGTCATGCCTTACGTCGACATCTTGTTTGGCAACGAGACGGTAAGTGAAACGAGACATGAGCTCAGACATCTTCATCCCAGATATGCTGTTTGCTAACACATTGTTTTGATTAAGATGTACGGTACATGTGTTTCTTTTTGTGTTTATATTTATCTCCACAAAGCTGATTATATTGTCAATCGTGTTTGTCTATTTTTGTTTTCTTGGGAATTAAGTTAGATATTTCTCAAACCTGTTTGGCGAAGAAACAAGTGATCTGTTCTGGTCCGATAGCACCATGTGGCTAAATACTAAACACTCTGTCTTTTCTCATCACTCAAAGGTCGGAATAGAAGCCAAATCCCTTTTTTTTAAAAAGTTTCTCATCCAAGACAAGTCAGTTAGTTAAGAAATGTCTATTTCTGCCGGGAAATATGTTGCAGCATCAATTTTCAACATAACAGATAACATTTTTTGTGGTTTTTATTTTTGTAGCCATGTTAGCGATGAGGTACTAAAATGGCAGTGTCAGTCTGATGGTTGGCTAGTAGATCTGTTTAACAGTTAGATCCAGGCTGAAATATCGTAACAGCTAAAAACTTCAAGATTTAGGTTCACTCAAGAAAAACAATCAGGACTGCCGTCGGCCAGTCAGCATGTAATGCTATGCCCCCTGGAGGGGAACAGAGCCACTGCAAGGGGGGCATGAATGACCAGGGGAGAAATATGAAATCAATGAACATGATTTGTGTGGGAAATAAAATACTTTGTTGATGCAACTGAGCAAACCGTTGTTTAACAAAAAGTCAGGATTTTTTTTAATAGTTACATTCAAATTATTGCTAACGACTGATAAAAAATTGTGGAATGAGGAGAGGGAAAATTTTTAGCTTCTGAAGGAGGAAAATGACAAAAAAGGTCTGCGAACCACTGATTTAATGTGTGTGCAGATGCAAAAACTCTTAACTAGGATGTAGATTTAATACTTGTTAATATTTTATTAATCAAAAATCACCCTGTCTTCTTTGAGGTATGTGTTCTATTGGTGCCTTAGAGTTTAACACTGTATCCTCTCAACTGGTTTAAAGCATCAATCAAAATGCCATGTCCACTGTTTCATTCCACTCATTGCTGTCATTTCTCCTCAGTATTCATTTAACTTCTCACTTATCACTGCCCCATAAAGAGATGAATAAGAATTAGCCCTGTAATCATTCATCTCAGTCGCGTCACTGTCTCATGCCAGTTGATCCATTGATTTTTCTTGGCTCTGTGGCAGCGAGTAGCTGGTTGGAGGTCAAGCTGTGGTCACAGACCGTGGCGCTGCTGGGAAGTATCCTCTAACAGGCCAGCTGAGCTTGACTCAGAGGCTTGCTGGACAAACCTGCACCTTCGGGGAGGAGAAGGGGGGGAGTTGATAATCACTGGACTGAACTCACTACCCCACTGCTAAAGCTACTAAACAGAGCCCTGTCTTTGGGTTAGAGATGGGGTCCACAGACCGGGACAGAAATGGAAGAAACTACTCAGCATTTGAGGATTTATTGCTGTTGCTGACTTCAGCATTTTCCCCCCTTTCTCTTCTCTCTCTCTACATAAGACCTCCCTTTTACATATGCACCCCTCTCTCACTCCCTAATTGCTGTGAGGAACGATTCTGTCTCCTAAAACCACGGTGTACGTTTTTGCAAGCGTTGTGTGTTTTCGGGTGGGTGGTACTGTAACTGTTTGCATAAGAAGTTTGTTCACACCTCCAGTCATTACAGTTAAAATGACTCTGGATAATTGCAATGCATGTTTGTTGAAGGAGATTATCTTTTGGAGTCTCTGTCAGGGCTTGCTCTTCGAGATTGAACCCAGCTAAGACTGCCAAAATAAGAGATTCAGTGGGAAACAGAGCAGATATTCACTACTCGGCTGCCTCAAGCAGTGAGGTCTTCCAGGGTCTATATAGGACTAATGCTTGTCCAGAGTGTTTTGACTCCTTTTGGCCTCTCTCTGTGTTGGCTGCTGGGAGGAGGGAGCAGGGAATGACTGCTCATACAGTGGAGCCCCAGACCTCCCATTGTGCACAAGCCAGACAAGGTTGGCGGTCATGCAGTGGTGCATGGTGAGTGACAGGCAGCAGGGCTGCCCCGTCCACACTCGCCCATCCAGCCCCCTGGCCGTCCTCTAACCCTAACTTCCACCCCCCAAAGTGATGGATCAGCCTCAGCACATGATGCTTTCATAACAAGTCAGTGACAGTCAGGATCATGCAGACTGACTCCTGTAGCCTTGCAGAATATGCCATAAGGGAAGGCTAATGTGTCTGCCTGTCTCTGCCTCCCTCTCCCACACTTACTGAGTCACCACACAGAGCTGTGCAGACTTGGGGGAATATGTTTAAAGCAGCTTTAAGATCTCATGCTTTAAAAGTGACTAATAATAATTTTGAGCGAGAGAAGTTTTTGAAAATCGAGTGCTGCGTTATTGTCAAGACTGGGATCTTATTTCGGTCGGATCACAGTTCCCTTTTGATCGTTTTAAAACAGTCCTGCCACACAACAGGCTCCCAAAAACAAAAAAGTCAATAACCCCTGTTTCTTCTCTTGTTTTTTTCCTGCCTCTGATGTCGAAATGTGTCTGTGTTTCTGACTGAGTCTACCCTTGGTAATTCTGCTGTAACTCGATCCTGCTGGTACTTGTTTGAAACCTGGCATCAGCAGGCCCTCCCTGGCCTATCGGCAGCCTCGTACTTATATAACAGTCTCCCATCCATCCTGTAATTACTGCCTTTTTGGGGCATAGTGTAGTGTCTGTTCCTTCGCTGGCAGGGGAGTGGGGTGGGGGGGGGAGTGGACAGGCTAGCAAAGCCGTTTCTGCGTCGCCAGGGCCTCTGAGATGGTGCCGACGGAGGCACATAGACATCAAACGCTACTTCACTTAATTGGCAAACATGTCGTGTGATAACCTGGGAAAAGCATGGGCCTAATTGAGTCCTCCTGTGCTGTCCTTCTGTGACTACCTGACATGGAACCCAGGGCATTACATTTCCCTCCATTTAATGGCTGCAGTTAATTAGGCCCGAATGAGGGAATCATTACCGCTGGAAAAACCACATGCCAGTGGATTCGCCGATAAAATTAGCCACAATTTGCTTTTGCTATTTGAGCATAAGAGATAAACCACACAATGGGGAGGAAGGATTGGACCATTACTGGCGGATTTGTATTGTGGAATTTTAGACGTATCATAGACAAATGGAACGATTAATCAAGACTGAATTAATCACCCTGACTGATGTTTTTTTTTTTTTTTAAAGCCTGGATTCATGCCTTTTTTTTAGTTTAAATCATATCATGCGCTTGAGCTCGTATGTTTTTTTTTATCTGTACAAAATGGTTTTAAACGTGCTTTCTTAATAAAATGGCACCGCAGATGAGGAGCTTAGTTTTTTTGCCCCACAGTCAATACCCAACAACCTTCTCGCTCCTCTGCCATTACCATTATAAACCACCCCCACACAGGAGCTCTTCATGCCTTCTCCATTGCTGTCCAATGCGTTCTGCAGCTTCACACTCAGAGGGAGCTTATTTTTATGGGTCCCAGCCCCGTCTTCCAAACGAGAGACAGCCATTGTAATTGAATACTCGATAGGTGAGCCATTTAACAAAAGTGGAAATGGCATTCGGCTATGTATTAATGTGCTTTGCTGAGGCAAAAGGAGCCATCATCATTTCAGTGTTCAAGCTGTTTTAAAAGAGCATTTAGCCTGCCATCTCTCCAGGCCATGAGAGCAAAATGACACGGATTTCTTCTTCCTCTGTACTTTGTGTGAATGTTCCTCGCCTAATATTTTGTATGGTTATCTCGCTTATTTTCCCATCCATTCCTCAGCACCTCTCCCTGATCTAGGTGGAGGGATACAAACAGCTCTACAGAAGGTTACTGTCATGAAAAGCCCCTCAGGCGTTTTGGCTCTCAGCCCTGTTTTTCTCCATCTGCATGCAGTGTGTGTGGGGTGGTGGGGGCTCTAATGATTTTTCCAGGACAGGCTGAAGTGGGTGTATAAGTGTATATATATGCGCGCCTGAGAGTTTGTGTGGATGGACCAAAAAAAGGCAGGCGGAGGAGCTGCACGGGCAATATGGCGTCATTTCTTAACATCCCTCCAGATTCGTCATTTAGCTTTGTTTGTTTGATAGACTGCTTGGAAGCGTTATCTTCCTGGCGAGGCTATTTATCGCCTCCGTGACGTATGCAGGACCGTGGAAGTGCATGCTCTCTGCTGTCAGTATGTGTGGATGAAGGCAGGTTCACTAAGGGCCCCTTAGGGTATGAGGGGTATTCTCACACTAAAAAGAAAAGGGGAAAAAAAAAATTGGAGACAGAATTTCCCCTTGACAGCTCACCCACAGCGGACTCAAGATGTACGACTCAACGGTAGCTGGGGGAAAATATCCCGTCTCACTGCCTAAAACAAAGAGATGTGAGAGCCCGATTAGCGTATTACCGAAGCAGCTTTCCTTTTAGGCTCTTCTCGCTCTCTTCCTGTCAGAGCTGTCTGCAGAGAGCGGCGAAGAACATGAGACATTAACCTCCATGTGTTTATTCACAAGGCCCCACAGGCCAACTGGGAGGATGAACACAGAACCATCTCTAAAGCTAGCGAAGCGGAACAATCACAATGTGTCATTGGAGGAAAAGACATGAAGTATTAGCTGCTGCTCTCCTTTGTGTCTTTCACAGCTGAATTTTAATTGAATGTGCTATTTCTGTGATGAGTCACATGCCTTCCGTTCAGCGCCAGAGTACATTGACCTTCAGTGTGACGTACAGTCAGTGAGTTGTATGATGAGTCATCGCGCAGATTAGCTGTGATGATTTGCTAAATGCGAAAGCTGCCTTTTTTATTTCTGTTTTTAATATTTATAGTTTTTGCTGAATTTAAAAAGGCTGAAAAGAAGATATATATATATATATAAAATTTATACGATGCAAACTGTTTATTTTTTTGAGACTCTTATTTAATCACTCATTAGCTGATCTGCTTAAAAACTCATTAACATATGACAACCACTGACGAGTAGATGCAAATATCATGGTTTGACTTTAAAGACTAATTATGCTGACTTTAAGTTTCCAAGATAGTCTCAAGATAGTCGCCTCACATACCGAATTTTTCCTTAAACATCACAAAGACTCAATTTACACCCACTGCTTTAACCTTTACTTTGGAAAAAAAAACTAAAGTACTTCTAATAATAATACTGCTACCGGAACAAAAAAGTACTATTTTACTCAAAGCTCAGTGGAATAAAAATAACTGCAGTAGCGGTGTAACCCTTCATTGATCTGGATCGATATATTGATTTAATGATCAATGATCCAAAATGAACACCTGTCATCTTAAAATGCCCATTACACACCTGTCGTACTGTTCCCAACCGTGTGCACAGTATATAAATTGTCAGCTAATATTAGTTATCTGTCCTGACGTCCATTTTAATTTTTTTTTATTTAAAGGTAAAAACAATTCCCACAACTTAACTAAATTGAGTTACTTTTACACATATTATATGATGTCTTCTCATATTACATTTTGCTCACTTAAAAATCACATTGTGGTGGGCTTTGTGATATCAGCAAATATCCTGTCATTTGCAAAGAATTGTTATGATATGTTGTGATTTACAACCTTACATTTTAGCGAGAGATTGCATTTACAACTTGAACTTTAAAAAAAAAACAGGAAAAGCATTGCAGTTGCAGCTGTGTTTACTTCTTGTTGTGAAACAAGTAAAATGTTTGACTTGCTAAAAATACACTCTGACAGTAGCACAGATAAAGTGACAAAGTCAGCAAACTGACTCGCTTATATTGGTTATGATGGAATATTTCTATAAAGTATACTATAATATTAGCCAACATCAGCATTTACAGCTATTGATCATCCAAAAGTGAGATGGAAGTAGCAAAAGTGTATTGAATTGAACAGTGGTGCATTTTCTTGCTGTTGAATTTTAACATCTCATATGTAGGAGGAAGACGGTGTTATTTCTTTCAAAAGTTACACAGTCTCACTTTAAAAGGTCACAAGCCAAAAAATGTTGGAAACCACTTAACTAGATCAAATGATGTGTCACTACAATATACTGCAACTGCTACAATTAAACCATCAGCCCTTTTCCTGTGTGCATACTGGCAGCGAGAGGAGTCAGTACAGAAGAAGAAAGCGCTCTCCAACATTCCTCTGTTTTTCCTGGCCTGTCTGTTTGCAAGTAATAGTACTTTGGGAGCCAGCATGGCTCCACCAGTGGAGTCCGACTAACCACTGTAATTGTGCCGTGCCGAAGCCGCCTTCCTCAACCCTGGGATTGAACCATGAAATATTCGAAAATGCCAGGGTTAAGAGAGGGGGGTCTTTGGCAGTGCAACGTGAAATGTGAGACCATAGAGCATCTTTAACAAGGAGGCGGATAGAAAGCCAGCCAGCCTGCCAGTCGGGCAGCCAGGGCACACGGTGCAGTCCTCTGAAGGAGAATAATTATGGATGTAAGAGGAGATATTGCGCTGGGAGCAGATCAATGGTGCCCACGTTCTGCTGGCGCTGAGGCCAGTGTATTTCTGTCACAGCAGGAGAGAGTGCAGGATATCAGCTTGTTGCTGGAGGGACTCACAGAAGTTTGCACACCGGCGGGCTTCCCAGATAGCCTCGAAACCCTCATGCACCCCCCACCCCCCCCCTTTCCCCAATCTCCAATCCTCTTATCCACACAGAGTTGGCGGGAGGATTGGCCTATGTCTACTCATGATTGTATTCCCACAGTCCAGGCTATGCAGTCATGTTTTCCAGTGTCATCTCCTCATGGTTGGAAAATTTTGGATAAGAACATGACAAAGACACGGCCAACAATAGTAACATACCCACTCATAATACAAAATTTATTTGCCCCATGCCGTGGATAATGAAACCTTATTATTTTGGAAATGTTGCTCAGCTCAATCTGCCTGTTGCTTCCACTTAAACTGAATGAGATGATTCTTTTTTCCAATTTATTGTGTTTTTTTTACTGCATCATGCCAGGTACTTCCTTCGAGAAGAGCCATTTGGATATTTCTCTCTCCTTGCAACCATTATGTCAGCTGTGTTTATAAATATGAAATGATTTAGCCTCCTTGTTGACGGGCCTTTGCCCTCCATGCAGCTTTTCATCTGGCAAAAGACCATCTAATGCCATAAAACAACGGACATCATCTCAATTTTCGTATGGCCAGTTGATTCAGACAAAGCTCTCATGTCCCTTGTGCACACAAATGGTTTAAATTATCCTGAGAGCTTTTTTTTCCTCCCTGGATTTTCATTGTCTGAAGCATGCAAGTCCCTCCAGAGCAGATCTTTGTTTCTCATTAGGAGGTAAATAGAGCAGGCCAAATGCTCATATGTTTATTATACACTGGAGTACACGGTCACTGTTCTCAACCGTTTACAGCAGAAAAAGGCTGTTTGCTTTCTTTACCTTTGTTTGCAGTGCCTGCAACCAAATGTCTGTTGAATTTACTGGAAAATAAGCTGAGAAATGATGAAGTCAGGTTCAACCTCATCAAACATTTTTGTAGCACACTTTTCAACAAGACCGCTTCTTACCCAGAGTGAAAAATAAATGCAAATTTTGATCATTATCACAATTCACAGGTTTTTATATTGAAGCAAAGTTTGCACAAAGTAAAACATTGGTAAAATTATCAAATATTCATGCATATTTGAACACAAAACTGGAGAATAACCATAGTGGATTGCATTAACATGGCAGAAAAAAAATTTAAACAATGAACCACAACGGAAAAGTCTGTTTTATTGTATTTCATGTGTCAAAAATGTTAAATACTTGTGACTGCATGAACTAAAATCAAAGTTTAAGTTAGAAAGACCACCTTTATCTAAAGATGGAGTGTAGTTTGAAGTCAAAAGGTTACCTTATCTGGTTGATCAGGACTGTGTAGATGTGTTTTGATCAGATTTGACTCACTCACTTACTCACTGCCTCACAACATAAGCAAACAACTCAAGTGTTGTGGATTCTTGTGTTCCTTTCCAATTGGTGCATGGAAATTTCAACATCGCCTTTTTCTGTCCGCCTAAAACCAAAGAGAGCAGCAAAGGTAAAATACAAGTACATAAATCTTTCATGTGAAATAATCAGCATTGTTAAAAAAAAAAAAAGTTTTCAAGGTCTCCAACAGCAGCTTATTACCAGAGGGCATTTAGAGAACTTACTGTCCACAAGTGCTAAACAATTCCCTTACTTGCTGCTGCACCCAAACACATAATTTCTGTTAATTAAATGTTATAATAAATTGATGTATTGACCCTGGAAATGTGCCCCAAAGAGCTGGTATCAAGATTGAAATTCAGTTGCCTTCATATGTATGACTAAGAAGCAGTAATCCTCTAACTGTGGAAGTCCTGGATCCTGAAAAATTCAGTCAGATGGACCTTGACCAAACAAACTTCCAGACAATCAATAAAACTTACTGAAACAAAGTATAAAACTCAACTTGAGAACAAAATGAGTTCTGAGTTTGTTCTTGCGGCTAACATGTTCCCAATAAAGTAAATTGAGGTAAATTTAAAGGCTCTAACTGCATTTGCTTGATCACCTTTTGCCCTCAGTGCAGAGTCGAACTATAAAGAGAGATGAGATCTGTTGAATCAAGACTTTTGTGTCTGCAATACAAATAAAACCAGTTCTGTTGGGCATTTAAATGTAATGAGGGTTGTAAGAACTAGATAAAAGCCGCTGCATTAGTTCTGCTTGTTTAGCCGACCCGTTCATCTGCCATTTTTCTTTTATCCAGTGTCATTCCCTGAGAGATAGCCAGTCTCTGGCAGTCTGACGTTGTGCACTGACCCCTTGTTAGAGCCCAGAGGTGAGATGTGTGATAGAGGCCCTCGGTGCTGATAAGGCCATCAGGCTGATAACTAACTCCCCCCAGTACAAAGCTGCTACCGCCGCTGCCCCGGCTTCCATTAGCCCCAACAGACAGGCTGAATGCCTGCCTGGCTGTTCCCTCCCGCTATATCTGAGGTTACATCCTCTGTTCTGAGCCCCTTATGCAAACCCTGCTTTCCCATGCTGAGATTGCTATCAGCAGAGATATTTATGTACTGCACATGTTTCAGATTGTTTAACCTTTGGACTTGTGCTGTAGGTGCTGCTGCTGTCCCTGTGGGCTTACTAAGAGACCTCTCTCCTGCCCCTGTAGGCAGGCCGAGATAGATGGGAACAGAGGCTGTTACTAGAGGTGTGTAATGGACTGGCAGGCAAGGGCACTGTTGAAAATTGGTCACATGAAAGCCTAGGTCAACCCTGCACTTGCTTTCAAGTTTGGACAAATCTAATCCAAATGGGCTCTAAGAAAAATGATAGCCAGAATTTTTTTTTTCACAACTATGGTTCAATTTTCAGTACTTTTTAATGCATATGCATAAATTAACATTGCTAAATCTGAGGGAAAATGCACACCCAGTGTTACCAAGAACTTGTAATCAATCATGCTCTTTGCCAGAGATGAAGTAAACAGAGGTTCATTTTGAGGCAAAATTGTTGGAGATGTCCTCGTCAAATCCTTGAGTTCTTGAGAGTTTAATAAATATTTGCATTTAACCAACCTTGATGCCCAAACTGACAATTGATATCTGGTGCATCAAAGAGATTTTACACATTCAATCACTCATGTTTTTCTCTGGTATGCAATTGAAATTTTAGACTGTCCAACCTTGAGAGCCTGCAACTCCAATCGGTTGAAATGGACAAAACGCAATAAAAAATCAGATTTTTATTGACCTTACTCTAGTCCATTCAAATATTTCTGGATCAGTTCTGAATCCTGGTGGGTGTCTAAATCTTGTCCTACACAATAAGACTGGTTAAAAATATCAGAGTAATATTAAAAAACTATGTTTTCATAAATAGAGTTAATCGGTCATTAAAACATTCGGTTTTAATACAGACTAACTGTAAGTGTTCATTCTGTAGCTGTAGGATGTAGGAAGCAATACAAAAAAATACATATCATTCTAAATGAGACTGAATCAATAACAGTTCAGCAGATATTCTATTTTAATTTATTTGGATTGTGGGCAAACTAACATGATGGAGACATCCTATTTTTCAGTTCTCAGCAGGAGTGGCATTGCCCGTAAGAGCAGTGCATTATTTAATGAACAGTTCCTGTGGTGAGCAGGGAGTTTTGACAGAAGTTCAAAATTAATACCATCTTATGCTCCGTAGAAGGTATTGCAAACGTAAATGCTCTATCTTACAACAACACACCATCTGGTTAACAGTGGAGGAAGTTGTAAAAAGTACACAGAGAAAAAATAATTGAGTTATTTATAAAAAAAAATGTTTTTTTAAATTCCAGAAAGTGTTTATGTGTGTGTGTGCCTTTTCACAACTTTACTTTAAGGCGGGAGAGGAACACTGATAAGAAGACAAATTTAAGATAATGCATTTGGGAGTTCTGGCTTGGAATCAGACTAAACTGTCTGTGCACTGCGGATGTAAATCTGTCAGTTACGGAAAAACTGACTCGCAGATTGAACCTGTACAATCGCACCCGAATGTAAGAAAATAACTAGGTAGAGATGAAACATGCTACTTAATGGCTCAGTAAAAACGTAAGTGAAATGCCATCAGTTGTTGTTGAGTAAATTCCCAGAGGCAGTAAAAGCGGCTCTTGCCTCTCTGGAGTGTGTTGCTCAGTGTGTGTTTACCCTCATGTTTGTGGCATGTCATGCTTGAGCAGGATTGCTGCATTCCCCCAGGAGCTACAGGAGGGCTCGGCACAGGTGATTTATTCCTCCTAATCTGTCCTGCACAGTAGCAGGCGGCCCCCTTTCTCTCCACCCAGCATGAGTGAGATTCTATCAGCTAGCATGATTATATTATCAACCCACATATCTCCGAGGTGGCAGCATCCTGTTCAGCAGCACCTGGACTCGTGCTGGGGGCTGACGTCCTGACATCCAGGCGGAGTCGTGTTTGTGACCCAGGGGCCAAGTCAAGGGCACTAACAATCCCCACCTATGCCATTGCCTTGATTAGTTATTCATTCTCCACCCCCCCCCACCCACCAGTCTGTAATGTATGCTGTAGTAATCCTGCTGGAATCGCTTGAGTTGAATGCCAGATGTTGTTTTTACTGGGCATTTATGGGAGCCGTCTGACTCGCCTCAGTGATGTCTTAAGCTTACATGCGGGGGAATGAGGAAAATATGTCCTATGTCATTGCTGTATATATCTGTAAATAGTGATAATTGTCAGAATTATTTGTGATGTCATGACCCAGTCATGCTCGGTTTGGTTTAAAGGGCGTCTACATTAAGTGATCTGTCATTTCCAGCTGATCCGTCCAGACCCGATAATCTATTTTCCTTTTAGTTTGCACATTTTGATGACTATGCCAGTTCGGCATATTTTCCGACCCGATCATATTGTTTTTCAAGCTAATTCTACAATTATGAAAGTCAGCTCTCCATAAAATGGTTGTAGGCTTAAGGCTCTGAGCTCTTATTGAAATGCCAAGAAGGGAAGAAGAAAACAAGGGTGTTGTTGTAAATAACTTGTCAGGGCTATACCCTCCTCAGTATCTCACCCCCTCTTCACACAATGTCAAATACAATTCAATTTCTGCCTCAGCATCAGCTTAGGCTAACACGGTCAAGCAAATGCCTATTTTCTGGATGGCCTGGGGGAGTTACGCGTTTCAGCTTATCAACTTTTATTAACCTTAGCACACTGAGGTTTGCTCTTTGATTTAGATTCTTTGGGAAACACTGAAATTGGATTTTTTTTCTTTTGCCACGTTTTTTCAAGTCTCCCTCTTGTTGTGACATATGCTCAACAACTTGTTACAAAGATGAGAAATCAGTGAAAGCTTGCTTTGGTTTGATGCTTGGATTTTTTTATGATGAAGTTATTAGTTTCTCTAGTTTTATCTATTTCTTTTATTTCCTCATTGACCATTATAGTTTAAGAGCCAGCATGCGTACATTAAGTAGAAATATGTGTTACAGGATTCAGAGTGGTAGACGGAGCAATAGATTTTAAGGAGTTTCTTATTAATGTTTTAATGGGTTTTTTTATTAATGATAAAGATATAAATGATCAGTGGTCCTCTAACTGGCTTTAACTCATATGTTATTTATGTCAGTTGGTTACGAAAATTTTAAGCATCTGTAATTCAATATTTTCGTCAATAGATCACATGACTACTTGAATGTAAAGAGGTCACTTGTCATGATGAAGCAGCAAAACTCTGTTGCCTGACTCTGCAGTTCCCTTCAGTTCAACAGAGCTGTAAAATCTTTTTTTAGCTGAGCTGCAACTTTACTTTTTTGTTTCACTCTCACAGCTCTGATGTGACGTCTTTGGCTGCAACAAGCAGTCATTTGAAATGACAAAGCTCCAAAAAAACACTGTAGGCTACCTATTTAGCACTAAACCGCAGATTCAGAAACAGTTAGCAACCAGCTGGTGATTATAGTGCAGCATTTAGCAGCCAAGAGCCCTTTTGTTCTCCATATGATGGTAGAGACCAAAAACAGAGCTAAAAGGAAAGTGAATACACTCACCAGGTGCACAGAAAGTAGGCTCCAATTATGCTAATGTTGCTATCCATTTAAACTTTAGAAATTCCTCAAACTCAAGTAAAACAATTTTTAGAAAGGTTTTTGCTTCTAGAACACTGAATGCCCACTTTGCCCCTCTATTAGACAAAGACTGATTATGACCTGAGCAATTTAGCTTGATTAAAATAGAGAATATTATGTCTATAGAGCATTGATATCTTATCACACAATACCCACATATTGTAGTTGCACATGCAGTTTCTGAACCAGGCCCTGCTAGGCCCCTGTCACATACATACAGTTTCAGGGAAAACAAAGTGTGAAAACTGCCCTTTGCATGAAGTGTGTATTTCCTCCTTCATTTTGCTTGGCAAGATATTGTAGACTCCCGCCCCCCTGACTAGGCTCTGGATTATTAGCTTAAGCTCTCTAAAAATATCCCTTTGACTGTTTAAGCCTCTGACAGCAGCAACATCTCACACATTCTGATAGCTTTATACTAACTATGGCTGCAGAGGGCTCATGCACTCAGCCCGCCTTGTTATCTTTTACCTTGTTTGCCCGAGGAGCAGAGGGAGGAGAACTTGCGGACCCCTGAAATCTGCAACAGTCCTTTCTCCTTCGGAATCAGACTCGGAGCGGATCATCAAAGGCGAGCGTGCAATCACAGCAATCTCCAAACAAACGAGATGCTTTTTTGAGCACGAGAGGATTTTGCCCAGATGTCACTCGAAGCACTTGTCATTGTTGCGACAGCTGTAGAAGCACATGGACTGTCATTTGAAAAG
The DNA here is from genome assembly GCA_029783725.1 of Acanthurus tractus. Classification (NCBI taxonomy): domain Eukaryota; kingdom Metazoa; phylum Chordata; class Actinopteri; order Acanthuriformes; family Acanthuridae; genus Acanthurus; species Acanthurus tractus. Next base: position 7,775,168 of record JAQNCA010000017.1, on the reverse strand, counting down.
CATCTACTGAAACATACCAAAACAACACAAATGTGAAACATACACAACCTGAAACATAGGATTTTTGAATATTAATGCTGTAAGCACATTAAGGATTTGTGACTTTTATTGCCTAACGTTTCAGTTTTATTGGCTTGCCTATGTAGTCCTAGTAATTGCATATTTACCACCACAGAGTATTTATCATACCAATATATGAGGTTTAGCTGAGCTTATACAACCAAATATTTTTGATGTTGGCATTCATAAGAGCTCATAGAAATTAATAAATTCCTGAAAGGGATTACACTATGCACATGTGGCTCATAGACATAGCTTCAATTATCTTTTCTTCTAACACCCACACTCTCTCGAAAGGCTTTTCTCACAAATATTATAGCTGCTAACTAGAGAGAGACCGAGGGTGAGATAGAGGCATGTGCCGCTCAGCAGCAACATTGTTTTTCTTGCCTTCATTCATGTGTCTCTTAAATGCTCTGAGATGAAATATCACTGTTTTGACAAGACGTTTTCCAAGATGCTCGTGTCCCTGCGAGATGCCTCATCCTGGTCGGTGATGGAACGTTCCTCGGGAAAAAAGTCAATATGTGGCTGTAAATAAATGAAAACAAATGTGAGACCTAAGCCCTCAGTAGATTGAAAAGACAAAGGAGGGAAGAAAAGACTCCTCACCTTTAGTCATTATAAAACTGCTTCTTGGCTACAGAAGCTAATTGACTAGCCTCTCAACCTCTGTGTGTGTTGGAGTGTAAGCATGTGTGTCTGTGTGTATGTATGTGTGCGTGTAGGGGGGTGATGAATTGACATATTGCTGGCGCTGTGATTTTGATCCAAGGCAGAGAGCCATGAGGCTTTTCTCCAGGGACCAGTAACCTTATTGTTCCATGTCATCTCCTCCCCTTCTGTTTGAGGACCAGGTTGTCAACCTCTCCCCAAGGTCACGCAAACACCAGCCCCCCTTCTGCAGATAATTGGATTATTTAGAATCATAGCATCAACTTATTGCCCCGTCTGGGGTCAAAAGTGAATTTAGTGCACGAGGTTGTCTGTCATGATTTGTGGCATCGTTCTGACCTGACAAGAAACAACTTCTGTCACCTGATAAAGGACCATACCAGTAGTTTTGCACATTTTGGCCTCCTTAGCACATATTACAAATTGAACATCACGTATTGCACACCATGCTGAGGTGTTGTAGATTTTTTGGATGTGTTTTCTTTTATTTCTGTACAGTGTTAGAAAAATATTTTGCAAAATGAAAAACACTAATATGGTTACTTTTCTGCATTTAAATTATGTAAATAAAGGCATCCGTTGATTTCTATTTTTCTAAGTATGTAAAACAATCTGGAGACTTGAAACATTTGCTAAGTTTTAGCCCTTGCAAATTATGTATAATTTGCATTTGTTGGCAGTTTGTTGTACGGTAAGCTTGGATATGTTTTTCTGTCAAGCTGTTGGTTTCCATTTATTTTCATTCAATATGAAAATCAAATGGAAAACTCTTGAAACTTAAAATTTTTGAGCTGTGTCATCTGGTCCATCAGTTAAATTAAACCGTAATGCTTTTTCTTTGCAAATGATAATCAAAGCAGCTCTGCCAAAAATGCAAATAATGCAAACTTAATGTTATTATGATAGATTATAAAAGTCAAGTTTAAAGAGTCTGCGAATGCATTTTTAATAATACATGTAAATTAATGTAAACTAATGGCTGCCTGAGGCGCAAGGTAACATGCATCCAAATAATTAAAACTTAAAAATAAAGCAACTCAAAACAAATTATAAGTGTTGAGTGACTGACAAAAAAACTAAAGAATAAATTTGACATTTAAGTATCAGTGTTACATGGTTTGTATTTTGGGACCAAATTCTTGCATTAACACTGTTATGGGCCTGTAAAGTGCACCTGTTAGCAGACTTAAGGAAACATATAGTGGGCGTTGAATGCCTACAGTGTTGGGGATTCCCACACATCAGCACATATTCATGGTTTCAGTGGTGGTTTCATGTCTGGAGGCTGACATGGTGTTATCTCATGCTGCTGTGGTAAGATGAGATGAAGCGGGGCTATAGATTAAATGGGTGGGCTGCATGCCTATTAAATCAGGAGCTGGCAGAGCAGCAACCAACTCAGGTTACTTATTCTCAAGTGACATGGCCACACATGTGAGGAGCGGAGGCAAGCGAGATGTCTTTACTTCACGTCTGGAGTGTGACATTCTGCTCTGTTTGTGACTCTGTAATTAACTGCTCATTTGTGTGTGCGTGTGTGTGTGTGTTTGTTTTTTTCTCTTCTAGGAGGCGGCCACATTTGCCAAAGAGCTGGGCTTTGAGGTGAGTTGACCGGCAATTGCACACTAAACAGATCCTAAAGGTTTATTTTTGCTGATAATGAAGTTCTTTTTGGACAGTGATTGATGTGCTATTATACTCTCCAGGCCTTGCAGCAGTTGCTATGGAAACCTGGCAGTCGTCATGGTTTCTTTGTTCAGCCAGCTCTCTGTTATGACGCACTCTGCTAGGTCTGCACCCAACATCGCCTACAGATGTTATTTATTGAATTTTGAAAAGCCTCTTGGGAAGCTGAGAAGTTGGGCATGGTTTCAAGCCTTTCTCTGCAGGCTTGGGGCTCATCAGGTTGCCTGGTTAAAAAGCCTCCTCATTATCTTCATTGCACTCAGGGATGATACTGTATGTCTTCCCTTCACTGCTTTAGCACTACACGGCACTGAAACACACTGTAGTCTTTTAATAACCAAATTACAGCCACCTGTGGTTTTAGATTATGGGAATGAAAATTACAGTGCTTGTTACTCCATAGAATGTACACTATGTGTTTTAAAGTGGGGCTGCCTCTTCAGAGTAAAATGAATGCTCCTTGGTCTAAATTTTGCTTGTATTTTGCATATTCCTAGCGCTGCTTTTTAAATGTGAAATCAAAAAACACAAATAGTCGGCGCGTGTGAGATTTTTTCAAATGGGCTCAGGTATTTTAAGTGCCTTCTCTCTTTCAAAGGTAGAGCTGCCTTGAATATGGCTCTGCACTGTGTGAATAATTGTCATCCAGAATCACTAACGGTGTGATCAACGTGACTGGAATAGAAATGCAATCCTGATGGCAGTGACAGGTTTTAGAGAGGAGAAAGGATGAAGGCAGGAAAGGGGGGATGTTGGCGGGGATGGAGGGGGGCCTCACATGAAAAAAAAAACACAAAGGGCAAAGTGTAGACTCTCCTAGTAGTTACAATTCTTTGACATTTTCCATGTCAACCTGATTTGCCAGAACACGCTGCGAAATTGCTTTGGATGAATGTGATTTCTCAGATTGCATCAGTGGTGTGTACTGTACTTACTGCATTTCTCGATGGTTCACAGTTGTCTTTTCTTCTCTTTTTTCCTTTTGTCACTTTGATGACAATTTTACTTGCCCCCGTGCTGCAGTTGTACACTGACAAGACTTCAAAAATTTTCAAAATATACACATTAGCCTCAAGAACTTTGTTTACTTAATAGAGGAAATTTAATATTCACATATAAACATTATTCTTGTTGTTAGTATAGTGCAGAATATAGTTAATCAATATATAAGGATTTTTTTTCAAACTAAATGTACAGGAAATACATATGTGTGTAAAAACATCTACAAAAGATAAATATTTCAAAATTCATTACTACTGACATCATCTGGAATATTATGATTATAGTAGTCGTAAATTGACATCCCCGTCAAATTTATTACACAAAAAGACACTTTGTTTTATAATTATTTTTTGGTTAATTGTACAATTGATCTGTAAAAAAAAGAGAAAAACTTAATGGAACAACTGCAGTTAAAAGCTGGGACTCTTTTACAGCCATTAAGTTGATTTTAATTCTGTTTAAATACAGTCAGGGGTCGGCACAGTGCCTCTTATGGATACAAATCCCTGATTTCAAAAGAGATGGAGCATTGTGGAAAACATCAATAAGAACAGAATGAAATCATTTGCTAACAAACCTCACTCCGTCCTTAGTGTGAACAGCTGAGACTCTCAAGGATGCCCGTTTCACACCCAGCGATGACACTATCACCTGTTACCAATGAACTTGTTTACCTGAAGAATGTTTCAAACAGATGCTATCAAACTTTCCACAACTTCTCATGTCTTTAGTTGCCCCTGTGTTACTGGCATTAAATTCAGAATACAAATATACTCACAAAAATCAATGAAGTTGATGAGATAAAACATTACATATACTGTCTTTATTCTGGTAAAAATAAGTATATGTCAAAATGATTATTCTATTCTATTTTATTTACATTTTGTGCAGTGTTTTGGGTATTTGAAATCAGGGTTTTAGCTGCTGTACTATAGTCAATATCTGACCCAAAACCACTGTGTGATGTAATTTAAATGTATTCTGAAACACTGTTATCATCATGTTATGGATGACAGCAGCACTGCTTTAGTGTAAATACAAAATAAAAAGCTTTTCCTCTCCATCACAGCAATCAGCAGATCTGAACACAGTCGCCTGATTGTGATCTGTTTCCTTTAAATGCTCAAAGAACATTCGGCATCGCAGCTCTAATTGAATCTCTCCCTGGCTGTGTTTCTCAAACAGCCTGCAGTGGAGATGATCACTTTCTCACTGGCTTCAACACAAAAACTCAATTTAGCACCGTTGTAAAACTTATATGTCACAGTTTGTTGATTTATGTTTGATAAATTGCCGCGCAGTGGTAAATATTGCCATTTGTCAGCAGTGAACTAAATTGACCATATTATTTGTCAGATCAATTGCTCTGCGCTCACATTTTTTTTCCTGCATTCTTTTGCTATAAGAACTTGTCAGGTAAGTTTTCCTGCCAAAAAAAAAAAAAAAAAAAATTCAGGAAGTTGTCTGTGTGACAATGTGTGTTAATGTGCGTGCAGCCCTTCACAACAGCCGTGATGCTTACCCTCCCACCTCTGGCTCTTAGAACCTTTTAGCTCCTAAACCTGAGTAGAGCGCCTTTTTTATGTCAGAGAACATAAAACCGAAGGGTGACAATGTGCCGAAGCCTTGTGCGGTTTTGCATTCAGTGTCTGGAGGAGTGCTTGTGGTTACATCCAGTCACAGTGACAAATTGCCTTTTTTTTTTCCCGCCATCGCCTGCTAACAGCCTCTGTATTAACCTCACCATTAGCACTTACTTAGAGTGTTACACCCATTTTTCCTCGGCCCAGGGTCTCCCTGGACCTCTCAGGGCTGATTAAAGGGCATTTGGGAAGCATTTAGAGGAGTAAAAGCTCATTGGTTTGAGTGAGCCAGTGTGGCTGGTGGTATTGGAGCCTATCTCTCTGATTACTCCCATAACTAGAGTATTTGCTCGCCCTGAAGGTGCTCGAGTGTTAGCTTTGATACAGATGCTAGAGGCGTCTACAATCCTTAATGCTAGCTCCTCGATGTGCTGCATTACGGAAAAGAGTCCACCCCACTGTGAGACGGCGATAAAGACATTCCACCTGCTCATAGTACATCATGATGAGTTAATAATAAAGTAGCACTGACAGGTGTAGGTTTTTTTATCCCTCTCATGATCAAAGGCAAGCACTCAGGAGAGTTCTGTCGTCTCCAGGCGAGAATATCCATTCTGTGCAGATGCTGAGGAGAGATGGCCTGTTTCAGGAGGAGAATGATACAGTACACGCACCACCTATCCCTTCAGCTCGCAGAAGTAGCTTTATCTGACAACAGCATATCTTTGCACGCTTATTTTCATCTCACCTAGGGAATATGACATTCTAATATTTTACGGCTCTCCTTTAACTGCATGGAAACATCATGGAGAGCTCCTATTGATCTTTCTTGAAGTGGTTTCATAGCCCATTTGGTTTCATTATCACTTGGTCCGTCTGCCAGGATCGGAAAACTCTGACCTCTCTCACTAGTCACACTAGTGATCTTTGATTAAACTCCCTCAGAAATTGCTCTACATGATGCATTCACTTAACTTCATGCTAACCGAGTAGTCTGCTGTTTTTTTTTACAGACAGATGACATCGCAGAGATTGCAAAAAGGGCCCAAAACCTTCCCAAGGACAACACAAAGAGACAGCGAGTGGTGGTTTTCACTCAGGGAAAGGACGACACCGTTGCAACCGTTGGTAGGCCATTTTTGTGTTCCCTTATTGTCTGCTTAACTACACATATTTCCACTAAAGTGCCACTTGAAGCAATCCCAACTTTGGCCCCTTTTGGACATCCTTACCCTTCACTTAAACCTCATATCTCAAAGCTGCACAACGCAGCCTTAAATAGATGGTAGATTGCTGACTGAAAAGAGCCGAGTGCCATCAGTAAATTTCTTTGAAGTTAACCTGCAATATTGACACCAGATGTTAAAAAAAAGAATGCTTGCACTACATTCTGTCATTTCAAAGCATAAAAGGAGTGTGGGGGATGCAGAGAGCAGGCATTGATTTGTGAAGTACTTCTAACTTTGTCTTGGACAGACTCCAGGCCAGTCCTCAGCAATTTTTAATGCTTCAACTCTTACATCCTGCCCTTTTTTTTCCTGCAAAATGCTGGCAGAGTGACCTTGAGGAGAGGGTTGAAAACGTTGGTCCACAAATCAATCCAATTTTCTTTGATTCAGTGCATATTTGGTGGAGGGACATTAAAAGGTAGTGTCATCATAACTGAGCAGGGGTTGCAGGTTTAAGCGCTGCTGGGAGAGATGATAGTTTCCGATTACTGCTCGGAGCCTTTGCCTTTGTTTGGAGCCACAGGGTGTCTCTCCTCGTTGCCCTTGCAGCTCAGACTAGTGCGCAGGGAGAGATGGCCTCAGGTAAAGACTCCAACATATCACTCATCACTGGGGACCGCAGAGAAGCACAGCTACAGCAGGGCTGTTAGTACTGCAGGACACTGCCTTCACATGTGTCCAGTGTTCTCAATTTCACACTGCTGGCAAGAGTATTTACCAGCTGAAGTGACAGTGTGTCACTGGTGGCATCATTAAACAATATGTTTTCTGTATATTCCACTGTGGCTAGTGTTCAGCTTCTCTCTACTGTCATTTTCGCCAGGATTCCCAACAGATAATCATCCTGCTCCAATCATTTTTATTTTATCAATATTTAAAATAAGTGAGAAATGTAAAAGGTGGCTTTCTGTGCATTTCTCATCAGCTTTGCAGAGGGTTTAAGCATCTTTTAAGTAATTCTTTTGGTTTTAGGATGACTTTACTATTTTGGTTCACTCTTATCAGTGTTGTCTTTAGGAGTAAAGCTCTGATAATCCCACTATAGCCAGAATGGCAGACAAACAGCAGACAGACACAGTAAGCTACTGCCTGGTGAACATTGCAGCTAAATAACCAGATATTTCCCTCAGGAGTTGGATGAGAACAAAAACAGAGATAAAGGGGAGTGAATATTTTACTTTGAAGCATCAGGTGCACAAGAATACCCTCTAAATTAATGCTAGTGTTGCTTTGTAACAGCTTGATGTTTAAATAAGATGATGTTACCATGTTTTTTTTTCTGTAATTAGTTATAAAGATGCGTAATATGGTTATATCACAGAATAAATGCCAATAATTTTACATTATATGTTCAAATATTCCAAACTTGTGCAACTTAGCATTCCAACGCACAAATTTGAACCGATGCTCAGTGCAGTGAACAGTTCTCCACTCCTGAGGGCAACACGCCGGCCACACTCATTTTCAAAGTAGAATTCCTGGAAGTACATTTCCTTTCATGCGAATTTGAAACGAAATCTTTAAGCAGAAGCCTGACAGTTAAAAAGAACAAGAATCCATCCATTGTGCTGGAGGTGATGGATAATTCCTGCCTGCACCTCTCATCGCTCCTGCATGAAGACTGAGCCGCGCACCGCTGTGAACTTTATATAAAATACATGATGAATGCAGGCGGGATGAAAGACAATGTGTTTCAGATGTCATCTACAAAGGCAAACATGATAAATGTCATTGACTGTGCTATCATTGCAGTGGAGCAGTTACAGTAGTTGGAGCAGCAGAAAAGCTGTGTGTGTGTGTGTGTGTGTGTGTGTGTGTGTGTGTGTGTGTGTGTGTGTGTGTGTGTGTGTGTGGAATAACGCTA
>JAQNCA010000017.1:7743865-7766969 GCA_029783725.1 Acanthurus tractus | reverse complement strand
TGTGTGTGTGTGTGTGTGTGTGTGTGTGTGTGTGTGTGTGTGTGTGTGTGTGTGTGTGTGTGTGTGGAATAACGCTATTCACGCCAGCCAAATAAATGTCAATGTAAAAAGAGAATTAAAGATTTTCATTTCCCAGAGGCGGCGCTCTAATAAACTTGATCTCTCATTTTGTTTGCAATTTGTCCTCCTGTCACGATTTGATCATTTGCCAGCCTCTGCATGTCATGTTAAACCATTTTATAGTGATTAAGGACGGGAGAATGCCTTCCCCCGTGGTATCATCCTCCAAAAAGAGATGTCAATTTGTTATTGTTCTTTTTTTTTCCTCCTGCCCTTCATTTAGAGCCTTTCATCACACCACCGCTTCAAACGTGCCTTTTAAGAGCTGTGAGCAGGGGAAATGGCCCTTTATTTAGCTGCCACTGACACTGCTGAACTACACTGGGCTTTTGCTTATACACCCATTAAAGCAGTAATTAAGATCATTGTGCCCTGAACCTTAACGGTGAGGAGATCTAATAAACGATCATTCAGCGGGGGTCGCCGCTCTAATCGCTGATAAGGACTTGATAAAGCCTGACTCGGCTCCTTGTGGAGGTTTAGGGCTCTCAAGGGGGCCAAGTAGACAGATTTCCACTTTGAAAAAAAGAGACCTGATCCATACATGTTAATCACTTGAGGTAGACTGGAGGATGAATACCGACTCGGAAGTAAAAAACTCTTTTCTTTTCTTTTTTATTAAGCAGGTTTATTTATCATTCTCCCCTCAAAGTTACAGTCAGTTAAAGACTGCAGAGTTATTGACCTGGTCTGATCTGAAACAGTTAAAAAGCAGGATGCTTATGGTCTCCATGATAGACGAAATCAATTAACATTCTGCTATGAGAGAGACCGCCTCTCTCTTCCCTTGGCATCTCACGCTGAAGTGTTTTCTTTCATGTCTCCCTGAAAGGATATTGGTTGGCGATGATCTTTTGCCTGTGGTTACAGTAATTACAGGCATATGTATGTTTTTTTTTTCCCTAACTCAATTGTGAACAAAGATGCTGGTTATGATAGGGAAACAGATTGAATGTCAACTTGCTCCTAACCTGTCGAGTTTGCCAAGAAAGCGGTAACGTTGTTTTCCTCTCCGGGGCTCAAAAGTTTGGCTAAAAAGCAAAAGGAAACGATCCAGAAGAAGAAAAAGAAGTATTGTTGGGAAAGTTTCTCACATAAAGATGTTTTACTTAAACCATGCTGAGTAGCTGTAGCTCCTGCCTTTTAACCAAATATTAATGTGTAATTCTCAGTCATTTAGCAGCTTGTGATTTAAAAATGATGTATTAATTGTTTAACTTGTGTAGATGAGACAGTGTGACAGGATCAAAGTCAATTCTAATGACCTGCCAACTATTTGATCAACCTGCTTTCTGTTAAAGCAACAATAGTGAGCGCTGGAACACAATCAAATGAAGCGTGTAATAATTTCAGAGTCAGAACAACGCTCCATATGCTCATTTTCTAATAAAGCCGAGGTCGTCTTATTTGCATGAACAGTCGCTTTTTCTTTTTTTCGTCCTTTTTTTTTTTTTTTTTTTACAGGAGAGCATTTCCTCAGTCAGTGTTGTGCTTTGAATTGGCATTGTTAAAAAGAATAGCCAATAATACAGGGCTTAATTGATACTCATTTCAAAGAGACGCCTGTTGAAAGAGTTTCTTAAGTTTAATCACCACCATTCACGAGTTGTAATGAGGGAATTATGAAGAGCGAATTAACAAAAGCACACAATTATAGCTTACTGGAAGGAAGTGTTCAAGTTCGTTCCACTTTTTTCTCAGTTTTTTTTTCCCCTCTGTTGCAAGTTACCTGTCAAAGCACAGCCATGCTACACTCCTACATATTCCCCGCTCAATCTGCTGCTCACTCATTTTAGTCGAACCAAACTCTAGGAACAAGAATGTGTAAGTGTTAAAGCACATTTTAAAAAGTGCAGCAGAGTTTTATTGATTGGAAAATAATGTTGCTGATCTCATTACACTGAAATGTGAAATGAGTTCAGCTTTGTGATGTTTTTTTTTTTTTTTAAATGTCCTATGAGCCAGTAACAACAGAGTCGGAGTGTTTTGGCAGGAGCTTTTTTTATTGCCATTTTTGCCAATTCGATCTTTGTTACAGATGGCTGGGGATTTGTTGGACTGTAACCTGAGCTACCATGTCAGTCAAATTTAATAATTTGAATCGATGAGGTTATGTGAACTTATCCAAAGCAGCAGAGTACAAAGTGCAGCTGTGTTGGTAGAAGGAAGAGAAATATTAAATGTCTGCTTGGTTGTGCTTTTAGAAACAATGCTAGAAAGGTCCTGTATGCAATCAACAACATCATGCCACCTACAGTGAAGTGATCAGTTAGAAATGTTAAAGGTACAAGCTTAAATGCTTTAATGCACCTGTTTAGCAGAGTTTTTGTGCTGTGATTTTTGGCCAAACAAGAAGAATTTACAGCAGCTCTTTAAAGGAAAGCATGTCAAATTTTAAAATTTGTATTATTTTATCATAAATCATCATCTAGGGTTCAAGGACAGAGACTGATGTATGTTGCTCAAGTTGTAAAACCCTTGAGTTGACCTAATTTTAAACAATACAGCATTGCTAGTAAATCTGTGGTACTGAGCCACACTAAATGCTAATGTCAACGTGCTAACATGCTACAATAACAGTGCAAACAATTTATATTAAGCAGGTATTGTTTACCATGCCTAAGTGTAGAGTGTTAGCATACAAACTATTGCTAATTAATACTAAATACAAATTAGAGCTAAGGCTGTTGGGAGAGAAAATAATTTTGCAACTATTGAGTCATTAGGCAAAGTGAGATTTTCACCTGATGGTGGCGCTAGAGCATCAACAAGTTTGTTAGAATTCAGTGTTTGGAAACCTGGAAATATTTCCTGTTTTATAAATGAGGCTAGATTTGTATGGAACATTAGTTAAAAAATGGTTCCAAATCCTAATTTTTTTAAGCAGAAAACAGCAGTAATTGCTAAAATTTGTCAAGATATGCTCATTCAGTCAAAGTTGCTAGCTTTGTAGAAAAAATGTAAACATTGGATAGATGGCAGCTTCTTGTAAGAATTGGTTATGTGAATTTAAAAAACAAATAAACATAAAAATTAGAGTCTTAAAGACAGTTTAAAGGGATTCTAATAAAAATCTAAACCTAGAACCAATAATTGCCACAACGTAGCAAAAGGTCTTAAGAGATTCAGATTTGTTCAGTGAGTTCTGACACCTCCGGATGTAGTGTTATCACAAAGATGAGCATCACTTCATGTGAGAAGTTACCTGTTAGCAAATTTCTAACAACACCTGACACCCGCACAAGGGAAAGTTGCCATTTTTTTTCACAGCCATGACATACTTACACGGTTATTTATATTTAATTTCTCTGATCTGATAAACAGCAGAGCATGTGCTGAACAAGTGCAGCAGCTTCATATTTTAAAGCATCCGGTTTAGAAACCACAAAGCGCATCGCATAAGCATGACCACATCTAACAACTTGAGTTTCTTAACTGTGTAATAACTGACAAACAGTAATTTATTGTCAGCACATTTTCCATAGCGGTTAATCGTTTCAAGAGGGAGGAGGATTCTTCATCTGTGGCATTAATTAAGCAAAGTCGTTATGCTGCTAATTAGCTGATCCTAAAAGGATTCTTGTTTTATTGTAATTTATTATCAAAGTGACAGTTGCCTGCTTTTCTTTAAAAAGAAAATGTGTCATTATGAAAATACAATCTATCTCTTCATCTAATACGTCTTCAGTAGCGGAAGCTGACCAATAATGCAGTCATATTTTGCTCTGTTATATGTCATTTTGAACCACAACTTGATGGAGTTGCTCCCACAGTTGGTGTGTTACAGTCATTTCCTTGACATCAAGTGCTGAGCGTGTGCTCAGCTGCAGGTTGTGTATCTCTTACCTCATAGGACGACAGAAACGCGTTCAAAAATTAATAAGGTCGGGTGTCTTATCTTCAGCGCAGATATTCGGTGAGCCGTTGTTAGATTAGCAGGGAGCCTCATTAAACAACTTTTTGTAGTTTTTTTTACTCATGTTCTTCCTAAACTCCAACCTTTCTTTGTCTAAATAAGAGGTCTGTCAGCCTCCTCGTGTTCCTTTTATCCACATGTCAGTCTTTTGTCTCCTGCACCTTTTTGAAGGTTCATGTTGGCACCAGAGCCCTCGGATTGTTTGAAGATTGTGTGCGTGGTTTAGATTGTTCTGACATAAGTTGCTGATTTAATGTCACTCTACACCTCCAGACTTTGTCATCTGGTAGGTTTTTGTTTCCCTCAAACCCCCCCCACCCCTCTCCTTTAAACTGGAAGTCTCTTTGAAGTGCATATGCTACTGATAATTGAAGCAATATAATCCACTGAAGATAATGAAGAGACCCTCATTTAATGGATTCCATTTTGAACTGAAACAATTTACAGTAAATGCTCATGCGTTGTTGTTAATTTATCAGAGCCCTCGTCTAAACCATTAGAGATGTTAAGAATTTTTGCATTTGATGATCTGTTGCTTGTAGACCTTTTACTCCAGCCAGTGCAGGACATAGACAGTTTAACATCCAATTCAACTAAGTTGTGTTGAAACAATGCTTAAATAAAACATTTGTGGACAGAAAAGAAAAATGCTCATAGCCAGTAAGATTTTTGTTATTCATCATGCATAAATGCCAGACTTTCACCAAAAACAGCTTCTCCAATGCTTGAATTTTGCAGCTTTTCTCTTTAAATCTTTACAAGTTGACTACTATTTTGGACTACTGGCTAAACAAAACAAACAAAATTTGTTTTAGGAAGTAGAAATGCAGGATAGTTATCTGTACTCATAATAATAAATTTTTACTATAAAGTAAAAGACAATAAAATTATTGCCAAAATAGAGGCTGATATAATAATAATAGGCTGATATGAAGCCAAATTGCTTTCATGACTTCATGAACTAAAAGTAGCACAGCTGTTACCCGAGTTTGTTTGAGACACAATAGTTTTTACCAAATTTTACTGCAGTCTTTTCAGTAGTTGTTTTAATTGCTAAAGTCAATAGCAAACATCAACTGGGGACTATGAATGTGAAGCAAAATAGTTAATATGACCAACTGAAAGAACAATATTGCAATCTAAAGCAGAACAGTCATCAGCAACCTTATGAGAAACTAACAAAATGAGGACAGTTGCTTTTAATGGTGACCATGACGGTGTGAAGTGAGGTTTCCTGTCCTATTTAGGCTTTTTTTCTTTTTGCTTTCACTTCCGTAATGTCTCGCTTTGAGTTCCTTAACTCTTACCCTTCACTAATTATTTAGTACACATGTACTGCAGTTCATAGCCTTCTTTTTTTATATGCTATTAATTAGCCATAAAACCAAATCATGTTGAGATGCTAAAATGAAATAACCAACTGTATCATATTATAACAAATCCTGCATGAAAAATGACCTTTGACTTTGTTCATATAAAGTTACAATCAAAGTTGTAGTTATCCAAAACTTGTTGATGGAAAATTGGTGTTCAACCTTAATTAACCGCCCTGCTGTGTCTTGACCGCAGGGGAGAAGGTGACCATGTTCCCAGTTTTGGACATCGACCAGAACAATATTGTGGACACTAACGGAGCAGGCGACGCCTTTGTGGGAGGTACGGCATGAAAATCATCTGATACACAGCTTGATTCCTGTGTACATTCCCAATTAACCTTTGATACTGGCCAACTATGTAATGTAGTAATGTCTCCAGATTATATGAGCATGACATTTAGCCTGCTGCTTTTGCTCCGTGTGAGCTTATCATAGCACCACATAAAACAGTCATCATTTGGGTACTGCTGAGGATGAAACAGCGCTGTTGCTTTTTCCAGAAACCATTAGTACATGGCTCACATTAAAGCTAACAGCTCCCCAAATAATTTTAGAGTTGATGGATGGCTTCAGGTTGACCCCTGCTCTTCTGTCTACCCAGGATTCCTCTCTGCGTTGGTCCAAGAGCAAGCGTTGGAGGAGTGTATCCGGGCAGGACACTACGCTGCCAACGTCATCATCAAACGGGTTGGATGCACCTTCCCAGAGAAGCCAGACTTTCACTGATGCATCAAGGAACCACTTTTTTTTGTCTTTTCCACAAGATACCTGTATATGTATGCTTCAGGATTTTATGTACATTCTTTTCTACTTACAGTAACTGACTGCATGGGACTAAGTGCTGCAGCTTGAATATTTTATCAAGCTCCAATAAGCAACTCAGATGTTTTAATACAATTCAAACAATGTACTAGTATCAAATATTTAAGTAATATGGTTGTTTACAGGAGCATTCCGCTAAAAATCTCTCTTTTTGAGTTTCAAAACCTAACAGTGATAGGTCTAAAAGGTGTGAAATGATGTATTACCACATGTGTAAAGACTTCTCTAACAATGATCCATATGTTCTGTATCTTTTAAACACTCAGGATCTTCAAAACAGAGCTAAAATCTAGATCTCTGTCCCAGAAATGCCTACTCATTGCTAGAAAGCTGTACTGGAAGTAGTGTATTCAATAATTCATTATTAATATTATTCTACATATACATTGGCTTGGATCATACCGAAGAAGAGGAACAGTGGTGGAGAAGTGCATCATCCTGCAGGATACATTTGGAAAGTTTCTATATATGTTGCTCGGAAAAGTTTATTGTTTGCTATTTCATGAGGGACGGCAGCTGTAGTCAGCTTGGAGTTCTTATCGATTCTTATGGTGACCCAGAGTCATGGCCAAAAAACTTATTTAAACGTCCATAGAAACTTCTCAAAACATCCCTGCTGCACAATCCACTTTTATTCGCTGTTGATCCTCATGCTGACTATTTTCCAAACAATTATCGCTTTGCCAATAAATTGCTAATTACACTTCTTCCATTGGAGCCTCTGAGCTATGAGCTGGCAGCCGTATGACAAAGTGGTGTATTTAGTAGTGTAAACTATGAGTGCCATCCGTCACGAAGCAGCAAACTACAAACTTTTTAGAGCCTTTTTTCAAGCCTGCAGGGATGAGAGTTGTAATACTTATGTGCTATAAATTATAGCACATTTGCAGCTGAGTGTTCCTTTAATATTCAGCTGTCACTCTGCAGAAATTATAGATGGGGTGAATTTATGGATGGCTTCAAAGGTGACAGTTGTAACAGGAAAAAAAATAGTGGGTTTTTTTTCCTTTTTTTATTTCACAAATAAAATAACATCAAACTCAGCCTTCCAAGATACTCGTGTACCAAATCCAAGTCAGTTTCAGCAAGATTTGTTTTACCAGCATTTCTGTTTCTAAAAACTCCAAAGAAACAAAATGCACACAAAGATGTTATAACACACAGGTTTTTGTGTCTTTCCCCATTATTTAATCAGCCAGTGGCTCCCTCATGCTAATCACTTTTGGACAGCTCAACACCCTCCATTATGGAGGGGGCTGAGGGGCGGGGGGACCGGGACCAGCCTGGTGTCCTGGCTCCGCTCAGTCACTCACACTCATGCCTGTTGGTTCCTAACTGGACTCTCGGGGTCTGGAGCTGCACTGCAGGGCTACAGGAGATCATTTTTCTCAGTTAAGGGATTAGTGGTTGCTCTTCTTGGCGATCATTAGAGGGACCTGAAAATTAGGCTGATCCTTCGTGCCCAGCTGTGCTGTCGCTGGGGGTTGGAGACGAGGATCAGAGGGAGGCCCCTCCCCTGCACCCCCGCTCCTCTCTCCCGCTGACTGTGGGCCAGCAGAAGTGTTGGGTAGTGTCTCAAGTGTTTTGGGGAAAACAATTCAACTCTCGTCTGCTCTACAAAGAAGTGTGATTGAGAATAACATTTTTTGTTGTTCCCCTAGAACAACCTGTTACTTCATATTTTCTTTTATTTTCTCCGAGCATGTCAGGAGGAATCCAGTTTTTACACTCCCTGCACAAGAGCTCAGTTTTCGGTAATGAGGCATAGTTTATGCATTTATGCTAATCGGGGGCGTCTAGGTGAAAACATTCTCCAGCCAAAATGTTATTAACAACTTTGAGACACTTTTTTTTTTCATCAGCATTTTTTAAGGTTTCACACAGATGCGCTTTGAAAAGGACCACATTTCTGATTGGGCAAGATCACACTCCATGGCAGCTGGTTCATTTGCCTCTCAAGATGACAGATGGCAAAACACAAACACAAAAAGAGGGAGCCATGATCAAGTAATGAGAATGCCTGCCACAATAAGGAAACTACCAAATGTACTTTTCTCACTTTTCCTGTTAAACTTTTGCTTTGCTCAATGACTGCAAAAGGCAGAAAAGGGAACATAAAATCTGTGCATTTAATTTACTTTTTGTAATACTGTGCTATCTGTTTTGTGAGCTAATGAGCCCCAGGCATTTTGAAAATGTTTAATGCCGGTTTTATTGTGCAGCAGCAATCTGCTAAATCTATTTTCATTTACTGTTTTGAGTTAAATATGCTGTTAACAGCTATGTAGTAGGGAGAGAGAAACTTGACTTTGTGATATTTGCCTACAAAAGTGAGTTCATGACCAGAATATATTTTTCTGAATGCAGGCAAAGGAGTAACTGGGGCCCTGGCCAGTGTTTTGCCCCGCAGATGGGCAGCAGTGTTTGTGAACACCAGTGTGGCAGTTGGCAGGGATTGAGGGGGGGGATGGGCAGATTGCAATGGCACATGCTCCAATTCAAATTATCCCTGGACCCATGCAGCAGTGGAGGACCTGCTGGGGCCCAGGGTGGCATTCATTATAACTAGACACAGGCAGGTTTGGTCAGTGCCTCCATCACGACACCAGCCCTAAATACATCAAATCAAAACCCTCATTATTCACATTTCACCTGCCTTGACTAATTTTTTTACGGTAGTGCATGAATGAAATAACATTTCAATTTCATGTATTTGCCATGAATTATCAGGAAGAAGGTTGAAATTAAAAAATTTCAAGGACTACACAGCAAAAAGACAATGAGTGATATTAACACTAAAAGGAGCAAAATCATGCAGGTAAAGAGAAAACATCAATGAGGTCATCAAGGTATTGAGAGAAGCATCGGATGAAGATATTGTAAAATTGAAAAGACTTAACACTTGAATTAATGACTACAAATTACACATTAAATATGTATTTTTTTTTAAGGGTTTATGTTTTTATTTGAGCTCTCTTTTAAACTGCCTGTACAGTACAGCACGTGTTTATAATCTGATGGGAAGTTACCAATTATCTCTCTAATTACATCTGTATTACTGCATGAAAAATGAGCTTTCTGGCATTTCTTAGGCTGCTAAAGAGTTGGTGAATGAGCGAGGGGAGCGCAAATCTAAAGACTGACAATTTAATGATCTACATTATTGCTAACAACTATTGCTTTTCCTTAGGCATGTTGAAGTTAATTAGCAGATTAGGGTGTTAGTGTATAATATCCCCACACTGCCCTGGGTAGTATTTGCTGGTGCAAAAATGTAGCCCTTTTTTTTTTTTAAATAAAAAGTCTGGATTTATGTGTTTATGTCAAAATCAATCACATTTGAGCTAATATCTACAGCACATCAATGGAAGTTAAAAGTGCCCATAGGGAATAAATGTTAATAGGGCTGTTATGACATTAAATTGGTATGTAGCCTGCCGAGACGAATCCACCCCCCCAAAAAAATTGAAGTGTAAAAATGTTTCTCTTGGCTCATCACTGGACACGTTGATGGAGGGGGAAAAAAGTGAAATTGACAATATCATTGTAGGAGCGCACTAAAGGGGCGACGGTCCGCTCCACTACACTGAAGTAGGGATGTCTACAGTGGAAGAAGAAGAAGGGGGAGGGTACCACTTTGTCACAGGCTGCTATGTAGATTAACCTTTCAATTAGTTGTTATCAGGTCCTCTCCATGTCTCGGCGCAAGCTTTTCAGCCTTCGGTTTAAGAGATCAAATCCCACGAAATCGCTCGGATATGTCGTTGTACATTTATCCTTCGACGTTTCCCCGATAATGAAGAGGAGTATCCGAGGGGGGGGAAACTTGAAGAGGTAAACTACCAGCAAATATTTACGGTAGCCTGTGCCCTCGTTTTTTTTTTCTCTCTCTCTCCTCTCTTTCATACTTGTTATATGTTCATCCTTGCATGAAACTTGTTATCATTAATTTGTTGTGCCTTCTCGCCCACGGCGGCGGCAGATTGCATAGGTAGGTCTGTATGTGTGTAACGTAACAAAACGCTGTGAAAAATCCAAGGAGGCTGTGTATCATTTCCTAATAAAATATGGAAAACGAGAGCGGAGCTGAAGCTGAGAAATGGGAGCTAAAGAAACTAGCGATACATAATTGAGAAGCAGTGATGAAGGAGCTACTCTCCCAGCTGTCGTGTTAACTTGTATTCCCCCCTGAACGTCTTTTTTCTCTCCGGGGCTCACTATTTTCCCTCATCGGAGATATTTGATAGTTAATGGTGATAAAGAGGTCATGCCATCATTGCACAGCGCAACACAGGACGTTAATAATTTCGCTGGCAGACGTTGAGCGAGCAGAAAACCTACTTTTAAGCTTAGCGGGTTGTTTATTTATCGCCATCAATTTCACGTCACACAGTTTAAATGTTAAATATCAAGAGAATTACGGCTCCTCTCGGGGAAATAATATAAAGGGAGGAAGATAAAGATGGGGAAAGGCGGTAGCTTAGACACATTTAGCCTGCAGGAGTCTTGAATATGCTACCTGAAACTGATAAAATATGAAACGAGTTCCACTTTAAATCGGCGTTTTGAGCCTTTGCATGTTTTATGCAAAGAAATTATAGATTTAACAAACAACCAATTAAAGTCTAAAATGTTCCAAATCACTTTCAAGTGTAACCAACTGTTTCAAGGAGGAATCTAAGTAAAGGTGGGCCGGTGTTAAACGCTTTGCAAATGAGGTTAAATATTTAACTCTTTTAATTGTTACCTAGCCAGTTTATGTCTGTTATAGTGTATTAATAACTTAATAATATGCTGTCGCCGCAGTTAGAGCTATAAGTTCAGATATTATGAGTGTTGGAGGTAAATGATATCAATTCATCACTGAAGGCACCTTAAGAGGCGGGTCAATTGAGTGAAGTGACAGATCATACAGCCAGTACCGTGCCTCTTAGAGTGAGCTCATACATAAAGATTGACATGTGCTTTATCAAACCAGAAATCGGATCTTGTCTTTACAGCCAATATTGAAGTTGCTAGGGAGGGCACATTAGTGTAGGTAAGGTTTAATGAGACTCCATTGGATTGTAATCAGCGTCATGTCGGATTCATGTAAACTACAACATTGTAACAAAATGGCGACTGTTTAGGTGACATCAGTAATGCTGGCAACACTGTCATTTATCTGCTCAACTCAGCGGAACACAACTCTAGGTTTGTTACGTAGTTATGGCCGGTTTCTTCCTTAGTGAAACGACTCGGTGGTTATTTTCAGACGTGTTTTAAACGACGAACGGCAGCTGTCAGGAAGTGAGCATTGATTATACATCTGTCATTAGCGCTCGCGCTGATCAGTTTGTCGTTGCGGACGTCGAGCTGTCAAAAGTCGCGTGCGGACAACTAACGGTTAAACTTTACGTACGATCTCCGTTTTGTGTTTTTAGTCAGTTCGTGGGTGTTATACTGTAAAATGTTACCGTGACATTTGGGTAATTACGTGAAGCAGAAATAAATGTTAACTTGTGTGGGGTTTTTTTCACGTCGTAAGGAATCCGAAACTGGGAATATTTATCCGTCAAGTAGGCTATTTTCACTTTTCCAGAACTCGGTAGAAGTTTCTAGCAAAGGTTTCCTGACATTGTGTGAAAACTTAATGCTTTTTTTTACTAAATGCTCTCTTTTTAAAATGGACATCTGGTTTGGTGTGTGGATTATGGAGTCAGACTATGGATTAAGTCACTCGAATTTCTTAGGCAACCATGACAGCTCCTGCATCTGTTTTTATCCATCTGTTTCTCATGTTTTAACACATCTTTGAAGACTTTCGTTCCTTTAGCTTAGCCTCCACATACAACATGCTATCAGCCTGTTTGTAGAGTCTGAATAAGAGGAAGTAACTAGCAATTACAGTTGAGGTTGTTATTTACAAATGTTTTTGACCAAATTGTTTTTTTCTTTTTCCCTTTAGATTTGATCTGGGATTGAATAACTAAAGATCCAGGTCAGCTGGTAGCTACCATTGTGGAATTAACTTGTGCCAACTTTTCATCAAGTTCAATGTCAGATACCCAGGATTGAGAAGAAATTATGTGGATGCTCGCTTGGAACATAACTTTTTGACCTTATTAAGGATGTGGATGTACCTAGTGTTCTGCAGCAGAAAGGGGGAATCTGTATGGATCACATTTTTGTGAGTCTAATTGTTCAACCATGGTAAAACTTGCAAACCCTCTGTACACGGAGTGGATTCTTGAAGCAATACAGAAAATCAAAAGGCAAAAGCAGAGGCCCTCAGAGGAGAGAATATGCCATGCGGTGGCCACATCGCATGGACTGGACAAGAAGACCGTCCTTGAGCAGTTGGAATTAAGTGTTCATGATGGCTCTATTCTCAAGGTTACAAATAAGGGGAGCGCCTCCTACAAGGACCCAGGAAATCCCGGGAGAGTTGGATCAATCCCGCCTGCAAATGTATCTGTGCCATCAAAGGAATCTATATGGAATTCAAGTGATCTGCGCCATATTGATTGGAATAAAATACTTAAAAGGGCCATCGAGGGCCTGGATGATACCCATGGCTCCTCACTAAAGAACATTGAGAGGTACCTAAGGAACCAGGACGACCTCTCAAACATTGTTGATAACCCTGCTTTCCGGCAGCGGTTAAGGCTGGCAGCCAAGCGGTCTGTTAACAACGGCAGGTTGTTAAAAAATGGCCCACGGTATAAGCTTAGCCATGGCAGTTCAGAGGGAAGGGGCTCCAGGGGTCCAAGTGCTTCCCCCTTCATCCTGTCATCAGTGACACTCCTCCCTCACGAGCGAGACCAGGTACACACACCTTGGCCTCTGCATTCTCACGCTTTTCACCTCAAGCGTATCCTCATGTTACCCTGGACTTTGGTCTGTCATACACTGCTGTTACTCTAAAGGAACATCCCAGTTACCACAATAAGCAAACGCCTGCCAAAATATTCCTGTTGTTGATGTTAAACATTAATGTTATTGATTTCAACCTTCTGAACCAGCTCTCACATTAGATTAGGTTTTGTTTTGAGAGAACTAAGGGCTTTCTGGGGCTTTGACAGTGGCATGGCATCATTACCAAGGAGGAAATGTGAAAGTTTAGACCACTACTGAGCAGAATTTTCTTCATAGCAATCTTTTTTACTAGTCTTAATCTTAGGGACTCTGTCTTTGTAGGTCAGAAACAACGCCATCTAGAGTGTGTCCTTTTGGGCCTGTGTTTCTTTTGGTCTCTATAATAAGAGAGCTTGGATAATCAGAAAGTCATGCTGACAGTGTGTGGTAGGCAGTCTGCTGTGGGCTTTCCACAGGTTATGTAACTCTAGCCTAATGACCTTAGGGGATGTGGCTGGCTGTCTTGTGAGTAGCAAAGCATTAGTGACTGGATTTGGGATGTTTTATTATTAATTTACAAGGCCATTGGCAATAGCCAGTCTTTACAAATAGTTCTGAGAAATAGTAACTGAAGTACATTTTGCGTGGTAGGACAGATTATTGTCAGATTGCATGCAGCTATTATGACCTTTGTGTTAACTGAGATGCACCGGTGAAGTAATAAAGCCACATAAACAAACTTCCAGGTTGCATTGTTTCTGCTGCTTTTGGCACCTCAGGGGTGGTTTACAGTTTGCAGAGATTGTGTCTGTATAACTGTTGCTTAGCTATCACTGTCGACAAATGTCTGCAAAATGATAGCATTTTGTTACTCGCTTTGCAATTTGAAGACACAGTCAGGCTCAGGAGGGTGTTTCATGGAAAATAGTTTTCAGCATGTGGCCCCAAAGTGCAGTGTACAGTCATCTTGGTAGTTTGTTGTGAAGGCTTTTAGCAGATCCTGTGTTGACGCTTATCAAGATGAAGTGCGGTCTAATAGCTTATGCACAAGTTATGCAGCTGAAGAGGCTAGCAGCATCAGGCTATAGAGATGTCACCCTGCTCCCCGCTAGTTTCACAGTGAATAATCAGGAAGCGACACCTTGATACTGCAGCCACAACTGTGACTGTGTTTGTGGTCAGGCCAAAAGTGAAACTGAGGACTGTTTAGAGACACAATGTCCTGCGATGGTTCTCATAGCTGAGGAAGGCCTGCTGTTTTCCATTTGGAACATGTCAACCTATTGCTCCCGGCCTGATGACATCACCTAGCCCAGTCCAGGTTTACTGTTCACTTCAAAGGATGAGACAGCTCTGTCTGTTCAGTTGTTGCAGAACGAGTGTGTGCGTTGAGAATGAGAGATACTTTGAGGTAAAAAAAAAGAGCAGTCTTGGTTTAGAGTTTATTAGATTCTGAAGAGACTCTGGCAGGAACAAAGGCAAGGAATGAGAGTTTTTTTCCTGCTGCATTATGCAACCACTTGAGCTCTCTCTCTCTTTCTCTCTCTACCAGCAGTTTCTAATAGGACCCCACCCCCTCACTCAGGACAGCCTGCTCTTTTGAAGCAGCATAATTTCCTGTAATGTACTTAATTTAGAATCCCCAAGTAAATCATCAGCATCTCTTCAGCTGTGTTTGTTTCTTTATTTTGGCATTTTTGTGCTGCGTAGATTGCAAATTGCTATTGGTTTTAATCACCAGGCTTAAGAATATTTCTGATGGAAATTAATTCTCCAGTTCCTGGATTAGACTTCATAGCTCAGTCTGTGGAGACTGTGCAACTGTATGAAGTGAAGTCTTATTAAAAAAATACTCGCCTATCAGCTCTGAGCATTTCATCAGCATTATGCACAGGCTGCATATTAGCACTGATGTCTTATTAATTTCAAGCTCTTTACATTGATTTTCTTGCTTGTTTCTATCATTTTCTTGCAGGAATTACTTTTAGGATGTTTCTCAGTCCCAAATCTGAGTTTTAAGGCTTTTGAGAAAAGAGTTTACTCAGTGATTTCAGGTAGCTTCTGCAGGCAGCATAATAAAAATGACTCAAATGCACCTTTAGTGCACGAACAAGAAGAAATAACTGTTTAAGTGATCACAACATAGAGCCCGTGTTTTCAAATGGGTTAGGTTGCATCTGTTAGCAGTGATAACATAGAAGGGCTTATGAACAAGGCCAAAAGCTAAAATTTGTCTGTTAATCTCTGACCTAAGCGAATGTGATTTGAACTTTGATGAGCCCTAACAGAGTCTTGAGAGAGTTTGTGCAATCCACTAAGCAAAACATTGGGGTTATTTCAAAGGCTAAAAAATGTTTTTTTTTATTGATTCATCTTTTCAGCTATTTATTTCGTATACGTACTGTCTGGAAAAGGTTAAGATAACTGTTCATTACATGTTTTAAGAACTAAAGGTTTCTTCTTTGATTGGGTTCTGTTGTCTGATCAACAGTCTGAAACCACAAGATAATCAATTTATAGTGATGTAAAAAAAGAGAGGAATTGTCACATAAGAGAAGCAGAAATCAAAGCAGGTTTGACAGCTCTATAAACGACCTAAACCGTTAATCAGTTCTCAGATTGGCAGTAGTAAACTTGCACTTTGTTGTGTCTCAGCAGTAGTTATTTGAATTGTTTCAGCCCTTTTGCTGTCGATTTTATTTAAACAAGATTGTTTGCAGTTGCAGACCTGACAAACTTGAATCTGTACATAATGTACTATTTTTTTCTCCCATAAAAGAGACGATATGAAAATCACTGATTACCTCTGAGCCACAGTGTTATATCCTACAGGTGCAGCCTCATCACACAGTAGCATTTCAGTGTTTTAATATCCAAAATCACAGCTGTGTGAGCAGCAGTCAGCTCCTAATGCCAGTGCCTGCCTTCAAATATTGACCTGGCAGGTTGGAAAATAGAGTAATCATTGATGTGGAAGTAAACTGCTTCCCTTCACCGTAACAACTAATTGATACAACAGCCAGGAACAATGACCAAATCCCCACTGTATCCTTGCTGCACTTCCCCCTGGGGTTCACATGATAGGTGTTGCAGATTGAAAGGATGCTCCTGTCTTTTGTTTGTTGATTGTGAGAAAAAGAAAACATCTCCCCAGGTGAGGAGGAGGTCATAACCAATAAAGATTTGCAGGTCGCAAATTTTGTTGAGGTCAGAACACTGATCTGCGTCATATAAACCAGGAACTAATTATTGACATCCCCAGAGTGCCCTTCAAAGCTCCAGTCAATTGACGAGGCCTTAGTGTGTAAACTGATGATGAGGTTGGTTATTTATGGTCACACCCTGTGAGTGTTATTTTCCGTTAAGAACTTCCTCTCAAGCGGGGAAGGAGGCAGCAGTTTGTTTGATGCTCCTCTAGAGGCTATTGTGTGTGCTTTCATATTTTAAGACACACCTTGTGAACGCTGTATTACGTCAGTCAGAGTTAAATCTGGTCAGGATATAAGCCCTGAAACTGGTTAAGTTTTGACTTGCTGTTTTACAAAGAGATGACGCTAAGTCTCTCTCAGTTTACCTCTGTGAAGTCAGCTCTTTTCATTGTGAGTGATCGATGGCAAAATCCTCTTAAACCTAGAGCTCATATTTTACTTCTTCTGAACTTAACTATAAGCCCTTAAATGAGTGTTTCTTCTGAGACTTGCAACATTTACAGTGGATCATGGCTACAATGAGAGCATGTTTTATTATTGAGGTAATTTGATTACATGCTGGTTAATCCTTTCAGACTGGAGTGCAAGCTTTAAGAATTGGATTAAGCCCTTAAACTATGATTACTAAGATCACTTACCCATTCAGATGTAATGGATAAAGGAGGTGGATCTCAAACACAGCATATCTCTAAGGATGAAATTCATTTATTATTCATTTATAGTCTGTGAGAAGCAAACTCTTTTTTTTCCATCCTCTGAGCCCATGCCTCTAGTTTATACTTTTCTGGCTATTTCATTTAATCACACACTGCTTTTATCGTCCGGCTTTAACCAACAATATGACTGCAGCAATCTCAAAAATTCCGACAGCATAAAATGTCCAAAAACAAACAGGTTTTCAAGCACTTCACAGACAGCCTGTGCCCGTTTCTGTTTTTCAAACAGTATGTCTCTGTTTGTGTTCCCACCCAGCTCCGAGTTGACCCCATCCCGATATGCAGTTTCTGTCTTGGAACGAAAGAGTCAAATCGGGACAAGCGGCCAGAAGAGCTGCTGTCCTGTGCAGACTGTGGGAGCAGTGGTAAGTCACCTTGTGTAACGCTTCAGTTTTTGGATGTTCTCACAAGCTACAACATGCTGTAGTCTCGACAAAACTGTTGTATTTGTATGTCAGCAAAGGCTCACAAGGAACAGTATGTACTTATAAAAGGAATAAAGGCAGGCGACGAGATACAATTCATTATCCATTATAATATTTAGAATAGTAGTAGAATAGTAGCTATAAGATATCCATGTGTAGTATATCTAATAGTAGCTATTCGAGATCTGTGTCACAATATTACATATATATGAAAAATACTATGTAATTTGAACATGATTGGTGCTCCACATTAAATTAGACAAACTGTTCAATTGTGTAAAAAAAAAAAAAATTGTGCCAGTTTTTATCTTGAATTTGAACACAAAAAAGGGAGAGACTTTTTTGTAAAGGAAAAACATGAAAGGATCATGTCTTTGTTTTGCTATGGAAGATAGGGATAATATTTAACTATGGCACTATCTTAATGAGACATTGTAACTTGAGTATTTATAATATTTAAAGATCTAGCGTGATAAGGTTTAGTTTCAGGAAATTCCACTGGCCAAATATTTACATAACTAGACGGGAAATGTGTTTTTGCCTGAAACACCTAGAAAAAAATTTAAAATACATCACTGATGCAAAAACCAAGCTAATCCTGTGTTTTCCATAAAGCATTTGTGCTTATTGATTTGCTAAATTGCCTGCAATCACCTTTTACAGCTATAGATATAAAAGGCTACCATTGTATAAGGGTTGTAAAAAATGTTTGATTATTGACAGATTTCCGTCATCTCACAACAAACAGCATATCGCCCAACCCTGGTAGCAGCAGTTCTCGGTATCGGTTTGACAGATGTCACATTCTTGGGCCACATTTTTCACTTCCTTTTAGGGGATTTAATGGAAGAACAATGTTCAAATTGAGTGGCTGGAAGGATCAAAATTGCTTGCAATGCTCAGTGGGCTGAAGAAGGGCAGATGCTCCATAAGTGGCTGTTAGAATCAGAAATCATCCAAGTCATTTTCCTTCAATTCACATTCTTCTTATAGAGCGCACCAGGCACAGTGGATCAAAGATCAAACCTTTTTATGCAGCAGATTTGGTGGCATTTCCTTTACCGTTCTTTTTTCCAGACAAAACAGCTAACCCCCAATAAAATTACCTCTGACAAGCAGTCATTTATGTTTGAACAATTATTTTAAATGCCGTAAGGAATTGTTCTCCTGGTGACATTTTTATAGCTCAAATTTGACTAAGTAGCGTTGAGGTGGTTTTCATTAACCGCTCATAGTGTACACAAATTGTGCTCTCACTGTAAAACAGCTGTTTTACAACCATGAGAGGGAGCCGGGTGAGGGAGAAGGCAAGCTTTTACATGACTTTCATGGATCGGCTTCCATTAGAATGAGTGCTGCTACTGTTTCTGCCTCATTAAGATCAAATTATCTGTAATTAGCGGCTCAGATGTTTGATCATACTGTTTTTAGACACAACTTGTGGCAGGGGAGGAAAAAAAAAGTGTTGTGGACATACAGGCACACCATTGTTTTTGATGAGGTGATGTGTTAATATTTAACCTTACTCTCTGGCTCTGTGACACAGTCAACGGTGGTAAAAATGTGCAATGCTAATATGTGTTTTCGGTTGCTCCTGAAGGGCATCCATCATGTCTGAAGTTTTCCCCTGAATTAACCTCAAATGTGAAGAGATTACGATGGCAGTGTATTGAATGCAAAACCTGCAGCTCCTGTCGAATACAGGGGAAAAATGCTGTAAGTATAATGTTGCATACATCTTAACACACCATTTTCAGTGTTGTTGGCTTGAAGGTAGATCTCATTTTGTGCATCCCTGAGGATTTGTTGGTTTTCCCTCAGATTTGTAAAAGCCTCTCTTGTGCACGATTGGGTTTATTTTTCCAAAAGACTTTAAATGGCGGGGGGTGTTACATGTATGCAACAGGGACATCCCTTACACATGCCTGCTGTTCCCTTTTAGGATGAGATGCTATTCTGCGATTCATGTGATCGGGGCTTTCACATGGAATGCTGCGACCCGCCGCTTTCAAGAATGCCAAAAGGTGAGGTGTTTACACTGTCTGGCTTCTCTGTTTCCCTCTCTGCTGTCATTTCAAAGCCTTTTCTTCACAGACGGCCGTATGGGGCTGTCACTCAGCACACAGAGAGGCAGCGGTGGCTTATTAGGAGCTTTGCATGCATATCAAATTATTTCAGCATCCCTGGGGAGATTTGCTATCTCTGGATTACAGTACTGACCCTACAGCAAGGCTTGTAATGGTGTTGCATGTACCATTGTAGGATATTTGGCAGGCAATTCATACAAGTCACATAGCTTTGCTCAACAAGCTGACATGAAGTCTATTTCACTGGACAGAGAATTGACCCAATGTTTTTCTTATGGATTTTCGCTTTGTGCTGAGTAATTGATTGTCATTGTGAGCTGGTGGGATTCTTGCCAGCTCTCAGTATTAAAGGAAATGTTTCAAATGAATGTACTGTATGTCCTCTGAATTGATGAACCCACCCAAACGGTACTCTCTGTTTTTGGATACCCTCCAGGAACTTGGATCTGCCAAGTCTGCAGGCCGAAGGAGAATGGGAAGAAACTGCTGCACAAGAAAGCCGATCAGATCAAACGTCGATATGCAAAGCCAATCGGAAGGCCCAGAAATAAGCTTAAACAAAGAATGTAAGTGTGCAATAATCTGAACATTTCCAGTTTGTGGAGAGGAATTCTTTCTGGTACTAATAACTTTATATTTATTGTCTTTTAAATTGATTGCTGAGATCTTCGACTGTAACACCATGGCTAAAAAGAAGACAAACAGGGCAATGTTTTTTAAACAAACAAATATTTTTGCAGCTTTCTTATGCAAACACCTACAAAAGTTTACGGGTTAATTTCCTGGTTTAACTTAAACCTATCGTTGTTGTATGCTTTGTGGCCTGTTTTCAGATCTGAGCATTTACCCAGTTAATTAAAATGTTGGCACAACAGATTAGGATTAGCAGCAAAACTACAAAAATAAGATCCAAGCTGCAAGAAATTAGACTTATCGTTTTCAGAGAGAAGTACTCACCAAGCAAGTAAAAAGTAAAAAGCAAAACTCCTCTTCTGGCGGTGAGATCTTTGTTTATCTTGTCTCGACAGGTCTGTAACCAGTGGTGACGGCTCCATGGTAGCACTTGGAGGAAGGGGGTCACCTGGTAGGGGTCAAAAGATTACCGTCTGTTCCACACCTTCATCTGGTCATGCTGCATCTGTGAAGGACGCCAGAGACAGATTGGCTGTTGCAGACCCCTGTTGTGCGGTCGACGCCACGCAGTTCACCACTTCCACCCCCACCACCACTCCCCCCCTCACGCCCACCTCCACCCCAGCTACACTCACTGTTAACAAGAAAACCAAAGGGCTTATCGATGGGCTTTCCAAATTCTTTACCCCTTCCCCTGTTGGCCGTCGATCGCGAGCTGTAGCTGTAGAGTTGCCAGCCAAACATTTAAGCTCTAGAGACAAGGGTCCGCCCAAACTTTCCAAGCCTCCAGAGCCGTTTGCCTTTGCTGCTGACGCCACTCAAAAGATAACACCCTCGTCCTCTGCACTTCCTCCGGCCCCGACGTTGCCGGGACTTAGCCCCCCCTCGCAGGTGTCCAGCAGCTCCACCTCTGCTAACTCACCCCAGAGCTCCTCCAGCCAGTCTAGTGTTCCTTCCCTGAGTAGTCTCTGCAATAGCAGCCAACTTAAGGGACTATTTGACGGACTCTCTCACATTTTTACTACTCAGGGACAGTCACGGAAAAAGAGACTACCTTGCTACGCGCCGCCAAAGCGCATGCACCATAAGCAGGATTCACCCCATGCGTCCAAAACGGGGCCCCAGCGTCTTGGAAAGAATGAGTTTAATAAAAATAGGTTACACTCTACATCTGCTGGGCCGGGCCGACCCAGAGGACACCCATTTAAGATGGTCAGTCATTTCAAACGTAACCCTTTCCTTAAAAAGCACAGGACACTAGGCAGGCTGAGGTATAAAGTGAGCCCTCAGAAGGGAGCCCCCTCACCAGGAAAGAGAGACTTGACAGATGGAAGAATTAAGCCTGAGAATAATCATGGTAAGCAAGGCTCGAAATTTCAGCCAAGACCTGCGTCTCCACACCTTTAAGCTTCTTCTTTATTTTTTTAAAGCTTGACACTCGCAGTTATTTTTTTCTAGACTAGAGCTAATCTTTTCTTTGAGAAGACACCCTCAACATTCTAACAGACTACTAATCTTCTGCCTAATTTGAATTCTTTTAGTTTCTTAACCCAGTTTCGTTGCGTTTTGACTTGGCTGCGGAGTTCACGTGGCTTCCATCCTCTCGCCCGTTGGCTTTTGTCATAGTGCATGGCCCACTAACTCCCTCATGTTGCTCCTTGCTTTGTCCTTGACCTTCTGCAGTAGTGCTCACATTGTGATCACTACCTAGTAAAGGCTGTAGTCACATCAGCGCTCTTCCTCATCCCACCCTCACTCTTAAAATCTCTGTCTCCACTCAGCCTCACTTCCAGCGGTCATTAGACACATACAACCCAGTGATCCACCCACCCAAGTTGACTCAGAGCTGACATGATGATTATAGCCAGAACTGCAGTAACCCTTACATTTCACTGTCTTCAGGAGTGGAGTCACAGTTCAAAGAAATAACACATAGGAAAAACAAATGGATATATGTTTCAAGCAGTTCTAAACAACGTATTGAGCAAACACTACTTACCCCAACAGCACATTTCATTTATGTTGTCATAGATGTCATTTCAAGTACGTTAATGACACATCACGTCCACTTGTAATGGGTTTTTGTTTTGGTGGTTAAGTCATGGTGTTGATGTCTTTCATAAAATTACTGCCTGCTTTCCAACATCAGTCGCTTTTCATGTCGACACTTGCTCCCTTCACTAAATCTGCTTCTTCATTCATGGGAAACTGTCTTGGTGGATGACTAAGCACATGAAAGCAGTTACACAATTAGAGTGATTTAGTTTCACTTCATTACATTAGGGATTTTCATATAAACATGCAAAGATGATACATTATGAAATTCCTCAGAGACACTGCCTCAAACAGGCTCGGCAGCAGTACTCACAGCATAAGCACATTTGCATAGAATGCATTTATGAGATTATTCAGCTACGGCTGCTTCAAACAGGCCGGTGCTGATGTGCTATCTGATGTGTTGACGTTGTGTTATTGTGCCTGTAATAGGCCACAACGGGGAGCTGCACATGAAGCAGGAGGCCCGAGCCGACTTCGCCGCCATGTCCAGAGACCACGTCACTGAGGAGGACATTGAGACATTCAGGCATGTCCAGGAAACCGCCATGCAGGTGAGAGAACTGGGGAAAATGTCGGATATCTTTCACATCTGAGACTCTTTAGTTATTCTTTTTAATTATTATTTTTTTAAGTCAAACAAGAAGGTTGATGGCACAACACTTGCACAACAATGAGGTCAGATCTAAGATGTGATATCTTAAGTTTATTCAGGTCCTTTAAATTTTTTTTACTAACTGTTCCAATCATAAGCTTTAAGTTTTTTATATACATAGACAATTGCAGCACAGTTTTTTTTCATTTGTAGGAATTACCTGCAGCCATTTTTATACAATGGCTTTAGGCTTAAAGTATTTAAAGAGATATATATTCCCTGCAATACATTTATCCAGTTATATATATATATA
>JAQNCA010000017.1:7717223-7743538 GCA_029783725.1 Acanthurus tractus | reverse complement strand
TGCAGTTATTGAATTTGGGAAGTATGAGATTCAGACCTGGTACTCATCGCCTTACCCGCCTGAATATTCGAGGTAATGCTGCTTTTACATAACAAATAATGCCAGTTTTCTTTGTTACTGTAAGTTGCATTTTATTTCAGTGTTTATTTCAATGTCACTGAAGTACAAACCACAGCTCTCCCTTTTGTCTTCTTTAGATTACAAAAGCTTTATCTGTGCGAGTTCTGTCTGAAGTACATGAGAAGTAAAAACATTCTCCAGAGACACACAAAGAAGTGCGGCTGGTTCCACCCGCCAGCCAATGAAATCTACAGAAAGGACGACCTCTCCGTATTTGAGGTCAGCTTCCTTTTACAGCAATAAAGCAATAACTGTATGCTGCATGAGATTCCACTAAATGGGTTCTGGGAGGAGGAGGGGAAAAATGGGAACTGTTTGAACAGTGTCCTCTTGCTCTTTTTATTCCGTGTTTAGGTTGATGGAAATGTCAGCAAACTATTCTGCCAAAACCTCTGCCTGTTAGCCAAGCTTTTCCTGGATCACAAGACCTTGTATTATGATGTGGAGCCTTTCCTCTTCTACATACTTACAAAGAATGATGAGAAAGGCTGTCATCTTGTGGGATATTTCTCCAAGGTAAAAATTACAGAGTGATTATATGGGAAATGAAGGACTACCGCACATCATTTTTGAATTTCGATACTGATACAAAAAGACTTAAATGTTATTTGTCCGGTTATGGTTTAAACTTATTTACAGTAAATGATGAGTTGGTTAATGGGTTAGTCATACAAGAGTGCAAAACATTACTTTAAGCATCAGAAGCATGAGGATTTGCTGCTTTCATATTTGCTATTTGATTGTCATTAAGTTTTGAGATGTTAATAAAAAGCGATCAGAGGATGAGATTCACATTTTCCATCTTTTTTGAATAATTAATTGTAATTTAACAATGTTTTATAAATTAAACAATTAGTCAAATTATAAAAGTTAATTGATAGTATAACTAAAGAAGAGATGGTTAATATTTGTTGCAGCCAAAGTTTAGAACAGAGTAAAACGTGTGCGTGTGCGTGCATGTGTGAGTATTTATGTGTGAGTGTGGTGTGCGCATGCACAGCTTCAGACAAGGACAATGGCAGGTGCAGTAAATTGCCAGCTTCAGCAGAGCTCTGACATACTTGATCTGTTTCTCCTTCCCTCAGGAAAAGCTTTGCCAGCAGAAGTACAATGTCTCCTGCATAATGATCATGCCTCAGTACCAAAGGCAAGGATTTGGAAGGTTCCTTATTGATTTCAGTAAGTTCCTTAATGCTTTTTTAGACCACTGAACTGAGTTTTTTTTTTTTTCTTCTTATTCATTGGTCTCTACAAACACTTTCAGATTAAGGGGTGAATTTGTAGCTTGTGGCAAGGTGCTGTTATTTGGTTAAGGCTTTGAAGCAGCCTAATCAAGAGCATTCATGTACAGTGCTTAGGCAATCACAGAAGATTAGGAGTGAGAAACATTACATTGGCTGCATACATTACTTGATGGCCAATAGTATTTCTCCCAAGCATCACCTAAAGAGCCTTTTCATGAAAAAAGCCCCCATTTCTCTCTCCTTGACTTGTGATGAGGTGTATACTGCTTTTATCTTTTAGCCCAGTAAATGCAACACATACAATATTTACAGCCTTGCAGTCCACTTATGAAAACAGTTGCTGCCTTGAGTGGATTTCTGTGTTTAGGCAGCCAGTTTTTTGTCATTAAAGGCGTTTTATTGTTTTCAAGAGTTGTCTCTTTGCCGAGTTTGTGTGTGATGAAGAGAAGGAAAAGGGAGTGAGTGGGGAGGCGGGCAGCCGGTAATGGAGCATTTGATTTCCTGTTCACTTTGGAAGCCATTGAGACACAGAGATGCAAGAGGATCTGTGATATTGAGAGTGTGCTGATAACAAAGACGGGGATTAAGGGAGATTGAACACAGCTGAGTTCTGAGCTCTTTGAAGGCTTTATTGGAAAATGTAGCTTTGGAGCTGGAAGTTGTTTAGATTAAGATTTTCTGTTATATTGGATTGTATTAGAGGAACACTTTGTCTCAGGTAGCTCTGAGAGCACAGCATTAGCGGGTGCCTGAGTGAAAAATGTTCTCTTTCAAATCATAATTCAAAGGACGCGGAGTAGCTCTTTTGTGTTGGTTTATTAGTGATAATATACTTGTAAAATGACATGGAATGAAATATAACTTTTTCAATTAATTTATTTGAATATTCATCACTAAGTGTTTGTTATCACAGGCTCTTCTTCTTTGCTTTAGTAATGAATATTGCCATGATTACTGGAATATTATGCGCTCACTGTTTGGTGATTAGATTTGCTTGTTTGGTTCTCGGTAGTGGGTGCATGTTAAAAGGCATTAATTAATTTCATGCCGCTCATAATGGATGACCCTTGACAGGGCCGCTATAAAACTAATTACACACAGATACATATTAGTATTAGGTTTTCTTTTTTTTTTTTGTTTGTTATCTCTCCTAAGTGCAGTCTCTTGTGAGCAATGACATCCAGCTGCTTCTCTGTTTCGCTCTGTCACTTTCTTTCCTTTTTACTCCACTCTTTCAGCCTCCTTTGTTGCCCTTGCCAACATGTATTATAGCTTCTGACAGAGGTTGAAGGAGAGGAAAACTGATTGCCTCACCTCCCTTTATACTATTTGAAGGTGAAATCCCAACCAGGGTTCAGTGTCGCTCCCATACATGAATATGTTATCCATAAGGGAGGGGGTGTTCACAGTCTAAAATAACCCAGCAGCAGCCTCTAGCTTGACTAAAGCATTTTGTTTTTGTTTAAATCTTGTCTTTTTAGGTTACCTTCTCACCAGGCAAGAAGGACAAGCCGGCTCCCCGGAGAAGCCGCTGTCAGATCTGGGTCGCTTATCCTACCTGGCATATTGGAAAAGTGTCATACTGGAGTACCTTTATAAGCACCCAGATAAACACATCAGTGTTAAAGGAATAAGCAGGGCCACTGGGATGTGTCCACATGACATCGCCGCTACTCTCCAACAGCTCGGCATGATTGACAGACAGGATGGCAGGTCAGTTTTCAAGCCGCAGTCTCCTTCAGCCTGTGCTGCCGTTTCTGTATGCTGTCTGACTTATCCAGGCCAGCGGGTATTTTTAACAGCATATCCATTAATGCAGCTGAATATTGACAGAAGTAAGTCAGGTTAAGCACCCCCAAGGACATGGAGCACCTGCTGTCCCAAAGAGATCGTCTTTGTGCTTGTATTTAACCACACATCACCTTCTGTCTACCTTCTGTCTTTTCTGGCTACTACCATCATTTGTGTGCATGAACTCATGGGCTTTTCTCACTGTGACCCAGGATCGTGTTGATCAGAAGAGAACGATTGATTCAGAGGCACATGGAGAGCCTGAGGGCTCACCCACGCCGCAACGAGGTGGACCCCGACGCCCTGCGCTGGATGCCTTCCACAACTCTCAATGCTGTCCTCTCTGAGGAGGAGAGGGAGGCAGAGATGGATGTAGGTTTCCTTGTTTAATCAGGAGACACTAGTTATTTATTCACTTTGCCTACAACACTATTATTGGATGTTTGTTTGTTGAGCTGAGGAGTTCAAATAGAGGCCATTAATGGGCATTCTTACTGTCAGCAGGCATCTAATGTTGTGCAAAATTGCCCTAAATCGGTTCAATATATAATTGATAGTGCTGACTATTCCGTGAAATGCAATCTTTCCATGGTTGCTTAACAGAAACATTTCCTCCATGACGAGCAGACATCCAATCAGGACGTGTTCTCACTATCAGGAGAAACCTGCAGTGATTCATTTGTCATGATGTTAATTCCAATCTCTTGTTTTCCCATTAGCCTCATTGCTCAGATGTTGGAGCCGTGCGTGCGCCTTTCCCAGAGATAATGCATCTTGTCTGTTTAATTACTCAGGCTGAGCGGTTGAAGGAACAGGCCAGTTGCTGGGAGAAGGAAGAGAGAGAGGGCTACATGATGACTCACAGTAGCAGGCAACCTGTCACGAAGGTCCACTGTAAGGTTCCCTACAGGACCTACGAACGCCGCCCTACGCTGTCCTGGACCAGGCGCATCCAGCAGTCGGAGGAAGTGAGCGATGACGAGGCTGATGACGATGACGATGAAGATGATGACTCTGATGGCTCACCGCCCATCCTAACAAAAGCCCATGCGATGCTTGTAGCCAAGAGAAAGGTGACTTTTATTGTTGTTCATGGGAATCATCCGTCTTTTGCATAATGACAAGTCAGCTGTTCTACAGGGGGATTTTCTTATTGATTATTGGGAGTTTTATTCTAGAACAAAGTGGAATTGGGTGTCTATCATAAGATATTTTTCTTCATTAGAGACCATGTTGTGGGGGAATAGAAAGGTTGGATAAATATTCATGAATTCAATGGAGGGTTCAGTAGCTTCCTCCCGTCATCTGGAGCCTCCCTGTGTGCCTGCAGCTGTAGATAATAGATTGTGTTTCCACCGCTTGTGTCGAGACTGTGCAGGCTAAACCTTGTACTATTGTCAATGGTCATGGTTAATTTACTGCCCTCCTCCGTGCTTCCCACATCTGTTCTGTCTATATGGCACTGCCCCCTTGTGCTGGAGATAATATTACAGCTGGGTGCATGATGTCAGAGGGACCTTTTCAGCAAAAACAGTATGGAAACCAAAAAAGAATGACACTGACTGCTGGAGTTTATTTAGTGCATTAGTTGCAGTATCGATTTCACATTCTTCTTGTGAAGGATTTCAAGAGAGGAGGGTGGTTGACTTGCAGGCAGTCAGTAGGAAACAACTGGAGAATGTAAAATATAGACTGTGGTTTCTGCTTACTCTGCCTGTCTCATTTGTGGTTTTCCACACCAGGCTGCATTGCTCAAACATTAAGCCTCACTGTGTGGTTTTGACATTTTACATTTAGCACAAAAGTTCGAATAAATTCCTGCTATATCCTCATGGAGGTCATCCACCCAGTACCCTAGTATTCTGTCTTTACAAAAGTGTTTCACTCTGTTGGAGGTTTAATTCTGTTTTCATTGGTTCTTCTTTTATTTGTTTCAGAGAACCATTGTGCTCAAGAAGAGAGGGCGTAAAAGAAAGAGAATAAACAGCAGTGTTACAACAGAAACCATCTCTGAGACAACTGAGGTGCTGAATGAGCCGTTCGATAACTCAGAGGATGAGCGTCCTATGCCCCTGTTGGAGCGCACCTGCAGAGTGGGCGAGATGGAGGAAGAAGAGGAGGAGGAGGATCAGGAGGACAAGACACCGATTACACCTATGAAACGTCGGAGAGGTCGCCCGAGGCTGGAGAAGAACTCACGGAAAGACAATCTTGAGCAATGGAATGAAAGTATGTGCCTCTTGACAGTCATTCTACATTATTTCTCATATACTTATTTGTTCTATCTCTGGCAAAACAGTTAAGTATTTTATTTTATTTTTTTTCTGTAGGTGCTGATGTCCTCTCTAAGAGACCCAGTAGACCTCGACCAGTGAAACGGAAGAAAGGCTGGCCAAAAGGAGTCAAACGTGGCCCCCCTAAATGGAGACTAAAGAATGAGCGAAAAATGGGCTTCAAGCTCAACCTCTACACACCCCCTGAAACCCCGATGGAGGCAGAGCAGCATCATATTCAGACTGAAGAAGCGAAAGGGGAACCAGACCAAGATATTGTGAGTGCGGATGAGAGCAGCAAAGCGGGAAGAGGCTCAGATAGCCCAGATATAACGCTAGAGAGGCTCCCATCTGAGCCTCCGAGTCCCACTGACCATGGCTCCCAGAAGTCAAGCTCCCCTGAAGGATCGCCGGTGGCTACTCCTGTGTGCTCACCTGCCGCCTCCCCCGGCGGCATGTCCCCAAGGCCTGAGGATAGAGGTGATTCCCCAGAGCCACCTGATGATGACCAGCGAGACCAAGAAAATAAACATGGACAGGACTCCCCAGCCAAAGATGTGGAGCACAGTACAGTGGGTGCTGTATCATTGGAAAATGACAATGAGGAAGAAGAAGAGGAGGATGAACAGAGAACTCAAATCGAGGATCAGGATGCAGATGATGAGGATGACAGTCACAGCAAGACAGCGGATCCTGAGAGCAGCAAGGCAGAGCTGGAACAGAGTTCAAAGGAAATCCACGAATGTACCCCACCTTTTTTAGATCCAAAAGAAGACAATGACTCTGAGCTGAGTCAGCAGGTTTCTACAGTACCGTATAGTGAAGAGGAACCAGCTACAGCTGCAGAAAGCCTCCAGGAGGCAGTACCAGAAACAACAGTAGCAACACCACCACCTGAGGCAGTAGCAGTCGCTTCAGTAGCAGCTGTAGACTCTGATAACCCTGTAGACTCTGAGTCAGAGGGAGAGAGCACGCCCAGTCCTTGTCCGGATCACCCACCTCCTCAGCCTGCAGAGAGGCCAGCCCTCAGTCCCGTGCTGAGGGAGGATCCTCCAATCTGCACAGAGATTGATTCAGAGACAGCCCAAGCTGTTCAGTCCCTGACGCAGGAGACTGAGCGAGAGAATGTTTTCCAGGACTGTGTTGAGAGCCAGGAGCCCTGCAGGGGCCTCCAGACCTACGCCCACGTGGCACAGAGCCCCCAACTCACCTCTCTGGATGACTGCCCTCAGTCAGACCACAGCAGTCCCCTTTCCTCTGCGCAGTCCCATCCCAGCCAGTCGGTGCGCTCCGTCAACAGCCCGGCTGTCTCCATCCTCGAAAGTGGCTACACTCAAATCAGCCCTGACCACACTACCATCTCAGTGCCCTCACTCCACAATATGGAGACGAGCCCCATGATGGATGTGCCGTCGGTGTCAGATCATTCTCAGCAGGTGGTGGACAGTGGCTTCAGCGATCTGGGCAGCATCGAGAGCACCACAGAGAACTATGAAAACCCCAGCAGCTACGACTCCACCATGGGGGGCAGCATCTGTGGGGCAGGCCCCTCTCAGAACAGCTGCTCCTATGGCAGCATCCCCCCTAGTGGCCTGGCCCAGAGCAGTTGTGCCGTGAGCCAGCAAATGGCTGCCGTCAACCCCGGCAGCTGTGGGATGATTCAGCAGAACAGCCTGAGCTCACCGCCACACTGCAATGTCAAGTCGCCACAGGGCTGCGTGGTGGTGGAGAGGCCTCCGAGCAACAGCCAGCACAGTCAACACAGTCAACACAGCCAGCGCAGCCAGCACAGCCAACACAGTCAACGCAACTCTCACAGCAGGCACGGCCCACACAATCAGCACAGCCAACACAATCAGCACGGTCCACACAATCAGCTAAGCCAGCACAGTCAACACAATCCCCACACCCAACATAGCCACCACCACAATCACCACCTGCAGCACAATCAGCTCAGCCAGCACAATCAGCACGCTCAGCATAATCTTCACAATCAACACAATCAGCACAGTCAGCAGCAGCCCATGGCACAGTGTGCCATCCCCACCAACTTCACCACCACCATGCAACTGGCGGACATTCCTGAATCTGGCAACCCAAACTTTGCTCTTTATGAGAGGATCAACCACCAGGGCGAGTACGGCGGCGGGCACTACTCTCAGTCATCTGGCCTCAGTCTGGCCAAACTGCAGCAGTTCACCAACACGTTCATAGACCACCCTCACTCGCTGCCTTTCAACCACTCAGCCTCACACCCCATCACATCTTATGCAAACACACCCTCTCTGTCATCTCAGCACTCCAGCCTGGTCTCCTTGTCCCAGACCCCACATCGAGTCCCCAACCCACAGGTGCAGGCCACCATGACTCCGCCCCCAAATCTAAGCTCCCCGCCATCCATGATGCTGCAGCGTAACATGGGCATCCCGCCCTCACAGCGGATCCAGCCCCAAATGGCCTCAAAGAGTCACATCTCGGCACGCTCCAAATCGGCCCCGCTGTCACACCACCAGCAGCAGATGTACGCCCAGCCGCCACAGACTGTGCCCATGCAGGCGCCTTCCAGGACGCTGGCAGCCATGCCGCGCATGAATATGAGCGTGAACATCATGCCGGCACCAGCCTACAATGTCAACTCCATGAACATGCCCTCCCTCAATGCCATGAATGGCTACAGCATGAGCCAGCCCATGATGAACAGTGGCTACCATGGCAACCATGCCTATATGAACCAGTCACCCCAGTACTCTATGCAGATGGGAATGATGGGAACACAGCCATACCCCCAGCAGCCCATGCAGGCTCCACCACATGGCAACATGGTGTACACTCCAGCTGGTCACCATGGTTACATGAACACAGGCATGTCCAAGCAGTCCCTTAAAGGGCCTTTCATCAGGCGGTAACTGACCGCAGGACTGAGAGCTGTTTCTTCTCGTGTGCATTTTGCTGTTTAAAGATGCACTGATCTGGCCTTTTTTTTTTCCTTTTGTTGGTGTCTTTTTGTTATTGTTTATTACTTAAAAACCAGCAGCAGCACTTGGAAAGAATGCAAAAACTTTGATCATTGAGTAAACTTTGAAGCTAATGTTAAAAAGTATTTTTGTTTCTCCAAATGGGAAGCCTTACATCATTGCGATGAAAATCTATTTAATTAGTGTTAGTGTCTCTGATGTGTCTTTAGAGCGGGCGGGTTCAGAGCTCAGAGGTAGAGATTTCATCAGTGGTCTTGCAGTCGTGTAGCAGCCTCAAATGAAGCCATTTAATGTGCCTGCTACAAGTGGAGTTAGTGGCTGTTTGAACCTGTTCAGTGTACCTGTCTAACAGTGCTGACAATTAGTTTGTACTATACTCATGCCTTTGTATATTTAAATTATTGTACTTATTTTGTAAAGTGACAACTAGCATGCTTCAGTCTCTGTTAGTGACAGTGCATTGAGTAGTACTGTACAAGTGTTGTGCTTAATAGCAAGCCATTTTAAAGATATCTGGCCTTTATTAGGTTTCCCTCCACAGGGAGAAAGATGAAACTATATTTTGTTAATTCTAATAATGTAAAAAAATGTAAACTTAGTCCTGTTTTCTGTTCCGTTTGAGAGGTTTTATTGCTATGTATGTATAATTCTGAAGTCTTTTGTA
The DNA here is from genome assembly GCA_029783725.1 of Acanthurus tractus. NCBI lineage: Eukaryota > Metazoa > Chordata > Actinopteri > Acanthuriformes > Acanthuridae > Acanthurus > Acanthurus tractus. The sequence goes on along the minus strand of JAQNCA010000017.1, from coordinate 7,734,471 downwards.
ACAGATCTCCTTGAGGCAGCTTTCTGTTTAATAAAGCAGACTGATTTCTGTCAAAATAACAAAGCATATCTCAGTGTTTGTACCCTGAAAAATTCTAAAACATTTCAAAATGTCCAGAAGTGTGGCAGAATTTAAAAGAACTAAATGATTATAACGATGAATAACAATAAAGAAAATATAACTTTAGTCCAAAGTCGATATTTTACATAATGCCTTTAAAGCTACGTTTTCATTCCATCTGTAGATTTGTTTTCTATCTTTATAAAATGTTGGATTTATATTTTACCGAAGTGTAGAAGAATAGAGCCTGTGAATAGACCAAACTAAGCTAATGGATTGCATGTAAAACGCAACTTGTACTTGTGTTTTTGTTTATATTGCTCTTTTGTAGCCTTTGTACCTGTACAGAGTTGCTGGTAAGAACAGGGGGGAAATACCTGGCTATGTGCACAAAAATCGGACAGAATGACATTCTTGTATTTATGACTTTTCTCCTTTTGTCAGTTACTTAAAATGCTGTACATTTTAGCATAAGAATAAATTATGATTGACCATGTACTTGATTGTTCTCCTTTTAATTTGAAACATTTACAAGCCTGAGATGTGTCACAAATTTAGAACGCAGTTATCGATTTTGAATTTGTGGTAATCCAGGCAGCTGTTTTCTCTGCAGAAAAGTATTTTAAAATAAAAAGAAGTGTAAAAAATAAGGAAACTTGGCTCGGATTTGACTGCGTTGAGACTTGATTTACTTTTCACCCCTAAACTTGACATGGAACCTCAAAGCAAAAACACTTTGTCTCAAGCTTTTATCAAGTAATGTGAAAAAATGGTACAACAACAGGCAGACTCTGCTCGGTCAAACACACATTCAATATTTAATTATAATCTGCATTTAAAGGAAATTATCTTAGTTCTGAAAAATCATAATGTAAAGGAAAAATGTTTAAATGATGTGTAATTGTCTAGCACAGCATCTGTTTCTGAAGTACTTAAAATCTTGCCTTGGCACTGTGCTTATTCAGACTGGTAGACTTGAGACTTATTGCAGCTTTGACTTATTTAGAGTGACTTGAAGCCAAACTTTGTGTTGTCTCACATTACTTAGACTTGATTTTGATGTGTCTTAAATGGCTTTAAGCTTGAAATTTGCCATATACCCGAGACTTCACTCAACATTTGACTTACTCTGAAGGACTTGAGACTCATCTTGGACTTGTCTAACCACATGGCTTTGTTTTAAATGACCTAAATTTCTCTACAGACTGAAATTTCGTCATGACTGACTTGTGACTTGCTGTGACAGACATGGTTCTTGACCAGGACGTGAATCATATCATTGAGACTTTACTCAAACTTTTCTAAAATTACTTAAAACTTTGCTTGAGATTTTCTCTGATATACATGAGATTTGAGTTGGATGACTTGATACAAGAGACTTTGTCCCTCATGATTTGACCTCAGGTCCATTTGCCCCACGAGTCAACAATCAGCTTTACTCTGCAGACTCTTCCCTTTTCTCCTGAAGGTGCATGTCCAGCTCCCGCAGTTGTTTCAGGAAGCCCCAATTCGGAATGATCCGCCTGCGTTTTTTCACGTGCTCGATGGCGTCGACCACCGTCATGTTCTCACAGATCATGAGGTAGGCGAGGAAAAGTGTGGCGGACCGGCTCCTTCCCATCACACAGTGCACCAGCAGTTTATCTGGAGAAGCAACAAAGCAGGGAAAAGGTCCATCATACACTTTGACCTGACCAGAAAGAAACTCTTTTTTCATTATCCTACAAGTGGTATCAAATCATTGAGGAAATTTTAGTTTGAGATATCCATGACTTTTTTTTTCCAGCACCGGTGTCTTGGAAAATACACACACATCACTGTTAACAGTCCCTATAGAAACCGTCCAAAGCAAAGTCTGGAGAAACTATGACATTGTTCCTGATACTGAGCTTTTCAAACATAGTTTTTCATGTTTTGTGTTCAACATTAAAAAATTCTTTTCATGCTAATTTAAAAGTATGGTGACTACAGTTTACAGGCGAGTTCCTTAGAAAATGTTGGCACCTACAGCCAAACATTTTTGCCACCAGCTTTAATACAATGAAAGTGAATCATATTTCGTCTGCAGTTCTCAAAGCTTTGACAAAAGGCTGCATTTTTTAAATGTTTTTGAGCTCCACAAATTAAATCCCTTTCATCACCATACAAACAGAGCTGGTGATTGATGTTAACATTCAAACACCTCATCACCCGGTAATCAAAAAACCCTCATAAAGACTCAAAAATGACCCTTTAACTATGAGTCTTCTTACTCTGAGGATTCTTCAGTGTTTCTTCAATAAACTGGGCAGCAGAGAAGAAATACTGGCTGAGGTCAAAGGTTGCGACATCTTCCGCCACCACGCCATAGTAGACAATGTCCATGTCGCTGTAGTAACCGGCTCCGGTGTCCACGTTGTTCCATGTCCCCTCTGCTGCATTCAAGATGTGCGTAATCCCCAACCCTTTCAGCTTAGACTTGTTCATTGCAGTCTCCCTGCAAGAAGCCAGAGTGAATGCTATTTTAATCCTCCATTATTTCATTTAGTTTGGTCATTTATTACTTTTTCACTTACTCGTCTCCGATGTAGACATTAGGCCAGACCTCGTTGACATGAGTATAAGCCACACTCCCACGGTTGAGGATTTTCTCCAGCTCATAGCCCCCAGGTGTGACATATTCATCCACCGGACCTGATTCCTCCGCTACCTTTGCAACATCTATCTTGGTGCCAGTCTTTGACTTGTGAGAGGCCATTTTCTCACCGTGGTTTCCTTTCACACATGATTTATTAGCTTAAGGGGGAAAAAGAAATGCCACACTCGCTTTTTTTTCCCTTCTACTTTTTCACCCTCTACTATCATGAGAAAGCACTGTTTTGTTTTTTTTGTTTGTCACATGCATCTCCAATACCACTCACCAAGAGGGTGACGTCCTTTGTCTTCCTGCTTGAAAATTTTGTTTTCATCATTCAGCGGCAGCGTGTTGTGAAGCAGTCCTTAAAGGCAGAACACGGTAAGGTTTTAATTCTGGCAGGCTCAAGTCAGGGCACAGATTGTGTAACGGCTCTGTGACGGGCATCAAATGCAGGGGATATTTTTAGGGCTGTGATGTGGCGGGCCCCTGACCTTAGCTGCCACATTCTCCTGCCTGTGGGGAAAACTTCCACCCAGCCAGTCCCTGCCATCCACTTCTAAACACACTAACTTTAATCTCCACTGCTGGCAGGAAGCCGTGCTTATCGAAACTTTGCACTTGCCAAAGGATACCCATATTCACTGGAGTGAGCAGGACACTTGGAGCTTTTTCGCTCAGCCGTATGAACGACTCCTTGAAATCGTGTCAGTCTTTCTTAGCCTCTCTGCATATCTTCAGACGCTGAGAGAAAAACCGCGTAAGCACTGCCTCGCAACACCCGCTAAGGATGTTCTGCATTTTCTGGAGCCTCTCGGGGGCCAAAAGAGAACTGAAATGTGTCAGACTGTTAGACAGATGAGGTTTTTCACAGGATGGCACATGTCTTTGATTCCCCGTTATATGATATGCACAGTCCATTCAGTGATCTAAATGCAAGCCCCCAAAGTGAGAGTGTGATGATGACTATATTGCAGAATGGCTGGATGTAGCTGCTAACATGTCAGACAGAGTTTTCACACCATCAGACTCCTTTATCTTTCCCTCATATCTTCATACTCCGCCATCATTCATTCTGACAGTGAAATCATTAAACCTGTGATATCCAATTCCTTTTATTTTGACAGCATCTCTCTCTCTTTTTCTCCCAGTGCGCTCTTGAGAGCATCTCTTATTAAGATGGCTTCAGCGTTTCATCTCTTTTCAAAGTCTGACCTGAATCTGTATACACACTCAGAACCACGCTGGCATATTTTTATCATCTTGTATCAAGCCTCTTTAGACATCACAGTTTTAACTGTACAACGCTGGATTGCAGCAGTTAAGACACAGTATTTTGAGAAAATGTGAATATATAAGTGGAGCATTGTTTATTTATAGGGATACGCTGTCTGCGTGTTGTTCATGTACAGCAGGGTTTTGGCAGCTGTGCTACATTTGTTTTAATAGCCTCTGTGATTTTGATTGTGTCATGTATTAAATGTTATCTTATAGGACCATACCAGTGCTTCTGTATGTTTAAGCCATTTAAACCACAAATATATGTACTGCTTTTTCACTGTTTTCTAATGCATGGTGTTCTGGTTTAGATGTTTTTGATGGTTTTTTTTTTCCTGCATTGCAGACAACCACCGGTTTCGGATGAATTCTGTATAAGAACATGCGCAAGCAGAGCTACTGTTTCTACAGTTGTATGTTTGTTTGTGTATCAAGTCATTGGAAGGTACAAGTAATTCAAGACATGTATCAAGTCATCCAAGACAAGTCCTACTCATGTTTGAGGTCTCTCAGAGCAGGTCTCAGGTCAGATCTTTAGTCGTCTAAGGTTTTTCCATGCCATCAGTAATTAGAGACTAGTCTAAGTCATGTCTCTAGTTATTTGTAAAAAGCCTAAGTCAAGAGACAAGTCATTTCAAACGGATTTCATCTTAATGTCTCAATTAAATTGAAACAAGATTATGGGTGTTATGGATAATACAGTGTTGACTTTTCAATGGAATCTTTACTTAAGCTGCATGCATTAAAGTACATTAACATGAGACTGTGTAATGTGGTGAATTACGTAACACAAATCAGTTGCAGACATGTCTTTAAAAAAGGTTTATTGTTATGCAAAAAATGCGTGGTTTGTATTCAACAGATTCAACAGAACAACACATGCAAAACTACTCATATTTGAAAAATCTTCATTGCACATAGTTATCTCCAAATCCTCTTTCTCTGCTTATACAGGTTATGTTGTTTCCCTCTGTAGAGCCAGAGAGGAGTCCAAATGACAGAGTTGATTCAGAAATCCAACATTTGGAAGGATGTTCCTGTGCCTGCGAACGGCCTCCACAGCTTCTACGAGGGTAAGTCTTTCTTTGATCATGAGGAAGGCCAGCGTCAGAGCGGCTGAGCGACTGATTCCTCGTGCACAGTGGACAAGCACCTTACCTGTGTGGACAAAAGACTGAATCAATTAAAACACCAGATGTGTCAGAATAAGACATGTCCTCTTAAGCTCACATAAATTAATTAATAATAAGATGTGACTACTTTTAAAGGATATGTTCTCCTAATGTAAGGGCATAATGTGACAGCTCATTTAGATTTAAATACCCTTAATACAACAAAGCAGGGATAAAAACAAAATTAACTGTAACTGGGCATCAAATCTGAAAAACCTCACAATTTCCCTATGGATTTTGGTACAAGATGACAAAGGGAGAATCTCTTAAAAGATAAAACAACACTTCAATTATTAGAAAATTAAGCTTAAAAAAATACAAAATATCTTGATGAAAATGTAATCAAGATATTGAAGAGCAAATATCTGAACTGTGGAGTCTCTAAACATTTGAGTTAACTTAAAAAATCTTCTATCAAACTTGTTTGGGATATTTTTAAGGTAATAGTTGAGTTGAGACGGTTAAATTTTAATGAATAATAATTCGCTTTTTATTACATTTAATGTAAAAAACAAAAATTTGTGGGTCATTATTTTTCAGACTAAGTTAATATTACAACAAAATTTGCACACTTTTTACTGTGATATACTGTGCTATTAGAGATAGTTTTATTAAATCTCTATCCAATATGTTTCTGTCATTTTGTGTTGTTCAAATGGAATTTTACCTTTTTGACTCAGAGCATCATGAATGAAATCAGCTGCCCCAATGAAGAATGGGCTCAAGTCAAAGTCTCTGCAGTCTGATGCTTCGACTCCATGATACTGTATGTTAATATCTGTGTAGAAATATGGCCCGGTGTCAATGCGCTGGGGGCCATCTGCAGCATTCACCACATGTGTTATTCCCAGTTTCACTAACAAGGGTTTGTGCTGAGCCGTTGCCCTGTAAACAACACAAGAGATGATACAAGGAATATAGCCTTTAGTGCTTTTTCTAAACCCTGGCCAGCTCTGTAAGCATATGTGTGCAAATGCATCACTGTTGACTCAAATGTACCGATTTTATTTTTATCCATTCAGTTGGCCAAATACACGACTTGTTTGCAGCAACAGTTTCTCAATCAGATCAGCATATTGCAGCGGGGCCCCGAAGTGAGAATGTCACTTACGCGTCTCCGATGTAGAGGTTGGGCCAAACCTCGTTGACAGCTCCAGTGGGGCGTCTGTTCTTCAGCAGAAGGCTGAGCAGATCGCAGGTGGGCGGTGTTTGATACTCTGGCTCCTCCTCTGAGTTCATATCTGCATCTCTCCTTTAGTGTTGTTGTATAATTATCACCAATTATATTTAACTCAACACGTAAATAACAGTTAGATATTTTTTTTCCCCAAGTACTGGATGTTCCTGGATGCAAAAATTGAGAAGTTTACTCAGCCGTCCTGTGAATTTTTAATTCCTGTAGGCACTTGGAAAGGAGCTACAGTAAACCTAACCTTATTGGTACAGCTTGGTCTGTTTTCCATCTCAGAAGAGTATCAGTGTTGTTTAGAGGCTGAGACCCCCTGGAATTAGACAGCTGAAGATGCCAGAGTCTGGGTGGACTATTTATTCCTCAGACAAGTGTGACAGAAGCCAGGCTGCTCGTGTGTTGACAATTTCAGCTGCAGAACTCCAGCAGTGCTAACAGTTGTAATAGTGATTCAAAACACAGGGAAGAATTGCTGGCCACATTGAGTCAGTTTAAACCTCTCTACCAATGAATGTTTTCACATTCTTCTCCTGAAGAGGGTGATGTCAGTGCACTTCCTAAAAATCTGAAATTCAACTGTATTTCAGGTATGCCAGAATTGGTATATCACAGCATTAAAGTGTACTGTAGGCTCTAGGCAAAGAAACTTAAAAATCTCCAGTGCAGATCAGACTTCTCAATACGGAGAGTGACAATTTGCATTACAATAGCTAAAGTCTTGACAATGTGCAATTTTAGGATGTCAATCAAACTCTGGAGCATTTTTCCACTGGCTATTAAAAAAAATCCTTGTATTAATCTATAATCATTATAATATCATAGCGAATTCTTGTATGTTTACAACCACTTACACTGTGTAAACCACTTCCAGTGACAAGCTAACAAGCTAACAAACAACAAATAAGATGCTAACTATACTTTCCATTCTGATACATATGCTAGTTGCTAATAGTGGTTCACAACAGACTCCCCAGCTGAGGTTAAGCTAACTAGAATCATACTAGCATAAAGCTTCTGTTATCCCTTTTTTCAGTTTTTATGCCAAGCTAACTCTAGTTTAATATTAAGCATTCATATGTGAGATGGTTTCTACTCATTTATCAATTTATTTTTATTCATTTAACAAGAAAGCCGAAAAAATTAATTATTCCTTTAAGGCCTTCTTGTCAAAAACTTAAATGTCAAGGTTTATTTGTTGAGCAGCTGATAAAACAATATCACCACAATGTCCTTTTAACAGCTGCTGTTTGAAATAAAGTCATTGTTGATATTTGTTCATTCCAATAAAGAGTCTTTAATATGGTATCAGTCATTTTAATTTCTTCACAAAAAATGGAATTTATCTTAAAAAGAAAAGACAATTAGAAAAGGTTTCTACAGGTATATCTTCATTGCAATATCGATTTCAAATTCAGCTATTGAAAGGAGGCAACAATGTAATTTAAAATTCATAGACTAGTTGATTTTTATCTCAAGTTCACCTACTGGCACTAAAGCTCCCCGATGATCCCTGACAGTACAGCTTTCCATCCAGCTCTCGGAGCTGCTCCAGGAAACCATTATTAGGGCAGATGTTTCTATTTGCGCTGACTGCTTTGATCGCGTCCACCAGCGTCATGTTCTCATGAATCATCAGGTAGGCCAGAACCAAGGTGGACGAGCGGCTGAGTCCCATCGCACAGTGGACAAACACCTTACCTACCAATCAGTGGAAAACAAAAACTTCACATCACTTCCTGTGGATCAGTCCAGAGCTTAGGCATCCTCTACTAGCTCCATTTCCATATTTACAACCATGCATGACTGGATTATTGTGGTGAACTTTAACTTTGTCTAATTTGTTACTCCTCTGTGGATTAAAAACCATGCAACATCACAGAGAGGAGTACTTCTAACTCCTGACTAAAAGTTTTCAACAATGTTGCAACAAATGTTTCTACACACGGTAATCCCTGGTTTCTTATCGGGGGTTGAGGATTAGGGGGCATAGGAGCGCGTAATTGAACTGTCTTGGCGTCTGTGTATTTCTGCCAGGGATTACTGTAGGCCCCGCCACACACTGGAGCCCCCGATCAGCCAGCTTGTGAATGAGGAGGCCTCATCTTATTACTGTCATGTCAGATACCGACTTCACTCTGCATAACAGGCAAGGCAGGCACAGGCCACAAACATAATTGTGTAATTTCCATGTCCAATAAAAGTGTTGCTTACAAATTACCAGGGAAATCCATTTAAGACCAATTTTCCTGGCTAAGGTCTGAGCTTATGAGAAGATTACCACGGGGGAAAGATATTAGCTTGATATTATGTTTAGTGTTTGATTTGCATTTTAATAACTATTACAACTGGGGGTGGTCTAATGGGAATCGACTGACAAATGTTTCTGTTTCTTTGCCATGCAGAAAAAAAAGTTCTTCCCTCAGTTATTGTGTAAGAGTGTAGAAAAATACCTTGAGCACAGTGAGGGCTCCTCACCTGTGGGCGAACTCAAAGCGCTCTTGATAAAATTGGCCGCTGGGTAAAAGAAGGGGCTTAAGTTAAAGGATGGCATGTCAAAAGCTTCCACTCCATGATAAGTGATTTTGGTGTCTCGGTAAAAGCTGGGCCCTGTGTTCACGTTGAACTTCCCGTCAGCAGCGTTGAGTACATGGGTGATGTGGTGAGCCTGGAGTGTCCTCTTGTCTTTGGCTGCATACCTAAAGAGAAAAAGGCATAATTATTTGTCTAGCGCCAAGAAATAAAATAATTGTTTGTTATTGTTTGTTTGACCATCAAAAATGGTATGTTTTTAGAAGTTGAATTATCCTGTTAGTGCCCTTTACCATGATTCTGGCTTATAGCAGGAATTGGTCCCTAGGGGTGGTACAACGCCCTTAGGAATGGGTTTAATGCAGAAAACACTAAATTGTTCTGAGTATGATTGTGACAGTAAAAAATTATTCTTCCTCTTTTCTTCTTCCTAAGAGTACAGTTCATGACAGTAAACAGTACATGTTACCCTTATAAAATAAGTAATAACTTTAAATTATTGAGAGGGTGTCACAATTGTGATTAATAAAACATTTCTTAATGCTTCATAGATAATAAATGAGCTGTTGGCCTATAATGTATAAGGCCTTTTTTGTTGCCAAGTTGTGGACCCACATTTGAGTTATGAAACCTTTTGGTTGGTGCAACATGGAAACTTGTCTTTTCAGGTTGAGTCTTGAAGACTCTGTTCACCCAAAGTACAACAAAAACAAATAAATAATTCATCGAAACAACTTTACTTTAGAGATGTGGTGAATATAGAAACTGTTGAGAATTACTGTTTCTATGTGGACCAGCTGATATTTACTCTTTGAATGCTTTTTTTTATGTATTATACTTATGTGCAGCCACAAACAAAAATTGTTCTTTTTTACACCCATCATTTGAGTAGTGACAGAAATTCCAGAGACAGATATCTAAACTTTGGTAAACAAAACCTGTACTTGTTTGGAGCAGTTCACGTGTAGGATTTTTGTTATTAGCCTGTTCCTGTGATAATGCTACATCCATGGCTAGTTTGTGTAAACTCAGCACTTAAATGTGTTAATGTTCAGCATACAGCCCATGTTTAGTTAACTGTGTCCACATCCTTATACACTGAGATGGTTTGAAGTCAGGTCTGTTTTCTCATGTGTTTTGTTTTGTGTATTTTCTTTGTTTGCCTTCTTGCTCATGGATGATTAATTAATTTCACCTGTCCCTCATTAGCATTTGTATTAAATGCTTGTTTTTCCTGCATCCTCTCACTGCTTCTTTTCTCTGCCACTTGTGCTATCCCGGTAAGTTGTTTAATAACTTTGTTAACAGCTTTTGTTTTAAAGCTACCTTTTTTTTCTTGCCAACAGTTGGCACTGCTAGCTTATATGTAGCCTATACAAACTAGTAAGCCAACTCTTATATAACATCTTATTTAACAATCACATCAACATTATCAGAATAATTTTTCATGTTTTTTGGCCATGTAATTAATAAAATGCATTATTCCCTCTCTTGTGACTCCTGAGGCAGATATCTATCTTTATCTGCTAAATACTTCACCATGTGCTTTTTAGCCGCTCACTTTGCTGTTCAATGCTAGCAGGTAGCCTCTGGGTGACTTTTAGCCTTTTGGGGGCTAAAAATGAGGCAGGGCTTTCTTTCTTGGGCAAAAACGACACCATAAAAGAAAGCCATTAAAATTGTGAGTTAAAAAACCAAAGCAATTAGCTAAAATTCTACTTAGAGCTGAGGGCCATTTAGTCATGTGGAAACAATGTTAATCACAACAAACAACACTTAATTACATACTGTTGTACATCTAAAAATATTTATTATAGCTGCATACACAATCATTAATTATTGTTATTTATAGTGCTGGAACTCCCTTATTGATTACATTTTGTTTAGTTATCCATAATTAATATATATTAGACATTTTTTTTAACATTTCTGGTCTCACATGTCTCCAATATAGATCCTGGGTTGAACCTCATCCATATGACCGCTGGACCCCTTCTTTACCCACATCAGCCTCTGGAGATCCGACGCCGGGGGAGTCTCATACCTGCCGTCAGCCCCCTCAGGGCTCGACAAGCAGCTGAGGCCTCTGGGCATGTCTAGATGCTCCCCTTCTGCTTTTACAACCTGTGGTAAAGAAATACTTAATATGATATTCTAACAAAGTTTGAGTGAGAGGTCAAGCAGCAGGTTTGTTGGTCCAATAGAACTGGTCATTGCTATGAAGTCTGAACCATGCTGAGAGCTGAAGAGTTTCCAAATGGTTGGAAACCTTCTACAGTCTAAGAAAAAGATTGCAGTACAAAGTCAGGCACCGTCTACTTTGAATGCTAAACAACTCAGCTGATGACTTCTAACAGGCTTTATTTAAGTGACATCCTCATTTTATGTAACACTTTAAGAGAAATACAATAGTGAGGATTGTTAATTAGAACTTAAGGTACACAGGCATATAGCCTGTAAATATAGACTACAAACATACCAATAAATGCACTCCGCAGCAGCAAAGGAACATAAGGATGCATAATTATAAGATGGCCTCATGATGCTTTCATTATTTTATCTGCAGCTCAGAAGCGCTTGGTGGGTTTATTCATCTCCAGAGATCCAGAAACTTGGTATTCAAGGCCTGTAAACATCAGCTTTTCATTTCCTGCAGGCAAGACTAACCTGCGAATTTACAATTTATACAGAAAGACTTATGCTATGCGTACTGTATACATTAGCATCCATTTAGGCAGCTGTGTGATTCTGCTCCAGGCTGAGGACGTACAAACGATGTGTATGCATTGTTATAGTAAAGAAACTGACGGCAGCTCAGCTTCTTATTTGCATTTTGGTGGTGCGTGGTGACATAATGTGGCACTCGGGGTTCAGAGACTTATTGTCATGTCCACAGGGATGACTCGATGGGACCAAATCTGTTTCAGTGACCTTTTGTTAAGCCGCTGTGGCATATGGAGGTGCACTCAAACATCATGATGGCTTTATCCATTTCTCAATGTAAGTGGTTGCATGTGTGTCCCTGAGAGCTAGCATGTGTATGCAAGGAAAGCTGCATCTGACCCAACATATGCTCCGTGCATATGAGTGTGTTGGTCTTAAAGGTAGAGTAAAGTGTGTCTTTGCACAAGTACATGTGCCCAGAGTACCTGGAGGCTCTTCTTTCTCCTCATTGATCTATAAGTACAACCCTTCCCTCCCACCCACTGTCAGGGCAGAGAACTGATTTCCCTGGTGCACATTGAGCTGCAGCAATGCTTTCATAGCCTCCCCCCTTAGGCTAACCTGTCCTTCTTGCTCTACTTCTGTGTAATTAAAGATGCTATGTATGGGAAAGTGCCCACAGTTAACATGGAGGGCAAATAAAAATGGCTTTTTACCTCCTTTGGGCCTCTTCTCAGTAGTTTTATGAATTACACTTCCCTCTTTAGCCTTGGATGTAGTTCTTCTGGATTTGTTAGCAAATTAATAAAGGAGAAAGTGTGGTAATCCATTTGGCAATGCGGTTTTATCATAGTACATATCCATTTATAAAAGTGCTTTATAGACATATTTTCCTTGCAAACATAGGAATACAGTACAATAAATCCATACACTGTAGTTTATAGATGCTGTACTTACTAATAAATATTTTCCAACATGGACTTCTATCTGTGATAAATTCATAAAAACACACTGTTAGTAGACACTTGCCTTAGCTGGAAACGCTGCGTTTCAAAGTCTGTCTGTACAAGAGCTACATGTAGGTCGACAGCACAACTGTCTGCGTTCTCCTTGGTAATCTACCCTGCAACCTTTTTTGCTATTTTAACATCTGAATCTCAGCCCAAAATAATTCTGGCATCATCTTCTGCATTCCTTAAAGGTTACCCGAGCTACTAGCACAGGAGGGAAGATAGGACACGGCTTTTTCAAATAGCAAGAGAATCAGATCAGTACTGCTGCACTTGAGCTTAAATCTGACTTTACTGGGATTCAACTTACGGTCAAGTTGGAAAATTTTAAAATATTTTTTACTTTTTCTGAGGTGCATTTGCTGAATAAAAGCACAAAAACTGATATGAGGTATGTCTTTCTTGATTTCAAAACATCAACAGGAAAAAAAATACTTATTTTATGGACAAACTCAGTCTTGGTTAAAGCATTAAATTAGTATGTCAAGGAGAACGATGAACTTATGGACAAAGAATACAATTTTATTGTGTAAAGTTGCAATTTATTGTATAATTTTTCTACTAACCAAATAAAAAATAAATCATAGATAAACATGAACATATAACTTCAGAAATACAAATTCTGCCATGTAATTCTTTGTAATGTCCACATAACGTGTTATTTCTATTTTTACAATGTATAAACACATTGTTGGCGAAGAACTAAATTGTCTTCATGTTGATGGCAATTAAGATACCTGTCTGTGTATGTGTGTGATTTAACTAGAGAGAAAATGATTTATAATAGGTAATAATCACTGCTGTCAAACTCTATTCTATAGTAGATGAAAGCATGTTCCTTTTTCTGTCTGGCATTTCTGTTGTTTCTACAGATGACTATCAAAAGACCTGAAACCTTTTGATGCTCAGTGTTGATCTGCTCAAGCTAGCTTGAATAGGCAGACACCAAAGGTGTTTCACACTGTGAACAGCAATGGGTAGAGAGACAGACTCCACAGCTTGATTCCCATTTTGAGTTTGAATGTTGACTTGAAGAAACATGTTGTATCTTTTATGAGTCCTTTAGCCAGTTTACAGAAAATGATGCTTTGTAAAACATTTGCCATAAGACATTGGTCCATTCTGTCGTAATACAAAATGAGGTGTTGAAGAAAAACAATTTTACAAGATTACAGTATTTCACCTCACATTACATTCTATCTAGCATTACTGCCTCAAAAAACATAAATGTAAGCAAGGCCTATGGCCATAATAGTCTTGCAATTCATTGCAAGATCAAGAAGCTGAAAATTGAAAGCTTGGCATGTTACGCTATATGCTTTTACCATATTGCCATACTTTGACATATTTATACTTTGACATCTTTATATTTAGCTTGTCAGCCTAAGACATGGATGAATTATAAAACAAAAACATACTATTGTATTATAAGATGCTATATATTATCTGATATGATGCAGCTTTCTTCTTATTTCGTCATCCTCAGCTGTACCTTGGCTCAGCTATGCAGTTGGCTTTATGCTAACATGTTAGCACGTTAACATGGCTACAGCCAGGATGTCTCCTTGTTATCAAGTAGCCTACTGGATGGTCACACGCAGTTAGAGTCAGTAAAGTATACTAACGTGTGTATGTTAACATGCTGGTGTAATATGCTAATATTTACCATAACCTGTGGAAAGCATCAGCATTATGATTGCAAATGGTACTTAACAAATAGCATTTGTCAGTATAATATAATAGCATGTCAATATTCAACATGCTAACATATTATACTGAGGGCTAAGGGCTTTCCCACTCTTCCTATTTTTTAACATGCCAACATGATATATTAGCTTTAATATCGAAGAACAGCTGATTTCAACAAAAATTTAGTCATTAGAGCAACAAATTTCAGCTGTAGAAATATTTCAGTCTGGACTGCTGGACCAACAGACAAGTTGGCATTAACATTCCTTAAAAAAATATGCGGCTGTGTTGCCAAGAAGTGTAAACGCCTCTTAATTACAAGATCTGACATGTTTTCTTTTTTCTTGTCAACTGCAGATCGAGATCCAACAGCAAGGCCAGGAAATTCTTGTTGGGGTAGATTGCTCTCTTCTGGATCAATTTCTGCAAAGCTTGTTTGAGCGGGAGGTGACAGTAGATCATGAGGTAGGCTAACACCAAAGTCGATGACCGGCTCATTCCCATGATGCAGTGCACCAGAACTTTTCCTGAAGAACAGAAAAAGATGAGGGAAAAGGGGGATGTGACGGAAGGATTAGTGAGAGGCCTCAGTCTTATTAATATCATACATGGCTGCCCATCTCATGCTGTGGCCCTTCTTTTTTCCTGCTGAAAGCTAAAAATAGTTCCCACAATTCATTGCCTTTGTTCATTTAAGGTCCCTTTGCAGACTGAGCCCAGCTGTCTCTTTAATCCCAACTTGTCCTCTGCTTGATAGATTCTTTGAAAAGAGCCATGGTCACATTATAGACTTAAATTCTGCAAGGTAAGACCCTTATTATTACTGCGGGCTGGAAACACACTTATCATTACAAGTTCTGTTACATGATGGTGACATTGAAAGGACGGCATGATGGGAGAATTTGAGTAGAGTAGGTTTATTAGGAATTTAAAGAATGAAATAAAAGATGTGCAGGAGCTTAAAAAGCCACCACAATTTGCATCAAATTACTCAATCTTTATAGCTACTGAAATATATAAATAAAACTCACTGTGCAGAAAAATGAGAGTTCAA
Organism: Acanthurus tractus; assembly: GCA_029783725.1. Classification (NCBI taxonomy): domain Eukaryota; kingdom Metazoa; phylum Chordata; class Actinopteri; order Acanthuriformes; family Acanthuridae; genus Acanthurus; species Acanthurus tractus. The sequence continues at coordinate 7,719,212 of JAQNCA010000017.1, read as the reverse complement.
GTGAAAAAGAAGATGCGAGGAGTCTTACCATCAGGCGTCTTCAGAGCTTTGTGAATGAAATCAGCTGCAGGCTGGAAGTACACATCCAGATCAAAGTATGTCGAGTCATCTGCTGGAATGCCACAATACACAAAGGCGTTGCCATAAAAGCTTTGGTTCCCTATGCTGCCTCGCTTGGAGTGTGCAGCATTTAAAATATGAGTTATACCTAATTTCAGCAAGGCAGCCTTGTTTTGGGCTACTGCCCTAACAAGACAAAGAGACAGAGAGAGGTTCAAGACTTACATTAATGCTAACCATCATGCCACTATGTTTAATAACACAATAACACAATTTTTGGAAAAGATCAATGACTGTTTTAACATTACAAGTAACAGAAAACCAATTAAGTCTGTTTTAAATTTGACATAAAACGTATACTTACACATTCCCTATGTATATTTTTGGCCAGACCTCATCAACTTCATTGAGATGTAGTTTGCATGAGTTTAAAACCTTCTGTAGATCCTTCACAGTCGGATATTCTTTTCTCTTGTCATTCAGTGGTGGCATTTTAGGTCCAAATCCCCCCTTCTTTGATCGATTACTGGTCCAAATGTTTGTTGTATTAAAGCAGTTCCCGTCAACTTGGGCTCAGGATGATCTGTACGAGCAGGTGTTTATCTGCCGTCACTGGACAGTTACCCAATTTAGTGCTTAACCTAGCGTGTAGTCTTACTCGTGCAGAGGGCAGAACAACAAACAGTGCAGCCCGGGCTCTGCTCTTCTCACTGCTGCGGGACTCTAATTTAATAAGCCTCAAACAGAGATGAATCATGCCCTGAAGAAGTGATAATTGGATGCAATTAAGACCAATATGTTTAAGTGCACTGCTTATGCTGGATGACAGAAAGTCCAATGTAATGCAGCATTTATGGAAACTGAAACAGCTTCATGTAGCTAGTTTACTGCTCTGCTGTATAAAAATCTTGTGAAAGCAAATTGGCTGAAGAGGGAAAAAATTAGGCTTTGCCGTTGGCTGCACGTAAAATCAAAACAACCTTCCAAATGCTGCATATGTCTCTTTTAACCCTCCCATTAAGTTGCAGGTCAAATCCACACATATGCTTTTAAATGGGAAAAAAACATAATTAACCTCTCTTAAAAGGCTTGAATGTAATAGCTTCCCTTCATTCAGGGTCATGAATGGGTATGTAACATGTTGATGCCATGGCTTGTTATGAAAAGTCAGTGCTGATGTTGTACAGAAAATCAGTCAATAAAGGTCTTGGGGTCATTCTGAGCTGGAGACAGTTATTGATTGATTATTTTAAGTGCTGCTTCTGTTTATTGATCAATTTAAGGTAGAGTGTGTGGTAGGAACATATCCCACCTGAAAGGTACGTAATACTTGGAAAATAAGATCCATAGCTGCTGGTGAAAGTGTCGTTCTGGTGAGACGGAGGTGCGCATGCGGTTTGACAAAATGTAGCTACGTGTGTTCCCATGTAGGAGGAGTTGACACTATGAGAGTATACTTTATTTGAGAAGTCGTTTGTGAGTATTTAAAGCATTTTTCTAAAAGAGACACCTAACAAGGCAATAAGAATGATTTTTGACTAAGAAGAGCACCAGTCATGTTGAGGAAGATGGTCCTGAGTGGTCAAAGACTGCAAATGTTACATGTATTCTGAAATTTCCTCCACATCTGACTCACGAGATGTTAAAGACCATAAAAAAAATCAAATCTTTGTCATGTGTGTAAACATCTGCAGCATAGCAAAGCCAAGACAGCTTGTCAGGTTTCAAAGACTTATTTTCTGAGCAAACACAGTTTTTCAGCATTTGACTCTGTGACATAAAACTGACTGAAATCCAGTCCACAATAATATGTGTTGCTATGAAATATAAGTTGAAAGGACAATGAATCCAAAATGCGTGATAAAAGAAACATTTGCAGTTATCTACATTCAGTAAGTAAATTATGAAATGCAGCTGAGATCATCTTGG
>JAQNCA010000017.1:7703650-7717123 GCA_029783725.1 Acanthurus tractus | reverse complement strand
ATGTTTTAAAAACACTGACGGCAAAGTACAAATTTTACTGCAGTGCCACTCTTTTCTTTTCTGTTCTTTTCTGCCAACATTTCTTGATGTAAATGCTTTTTTAACATGTAAGTAAACTAAAAAAAACACCTTTGATTAAATCCTTTTTCCTTAAAAATCTAAATTAAAAAAGTTAGGGAACATTTGATTACAGAAAAAAGTAGACTGCACACTTGCAGCAGGTTTTATATTTTCTTCCGTATAATATAAAGGTTAAATAAGTCATCCTTTTTTTTTTAGCTTAAAATAGATTCTGCCTAAGGGTTAAGCGATTACACTCATTTTCTATTAATATGAGGGTCAATATCCTGTGAACGAGCAGCATGATTCACATTAAACACAGCCCGAGAGACAATGAAGTAAATTTGATTCAATTGGATTCTGACCTGAACTGATTCAAGTCAAAGAATATCTCCCTCCACTGAATGCTGATGCTTAATTCTTCATTATCCTGAGGCAAACAGGTGTTTGAGTTTATGTAAGTTAGAAAATCTATGAGGTGAAGTGGATAACTCATGATTTATTGTGTAGTTTCATATCCAAAGCGCAAAGCTGTTTGAGGAATCCTCTGTTTGGGAAGATCCATCTGCGCTCTTTGACCTTATTGATGGCCTCTAGTAAGGTGTAATGGTGGTAGATCATTAGGTAGGCCAGGACGATGGAGGCAGACCTGCTTACTCCAACTGCACAGTGGACAAAAACCCGTGCTGGTCAAGAAAAAAAAGATGACAGTGACCTTGTAACATAAACTCATACTGGGATTTTATTCTGGAGAAGATGAGCATGCAAAAAAGCCTGTCTGGTCTGAGATAAAACTGAGTGACAATAAAGCCATAGGATGGGTATTTACCACCTCCTGTGTCAAGTGCACTCTGGATGTACTCAGCAGAGGGGAAGAAATAGTGGGAGAGGTCAAAGGATGGTGAGTCATCAGCAGGCACTCCATAATAATCCACAGTGGAGCCATAGAAGTCATGACTCCCCTGACAGTGCATCCTTCCATGAGCTACATTCACAACATGAGTGATTCCCAGCTTCCAAAGACTGTAGCGATCATTGGCCACTGACCTGTGGACAAAGGAAACACAAATTATTACAAAAAAGCACACTTGAAGGAAACAGTTTGGAGGTATTTTTATTTTATAAGCTGTCAAGAGAAATGTCAAAGACTTACATGTCACCAATGAATAGGTTAGGCCAAACCTCGTCCACGTGATTACCAAACCTTTTCCCTCCATACAAAACCCTCACCAAGTCTTTAACAGAAGGAGTGACAGGGGAAACTACATTACTGTCCTCTAGACTATTCATAGTTAACTTCATGAGCATTTATATTTGCCTATATAACAAAATGCTCCTCCTAAACTACCCATTTGTATGATTTTCTTCTCTTCTTTTTTTTGCAAACTCTGTTGAGGCTATACTACAACCATGTTGGTACTGACAAGGACAGGTGCTCCTGGTCTAAAATTAAACCAGTGACCCATATACTGAATGTCAAACTTACCCCTCTAAATCTTTAAGAGGCACATTTTATATTCAGCCAGTATTTCTCTTTTTTTGGCATTTAACCCTCCAAAGAGTTACTTGTGTGTTTTATCAAGACAATAATAATACCGGAGAATTAAATACGCTGCAGTATCAGCTTTTCGCCATAGGGTGTCACTGATGGCCAGCTGGTGCCGAGCCCCGTGCAGCTGATTTTTGCATGCGCAGCCATTCTGGACAATACCGCCTTGTGTTGTCAACAGAACCAGCGCGAAGCCAAGGCGAAATGATTTCTAACAATATAGTGTTATTGCAGCAAACGATAACACAGTTTCTTCAGATACTTGTACGATGTTATTTAGCTAGCTAGCTGAATACACAAGTCTCTGTATCGTCCTCTGTTACGTCTCAGAACGGGTGAGTGAACGTAAGGCACACGCATTGATCAAGCTAGCAAATAGCTTGCCCGCTAGCGCTAGCTAGATCTGAATTAGCTTACTAGGACAGGGTTGTTGTAATAGAAGAAAGGATGCTTTCACTTGGTTTCATGTTTTCCTCTGGCATGTTTGTGGCCTCACACCCCGTTAGCTACCAGGTTGGCCAGTTATGTTAGAAGATAATGAAGGAAGGTAGCAAGATAAGCTCCTGGCCCCACCTTAGGAATAGCAATTGATGTATTTTATTGCAGGTTGCTTTTTAAGGACAAAGTCACTGACAACAGAAGCTAGCATTAAGCCAAAATATTTCATCACTTTACAAGTAGATATACTAACATTAAACTGCTATCTTAGCAACTTTAAGAATAGACTTTTAAAGACAGGGTTTGTTGCCACTGACACTTAAGTTAAACTGAAACGAGTGTTATTTAAAGTATGTAACTGTAGGTATTAAGTTTGTTAGAAATAACACTGGGGATATCAACCAACAAATCTGTTGTTCATAACTCTCTCTCATGTCTCAAAACCAGTGTCCAGTCAGGGTAACGTGGCTGCTCCTTCACCTAAATTATTAGGGTGTGGTTTCTATTGTGCAAGTTAATCTGAGGAAACTTCGGTCAGTGTCAATATTTGCTAAAGTTGTGAAATCTTGGTTTATCCATTGTAACACAGAGATTGTCTTAAAACTGGTCTTTTTTCATTTTTGTCACAGTGTAAAGATATAATACATGTATGCTTCAAAGGGAAATGTTACTACACAAGCTGCAATTAATTAAAAAGCAATACATAGCAACAAGTCAGTGAGGATGGTACAGCAAGAAACAGTTATAAAAAATACATTACGTTACAATACATTACCTACAACATCAGTAAATAAGTGTTTGTAAAACTTCTTTACATAAACTGTGAGATAAGAGGAAACAGGCTTTGTAAAGAAGAAGAAAGCAATCATAAAGCATAAAGCCATGCAGTGTGAAATACATTTAACCAAGTGCAACATTGTGTACTTTGCTTGTGAGCTGCTTAAGTAAGGATTAACCTGTTTCCCATTGATAGAGAGAAAGCAGTTTTTACATTTCTTGGCTCTGTAACATCTACCTGATCAGTTTCAATTTGTATTTTGGATATATAATGAAAGAGGGGTCCTTCTGTTTGCATATCTGACATTTTTCTTGTTCTTTCAATCTTAATTGGACTGTAAGGGTGCCATTTCACGACATCTAATGATGCGTTCGAGCACAGTACTTTAGAATGTGAACAACTTCACTATGAAGTCTGTAGAAGAAATTCTGTCCCTCAGCCAGCCTTGCTCAAAGATACTAACCATATGAACTCCAGTTTGTTTAACCATTGGTTTGGATGGATTTAATTAGAAGAGCACAGTTGCTTGATTATACTGTCATCAGTGATTATAGGGTCTCTCACCTTCTTGGGGTAATAAAGGTGGCAGTCTCCTTGTTGTGATACACTGAGGGGCAGACATTACGTGCAGCAGGCTTAGTAGAGCTATGTTATCTGAAGATTTGTTTATTTTATTACTTGTGAGAAGGTTAGGTGAACTTGCACAGCCATGTGATGCCCCTGTTCCACCTTGTATCTGACCTCAGTGGTAGTCATTGACCTTTGACCTTCTAACCTGTTAGTCATGAAAGAATAAAACCACCAGTAATAAAAGGATTCAGTTGTTGCATGTCAACTTTGGGGCAAGCAGCTGTGATAAGAACTAAAATCTGCTAAGTTAAGTGAACTGAGATTATTTTCCATCTATATGGCAGTTTTTTGTGGTTTGTTTGAAATTAGTATTGCTGATTCAGTGGAAATGGTTTCTACTTCCCCCTCAGATTTCTGTATTTTTTGGTGAGGAAGTCAGCAAGGAACTGACTTTGTCAGAAAGAGAGGGTTTTGTTGTTTGACTTGTATTAGTTATTCTGCTGTTCTCTCCTCCAGCCTTCAGGGTGAGGAGGAAATGACACAACTGAGTGTCCGTCGCTGGACGCCAAAACACGTCGCTAAGTGGCTGAAAGAAGAAGGCTTCTGTGATTATGTGGACCTGTTGTGCAATAAGCATCGTCTGGACGGCACCAGTCTGCTTGCCCTCAGCGAGTATGACCTCCGCTCACCACCTCTGGAGCTGAAGGTGCTGGGGGACATCAAGCGGCTGATGGTGTCCATCCGCAAACTCCAGAAACAGAACATAGATGTGTTGGAGGAGCTGGGTCTTCCCTTCGATGGCCACTCTCCTACGGGCTCTGGAGGCAGTTTGGACTGGCTGTGTAATGGAGACTCAGGCAGAGACTGTGATAGCACTGACACAGCACCAGTGGGAGAGGAGTATCACCAGTACACTAATGGGAAGTACAAGCAGCAGACAAGGCGCCTGGATCCTGAGTACTGGAAGACGGTGCTTAGCTCCATCTACGTGGTATTTGTGTTTGGCTTCACGTCCTTTGTCATGGTCATAGTGCATGAGAGGGTGCCTGACATGCGTACATACCCTCCACTGCCTGATATTTTCCTCGACAGGTGGGTGTGTGACAGCTCAGACACTCTTAAGCTTTATTTTTCTTACTTGGGGCACCAGGCAGCCTTTAAAAAACAACAAAAACAGTCAGCTGTGAAATTCCAAGGAGAGAGTGGAACAAAGATATACATTTTTATCAACTGTCAGAATATCACACCAGATGGCGGACAGTATAATTGCCCTACTTCTTTGTAGCATGTTTCTATTATTGTCCTCACATATTCCTGATGGGCCAGCTTTGGTTCAAAGGGATCTTTGAGTGTTTTTTTAAGTGACCTACTTTTTAGTGTGACCTGCTGTTTATGACCAGCTTTGAGCTTCTCATGGAATATTTGGGTTTATTGGAAAAGTGAATATAAGGAAAACTTTGTATTTTAAGTGTTCTGTGTCCACATTTTGCAATTTAAATCTGTCAAGATGTTAGAAACTTAAAACGTAGCAATTAGAACCTATTTAAAGTATTTAAGCCTTGATTGTTGATTTATAACCCAACAGATGTTACAACGGTTTTGTCAAATGCTTAATGATTTAACAAATTACTTTATGAGTAATTAATCTTGCACATTTTTTAGATCATTGAAATACTTTGTGAATGTCCTCATACTATGGACATTGGTCGAGAGGGTGTTTATGGAGTTTTTGACTGGCAAATGTCTGAAATTATGAGAGTTTTTAAAATACTAGTCGATTCACTTTTTGCGGAACAACCTTTAAAGTGATTACTCCGGCCCTTATTTCACCCTTTCTTTTCTTGTTAACAGCGTGCCTAGAATACCCTGGGCCTTTGCCATGGCTGAAGCTTGTGGAGTGATCCTCTGTAATATCTGGTTGCTGGTGCTGTTGCTCCATAAACACAGGTACGGGAAAGTCTTTCACGTTGTTGTCACTGCAGGATTTATACACGTGAATTGTAGATTAACTTATTCTCATGACTTGTAGGTCCATCCTTTTGCGACGCATGTGCAGCCTCATGGGGACGGTGTTCATGCTTCGCTGCGTCACCATGTTTGTCACCTCCCTGTCTGTGCCAGGACAGCACCTGCAGTGCTCAGGAAAGGTAACACTTCATGCCTTTTTTGTATCAGTTCTCAAACAAAACATCTCTGCCTCCCTTTTGAAAGATCAAATTGAAGATTATTACATGTTTCTCTCCCTCTAGATATATGGTGACATGTGGGCCAAACTGCAGAGAGCTGTGGCCATCTGGAGCGGTTTTGGAATGACTCTGACAGGAGTGCATACATGTGGTGACTACATGTTCAGCGGCCATACTGTAGTCCTTACCATGCTCAACTTTTTTGTCACAGAGTGTGAGTAGCATAAGTATCTGTCTTATGCCATTCTGTCTAAGGTTATTTTTTGTAGTTTGTTTTAAATTACTACAACAACAACAGCAACAACCCAACTTTATACTTCAAAATATCCTTAAACTTTTTATGTTTAATATTGAGGTTAAATGGCCACAGATATTGTTACTGCATTGATTCTTTAAGACCAAAGTAAAGCTCTAAACATTACTATAAGGCATTTTTAACCTTTTTAGGAGATGTTATTCAGTTAGCAGTTGGGTTTGGCCTTGGTTTACCACCTCGGGAAATATTTGTATTTCTGCCTAAACATTTTGTTTTAAGTCTGAATTAAAGCTTAAGGTCTAATATATGTGTTGAAAGTTAACATTTTCCAAAAGAAAGAAAGAAAATTTCTTAAGAAATAATTTGTGTTTGGCACAGGATTTTAAAGCCAAGGTACCAGCTCATTTTGATTAACAATTCCACCAAAAATGTCACATTTGTTGCCACATTTTTTCCACTTTCATTTATGAAAATCATGACAAGTTATGAGTTGTTATTAAAAACTGAGACATCTGTGGGTTAAAGCAATAAATCACTAGGAAGACACTTGGTACAGAAAAAAGCAATGCAACCATATTTGGCAATAATGTCCCTTTGTTGCCACCCAGTGTCTTTTACTGGTATTACATTTAAAATAAAAACTTCCTCAGTCTGACAGTCAAACAGAGATAGTCTGCCACCTAATAATAGATTTCAAGATGGTGCACTATAACTCTACACATTAAAAAAGCTTATTTGTTAAATCTGTCTTTGATTGTTCCTTCTTTTTATTTCTCAGACACACCAAGAAGCTGGAACTTCATTCACACTTTGTCCTGGGTCCTAAATCTCTTTGGCATTTTCTTTATCCTTGCTGCACACGAACACTACTCCATCGATGTGTTCATAGCGTTCTACATCACTACCAGACTCTTCCTGTACTACCACACTCTGGCTAACACCCGGGCCTACCAGCAGAGCCGACGAGCTCGCATCTGGTTCCCTATGTTCTCCTTCTTTGAGTGCAACGTCAACGGACCCGTCCCCAACGAGTACTGCTGGCCCTTCTCTAGACCTTCTGTGATGAGGAGGTTGATTGGATAATGAGCAGCATCAGCATTAACATCAGACTCTTCTTAGCTTGAGCTGTTTTGTCTGCTTTTGTCAAGTTGCCAACTGAGGTGGTGTGTGTTATCGTCATCGACAAAGAAAAACTGATGTGATCCTGTGAGCAACAAGGCCTGATGGGATACTCAGAGCCATACCTTCTTACATTCTAGGACTCATCTTTCAACCTGCTTCCCCTGTCAGCATTTTCAGATGAATTAAATAAAATCTACAAAACCTTACACATGTTCTTTTGAAAAGTGAACACAGTGGAGATGTCTCAATTGTCGGTTGCTTATTTTACATGTAGCATGAACTACATTTTCAGTACCTCACAACTGAATAACCTACTTGTCTGCTAAGACTATTTCTGTTTCTAGAAAAATACTCAGGCAGCAGTGTACCTAATCCTTCACAGCAGTTTGTTTATTTCTGTGCATCTGTGTACCTGATTGTTTCAATGTTTGGATCGAGATTCTTGACTGAAAGTTTTGTCTAACTTGCCACTTTAAAATTTACCAAAACATTTCATCATGGTCTTTCAAGCAATATATATAGAGATCGACATTTAACTGTTGTTTTTTCTTTATAGTAAGATATTACTTGTCATGTTGAGAAACAGATCTTTGTGGATGTTGCTCAGTTAGCTCTGCCTTTAATTAACCAGACCTAGAAAAGACGCTTTCAAGGAAATGTCTTCATCAGCCAAAAACATAGAATCAAAGATTATTTTCCAGCTGTCTTAATTGTAATTCCATTTGCCAATTACCCTGAGTATTACACTAGGTTTCTCTGTGTAGAAATGTTCCAAATCTTCATGTTTACTGTTGGATAGTTGTTTAGTGATTTTTAAAACAAAAAAATCATTATAGAGTGTAAATTACTTACAGACTTAAATAGAATTCAAGCTTTCCCTGATAGTCCTGTTACATTAAGCTGTAGTAATAAATTTGTATGTATTTGTTTATATTAATTTATTTTATTTTGTAAATGTTTATAGGTATTTTTATATTTCATATACTGTGTTATAGCAACATGCACATGAAAAAATATGTTTACAGTTGCTCTTAACTATGTATTTGTTTGAAACATAATGTGCTTTTTAAGTGTAATGTTGATTTCAGATTGGCCTCTACATCTCATTTTGTGAAACTTGACAGATGTTGTAATTGATTTGATCATTACAGCATGTTAGAAATCTGATTATTCTAAATGGATTTGACAGTCTGCAACATTCTTTTGTTCAGGAATGATGCTGTTGTGTCCTTATTCTCCTTTAAAAGCTGCATTACTCTTTTCATGTCTCGCTCAGTCATTTCCATCATTAAAGAGCTGAAATCAAAGACCAGGTACTTATTTTTTCCAATCACTACACAATCGCATCAATGTTCTTTGTATGCTTGTAGGCTTCAGCAGAGATAATGCGTCTATAAAAAACTATCTTAAGCTGTATGTTTGTATGGCTGCACTAGTGATGGTTATTAAGTAACATAAGTTCTCTCAAGAATAACTTTTTTGAGAAAAAAGTAATTTATACATTTAACAATAAATTTATTAGAAATTAATTTTAAATTGTTATTTCAATTTGAGCTGCTCCAAGACTCACTTGTCTTTCATGAGCTTTCAATAGTGATTCACATCATTTAGGCTAAATAAACAATTGTGGGCTGAAATCAAGGGTAAATTTGGACAAGTTTGACTAACTGGTTGATTTTGGCATCAGATATATGGCCATAGTAAAGCTCTTAAGTACTCTAACCAAGCCGTTTAATGTACTATACACAAATTACGTGTGTGACTTTCATGCTGTGTACTTTTAATTCTTCTCTGGCACTGTCATTGTTTTATTTGTTCATGGTCATATGCTAATGCTAGGTAAAACGGAAGCTAAATTAGCGTATTGGTTACCGTGGTGATTTAGTAGTCTTTAAAATGCCTGTGCGCTGTTAGCGATGTATTAGACATTTGAGATGACAAATATTGACTCTTCACAAATTGTTAGACTTACATTTGCTTTTGACCATCCAGAGAAAAAAAACTTTACGTGACAGACCGAGGATGAATTATTTGTCATCTCGCTTTGCTTTTAAAAAGGCACACGATAAACAGCTAAATATCAGGTCCTGCGGCGCCGAGGTCAGCAGGGTGTTGTTGCAGTGTCTCCTCCATATCGTCCTACACCGGTCCATATCTCTTTTCCTGCTGCCTCTACTGTTTTTCAAGTTGACAAAACATCACCAACAACCGTAACACTCGGTAAGTAAGCGGCCCTATAGTTACCTAAGTTGCTCAAGTTGTATTTTATTGGAATGTCAGCGAGATGGTTATTAAACATCCCATTTGCTAGCTAGAAAACGCCCCCAACCATCCTCATGTGCACAAACTCCTTCAAATACTGAAGCAGGTACCTGTGACATCTTGTCAATGGAAAATGTTTACATCAGTTTGATAGCAGAAATTGCGAATGAGCAATCATTAACTGCTTCTGTGTCCGATTAATGTTAACAGAAATGATCTCAAGTTTAGCTTAAAGTACGTTTCAGCATCTTTCTCTTTGTAATACAAAATCTTATTCTACAAACGGTTGCTTTCTGAATTGAGTTGTCTAGTAGTCTCAACAGAAGACATGCTATTCTGCAGGCTGTTTCTGGTTACTGTAAGACCTATGCAGGCAGTCTCAAAAAGCTTCCGGTCTAACCTTGACAGCGAGGAGACGTGTCAAAGGAATCTAAGAGTAATGGAGATCCGATGACTCAAGTGCTGCAGGTGCCTGCCTGACAGTAAAAGTGTTTAAAAGCCAGGGACTGCACTTTTTAACAATTTAATAGCACAAATACGGTCTTTGTTACATCGCAAGGAATAAAATTCCAAGAAAGAAACACTGTCTGTGTGTATTTTTCACCTAAATGTTACATTAATTTAAAATTTCTTGAAAATGTAAATTGTATGAAATTGTAGGATTTAAATTCTTTCAAGGAGACTGTAATGCACAGATTTTTAGAAAAACTCTGCGGACATGACCTTTTCAAGATTAAATTTCTTTCCTCTCAAAGGCTCTACCAGCTTGTAGATGCATGTCTTTCTCTTTTGTTCCCTACAAATAAATATGCTTGATTTTGATCAAAAAGTGCATTCATGGTCCTTTGTCATCATTACATTCTTTTATGTTCATCTTTTGACAGGCGAAATGGCTGTTCCTCCAGCATATGCAGATCTGGGAAAATCAGCAAAGGACATCTTCAATAAAGGATATGGTAACTTGAAGCAAGTTAAAAGGCAGTTTTATAAGTGTGTATTTTATTGCCCCTCAGGGGATTGGCAGGCTTTTTGAAATGCTTCAGCAAGCCTCGTAAGCCTCCTCTACTGTTATTGTCTCACAGGTTTTGGGCTGGTTAAGCTTGATGTGAAGACAAAGTCTTCAAGTGGAGTGGTGAGTTTAATTGTTAAAGTAAATATACAGTAGTGAAATGGAGGTGTTATCAGCTAATTTAGATTATCTGAGATGTAATGTTATGATGTTTTAGCCAATAAATAACAAGACTCTTATGCACTATGCCAAATAAATGTTAAAGAAGACTTGGAGAACACAGTTAGTCCATCAGAGAGCACTCACATGTTAGTCTTTTAGCTGCCTATTGCCTGTTCAGTACATGTTTTGGACACAATTTTATAATACCTGGATTTAAGGAATCCTTCTCAAAACTGTTTGTTCATGTTACTTGATACATTTAAAATTAATTATCAACAGTTGAAGATTTTCAAAACTTAATTGATATCAGTATCTGCCTATTACCGCTCAGTCCATCTCAACTCCAGTGTTTCGTAGTGAAAGTGGATGAACTCCTCCAAACTGCTGTATTGTTTCCTGGTAGGATTAATTTCCTCTTGTAATGATTTCAGGAATTTAAAACGTCTGGCTCATCCAACGTAGACACCAGTAAGGTCACTGGAACCCTGGAAACCAAGTACAAATGGTCTGAGTACGGTCTGACATTCACAGAGAAGTGGACCACAGAAAACACACTCGGAACAGAAATCTGCGTTGAGGATCAGGTAAAATGAAAACTCTAATCATCATGTCATCAAAAGATCAACTCTAACTTAACTTTTACTTGATAGTTTTTCAAAAGCATAGTTTTTCTAAACTAAGTGTGACTGATTGAATTATCTCCTTTAGATTACCAAAGGGCTGAAACTTACTTTTGACACGACATTCTCACCAAATACTGGGTAAGCTACACTTTATATGTTAACTGTAACGTCATTAGTCGCAGTCATTGCAGAGAAAACACTGCTCTAATTTCACCCTCTTATTCTTTTTGATTTTACAGCAAAAAGAGCGGCAAGGTCAAGACGGCTTACAAAAGGGAATACGTTAATGCTGGTGTTGATGTAGATTTAGATTTTGCTGGTCCGACTATCCATGGAGCAGCTGTGGCTGGTTACGAAGGCTGGCTGGCTGGTTACCAGATGACCTTTGACACAGCCAAATCTAGGATGACTCAGAGCAACTTTGCAGTTGGTTACAAGACTGGAGACTTTCAGCTCCACACCAATGTGTACGTCTTAGAAAGAACAAATATTTGAACCTAGCAGGATGAGTTACATAACTGTAGAGTGACAGAAATAGCTTTGTTGTTGAGCTGTTGATGATGTGATATTTTTGTTGGATGAGGCACACTGCTGATGTTGTATGTTTTCTTTTTTCTTAGAAATGATGGTGCAGAGTTTGGTGGCTCCATATACCAGAAGGTAAACGACCAACTGGAGACTGCTGTGAATCTTGCCTGGACAGCAGGCAGCAATGGCACTCGCTTTGGAATTGCTGCCAAATACCAGTTAGACTCCAGTGCCTCCATATCTGTAAGTGTATTATTGTTTGTTTACTCTCTTTCTTTACTCTCTCCCACTTTTGTTTGTTGGCTGGTGTTTCAAACCTGCATTAAGACTTTGGTAAAAAATTTTCAGGAATAGAGCTGTGGGCTATGAAACAAATGATCGGTTTTTGCATTAGCAAAGTTTTTTTATGTGCATGGTATTGCAGGCATTGCTGTATATACTCTTAAATGTTATTTATTGACGTGTGTTCTCCAGGCTAAGGTGAATAATGCCAGCTTGATAGGAGTTGGATACACCCAGACTCTGCGGCCTGGTAAGAACTCATCGATCCTCGAATGTTCTGTTGAAAACTCCTACAAAAACAATTAACCTTTTTTTCAACAACTAATGTTTTTTTTTTTCAGGTATGAAATTAACCCTCTCTGCATTGGTGGATGGGAAGAACATCAACGCTGGTGGTCACAAACTTGGTCTGGGCCTGGAGTTGGAGGCATGAGGGTCTGCTCTGCCATTTCATGAGAATAGGAATAGCAGCTGAATCTGACCGTGAGCGCTCTTGGGTGTGGTCAGTAACAGATATTTTAAAGAGATGAAGCCAAAACAAAAAGACAACAAAAATGCCCAGTTCCTGAGCACTGTTAAAATGGAAACCTTTCCACCAGCCTCCTTTCCTTGTGGTCACAACAACCAGTCATGTTTCAATCACTTGTACTTATAAATAAGTTTCTCCTTCTGCCAATATATCCCCCATAGTGATGGAAAAACCACTCCTCTGGGTGCATTGTGTCCAGGAATGGTTTTAAAAATCTAAATCTTATTTGCTGAAGTGTGATAATGTAGAATGTAAATCTAAGCTTTTATTTTGCACAGTAGAATATACCTTTATTTAAGCTCTTTCTCCTTTATTTTATATGCACATTTTACTTGTATTTTTGGTAGTGATGTTCTGCCTGTTGGAAGTTACTCCAAACATGCTTATCAAGATTTAGCCAATCTATTGGCTGGGCTTCACTTATCTTTCTAGAGAGGCTTAATTGTGCTGTGTAATGAGTTTGAGACCTCTGCTACCCTTAATAGCTGCTTCCAAGTTGTAAGACAATGCTAAATGTATTTTCTTTTCCTCAGTGTGTCTTGAGTGAACGAATACTTGAGTACTTCATCCACTTTTCTTCCCATTTTCGAGGACTGTGACACTAATCAGGAAGTGGTTTGTGTGTTGGTGCGTATCTAACCTTTGCAATAAAGTCCTGAAATCAACCATCAGCCTATCTTATAATTTGACTGCAATACTGTACATAGTTAATGGGAGAATGTAATGATTTTTTGAAGTAATAATGCACTGTAGTTTTCTGTAGTTTTTCAGAAAAAACACTGTTTTAATCAAATACTTCACTTTTCATCATTTTGCTATCACAGGTTCTGGTGTAATAAAACAGACACTGCAATTAAAAATACAGCATTTATTTTCTCATTAGCATGTGGTGACATGAAACCAGATAGTACTAAATATGCCTCATCGACCATCACATACAAAACAATTCTCCTTTTTAGAAGACATAAATTCCCAATGTTATTTTCCAAAGTCTCTCAGTCACTAAACCTATTGGAGACTATCAGAACACTCATAATTTGACAGCCAGTGTGAGCCCATCTCCCACTGTGAGCATGCTCAGGCTGATTCGAGTGTCCCGGTGCAACTTCTTGTTCAGCT
>JAQNCA010000017.1:7682126-7701223 GCA_029783725.1 Acanthurus tractus | reverse complement strand
GAAGAAAAAGTTTCATCTGCAATGGTGGCTGTTTAACTATGAACTATCCTTTGTTTTTATTTGTTTTCATTACTGTCTTTTGTTTTTATTATTACTTATTATAGAGAGGCCTCTAGTGGCAGAACTCACATATTGTGTGTTTAAGTTTGGTTTTTAATTTGGATAATTCCTGTTAACTTGTGCATCTGCATGGATTTTGCAAGCTTTTTTTCTGAATCTGACACAGGAAAACTGTCAATAACCTGCAAGCTAAGCCTATTTGAGTTGTTTAAATTGAGCAAACAAGAGATGTTGGCCAACATTTAAAGTGGAGTAGGAACAAATAAAAAAAACAATGGATGAGTTCATCTGTCTGGATATTTCATTCTTCAGTAGTATGACAAAAGTATGTTGTTTTTTTTTCAAAGTTAGATTTTTGATAAATTATGATGATTAACCAAATTAATGTCATACAAAATAAGGCATTTGAATATATATCATTATGGGCTCTGGAAACTTGGTGGTTTATTTTTTCAGCATACACTTATATTCAAAATTAATTTTTCACTCAACAAAATTATGAAAATAATATCCATCAGACAATCCAAGAGCCTAAGCTGACCTTTGCAAATGCTTGCTGTTTTTCCTAACCAGCAGTCCAAAAATCAGAAAGATTAAATTCACTGCATATAAAACTGAAAAAAAGCAGCAAATCTTTAAAACTGCTGAAGCTGCACAGAGAAAATGTTTGGCATTATTGCTTCATGACAAATGACAAAGCTTTTTCAAATAATAAAGCTTAAAAAAACATTTAGATAAAACAAAATCAAAACAACTCGTCCTCTTGCTGGTACTGTATGGAATATATAATATGAACAACTCTGTTACAATAATGGATAATGCAGAATCTTAATGGACACAGCGAAGAGCTTTCAAACCTATAGGATCCGTGGGTAAACATGACCCTTTAATAGCCATTAAACACTGTCTATAATTCAATTATTCATCATTGTGAAACGTTTTCTGCCATTAGCAGGCAGCCTACATGAAGTTGTGATCAAATCACTAAATATTCTTGTACTAGTGCTGTCATCGCTCGAGTGTGTAAATCCTCATCATTGTGATATGCCTACATTTTGCTCTCCCATTTAGCTAATAAAATGCATAGACCTAAATGATTCATGGCAACCATTTCCATAATTCATAATTAAATCACAACCCAATGGCGTGGAATTTATTAGTAGTGAAAATGCATGTGCTGCCATCGTGATATACTAATTAATATCTCTAGTTATCATTGGCACATTGCTCACTCAGCTGCGGTCTGGTTATGGGGCACAAATAATTCAATGCAACAACAAATTATCAGTGCATCTAAGTGGGAAGTTCTCGTAGTGATCGTCACAATATGCATTTGCCTAAGAACTTAATGGGGGAATCTGTTTTATTGGAGTTGTCACATGTTCTAGCTAATCATTTTGAACACTGTAAAGATTAGGGCTAATGCATTTCCATCCTCTAGGTTGAGTGTAGAGCTGCAGGGTGTCTCTAATCGTTCTGTACACTTTTTCTCACAGTCCGCAAAAACAAATGCCACATGCTCTCAGTAACAACTGAAAAACTGATGCTGAAAACAGCATCGCTAAAAAAAAAAAAAAGATCTTTTTAAATCATCACTTGCTGTGAGGAAACATTTAATCAAGTAAATAATAGAAAATGAAAGGACCGATCTGTGGTGAATAATTATTTGCTTGTCATTTTTTTCTTAGAAAAATATGACACATTTGGTTCTGGCTCCCCAAATCTAAGAGTTTGCCACTATTACCTGTTTAATATTATATAAACTGAATATTTGGATTTGAGGGCATGTTTTGAGTTTGAAAACTGGTTGAGACACGCTTGGAATTGATGCAAAAACTATACACATACATATGTAGACAGCTGCTGGATGGCGTACTTGTAAGTTTGAAAACCTGTTCCTGATGAGCCTTTAATTGAAGGAATGCATATCCAGATGCAAATGTAGAGAGCAGCTGGATGGCTAAGGTGGAGTTGGAAATTTGGAACAAAACAAGAAAATGACACAATAAAACCAGAATATTGATTTGGGAGGGATTTATACAGTACAGTGCCTCACAACTAAATTGTTAATTTTTTTTTTTATCATAGTATGAATTTAACCTGTATGGAAAGAGCGAAGGGATCAAAATAGACTCTTGCCTTGCAGCAGCTTCTCACACTACTTGTCTTTATTATTTAAAAACAAGCTATAAAAAGTTCATTCCTATTCTTGAATGCAATTCAATCCATTATCTTATTTAGAAATGCTAATCATATCAGTTATTCATTCCATACCTAGATTCAGAAATTGAAGTAATCCATTTTTCTTTTGAAAAGTAGTTTGGCTTGCGGAATCTTCTAATTTAGCAAAATCATTTTTTGGCAGCTAAAAAGGCTATTTTTCTTCTTTTTTTACTCTATTTATGCAACCCAATACGCCAACAAACAAACAGAAGGTTAAGAAGAGAAATGTATCAAAAATGTCTGAAAATAAGGAAAACAGTTCTACCCAAAATTCCTGTCCCTTTTGGTACCACTGAAGAGAAAATTTGTTGTCGTCTTTTGAGTGTGTATTTTGGATCTACAATTTAATCAAAAGAAAAAAATCACCATATCTATCAATGAAGATATCATCTTAGTTGCAGCTCAAACTGATTGTACTGCAGCCTGTGAAAACAGTAGATTGGCTGTATTTAAAGAAAAAAGAGGTTGTCATGACCTTATAATGACATCCTACTGTTTTAAAAAACACATGGGTCAGGCTAATGAACTCGTGTCAGCAAGCACCTTTCCCCCTTCCCTTATGAGCTCAGTGTGTTCTTAGTTTCGAGAGTTCATTTAGAACCGACCATCCACTGACTCCCCCCACCAGTGGACAAACAAAAGGGTCCTCTTCAGTAATGATCCCCGAGGCTTCAACACTATCTATTGATCTGCTGTCACCCAATTTCACCATGACTTATGCCCTGCTTAATTCCCATTACTGTGCACACTGAAGCCTTATCGGGGAGAACAATAGGCTTGTTGTCACTGAGGGCAAAAATATGAGCGAGTCTGTGACAGTGTGAGTGCAAACTCATGACTTCAACTCCTCAAGCCCTCTCGATGACCTCCATGCTCCTCCTGTAGGCCAGTTTGAAGCCTGGTGTTAGAATACTAAACTCACTCCGGACCAGTTGCAGATGAATCAGAAAATTGGATCTTGCTTGTTTCATAAAACGACCACCAAAAAAGAGGGCCAGCTCCTTAGCCATAAAACTGTCGCCGTGATATGTCTCTAGCAGTGATGATTCTCAGTTTCTGCAAGCCTCTTCTCTGTCTCTTCCACTCGCTGGCCGCTATCTTGTTCTTTCAATTATATGTTTCTCTGCTCTTTTAGACAAAGAGTAATAAAGCTATAAATCCTGTATCCAGCGGAGGGTATGGACATTCTGTCTCTGAACTGCTGTTGAAACTGCCATAAACCACCCACAAAGTCAAAGATAAGAATTTACAGTTATTTAACATCATCCTTGTCCCCTAAATCACGCTGATAAGAGAATTAAATGATGACTATAGGTTCTTTGTCCTCTAGCTATTGATTTTTTTAACAGAGAGGGCCAGTGCGGTGTTCTTATTGAGCATCCTATTTGCTTTAAGCCTAAAGAGTGAAAATTGAACCATTTGAATTGTTTTACTGAATCACAGATTCTGCACGGCACAGATTAATTCATCTGATAACAGAGCTGTCCTCTTGTTTAATTTTTATTCACAGTAGAAATGTTTTTTAGAGTCACAAAACATGACAAAGAGGAATCTGCAGTTTTAGGGTCAGGGTATTTGCTATATAGACATGAGTAAATACTGAAAGACCATCAGAGTAATTGTTTTATATAGTTAAAGACAGTTGGATCTTTATGCAGGATATATTTTTTCATATAGTGAAGTTATTATGCTCTTCAAACATTGCAAGCTGAGGAAGTAAGTAAGCTAAATTTGCAGTCTAAATACAAGGGATTGTTCTTTTTTGGCCTCTCAGACAAACATGTGACTTTAAATACAGGAAGGGCCTCCATCTTTAATAGTAATTGGTATTAATATCAAACACAGCAAATAATCTGCTTGTTAAAGCGGCCATTGTTTTACCAACCCCATAGTATATGTCCCTCTTAGCGTATAATGTCCTACTTTGAACAAAGACGTGTTTAGCTTAGCGGAAGTTAGTCACTCATTTCAGCATGAAAACACTTATGTCAGTGTCTCCTAGACAGCGAAGTTGCAGCTATTCACATTTAATGATTCAATCTCTGTTTAGCTTCAAGTTCATGACCCCGGAGCTATGATAAATGTCAAGCGTGAGAATGTCCTGCTAACTAGACGTGCCACTGCCAACCAATCATCTTGTAATTGTCTGGGAGAGCATAAGGCCCTGTAATGTGCCTCCTTATGCTGAATTACAGTATATCTGTCTGGGCACCATTTTGGCCAGCTATTCAGTCTGATTTAGTTGTGTCCATTTGGCTCAAAATACAAAAACAGAAAAGAAAAAGAATCCCTACATTAGATGTAACTACAGTACTTGTGTAAATGCACTCAGTTAAATTCAACCACAGCTTTAAACCAAAGGAAAGATCATGGACAAAACACAAATACAAAAATATCTAATAAAAATACTAAGTGGAACAACTGAAAGAGTCCAAATTTTGACAGAAACTGTGAAGACATAGGAGTCTTGCTCATAGTAAGAGGCTGTTTACATAGCCTTTAATGTCAATACTAGTAATACTGAATAGTTGGCTTCCCACTGTACACATGGCCTGAGTCAAAGAACTTGTGTCTGCAGCCATTTCTGTTAACTGCAAACAGTTTAATATTTCAATTATGTCTCTGTCATAGAAGTGTTGTGCAAAAATATTTACTTACAGCAATACTTTCATTTAGTTAAGTTCTTCTTATCATTAAGCCACAATACATTATTCCTCTTTAAGATGCAATGTCACCCTTCCACAGCTGTGAGCTTATTTTAGATATGGCTTTGTTCATACAGTATTTGTTGAAAGCATTAATTCTGTCTGGTCGTCCTCTACTTTAGCTTGGCCTTGGATTGATGTGATGACAACAATTAATGAATTTAATCATGTATATTAAAATAGCCCTATTTGCGTCAGTGCCTAATAAACATATCTTTCAACGTAAGTATGAAGTGGTGACATGAAGGCCTGAAGTCAGTAGT
This sequence comes from Acanthurus tractus, assembly GCA_029783725.1. Classification (NCBI taxonomy): domain Eukaryota; kingdom Metazoa; phylum Chordata; class Actinopteri; order Acanthuriformes; family Acanthuridae; genus Acanthurus; species Acanthurus tractus. Next base: position 7,695,972 of record JAQNCA010000017.1, on the reverse strand, counting down.
AACTGAGTGTAACATTAAGGGTTGGACTTAATGTGAAACCAAGAGTCAGGGATATGGCTGAAATCTTTTGCTCTGTATTAAGAACAGTACTTTTGTGACGATGACACGTCACAAAAAGCATTTAAATTCTTAACATCAATCAGTGATAACATCAAGGAAAAGTTGGTTGTAAAAATGTAATTAATAGATCCAAGCAGTAACCCATCCTGCCTTGTGTGTGATGGTTGGTATTTAGGATAATTTAAAGTTGCAGGACAACGCTACTCTGTGTGCTGCTGATGTACCATATTTCAATCCCTAAAAAAGCCCAAGGTGCACTTTCCTATGTATAGATCAGCTGGGTTTTATTTTGGTGGAGGGTCATTCCATTTCATACACAGACCTCCCACTTTGTAGGTCATAGTATAGTGCCCACTAAAGAAGGGTTAAACAGGTGGCAACATCCTTATGGGAGTACTTTTGGTAAATAAACTAGTAGTTTAAGTACATTTACAGAAGCTAGCTGGTGCATTTTTTTCATACCCTATTGTGATGTTTTATGTGACTTGTGTTGATTTATTAATAAGTTGAAATAATCACAGACCAACAGTTTTTAGTTATTTTCGCTGTAAACAAGCATTTTCCTTGGTTAGCTCTGGAAGGCAAAGTTTTATCATTTGTTACTATATTTTATCATGGTAATCTTTGGTAACGGTGTTTAGACAAATTATTCAAAACCTTGTATTCTATTAAGAGATCAGAAAGAAAATAATTATTAGTTGCAATTAGGTTTTGCCCTGCTATTATGATTTGCAGCCTGAATCCATCAATGATCCTGAAAAGGGTTAACAGACCAAGAGCAATTTATCTGCCCATTATCAGCTGGCCAAGCATGTTAAATGATTCCTGGAGATCGTTTAAAGTCTTTAAAACTCACCTTTTTTGGGGTGACTACGTCTCAGCATCCCTCCACAAAATGTCCCTGCCACTGGTGGTGCTCTGCCTCATTAGTGAACTGTGGGAACAAAAGACTCAAAGCAGAGGAGTCCAAAACCCACATAAATACAGCCAAGCAGGAGTTATGCTCACATGTAAAACTCCCAAACAAATGAGATTGGAAAACTCTCCGGGGTGTCTTCTAAACTTTGCTGCTGTCATCAATCAGGAATATTGCCATGCGAGTCCATACAGGACTTGGACAAACTGCTTCTTTAAGCATTTCTCCGGGAGGCATAAAAGTGTATTTATGGTCACCACGGGCAGGTATAGAGGAAGATTGGCAAACATGAAAATCAAGTCCTCTCCTGGGTGCCATCTACCCATGCTCGGCTGTGTTAAATCATAGATGGAAAGAACAACAGTCTGGTGGCACAACAGTCCAGCCTGACAAAGCACCGCCTTGGGTCTGCGTTTTACATTCTCTCCTCGGCCCGTTATTGGAGTCAATGTTTCGTCTTCATACCTGTTTTCAGCTCTGTAATGAACTTCATCTGTCTTGTTCTGCACATCAATGACATATTCCAGTTTAATGTAACCTACAGTTTATTGTATATTACCCAATGCCAGGATTTAAAGATGCAGAAGATCCTGTTTCTGCACTTAGCTGATGCGGGATTGATTTACTTTACGGATGTATGAATCACCGGGGTCATTACTGAGTTGGACTCTTTCATTAAATTGAGCTATGTCTCCTGCTTTAACACAACGCCTTCTGAGAGCCCTAGACCAAGAATATACAGTACCTCCAAAGGCTAAGACCACTTTGAAAACAGCAACATGTAAAGTATGGCTTCATTTATCCCACAAATGCAAAACATTGATCCTCTGTGGAGAAAATAGGTGACAACATACTCTTTGAGCCCTTTAATAATTCAGATGGATGTGGAGGGATTTCAAAAGTGCACGTAAGTGGATTTGTTTGATAAACGCCGAAGTAAAATCTTGTAGTTATTTGAATGATTAATATCAATAGTGGTTGAAAATTATAAATACAACAATACACCAGTGTGCTCATATAAATGCCAAACGCTTTCCAAAACCAGTTTAATTGGGAGGTTTATAACGGATCACTGCAAGCCGCTCTCACTAGAATATTCCTCACACACACACAGAGGCAGTATTGACTTTTCAAATAAAAAGACATTAATGTAGATAACAGCCATTTTGAATCCTCATTAGTCACCGGTAATCTAGAAACACGGGCGATATATTAAGAGTGGTGTTTGCGGCGAGTCATTAAAGGAGAAATAAAAGACAAAATAAATCCAATCTTGGAATGCTGAGCGATTAATCATGTTGGCCACCACTCGCTGGCTGGCTGCTTAACAGTTTTATTGAGTCATTCATGCTGTTTTCCCTGATAATCCATTTATACTCTGAATAATGCCTCCCTTCATGCTCAAAGTGCTGTGTTCAGGTGATAGCGCCATAAACTGTAGATTTTTTTTAATCCCTTCCCCCCCGGACAAACATATATTACAACAATTACATGGAGTAGCTGACAGAAGAAAAGCAACAATCGCACATTATTCAAGGAAGCTTTTAATGAAAGTGTTAATTAAGTATATTTTCAATTATTCCTGAAGGGGATCACAAACCAAGTTATTATTGTGAATAATTAACCACAGACTATCTAATTAGAACAATTTAATGTAATTTCCTCAACAGTAAATTACTAAACAACATATGCAGAGAGGTTCACAGTTGTCCCTTAAATAGCACATTGGGCTTCACTTAGCATCATGTGATGTGAGACATGCAGCGATAAGCAGTGATTAAGATGTTCCAGTGTACAACACAGAAGGGAGGATCCCAAGCAGTTACGAAGCATAATCCTTCTGTCCACACTCCTGAAGCGACTCAGATGGCTATGCATCTGCACCTCAGAATGCTAAGGCCCAGAATCACCCGAGCACCACCAGACCCTGCACCACCACCCTCCTGTGCTGTGAGAAGCTTCTGTTTACTGTCCAGATGCACTGGGTTACTTTGGGAGAGCACTTCTGGTGGATTTTTAAAGGGGAAGGTCATTATGCTTTACTGACTGATTTCAAATCAAAAGCAAAATCTTAGTGAAGTTAATTGACAGTGGAAGGTTGTGACTTTTTTGATATCTCTTGGTTCAAATCATGTGCCCTTTCCTACAATTACAAAACAAGAAATAACATTGAATTCTTACAGTGGTATGACAGGAAAATCAGTTTTCCATTGAAACGACACACAAAACTGGCGTAAAGGTGACTTGCAATAAAGGTTTGCCTTCCCAGTAGAGGAAGTAATGATATATGACATTCATTATATGAGTTAAAGTTAGTTTTTCTGTCATTTAAACCTTCAAATCTTCAAATACTCAGTAACAGTTCTGCTAGTCTTTGGATAGTTTTGTATTAATTTTTCTGACATGTGGGGGTTGCTTTATGCAAGGGAGAATAAAAAACAGAACACCTGACACCTTTAAAAGAAAAAAAGCATAAGAGGTGCAAAGTATAAGGATAAAATACTTTCCTGACAGTGATTTATTTACAAGCGACCAAGAGAAAAGGCTGTTTGCACAGACTAGTGCAAGAACTCTTTATCACCAAGGGTGGCACCAGAAGCATAGGGTACCTGTGCCAAGGCTGCCTAGTCTTTTAAATTAGTTCTTGTAATGATTAGCATGTTCAATAGGCATGTTTGCATAGTTTAAATATATTTGTACCCATATATACATAAAATATATACACATAAACAACGCAAGAGATGACACATGGAAAATAACAGTAAAGCAGTAGTTCATGAAAATGTAGGAACGACATCCATACATATATTATCTCATAATATTGAATTAGTAAATAAAATTCTATCAAATCACTTGTTCAAACAAGTCTGCAAATGGTGCCCTAGTTTTTGCTAGCTAGCCAACAAAAACAGGGACAAACCCTCTTTCCCCTCTAAGAATTTCTAGCTGCAGAAAAATTCACAGCTGCTTCTTTTCAGGCCAAATCTAAGAGGTCTGTTTCCGTTCATCATTAGTAGATACGTGGCTGTAAATTTAGATATGAGAATTTTTGAGTGTTCTCACCAGCGTCTCTGGAGACTTTCTCACAAGGTCCTGACTAAAGGCCTGAGGCCTATCAAATGTTCCACGCAGCACGAGTTCTAGCACCTGACAACATGGTCCTGCAGGGAGTTTCTGCTGTCACAGTAAATCAGAAACAGACAGGATACAGTATAATCATGTGGGTGTCCTGTTTCACTCAGCCTTTGCTGAACGCTTCAGCAAAATCTAAGCTACACGTGGTGGCGCACACCACAATTGTGTATGTCGCCATACCCACAGAGCTTGATGGTTGACTTGAGAGGAATAATCCATGAAAGATAACATACAAAGAGCTGCTGAAGGTTTGTGTTGCAATTCTTTTATTATACACAGTGATGCACTGTACTGCCAGTAGCTCTTTATATTAAAACCTCCCTTGCTGTGATAGTAGATGGAATAAATGGGATGCCTTTGAGGAAAAGTAAGCCTCTTTTATATATCTTAACATGTAGCTCATACTTTAGAACTAAGGCGTTACAGACATTTGATGATGTTTGAAAACAAAGTGTTTCACTCTGTAACCATATGAAGCTGATACTTCAAAACCTAAGTAAATTGAGATGCCTGAACTATCAGAGCGGGGACCCGTGCTGTGCTTATATCTTAGCATCCTTTCCTTCATAAAGATGAATCATAACGTCTAATTCTCACAAATTACCCAAACATTACGCAGCTCTCTCATTTCCAACGCTGTTTAATCTGCGTCTGGAGTATTCGCTGTCACTTCATGTTGCAAACACTCCTTTCGCTCTGGCAGTTCATTGTCTTTTGATGGGCCATAAAAGGCTTGGTTTGATGGATGATAACTCGGGGCATCTCTCTTTGTTGTGGGATGTGACGACTGAGTGCATGTGAGATGTGAGGAGAAGACGCGGTGTGAATGGGAGATGTCATCGATGTCTTGCGCTGACACGGAGGCCTTAAGCACAGGCTTTGATCTCTGTGAATGATTGCAAAGCAAACACAAATAAAAGATTCCAGTGTGTTACAGATTCCAGTGAGAAAGTTGAGCTGTATTTTCGAACATTTTTCAAGAGGCTTCTCTCTGATTGGCATTGGTAGAAATACCTGCTAATATCAGGCCTCTATAATGATTTAAAGGCTGCCAAATTGGAGAAGGTGTTTCTCATAAGGTAGAACACGCTCCGGCTTCTACCTGTATGTTAAACGTGATTTATCAAAAGAGAAGACGGCTCATGTCATTGCCTTCTGATCGGGTCCAATAAATTTTGAGCGCTCTATAGACCCTGGACTCCCTGCTGACCCTACAACATCTGCTCAGGCACTTACCACAGTACTTAATATATTAGCTGTGAGAACAGGGCAGGTGTTTTCAGCTGGAGCCAGAGAACATGAAAAACAGATTGTGGCTCTGGTTCATGCAATTGAATTAAAATGAGTCACTGCCAGCTTTTCTCATAAAATATAATCACAAATAATGTTATAGTATAAAAGGCAGGTGGGAATATTTCATAGGTCTGCCTAATGTGGCAAGAAAACTCAAAATATAATTAATTGCAGCTCACATAAGGAAACAATCATGAGCTAAAGATTCCAAAAATAAATATATAACAATCACAACAAAGGCCCACTTTTCACTATAAATTGCTTTCGAGTATACTGCAGCCATTTGTTTTTTGAAGTGCATCTTTGCATGTCCACATGAGGCTCATTTGACTTTGATGTTTTAACTTAACCAGATGAGCATTATGTGATATGTGGCCTTTACAATCTCAAGTACAAAAAAGGAAACTTTTAGGTTCTAATCATGAGGATAGTTAGGCTCATGAACAAACCAGCTTTAACCCTACCTATTTAAAGGAATTAAATGCATTCAACTCATTAGGAGAATTCCCAGGAGGCACTGGGAGTGGTTGACCAAACTGATTTAAAGATTAATATGTCATATTCTGTGAGATGTGCAGATTGCCTTGTTCGTACTGGACTGTAAATAATGTATATAATATACATACATACTCTGCATGTTGCCATTTACCTAGTTTTGATTCTATTGTATTGTACTGAATTTGAACTTTGATATATACTGGTATGAAAATATACTAATGGCACTGTAAGGCTTTTTAAATAGCTAAATGCGAATGTTAGCACGCTAACATGCTCACAGTCCCTGTGCAAATATAGCAGTAGTAGTAGTAGTAGAAGTAATTTTTATGAAACTTGGGAGTACTTCCTCTAAATCAATGTAATAGCGTGATCATGATATTAAACAAGACTAGATAAAACTCTTTGGGACTAAAGATAAGTAGAGGATAAGTGTTGTGACATTACACATTTTAATGATTTTCAACAAATCCCAAAAAGGCTAAAAGTTTTTCCCGTATAACCCTTACCCTGGTAAGTCTTATTTCTCCCCACCCAAGATATTTATTCCAGAAACTTTTAAAAGCACAGTTTTTAGCCTCACTGTTGCACGGCAGTATGTCCCTTCATTGAACACTGTAGTTTACTTTGAGTTGATCCTACATTCATCATTTGGCTACTGTTAGAAGCTAAAGCTAAAAATAAAAAAATATTCCCCCAACTGATGCGTGATAATTTCAATAGAAAGCAAAGTGTAGCCATGGGCTAAGAAAGGAGTGATTGGTTTTTGGTGCAGAATAAATATATCTGAACAATGTTGAACATTATATCATTTTCACCTACTCTCTTACTTCCACTCCTTGACCACTGCACTTTTGTTAAGAAAAAAATTTGGCACTAGTATCCCATTATTATCTGCTGCTTTGATTTTTTTGCAGTAGATCTGGATCCTGATGCAATTAGAGCATTTCTTCTCACTAAAATATACAGTTTTTATTTTGGAGCCTTGGGGGAGTTACCCGCTCTCTAGTGAGTGCTGTCTAGTTCAAGATTGGAGTTCAGAAATCATGAGCATAGCTAAGAATGATTGTGGAGTTGTGCTCATATGTGTGGGAGTTACACAGACTGAAACCACATTTCAGGTCTCCTGTCAGTTGAAAAAGAGAAATGTGCTGCAGTTCATAGCCTCAGGATAAAGCCTTATCTGAAGCAGTATTTTTGAAGGATATCAAAAACCCAGGACACCTTAACTTGACCCCTGTCATGTCCTTCAGAAATGTAGATACTTTTTTTTATTCTTTAGTGTCTTTTTCTCCTATATGAGCACAGCTTTACGTTATACACAGTGATCCTTAGCCATCTGGTTTTCATTTCCTGCGAGGTTCAAGATGGTAGGAGAGTTTAAAAAAAAGGAGCCTCGTTTGAACCGAGGGCTAATGTAGTCAGGATGGAATCTGTCACTCAGTCTATAGCATGTTGATGACTAAGGGCAGTTTCAGCTGTAAGGAGTCCATGATTTATGGACACCAAGTGAACTCTTGTAAGCAAAAGCCAGCTTGGAATTCAGAGCAGCAACCGGGCCCTTTTTTGGCTGCGGCTTGCCTGCATTTTCTTTCCATTCATGCCAAAGTATTTCGCACGGCAATTAGCTCCGTCCTCATTTGGGTCTGCAGTCCCACCGGGTTAGCAGAGCCATTTATCATCCTCAGGGCCTGGAACTCTGCAGCTCCGTCTCAGGTAGTTTTTTTGGAAATAGTCAATGACCCCGGCTTTTTCCATTTCACCAAATGAGTGGGAGATACAGTAGTTTGCAGGCTCTGCCATCCGTTGATCTGTCGGATGCTTTGCTTTTCCTCTACAGGTGTGAAGGCTAAAGGGAAATGTCATTTCACATGGCTCATTTGTCATACGGTGACTACATAGAGTAAATAGAGTGATGACAACATGGCCCCCTGCTTTTTTCAGAGGGTCAGCTGCATAGTGTGCGGGCAAGACTGAAGAATATTCTGTACTTGTCTAATGAGGAGAACACTCAACAGAAAAAAGGACTGGAGTAATTTTTTTTTTAGAATATTAATGATCCTGAGTCTTTTAGTGAGCAAAATTTATAGGGTTTTTTAATAGCAGACTTGACATTTAGCACATGTTTACACAGATACTGATGTAAGATATGTAACCTCGTTAGGCACACATTAGAGAACTATTCATGCTTTATGCTGATCTATGCCTTGAGTTATATTGAGACGTTAAGTGTTGGCTCTGATACAAGTATATATAGAGCTTCCAAATGCCTGTGGGGCGTCATTAAAACACATATTTGTGCAGGCACAGCCATAAACATATGCTGGATACATTTTTGTGTTCTTAGCCGAAACATCTTCAGAGGCAGCCAGGAGAATAATTGAGGTACAGTATGTGCATTTTTCAATTTTAACATCGATCCTTAGAGAGCCATTATGAAGAGCTTGCCAACTGATTCCGAATCCATCATTTGTTGAACCGATATATTGCGGTCTCTGTCTACTACTATGTCTTTATCAATCAGAATTTAGAAATTAGATTAGGCTCTTTGGTTTTCTCCTCCTTAAGTGGAGTCAAACTTCAGTGCAGGCCCAGGGGTTACAGGGAGTATCAGAGGGGACTAATTGTCAAGGTTATGTCTCAGCGGATGATTGATGCGGGGCCAGGCTGTTTTTGTCAGCCTGTCAGGTGGCTGGAATGTTTAATGTTCTCATTATTGGTTGCTCTGTTGTGTATATTTCTCTGTCAGCGCCGCTGAGCCATCTGAACTGCCAGAGCACTTCAAAGGCCTGCAGGTCATCCGTCTTCCTCCTGACGCCCTGAATGTTCAGCCTCAGCTGAGTGCTGGTGATTTGTTATGACTTGAGAGCCAGCTGACAGACAGGTCTCCTATAAAAAAACATGCACCCATTTCCCTTTTGTTGTTCAGGGAAAGCATCACTGCTCCTTTAATGGTGGGGGGGGGGGGCTTGGCAACTGTCAGAGGAGGCTGGCACCTGACAGTTGTGTCATCTCACTAATTTGCAGACAGGATGACTTGAAGTATTTTGTCTTCTTCTTTGCCTCAGAGTGGATTTTGGTTCTGGTGTCACATATTCTCACAGGTCACCATCTGTTATAGAACGCCACAGGGAGCAAAACAGAAGAGGGACCACTATATTAAGGCACATTTTCATATTCATCATTAGTCCAGGGCCTGGTGTATGTGATGGCACTGAGTGGAGAGCATCATGGGAAGACTGCTGATGGCTGCAGAGCCAGTCATGCAATGAAAAGTGAGAGGTGAGATGCTGAGGACAAGAGGAGAGCGAGCAGAATCCAAATCTCAATTCTTTTCCCAGGCCGTTTCCAAGATTGATTGTTTTCTGCTGATCTAATTTTGGATCATACAAAAACAGTCCATTTGTCTTAAAGAAAAATGATGTGCTGCGTGGTGCAGATGGAATTTTTTTTTTTTGAAAGCTGAAAAAGATTAAAGAGAAACTCTGCTCCTCAGCCCTAATCACAAGCTTCAGATTAGTCTGTCGATTTAACCAGATGGCAGGCTCGATTTTGCAGGCCCTCCTGTATATTAATGAACAGCAGTCTGTTATATTTGACTTAGGTAAGTGAATTGTCCATCACCTGTAATGGCCTGCCAGCTGGCATTATGCATTTTGCACCACTTTGGGTCCACGTGGCATTTTTCATTTGCAACGTTATTAAAGGAAAAAATTTGGCTCCCCACTATTTTCCATCATTGTCACTGTTCTGGTAAATATTTTTCACCAGGAAGAAAATTCTCCAAGTTGTGTCCACAGCTAATTTTCCCTCATAGGTCAAGGCAATAATTCTGGCACTAAAACTGTCGCGCTGGGCGAGGCACACAAGTTCAATAGTTACTTGATTAAGTTAGCCTGTCGACATGACTGCAAACACGGCAATACAGTATGTTAACAAACCTAATAATAGGAAAGGGGGGATGGCTGCACAATTTTTGGATAGTTGTGTGTGTAGCACAATGAGCTGCTGACCTTAAAGAAAAGCTTGTATGGTTTATTATTTGTGAGCGTGAAACATCATGTTTTCTTTGTCTCCCTCCTCTGCTGGCTCTGCAGAAGAATTTTGTTTATGATTGTACGAGATATTCTTCTCATTTGCTGCCTGTTTGGTGAATTTAAGCCTGATTTGCAGAAGAAACTGATTGTCTTTGTCTCAAAATGTCAGTCTGAAGGAACTGCAGAAAACTTAAAGAGGCATTGAACACATGTTTGCCAGCCTGAGCACCCAGAACCTCCCTCCATGAATATGCCAAACCTAATTTTAAACCAACAGCGGGGGAACTTTGGCTGCGTTTCCCAACCAGAGAGCACGAACAGCGCGGAAGCACAATGCCAGTGTGTCATACATTTAAACACTGTTAAATTAAAGGCTGTTTACTGTTCGCAGAGGCCATTCATCTTACTCAACGCTAGTCTGCTGCTTGCAAATTTGTCAGTAAGAGCTTCCACATGCCAAGACGAGGAGGGGAAAAGTTGGGGTTATCAGAGGAGGGTTTTCATAGCGTGTCTCATCAGTCAGCCTGTAGTTAATTAGCCACATCCACACAATAAGGCCATAAGTCATTAATCACCCGGACCCTTGCAGAAGTCGACTCACTGTGAGCAAGACGTTTGGAGACAAAAACTTTGCCGCCTATGACAGACTTCAAAATGGCCCCTGTCAGTGGTGTGTAAATTATAGGGCATGTTGAGTGCTGAAAGACAAGGGCCCACTGTTTAACTCACTGTTGCTCTTTCCTTTGCTTTGTGTGTTGACAGACTCTCTACAAGGGAAAATTCCCCTTTTCTCAGTTTCCCATCGGCTGGCCTGTAACTTAAAAAAGCCCACGTTATTGTGAGTATATGGAACGCACACACCCAAAAGTTATTCACATTAAGGTACTCTCAAACTCATTTCCTTCATGTTACAATGCCTTACTGGAGTTGATAGAAGAGGACGAGCTCCAAAAGTCAACGGCTCAGTGAAAACCAGCTTTAACTTCTCATTCCTACTGTTTACTTTACTTGTCAAAGGGAGGAAATGATGGAGTGATGATAAAAATGGGGCTTGTTTGGAGAAGCAAAAGCCTTTCTCTTGCAAACATAAACCCCCATGCTTCTCTGGATGATGGAAGACACACTTCTCAGCTGATTGAACATGCAAAAGGTCATCGGTTTTTCCTTTTGCGTCTGTAAACAGAGATCTGCCTGCCTTGCCAGAGTACATAAGCAGAGAGGAAGATTTATTCAAAACAGCAAAAGTTTATGTAACAATAGGGAAATCCCTTGCGTGGATCATTAATATGTCTGCCAAGAGGGTGTTAAATTCATTATATGACCACAACATGTCTAACAAGTGTTTTAAAGCTAGCTGATGTATGTATTTGATGCATGAACCTATGTCTAAGAAGTCCATTTTCAACTGTGGGCGTTGTGCAGGGGAAACTTTAGCGCAGCGTAACGGTGATGATGTCCACCACCTTAAACCATAACATACCGCAGCAGAGCAACACATGGCGTGCAGCTGTGCAAGAGTGACCATTTTAAACATCAATGTGTCTGCAGTGGGCTACGCTGCGCTGATCTGTTCCTCTTCCTTCAGGTGAAAAGCCCATGTGTCTTGCTCATGCTGCAGTTCAAAGCAGAACAGGTGGGGCCGCCCCAGTGACTCAACATGCAGTCACAAAGTCGGCAGTGTCTCATGTCCTGACAGTGTTTTACGTTCGAACATGTGGGAAAGAGATCCTCTGTTACTCTGTCAGAGATTGATAGACTTTACCATAGATAGATAGGATAGATCTGCAGTATGTGAAACCCACTGAGCTGGTTAATGTAATAAACAGAGGCGTACTTATACCTCAACCAATATGATGCAACATCTGTCCCCGATGACGACTCGAGTGTCTTAAGTAAACCTTTTCTACACTCAAGCTTGGAGAAGATTGTACGATAAAGATTCAGACTGTTGCTGCTGCCACTCTCACTCCATTTCAAGAAAACAAATTGATACAGTGCAGTTGTATAAACACTGACTACAAAACTTCTACTTAACAACTTTCTCAAGAAATAAAAGTTTCAACTGGATTTTTTTTTTAGATTAGATTGTTTCTACTACTAAACAAAATATGCAATCTAAGTAAAGAATAACTGGTGAGTTATCATTGTGTACCATTTACCACAGCAGCATATCTACAGTTAGTCTTAAAATATAAGGGGCTGCTGTCCAATTTGACAAAAATTTAAGGTTTTTTTTTTATCCTTAAAGTAAATTTTAAAACTGAACACACACACACACAGCAGATAACAATGCGGGTACAAGTGTTACACTTTTCTCTAACTTCTATTTAAGATTTACAAGAAATACAAAAACTTGAAATAACTGGTCTGTAACATACATTATTTAAATTGTAAGCAATTACAAGGTCACATATTCAAGTATGTATTAATATATTTGACAACATTTATAAAATGGCCTAGTTTACTGTTGTCATTAATTATGTTACCTTTCCTGGTTTTAAACAAATGTATAAAAATATTAAAATATACTTTATGCCATTTTAAATTTGTATAATTTATTATTGATGTAGACAGGGTCAAAATAAAGTGTTAAATAAACATTTCTTTTTCTGAGGGAGTTTTTTTCCAAACTGATATTTTTAATTATTTGGGATAGTTTAATGGCTGTTTCATAAAACTGACTTGTATCTCTAGTGTGTTTTTATTTATTTTTTTTAATTGTGTCTTGGAACATTGTTCTTGAAATTAATAAGATTTGCAGTATAAAATATGAATATTGTAAAACAAATATGTAAAAAATACAAAGCATGGATATCAAACATGAAACATTTTAGCACTCTATAATCCGAAACTCGCTAGTTAAACGTAAATTTTCAAACAATTTAGTGCGCGTGTGACACAGACTTTACACTTTTAACTTAGTTCAAAATAATCCAGCAATTAAGTGTTTCAAATCCAATCCGCTAAATAATTTATTGACTACTTTATCTGCTCATATGAGGGGATGTGTGGATTAATGCTGCAATGTCACACATCAGTTAAACGTTGAGGAATTACGTTCAAAGATCTTAATCCCATTTGTTCACATTACGTTGATGTCTGGTTTGCAAATGAAAGATGCATCAGCGGTGATCTACACTGACTTCATGGCTGACTGGCTGCAGTGCTGAATTGTGGGCTAGGGGCTTTATTACCATCTATCATCGAGCTACGTTTAGGGCTCATCTACATGAAAGATGGGTGGATTTGATGAATATGACATGTGACCGTTAATGATGGTGATTTTATTGCTGGAGAACAGCCTGATTTACTGAGGATGGATAATGACACCGTTGGCTTGATTTAGTTGACTTGTTTTAAGGGGCTGATTAAATAGTTCGGCCTCGCTTTATTTCATGCTCTCTGCTTCATGGCTTCATTACAGCGATCACAAAAGCTGTGGAAACGTCCCACATCTGGTGTCATCGTGAATTTTTGTTCAGCGAGCTCCTCTGTGATATCAGTAGCTCGTTTGTCTCCGTTAATGAAACGATAATCCATGACCCTGTGATTGAGAAGATTCAGCATGTTTTGATGAACCCAGGAGATAATGCATCTCAACACACACACACACACACGCACGCACGCACGCACGCACGCACGCACACACACACACACACACACAGTGCTTACTGTAGCTGATATATCATGGCCTGCGTGGTATGAGCTTCTTGTCAGCATTCCTTGTAACAAAATCACGCATGCCCATAGAAGCCTGCTATTAGCCTATTTTAAAAACAAAAACGTGTAAAACGTTTGCAATTAGTTCTCCAGTCAGCTTGGAAATAACGAAACATGAAAGACAAAATCAGAGTTAGAAGCTAAATTAAGGGGGTTATTTTTTACTATGACAGTGCACGATAAAATGTAG
>JAQNCA010000017.1:7638477-7676459 GCA_029783725.1 Acanthurus tractus | reverse complement strand
TATACTGTATCTTATTTTTTTTATTAGCCAAATATATGCTCATTTTTTTACCATGCATGTAAAAAAAAAAAAAAAAAAAAAAAAAAAACTTTATTAGACACATTTCAGCTCTGATTTCCTATAACATTTTTCTATGTTATTTTGTTTTACTTTATTTATTTAGTTGTTTATTTATTTATATTACAGAGTTATATTGCCTGTAAAATAATATAATTTACCTTGTTTAGCATAGAATTTATTTAGGTTCGTTTAAACTCCTATGAGCCAAACTGGTGTGTGAGATTATCTTCCTCTCCTCTGCAACATTATCTTATGTAGACCAGCTTGTCTGTGCAGAAAAAAACACCTTAAATGTGTGTTGGACACAGCTTCAGAGTTTATTATTGGAATCAATAAAAAACTGAAAATAATGGCAACTAAAGTAACAATTGCACACTGTCAGGACTTTGTTTCCAATGTTTATAATTGCACAGTGTGCATTGTGTATTTCAGTTCTGCTAGTGGGTGTGCTACTATTAGGTTTATTGAATAAATGCAAGTGTATTTTGCTGTAGCTCACTTCATTTTTAATGAAATTTGAGACCCTTTTGTCATTATTTTTCCTAGGAAATGATAACCAACCTCGTGATGATGTGCAAAAGTGATATTTTTTGAAATATTTTCTTTTCCAGAAGCTACTTTGGAGGTTCCAGTCAACAGTGGAAGATTTATACAAACAGCATGAAGGTAAGTCACCACTTCAGTCTTATTACTGTCATCTCTTTAGTTTCACACATGTACAATAGAAACGTCACATAAGACCTGAAACTGTTAGATAAATGACCAAAACTAAGGTGCAAAAACCCTTGACATATAGCTTTCAAAAAAGGGATATGGTCGATAAATGCAGCATTATAATGTCTAGCAAATGGAATAAGAAATTCCCTCGACATGACATGAAAATTCACCTTGTGGCAGCCAGTGCAGGGCACGCCACGTCAGCAGCTAGACAGGCGGACTGGATCTGACAGGTAAAAAGGGGAGATGATGGTTAGAAGGTGCTATTGTTTCATGCCGCTTTCCTGACCTGTCAGGTCCTGGTGCAGAGGCCTGCATCAGGACCTCCTTGTCACATGCAAACAGTCTTAAAAGGCCGTTATCCAGAGGTGATTGCTCCTGTTTAATTGATTTGCCTTGCACTGAGGCCTGTCACATTAATAATGGTTAAGTACAGCCCCAGTGTGTCACCCTGAGTGGTGCGTCTATCAGAAAATTAACAGCCTTAACTAACTGCTGTCTGTGAAGCAAAAACTGTGAGATTATACGAGATGCAGCAGTTTCATGCAGAAACCATAGTACATATTTAGAATCAAACTGCTCTTTTTATTGGCGTGCAGCAGCAGTACACTTTCTTTTTTCCCTGTGCATGCATTTTAAAAACCTGTCACAGTTTGACCTCTTCATTTAAGGCAGTATATATGGCTATATTGTATCCCCATCTCATTATGAGCTACCATCCAGAGTAAAACAGAGAGCTGCGTTGACAAGTAAATGGTGTTGAGTGAATAAGACTCAGATTACGCTCTCCACCACTTCACAGGAGCCTTTGACAGGTTGCAGTAGACATTAAGTCTCTGTGATATTTCCATGACTGACTGACAGGTTGAAATTGCTCCCATCACCTTGATAGCATAGTAATGCACCTTGCATGTGGACTGTCTTTAAAGTGCAGGAAATTAGACTCAAAGTTGAGAGTCGCCTTTCAACCAAATATGACAAGAAAATAGACTGCTTTTCTTCTGCACCCGGAGAGGGAAAAAAAGGCCCCACAGAAGCTGGCACAGAATAAGAGGTTATAGGAGAAAGTGTCAGGAAGTATTACAGATATTATGTGTTTAAGACAGGACATTTCAGATACTTAGAAGTCATATCCATTCCCCTTGACTACACCCAAGATATTCCCCCCCATCTGTGTCAAATACTGTAAAGTTGACTTCATTTGCAAGAGCTCAGCTCGGAGCTGACACGGAGAACTTGCACTATCTCGCCGGAAGTCAGACGATGGGAGCGCAGCATGACGGAGAGAGTTAGAAAAGTTGAGGTGCAGCCAAGATCGTGGCGGTGAAGGGTCTTTTTCACGTTGTCTCCTCAATTAGTTAAAGCTGGTCAGGAATAGGAAGTAAAGCCTATGGAGATTATGTACTGTCGTCCACTTGCCATCAGGTAGGTGAGGATCCTGGCAGGTTGTAGTCATGCTGTAAAGAAGAGTTAACTTCACCTACCTTCCCTGTTAGCACTGGAACCAACGGCTCAATTCAATCTGACAGCTGCCGTATTACTGGTTCAGAACTTTGTGGAAACTTCAAGAAGCTCCAGTAAAGACCTACTGTACTGTATCTACTTGTCTAGTAGCTTCAGGTGAAAATGCAGTGCAGTCATGGTTGCTTTTGGTGATATAAAAGTATAGCTTGTGAGTTGAACTAGGTGTTTTTGAGAACCAGTAGAGCCTCATCCTATGCTTATTCTTATTGAATAGATCAGTTAATTTCTATTTATTTTTCTGATGAGTTGATCAGAAATATTTTAAAATAAATGTTATGGTTTTCTCGATCTTAAAAATAGGTCCTGAATTTGCTTGTTTGATTTGAAAAACAGTTCCAAACCTCAAATTATTTAGCTTACAAGGATAAAAACAGAAAAATAGCAAATTTTCACATCTAAGAATGTTTGACAATTGTGCTTTATAAATTGTGGGTTTCCCAAATAGTTTTCTCTCAGTCCAATAAGTGATAAATTGACCGATTGCTGTAACCTTTTCAGTGTCTTTATTTCTCTGTGTATTTCTATGTATTAAATTTCCAACGAGTTAAAAAGACACTAAACACAATGCATTTGTTTGCAAAATGTAAAATCGACATTCTCCACATCGACACACATGCAGCCCTCATGGGTGATCCCTCACATTTACTTGTCTAGATTTAATTTATGGAGCCTAAGCTGGGGTAAAAAAGGTACAGGTAGCGTGTTATGACACTGGAAGCACTGTGCAGGTCGGGATGAATGTCTGTGATGGGCAGATTATTCAGACTAAAGTAGGCCTAAAGAATGATCTTGTCACATTTCACAGGCAGGATTAGGGATACGCAGGAGGAGCGCTTCAGTCAGGAATTAGCGTCATGTGGTCGGCTGGAGACAAGCATGCAAGGTATTTGCCGAGACAGGCTTGGACACTTACTGCTCCATTTGTCTACTTAGTGATCAAATACCAAGGTTGATGGTTATTTTTCTGTCGTTCGTGGTTTATGTGATGTGTGTTCATCTGTGCGACTTTCTGTTGTGAAGATTTTGTGAATTTCAGAGATCAGAACACCCTGTGGACATCCAGAACCGAGTTCATTTAGCTTCTTTTTATGCATAAACCAAATAAAATTACACATATAAATGCACAATAAAGCATTGGATACAGCACATCCTGACGTGTAGCCCATAGCAGCACCTACTATATTTGTGGCTTTGCATTTTAAATGGAGGAGAGTGTGAGTGTCTTCGGGCGATCAGAATGAGCTATTACCACGATGATTGAAGAGTGAGAGAGTGCACGGGCTAAAAGACAAAGTAGAAGAGGCCTGACAAATGAAATCAAACTTCATAAGACCTGCCAGTGGTGTCAGTTGTTATCCATATCTCAAGCGCATTATGGTACTGCAACGCAGCGTACTGCCTTCTCATCTGTCGACTCAAATTCATCACATTCTCGACTGTTTCTTTTAAGTCACAAGTGTCAGTGTGAAGAGGAGTCTTAATTGACAACTGAGTGGCACAGACGTGGACCGCTGCCTTTATTTTGGTGCCAAGAAGGGTTGTGTTGTTTTGATGAGCTATTATTGGCAGAAGCCAGTAGCAGATAGCAGTCGGCCTGGAAATGGGAAGTGACATCAGACAGAGAGGAGCTTGTCATTGTCTTCAGGCGAGTTCAATCTTGCTGTAAGTAAGGAACAGCCTGTTGAAATGTCAGTCAGCAGGCTCTCTTATCTGTTACGAGGAGAAATTTGGGTTGATTTGGTGAAATTTTAGCTGAAATTATTTAGACACTAGCCATCCAGATTTTGAATAGCTAAAACAAGTTGGCATGGTTTCAGATTCAGATTCTCCCTGGTGAGTTCGATTTGTTATGTCAGACATAGAAAGCTGACAGGCCTCCAGCCTTCATATGCAGCATATTTAAGATCTGTAGCCCCAAATTTGCTGCAATGTTTCTCATTATTTTTTTAATTTGTCAGATTTCAGTGGAACTCTGATTCTCCTTCAGAGCATTTTATAAAAAAATAAAAACCCAACCAAGAATCTTTCCTATTTTCCTAGTACATTTTAGTTTAGTTTAGTTTTAGTTTAGAGTTTAGTTTGTGATTGATTTTTTTTTTAAATGTAACTTTCAGCCATGCTAGTGACTTGGCTTTAGGGATGGCAACGTCTGATTCATCAGTCAATCAGTCAATCCGTAAATCCATCACATTGATCCTGACTGAAATATCTCAGCAGCTCTTGGACAGATTACTCTGTTCTTTTAGAACATATATGATCCTCAGAGAATGAATCTGGCTGACTTTGAAGATCCACTGCCTTTTCCAGTAGTGTAATTAAGAGTAATTTTGAGTGAAATATCTTAACATTATTGAATAAGTTGTCATGTACCTAATTTAGTACACATCCATGTTCCCCCCAGGATGCATTGCCTCTTTAAACTTTGGTGATCCCTAATTTTTCATTTAATTCCATAATCAGGTCAAACATATTTGTTTCGTACTTTGGAGTAAAACCAAAAAAACTGCTAAACTAACTGTCATCAGCTGTGTTCTGTGTTTAGCTCTAATTAGCGAATGCTAGCATGTTAAAGTGTTAACTTAAGATGATGACTAAGAAAATGCTTAATATTACACCTGATGAGCTGATGCTTGTGTTGTAGCTCAAAGCACTGCTGTGCATTAGTACAAGTGTTGATCCAACACCAATACTAGAATCAGAAATGCCTCCATCACTACCTAAAATGCGGGATGGGATATCTACAGGTATTTGAGCAAGTGCACACATCAGATACAACATAATTTTTTTATTAGAAATGGACCCCTGCTACTTTCCAGCAGCATCCCATACACCTGTATGCAGCTAGACTTTAAGCTAAAGTGAGAAACATATTTCTGTGTAATATGGGTGAACTGTCCTTTTAATATGCTGAAAAGACTGTATCGTGCTCACCATAACAACTCATGTAAACTCTTGTTCTTGATGCTATAACCAGCACTGCGAGCACATCTGGCATTTATAACCTGCTCACAGTAAATCAATGAGACGTCTCTAACATGTAGCTCAGTAGAAGCCCTTCTTAATCACAGGTTCTCCTGTAATATTCACTCAGCTGGAGTACAGTGTAAATAAATAGCTCTCAGCGCAGTGCATCTCACTGAACATTGATCACAAGCACGAGACCCCAGGCAACAATGCACAAAAGAAAAATGGCTTCCTTATTTTCACTCATCCGAGGCTCTGTGCAGCCCTTAATAGACAGAATCAGAATGTCTGCTGTGGTGTTGCAGGCTTTATGAGACCATTACCGCTTTTTATTGTGTATCCCTGGACTAATGGCTTTCTATAGTCACTCTGATTTACGGCCTGTCAGCTTTGTGGCTGTCCATTAGAATGGGAGGTTGACATCAAGCCAGTGGTTGAAGTGCCCACTGTTAAAAATAAGGAAGTCATGTCTCACACATAGACGCCAGGCTCCTAAAACCTCTGTTCCAAAACACATTCATGGCTGCTTGTTTTCCAGACTGTTTTTGTCCTTTCATACGCTGCCTCTGTACTTCACGAGCAGAAACACAAAGTCATTTATTGTAGACAAATATTGCACTGTTTCTAAGTGACATAAATGACACATGTCTACAGTCGGTGGTAGGAAAAATAAAAGTCTGTCAAATCCATTAACATGCATTAACACTTAACGCTGGAATCATCTACATTAAACTGTGTTTTTATGGGTGCTTTATTATAGTGCATAAACTGTGGTCCTAGCACTTAAACACGTCATTAAATATTAGCTTGTCATTACAGCTTTATTTTCAGCTTTAATTTTGTGACATTTTATGGGTTGGGTGGTAATCTTTAAAGTACTGTATGAGTCACTCACACATTGGTTATACCTGGAAAACAACATTATTTTAAACTAAAAGGATATTTCCCGTCTATTTCATCTCAGGTCTGAGTTGTTGTTTTTTTTTTTCAGTTTTTGCCATCATTTTTGTATGTAATTATAACATTGTACCCCAAAAGGAAATTGCTTAGATCTGGTGGCAT
This sequence comes from Acanthurus tractus, assembly GCA_029783725.1. NCBI lineage: Eukaryota > Metazoa > Chordata > Actinopteri > Acanthuriformes > Acanthuridae > Acanthurus > Acanthurus tractus. The sequence goes on along the minus strand of JAQNCA010000017.1, from coordinate 7,670,132 downwards.
TAAATAGATGAAATCAGTGTCAGACAACAACACAGATTGTATTTCATTTTTAAAAACTCATATATTTTGGGGGATTTTTCCTTATTTTTAGACAGAGGACAAGGAACAAAGTTTATCAGAAAGCCTTAAACTGTGGGTGCTGTGACGTCTAAAATCATAAAATTACCTGAATGCCCATAATGACCATGTACTTTTTTGATAATAATGGCATTACTTATTAAGACACTGACTGGAATGAAGCATTTATTAATCCTATTGTTACACCTGTGCTTTTCCTTCTATGACCAGTCAAAATTTCTGCTGTGAATTCTAATCAGATCGATATTTAAATTAAGGTCAGACGTATTTCCAAATATCAAAAATGCAAAGATCAGAGATGAAAATAAGATATTTACTCACACTGTCTTACTGTTACCTGCACAGAATGAGCACATGCACCAAAACAGGAAGGAATGTTTAATTTAAAGGGGATCGTAAATGGATCACTATACAAGAAAACCACCTCAGACTTTTATCTCTGTTGGCTCTTGTGTGACCTTTCATACTGCATTTTTTATGTACAGCTGGACTAACTTAATAGCCTGCTGAGTCGCAGAACAGTGCTCTTACCTCAGATAATCTGTCCTGAATCTTCCATAAACCCCACTTTATTAGCTCATACACAAGGATCATCCATGTGGCATTAGAGCAAAAAAATTTTACCGTGACAATTTAACTTCCCTCAGATGTTTTGAGAGGTAATCACAGTGTACAAAAACATGCTTTACAGTTGCAGTGCATGATGATGCATAATTAGCAAAATGTGCTCTGAAAACTGCAGATACCTTGTCAATATTTCCCCGTCTTTCCCTAATTGTTCGCGGCGCATCAGAGCCACAGGCGAGGGTTAGGCAGGTGATCCCTGACGGGCTTGGAGCCGGTCCTGCTTCACATAAAATCAATTCTGGCCTTTGGTGTTTGCAAGCCAGCGGGGCTGGGGTTGTGGGGGCGAGGAAGGGGGGGAACACATGTCTGACACCTCCTGACTTTTTCATGAGGTAGTGTTTGAAGTTGTAAGCCCCCACAGAGGATTCTTGGGGCGATGAATATAAAAAGGGGTGCAGCTTAAAGCTCAAGCATATTATCATCAATGAAGACCGTTACCCAGTTTGATGAGGAAAGTCAAATGGTTTGATTTTGATGTACCTCAGTCAGTAGTTTTAAGACCTGGTAGAATTACCAAGTGTATTAAAAGCCTCAAAAGCTAATTTGTTTGAACATCACCATAATTATTGTTCACTAATGGCATGTGTTTTCCTTTATGATGGATGCCCTTTCATTATAAGCTGCTCTTAAGTTGTCCTTGTCTCGAGTGGTCCTATTCTCTCTCTGTTCACGCGCTGTGGCGGGCACAAAGAGGAAGAGCATGACCTCAAAGCATCTTTTGTTGCAGAGGCAGTGGAGGGTGGTGGCTGTGATTCATGTGATGGGGTGAGGGGGTGTGGTAGGTACTGAGGAGGGTGGGCCGCCAATGTCAAGCTTGAGTTCTGCAGTCCTGGTGGTCCTGTCTTTCAGCTTTTTGTGCAATAGTAACTTGTTCATCTCATGCAACTTGAGTGTCTTACATGTATTTGTATGATTGAAGTCTTGGAATATCTCCACCTCTTAGATACTCCGCTGTGGTTGATTAACTTTGAAGGAGTAAATGTTTTTCAGCACAGTTTGTTTCCAACAATATCCAAAAATACTGTTACCTAATGTCCATAAAAGTTGGTGTGAAATTAGGCCATAAAACAAGAAGCAGATGACTAGATTTTGGGATTGTTTGGGATTAATGGGATTAATCATGTGGTTACTTGTGAAAAACAAAACTTCCATCCATCCATTGTATGTAACCCCTTTACTTTTGCGAGGTTCTTGCTCGAGTTGATTCTAGTAACACCAACAGACTTCGTAGCTCACTTAGCCATGTTTTTTATCACAAAGAACTAGGTAGCATAGTTCTGCTGCTGTGAACACTCACAAGGACATCAAATATGTATTTGTCCATGGCTGTGAATAGTTCCCAACAATGCTGTACTTATGTTTGGTTAGTATTTACTGAAAACTAGACTGCCGAACTGTTTGAAGAAATTAGTCAGCCTTTAGCAAAATTATTTTATGTAATGGTGAGCCGTTTTAAATGTTTTTTGTCCACAGAAGGAAGCAGTGAGCTCAGGGCTGAGAGCCACAGATGGATAAAAACGTTGCAAAGTATTTAGAAATAGACTAATTTATTGCTTGTAATGTTTTTGTTCTGGGGTTTGTCGACAGTTACTATTCTATTTCATAAATAATTCTATTTTTAAAGCTAAAAAATAAATGTCTGAATTTCTTGTTTCAAAATATATCTATAAATGTAAAAACCAACTTCCAAAGCATCTTATTTTCACCAACACAGAATTTTTACCTTTTTTCCATCCTTTTCCCCCAAAACCTTTTAATTTCTTGTAATCTTTGTTGGATATGCCAAATAAAATAAATAGATGAGTTACTTAATTGTTTTTTCATGTAAGTTGGTTGTTGATATCTTGTTTATGTGACCTATTTAGCATAATTTGGCATGATGCCAACTTGATGCCATGCATTAAAGCATTGTGAAATTTCAATCAAACACAGATTATACATATACATGATAGCACATTCAAGGAAAACATTTTAAAGTTGTAATAAGTTCAAATAACATAAGCTCTTTAAAATTCATTTTACTTCCTCTGCACAAATTAATAGTATTAACCAGCCAATCAGCATGGATTTCTTGAACTGTTTTCGGTGGACTGATCGAGATGAGCATTAACTTTACTAAAGATACATAAAAATAATAAGGAAATGTGCTTCTTTTTATTTTATTTTGTTTTTTTATTTAACTAAAGGTGTTTTTTCAAACCCGCAGTCACTGACAGAAGTTACATTGAACAGGGCTCCGAATCCTAGGAAGTGTCATTTGCTGACTTCCTCTAACAGATGCTGGTGCTCGTCTCAGAGAAGTGCAATGTCCTGGATCTAGTGGCACTGCCATATAACTGCTGTATAAATAGATTCCTATGACAGAGCCATTCATCTCCAGCCATGAACACATCAACATTAAAAGACAGCTCACTGAGACCTCTGCGCTTGTTAGGGCAAGATCAGCAGTCCAGATGCCCAAGATGTAAACTCGTGAAGGGAAGATTAATTTGTCTGTCATCCCTGCCTTTGACAGTAGTTATAAATCTGATTTAGCTGTTGAGCAGGGGCCATGAAGAAGGGCAGTTGGACATTAAGATTTCAAAGGATTGATATCAAGAGGACTAACTCGTGACTCATGTCCTGCCACAAAGGGGTCAAGAGTTCTTGTGAGATGTATCGTGTGTGGTGTGATGTTTTGCGACTTTAGAGTCAAAAAAGAGGCTTCTGCTCATCTCTTCTTTCTTGTGTTACTTTCAAAATGGCGGCAGTCATGTGAGGCACCTCGGACGAAAAGCGGGCACAGGGTGTCAAAGGAGCTATTTACTGGTAGATGGATGGGAACAGGCGATACGAGGTGGCCACATCCTGTGACCATCTGCACGGGAGTCATGCTAGTTATTCAGATCGGACACAGATGCTCGGGCATAACACGAGCCTCTATGCAGATATCTGGACGCGTGACAAAATGTTTGGAGCCACGGTTCATGGAATGTCAAGTGGATTCTAATGTGCCAACATTTTCTACAGGTTCATTTCTGTTTTTCACTAAAGAGTGGCTTTATTTTTCCCCCCAGTATTTCTCTTCTCATGATATTAACTCCATCCCCTTTAGACCTTCAGATTTTTCTGTGTGAACTCACAGTATTTCTATTATTGTGAAATGAACTTTATCCACTTCAAAGCTACTAATTTAAATCCATCTGCAGGCTGCTTATTTCCTTCTTTTATCATCTAAACCTATAGGAGGGTCAAAGAACCTCTGATGCATTTATGAAATAAATTTACTCTGTGTCTGAATCTACTCTCTGCAAAACACACTGCTTTAAGATGCCTTAAGATGCTGAAGGTGGGAATAATATGTCATACTGCATTAAACAGCCAAATGACCTGATCACAGCGCTGCGTAGGGTGGCGTGGGTGGGAGGGGCAACACATGATGATGAATCTCTTCCTTTGAAGTCCCCCTCTTTTCAGCGTGTCTGTGTTGCTTTCACTCAGACTAAACCACACTCTTGTGTGGTAAACAATGCTGTTTTGTGACGGAGACAAAGAGTAAAGAAGGTTTTCAGGAAGTCTATTGTTACAGCACATAAGGATGTCAACTGGAAGGACACTGAATGCACCTTGCAGGACTGATTCTTTATACAGTTGTATAATATAGTCTGCTGTAAAAGCTGAAACTGTATCTGTCAAGTACTGAACTAAGAATTTAGAGATATAGCACTTTTTTGAGCATCTCAATGTCAGACTAATGGATTACTATTGTTCTACATTACAAAGAAAAAATTTCATAGTACTTTTTACCAGAAGTTTTACTTTTTAACATAAAGACACAACTTACTTTGCACATAGATCATTTTTTAAAAACATTAGGCAATTAGGCATAGTTACAGATAGTTATAGAATACCCATCCGTACTTTTACAGCAGATTAAATAGGAATATAAAATAAGTTCCAGTGCAGTCAGTTACAAATTGTAAATGCTGCTTGCATATTAAGGTATCAATACTACTAATACTTCTTCTAAGTTCATTTTACTGAAAGTGGTTTGGTACTTTTAATTTAACTGAAGTGATGCAGCATTGACTGAACAGCTCTGGCTGCTTCTAAAAATTACAGGCAACTAATTGTTAATGCTAAAATTTAATATTAGCACAGAAAGACTACTTGATTGATATTGTGTATCAATCAAGTAGCCACCAAAAGCTACCGTTCATACCAGACCAAGAGAAGCTGTAGCTGCAAAATAATTGTAATGAGTAAAACAAAGTTGAGTTTTATCATCTTTTTGTTTTTAAGGGGAAAATTTTGTGTTTTCACCTTTAAAAGTTTCCTAGTCTTGCTCTAAGGAAAACTGTGACTGGACTTATGGGTAAGCCACTTAAAATGGAGTATTTTTACCCTGAGGTACTTCTACTTTACCACTTTTATTACTAAGCAACTCTTTTGACTGCTCAATAAATCAGTGGTCTGTAGTTTAATGTAACAACCCATTTCTCATCCTCAGTTCCTGTAATTTATAGCACAAACTGTGAATAAAGTATATTTCAGCGTCTCCTTTCCCTAGTAAACTCCCATACATTAAAGAACAAAGTAGGTTATGACGTACTGTGGACTTAAGTGAACCTAATTACATTAATGATGGCATCAATTACTCCACTGGTGTGGTTTGGCCTCTGTGGTGCATTTTTCCAAGAGCTGTGGCAAGGAGGACAGTAGGAATTTTGACATGTCAAAGCGTCGGGGCCAGAAGCAGGATTAATGGCTGCCTGCCTGCATCCAAGGTCCTTCAGCAGTAATTGCAAGCAGAATCTGACTCTGTGATCTCAGCAGTGGTATGCAACATGCCAAAACAGCCAGCTTTTGACAGATTACCTTCCTGCAGTAATAACTTAAGCACGTTCATTCTCTCAAATTAGGCATTGCATGCCTCCCACACCACAAAACATGAGCAATGACTTCTTTCCTCCCCCTCTGAATTTATCTTAGTATATATAGTTTCCCTGCTTTGACAGATCTGAGTTAAAATCAGTTTTTAGTTTACAAAATTTGATTTTGTTGGCTGTACTGTTGGCTTGCTTTACCTCCAAGTTGACAAGTGTTGGGAAATGAAATGTTTTGAATAAAAAATGTAATATTCATCTTTTGCAGCATAAAAACGTAGACCAAACGACACGCTTTTTAAAAATCAAGCTGCAAAAGTCTTCAGGGCAGTTTCACTGTTTTAGCCGCTCTGCAAGGTTAGCCTCCAGGCTTGTGCAGAAATAAATCCCACTGTGGTTCCCTCTCTCTCATTCTCTCAGTTGATAGTTTGTGTCCAGCCTCAGGACAGAGGGACTCCTATGTGCAGCTCTGTGGTGGGTTGTGTTCTCTGGAGCAGTTAAAAGCCTGGCAGCTCCACCCCATGTGTGTCCAAACACAGTTGACTCTAGGCATCCACATCAAACAGAGCTCTCTGCGCAGCCCATTGGAAAGTTAACCATGGGGTGCTGAGCTTCTTTATTTATTTATTTTTACATATAAAAAATGTGTCTGGCTTTAATTTAAAAAATTTTTTTTTTAAAAGCAAGATTCATCCATTGGTGTTTGTAAATGACAGTTCAAAGCTGCGTTTGACGGGTGGTTTCGACATCGCATCCGGTTCACTCAAGTCTTCAGGACTAAGTCAAAAGCAAGATTCAGAGCGAATAGCAAGAAGAGACAACTCAGTGAAAGATCCTTTCAGTCCGTTCCTCAGCAGCACACACAGCGGACATGTCGAAGCAAAATTAACTTTCCCGGCGGTGTGTGTTTTAGAACGCACGCACCGCAATCCCTAATTCATTCTGCCTGGAGATCCCTTGACACTGACGTCCGAGGGTTGATGCTATGTGAAAATGTAAATAAACTTTAGAGGATCTTTGGGTCAGTCTGGAATGAAATTTATAGTTCTGGCATTTACTCTGCAGTCATCATTTATCCCCTTGTCGAGAGCAGAGGCCTTGATCAGCAGAGCCCCTGTTGGCCCTCAGATGACCTGCAGCCTTTCTGACCAGCTGTGGTTCAGATGCCTCAGTCTGAGATGTTCGCATTACTGTAATAACTGAGACTATTAACCCCTTCTGCACTTCAACGGCCTCGGCAAGAAGTCATCGCTGTAGTCTTGTTCCTGTGCTGGAAGAAATTGCACTTAAATCTTTGGGGGTAAACATTTAGTTCACTCAAATCTCAGAAAAAAACATCTTCTCTTTAGCCTGAGCTGTATCAAGCCTTTGTTTTTTCTCTAGTTTTGAAATATCCACTTTTAACATTGTGTTGCTATCCCATTACAATGTTCCTGACTGAAAAATCTCTGGACATTTTTTCACAAGAACTTCTTGTTCTGCAGAAAGTGGCTCTAAGAAAGTAAAAAGTCTAAGGATTTTCTAAAGTAACCAGGGCCTTATTTCTGGCCGCTGAGTTCTTTAAATATAATTTGAAAAATGTGTGACAATCACCTCATTGTATATTTGAATAGCAGCAGAAAACTTAAAGGCTCATTTCTAAAATCCTTGGCACATTAGGACAAATGCATCTGAATGGCTAGATACCACTAGAGGTTAGTGACAAAATATCTTTTGTGATTTGAATGAGCCGACCCTTTAGACTTCAGCCCAGATTATAATAGATTTGGCAGCCGCTCCAAACTCAACAGGATATGCCCACTATGCAGCAGAATGCACAGCCCTGTAACAGCCAAATCAAAGTCTCATAATGAGAAGGTGGCCTTCAAGCAAAGTGCCAATTATTTTAAATTGCTCCATTAAAGGCAGCAATTTGCAACTGTCATGTTAGTATTATGTTATAACGACTCACTTCTGGTGGCTGGAGTTCATGTGGTTGTAACTGTAGTGTAATAAACATTACATGTGGCTTTACATAACCTCATGAAACAAATGATTTTGTTTGCTGACTGCTTGCCATAACACATAACTGACTGACGACCAAAAAGCTAGACATTTTCTCACTTAAACCGAGAGAACAAAGCCCCTCGCTGTTTTTCCTCATTTTAACAGGTGAGTGCTCCAGCTATTAATTTGTGTAGGGCCACCTACTTTAATTGGTCTTAATCTGGAGTGAGTGGCTTTGATCTCTCTGACAGTTTGACTGCATTAGCACGAGTGTGCAGGCTAATCCTTTGCGTAGCTTGTTCTTTTGGCGCAGTCAGAGGCCTGTCCGGCGATAATATGTCAGCTGAGGGATAAGCCCTCATCAAACAACCAGGTCTAAGCTTCTGGAAAATGGGGGTTGAAGGGCCACCATCATGCTGTGCTTCAAACAAAGATGGAGACGTGAACCAGCTCCAGCTTGCAGTTTGTAACCGCCAGATTAAGCCCTAAAAAAGGGACATTTTTAGCGTTTTCAAGGTTCGTGTCCTTTGTGCAAACTTGTTGTTATGTTCCAGCGTCTTATGTCCTGTGACCACACACTCCTTCTTGCTTTATGATAAACACTATTACATGGTCCTCTAACCTCAAGCAAGCCCAGGGTGTTACAATAAACTCTTTATATCCATCATTCCACCACAGTTCATACAGACGCTGCATGCATGATCCACATGTCTAAACAGTGGCTTTATCTGTGCTGTATCATCTTATTAGGAAGTAACAAGCGTATGAAGTGTTTGTCCTGAACTCAAGCTGAACTCTCATGAATTATGATAACCATCTCACAGTCAACAATATCTGCTTTCAGGAAAGGAATAGAGAGATAGTGTTTGAAATGAAGAAAATAGCAGCACTTGTGCTTCCCCAGTGATTATATCACACATCATGGTGATTTACTTATCGCGACTGGCAAATCTTGATTTCAGTGGATCTTTTGTTTTTGTGTTCAGTGATGGAGGAATGTGAGCTGAGCTTTCTTCCCAGTTGCATGGGAAAGGGGCCTCATATATCAGTTAATGCTAATTCGAAGAGGACAGTCAGAAAGAAATGGGTTTTGCGGAGGATATAATGCTGTAAATCAGTGCAAACATCATTATTTTCTCCACTTTTACTGCCTTTAAAGTTTGTTGTTTGTAGCATTTTGATGAGCATTAGCATTTACTGAATCTGTTTCTTGTTTGCCAACATTGGATTGTTTGGGCCTTGGGTAAAGAAAGCACTGACCATGAATTTTAATTAAAAACTAATTTTCTCAGTTCTTATTATGTTTTACTTTCAAAACACTGAGCTGAGTCAATGTGAGTGTGACAATATCTTGATCTAAGGTGAGAGCTAGCCAATAGTGTAAACACGGACACATATGATGCTTTACAATGTGAGCAACATTTGCCAAAGCTTTTTGGATATGTAAAAGATGTAAAGATTTAAATACTTTAACAAATTGCCTCTCAAATGGTTAAGGGTCATGCATGTCCTTTCAGCATGACAAACTTTTCTCCCCTCTGTGTTTAAAGAAGGACAAATTTTGAATTCACAAGCATAGTTAGACATTTTTGGGCCCCTAATGGCTTTTTTTCAGAGACTTAAATAGGACGAGGTGAGGATAGGTCTCTCATATTGGTTCCTCAAGTTCTGTCATCATTGTGAGAATAGCAGATGAACAGTGACTCCAGAAACTCACTGCTGTCTGCCAGGAAATGGTCCCACACTTAAAGCCTGTACTCCCAAAACACCACAACATGTTGATTTTGTACAGACTGAACAAACATGATGTGGTGTAATGAGTGAGTTTAAGAGTGGTTTGAAGGTGGATTAATTTTAGTTTTGGGTAGAGACAGACTGGCTATTTTTGCCCTGCTGCCAGTCCTTATGCTGAGCTGTTCTGGTGATCTGCAAGCTCTAGCTTCATATGTAATGTTCAGGCTTGATATTGCTTTATGTCTTTTCCTTTAACTCTAAGTAAGAAAAGAGTCACAAATTTAACAAAAGTTTGGAACTATTCCTTCAATTTTCTCCGAAATTCAAAAAGATGACACAATTGATACAATTCTTTCTTAACAAGAAAAAGCACAGATTTATGAAAAGTGCCTCCCGAATTTTTTTTTTTATCCTTTTTCCTAACCTACTAACTTGTCATCCCTCAAATGTATTATGTGACTCTTAGGTTGGGATATAATGTTATTTTAAAGGGCTAGCAATGGCCCATACAAATAATACATTTGTTGGTAAACGGTAAATGTTTTTAATTGTCTACATAAAAATACCAAATTGTAGAAGTTCAAACTGATTCTGTAAAATATGCTGCACATTATTGTATCAAATGTTTAAACTTCTCCATCTTAATCTCCTCAGCTTGCTGCCTCGACACACCAGAGGCCACCTGTAAGCGGTCACTCGGTTTCTGGGCATTTGGCCGATCTGTCATCCATCAGGAAACCGCAAAAATATTGGGTACACCCGGGAAACCATTGGAAGGTGACTCGCCAGTCATGGGCACAAGGTAGAGATTAATCAAATGTTATGTGTACTATCACCAGCTGGCAGCACCAGCCTCTAAGCCTTTGAGTGAGTAAGTCCACAGAGAGGCCCGTGGCACAGCTGAGTTTGTCTTGTAAAAGTGCAGCTGTCCAAGACATGACAGCTACAGCATTAGCAGGGCCATTAAGAGGTGTAGAACATTTCCAGGGAAACCATTTGAAAAATGACAACCCCCGGCACTGCTGAGATATTAATTATATGCTGCACCCATGGAAAATAAGCAAAAACAGTTGGTAAGACAAAAGACGCCTTGTTTTCTCACAAGATGCCTTGTTTGTGCATTAAGCATTTAATAAGCAATAAACAGAGGAAGGAAAAAGAGGAAAAGCTGAATTCTAACTATTGCCGGTGGCAAACTGTCTCCAAACATGGATGACCGGAGTAATAACTAATTACCTGTCTACTCATTTTCCATAACTAATCAAGAATTCAGTGCAAGAATTAGAAATGACTCCTGAGGAGAACAGTTTAAAAGCAGCCTTTTCTTAAACAATTTGCTTTTATAAAAAAAAAGCAGATGAAAAATAAATTTCTCCTGGGAGTGCTTCAGTACAGACATTCAAATCCACTGTAGTGTTTGATAGTGTTGCCCCAGACTAAAAAAAAGCTACAGAATGAATTGCAAGAAAATGCACAATTTGTAAACTAACCTAAACCACCTTTATCCTATAGAATCAGTGCTGTTATGTGCAAAAATATATCTGTTGTCAGGAATTTCTTTGCAGGCTTCATTTTGAGGTTGACTTTTAGCAATTTTAAAACTAGAATCAGTATAAAAAATAAAACAGACCCCATGAAAGAAGACACCAAATCACAGTTTTAGCACAGTGATTGCTAAAAGCTGATGTCTCTTTCTTTGTCTTGATCTTTCCCCAGCAGAGCAAATCATACCTTGCGTGTCAGGTATGTCTAATATATTATAAAGGAGTGCTCCAGTGTGTTGGCTGCAAAGTTGATATATGCTATAGATTTTGGGACAAAGATGAGTTATGTAGTCATAAATCAGCCTCACAGAAGCTTGTTCTGTAATGCTATAAAGCAGGAGATCTTGAAGTCTGAGGACGCTGAACTTGTTTTGGTCCTTCATGGGACATGACATGGACGTGATGTTCCAGACACAGAATAAAGATTAAACCTTTCACATATTTTTATCCCCTTATGCAGTTTCATAATGACAAAATCTGCCTGTGGTGTTAATTGGGGATTAATTTGCCATGTTCTCAGTAAGTTGAAGGCATTAGCAAGGATCCAACAAGGTGCCTCCTAATTAAAACTGCAAGTCCCTAAGAGTGTTATAATTCCCATAAGAATAATCCATTAATTGGTCATAACTAAACCCTGTGCGGAGTTGATTACAGCTATGGTGATGGGCCTGGTCAGAGTAGTTTAAACTCTTAAACTATTGCATGTATAGGAGCAATACATCCTGTCCCATTCTCAAGGGAATGAGAGGAACTGATGATGGCCACATAATGTCCATTCACAGTGCCTCATAAATAAAGAGCTGCCCCTGAGTGCAAACTATGTTTATTATAGCCGCCTGAACCTCCGTGCCAGCCCTTGGAGTTACTTATGCAGATAAATGCAGCACCATTCATCATCACCTCTATTCATAAATAGCCAATAACTCATCTCTCTCCATATGGAAGATTAGACCTTGGAAATGTGACTTAAGCACAGGAAGTATTCAGTTCATGAAAAACATGAGTGATCACACACACACACAGCCATCTTCCCTTTACTCATTATATCTTATTCTACATGTCATTTCCCTGCTAAGCTATCATCTACGCAGCCCATAAAAAATCATTCGAAAAGCTACTTGGTGGTATGCTGACTGAGAGCAGATGAGGTGTTTTTTTTTGTGCGGCTTACTGTAGTGTGCTGGTTTGCAGAGGAGAGGCCACAGAGGTGCACAGACTGATGAGAAGGGATGATATATGTAGCGCCTGTGTCCCAGCTCTCCTCTGGCCCGTTGTCATTAATCACGGCCATTAGGCTCCCCCTCCACCGCCGCTCGCCTTGTCTGCGCCCAGCCATCACAGCCTCCCTTTTGTCTCATATCCATAAAGGGAAAGGCCGTATACTTTCACCTCACCTCCCACTGCCGAGATATGGGGATGCTAAAAAGGGTGCTAGCATGTGTTCTAGGGAATTAAAAGTTATAATTTATCTCGTTATGGCACAGAAAGCGCTTGGCTGTTCTGCAGCGGACGTGTTAAAACCTCAAGTTTATCCCTCTGCCGGCTTCTTTTCCGCACTTGTCCGCGATTATTTTATCTTAGAAATAAGTAGAATTGTTTTAATCTAAGCTCTCACATTATCATCGTGTTGTCTCTGCGAGCTAATCAGCAGTCAGAGTTGCTCTCCTCTCTTCAGCTCAGTCTTCACATCGTTAAATCTCCCCCCCTCATCCTCCATGTCATCAAACCCAAGAGGTCTGATATGATAATATGTGTGAACTGAAATGTGAAAGCAATTCATATCACTTTCCAAGGGCTTTGAATGTTTGATTTGCATAACTAGAGAAAATGATATTAGATGGGCATATTGATTTAATTTCATCCTAGAGCGCTGTTAATTATGGTATCATAAAAGTGTCATCTCTTTATTATCGGGTTCAGAGTGGGGGTTGATGGCTGGTGTTGGGAAGGCTAAGGGAAGGCTATCATCATGATATTGTTTAGCATAATTTTACATTATGAAGCTGGGGCACGACACTTCATAGATACAGCTTTTTTTTCTTAATCAAACTTCTTTGACTTTACAGGATTAACTGTATCTATTCTTACTTTGCTCTTTGATATTGTATGAATACGTCTTCTGAATGATCTGCTCTGATAGTTTTACATCTGCTTCACTTTGTACTGATCCCTCCGTCTCCCCCTCATGTGCTGGGGTCTTGATTTACACTCCAGTTTTAACTGTACTGCATGTTTAACATCATGTGACCAAGAAAAAGGAGCATGTTTTTGCTTTCAAGTCAATGAGTAACATGTGTCTTGCATATGGACTGTGTGTGTTTTCATATCATAAAGACTGCAGTCTGCATGGGATTATGAAACAATCTCCCCTGCATAGCTATGCATGCACATACTGTACACCCAGTAATGGTTACTGGGAGGACACTAAACAAATGAGGTATCTCCTCCTATGCTTCCAGCTGAATTCAGATCTTTACAAATGGATTCCCTGAGTGCAATTTATCTAAATGAACAGTGATCATTATTCTAGATCTACCCCATCCTTAATGCTAGAGCACTATTGAGCAGATATCTCTTTAAACACAGCAAATAGGTGGTCTGGGCTAAGGGAAGGCTGAGTGCATTCATTACTTCTCTCCCCCTTTTTTTTCCTCAGAAACACAAAGCAGTGCATAATGTGCAATCTGATAAGTGTTCTCTTGCGCACGCCAGCAACCCCCCTTCCTCCTTCATCGTCCTATACATCACTGGCCGGCTCAGCTGTGGTTTTGTGAGAGGAGAACTCTGGGATTGGTGTGGCTGAAGTTGATGAATAGGCCTGCGAGGGTGAGAAACTCCAGGGCCAAGCTGTAGGTCCATCCCCGTGGCATGTGATGCTGATTGGCTTTGTCCTGTGCGGCCGCTCCGGAGAGGCGGACATTAAGATTAAGTGATGCTGTCGTGTCGGAGAGCAGTGCACTGCATCATCCCGGGGAAGAGACAGCTGCGGTGGTTAATCCTTCATCACCAGGGGAGCGCTGCCAGAGCAGAGATATACAGCCAAAGATAACCCTCCATAACTTCTGCTAAAGATCAGAAACTTTGAGTTCGCATCCATCTGTCCTCAATCCTCACTTAAAAATGAGAAATGAGCAGCGGAGGTGCTGCAGACAGTGGAAAACAAATGGAGCAAATAACATCAGGCTGAGGTGAATGTTTTAGTGAGAGGTAATCCCTCTCTAACTAATAGTGAGTAAAAACCGGTCATTGTGTGGCACATACAGTAGCTTCTGTGAGCGGAGGGAGAAGAAACAAGGGCAAACAAACAGAAACCCATTTACACTGCTCCTGCAATCACTCTTGTGTCAGTGGACATAACGTAACGGACATGAGTGTACTTTATCACACATTCTGGGTTGCGGTTATTCCCTGTGGATGGAAAATCTAGTTTAAACAGAGAAAAAAAGCCACTCAGGGCAGAACTAAAGTGGTCTGTATTTATGTCTGTACACGTGGCGTCAGCATATCTTAGATTGCTGGGTTTGCATGTTTGTTGTTCGTTTGATGTAGCTGTCATAATGTGATGGATGAACATCATCATGAAAAGAGTTAAAGGAGAGGTTTGTGCTTCAAGAGAAAGTCGACATGTTATATTGCTCAGGATGGCCTGAAAAGACATTACAGCAGGATCAGTCTCTTTCTATCCACTTCACCCTCTCTGCTGTCCAAGGCCAGTCTGCTTAACTTTATCTTTTACATTTTTATACCACTTGTGCTTCCACTTTTCTGAATATGTTAATTTCCAGGAAAAAGCTTCCTAGATCCTGCGGGATGTTATATTTGGTATGGCAGAGGCATACCTGCAGAGAGTACTTGTGACAGTGACATATTAGTTATGGTGTCTCTTGGAATCTGATAACTTCAAATTTGCCACCTTGTTAAGTTTTGATTTATGTGATACCATTTCACTAAAGTAATTGGCCAGGCCTGTTGTAGAAAATAATCAGCCTCTCCAAAGAACAAATGCTGGGCCATGCTAATGAGGCAGCCCGAATGCTGAACTGATGCTGCCGACTGACAGTTATTAATGACTGTTATGATATACAGACGAGTCGAGATTGGACAGAGTTGGGTGAAAAAAAAAGTGACATTTAAAAAATACGGCACGTTGGGAAGTACTAATGAAGTAATACACTGCAAGGAAAACAATCATGTGCGTTGTCAAGGCAATGTGTAATTACCCAGCAGCCACCCTGGCTGGCTTTTTGGCAGGCAGGCTGGGGGGGGGGGCTGAACAACCTGGCCGGTAATGGATGGAGCTCTGCTGGCAAGGGGCTAAAATGCACTAGGCAGTGACAGAGGTGTACAGATTGATGAATTAATTGGGTCTTTCTTGGGACATAAGGGGAACCGCTGCGGCATATGCTCGGCTTGTTACTTTGGAAAGTCTACTGACCCTGAAAGTGAAGCCATCCCACGCAGGGAGCTGTGGCTTTTTTATTGCTCTTTTCCTGAGGGGTTGAATTGCACACATCGAAGAGAAGTCAAATGCAATTTGTAACCATTTTAAAGTAGTGTACCATAAGTAAGGCTGAATAGGGCTGGCCAATTATTCGACATTATTGACTTTGATTGAAATTATATTATGGTGATATTTTACTATGTTATCATTTAGTACATTTCTGTTATCTAAGTTAATGATAGATGAGGAAGCTAAAGTAACTACTGAGTTTTGTGTCCGGAAACTGGAGCAAAGTTCACTGCTTATAAAATCACTTTGACAAAGTTCTTGGACACCAGAAGGTGACGCCCAACTCAACTCAACAATTTGAGGCCTTTTTTTTGCCTGCAGTAAAGCATCAACAACAGTCATAGCTGCAGTTTAATGAAGCATATATACATGGTACAGAAACTGTGCCACCACAGTGCATGCATACGCACTCTTACGCACACTATTGGATAAAAGCAAGTTGTGCACGGTAGGTTCATGTGCCATTAAGTCTTAATGACAAAAAAGGAACTAATTTTACGAGTGTTTTCAGTTATACCTGAAATAATTTGCAGTAATAAATATGCATTTATGTTGGATGCCACAGGCTTGCGGTGTAGCCATGCTTTCAAAATACTAAAAAATAAACCACAGGCTTTATAGTTTATAGCTGCTGCAGAAGTGAGTTAATCATATGTTGCATTATAAAAAAGAACACTTGCTGAAATTGGCTGTGAGCAAAACAATGCATATAGTCAGGTATAGCGTGACTGAAGAAGCTTCAACACTACAAGGTAGTTGGTCTTTTCAGGTGATACCTAAAAGATTTCATATACTGTAAATGGACAAATCAAGCATTTAGAAGATGTCACTTGGGCTGTGGGTAGATGTGATGGACATTTGTCATAATTTTCTTGCACTTTTGTGGACTAATTAAAGCATCTATAATAATTATTGTATTAAAAAAAAGTTGCTGCTTTAATTCTGAGCATCGAGAAATAAATAGAGCATCAAGAAATGGGAAAGAAACCTGGATATAGCTTTTCTTTACTGGCTCCTTTCGTTACTCTATCTTTTTCTTTTGATGACTAAAAATGAGTCAACAGAGGAGATAAACAGGAGGGACAGACCTTGCTTGAAGCAAACTAAACACATGAATGGTAGATCAGAGTCCCGTAAATGACATCACCGTCCTCCTGACTGGTCATACTCTTTCGTCCACCCGCAGCCACTTGCAGAGGTTTGCACATAGTTGCCATTTAATCACTGCGCTGCGACACCACTCTGTCAAACCTCTCAAACGTTCTTACTTAGCGCTGACTCCCGCTGAGTGAGAATGAAAGTTCTCCCAGCTGCTAACTGTCACTGTGGTCTTACTTCAGCAAGTGCCCATTGGCTGCGATGGCTCCCCTCACTCGTCTCCCATCAAGCCGGTGCATTAGGGCCGACTGCCGACCGCATCAGTGGGCCTCCTCGGCCCGCAGAGAGTCCCAGGCCCATCACCACGAATTAAACCAGAGGCTCTGGTAGTGGCGCTGCTTTTGGTGCCACTGAGCATTACACTGACACAAATGCTGAGGATCTTTGTCAGCTATTATTTCAATACATGAGTGTGTGGTGCCTTGTCCATCCCAGTTTCCTTGAAGCTCACATATCCTCCTCCTTCGCCTGCTTGGAATGATTCCCCTTTGAAGTGGAAGAACAAGCTCTTGGATATTGATAGTTAATTAACCTCATGTTTTCATTTTGTTATGTAGGTGTTAACTATAGGTGTTATCTTCAGTATTCTGTCCGCCATGGCTGCAGTCTTTTAAGTGTAAAAAACTTAATTACTAATCATAATAATGGATCATTTTAATTGGTATGTGGATCTTGTGTCATCTCAGGATATTTATTAATAGATAGCTATGCGGTGGTTTCATTGTTATCAGCTGCTGAATTTAGTTGTTTTTCACTTGGCAATTCTAAGAAATCTTACCTGGATCTTCATAAAAAACAAATCACTTTATTCTTGGCTCATGGCCCAACTTTGCACCACTTTCCATTGAAATCTGCTGACTAACTACCAGGCAAACAAACGGAACTGAAAACATACCCTCCTTGGTGGTGCTAATGAGCTCTGACCTTTACTTTTTTTTTATTTCAAAACATTTTTTTTGTTCTCTTGGCTTCATATTTTCTAACCTCTTGTGTTTTAACATTTCTGGGTGTTGTGTCTTCCAGTCTAACATATCCCTGTAGCCCTGTTGTTTTTGGGCAGCCTGAGGAGCGATATACTCTGCACTATATCCCTTTCTTCCCACTCTTCCACTGCCCTCTCCATCTCCCTCTCCCCTCTCTCTGCTCCGTCTTTACACTTATCAGAAGAGACAGGTGAGTTAGTGCGCGCTCAACTTCAAACCGGCGTAATTGTTTTTCATACGGAATGAGAGCCGTGGACTAGACATGGATTGTAGAGGAACAACAGGGCTGATTAGCGAGGGTTAGATTTGCTTGCTGGACCATTTTGACACCTGTCTCCCTGCCTTCCCTGGAAGCTGGACCTGATCCCTCTATACTGTCAGTCACACCGGTGGGCAGAAAGAGAGGAGAGTAGGCGAGATAATGGATCGAGTAAGAGTGGGAGACTTTTCCCCCTCTCAGTCAGGACCGTAATCACAGCTTGTCTTGAAAGTCACCATGATGGAGCTATTATACTGTAGCCCTTGTTATCTACGGCTCATATTCTGTAGACAATAAAGCTTGGAAGCAATTAAGTCCAACTACTTTTCCATTCCATTACTGTAGTCATTGATGTAATGCCGTTTTTAGATGGATTGTGCAGCGTCAATGAGGTATAAAGTTTGCTGCATTAATGCACTCTCGTCATACATCATAAGCCATTACAGTGTTTGAACAACATTAATATTTAGCTTATTTAAAAGTGCATTGAATAGCTGTGTGCCCTTATGCTCTGGAAAACTAATGTACAGTATTCAAAATATGCATCCCATCTGGCTGCATCTTGTTTACAGACCACAGTGGCAGCTTGGGGTTATTAATCATGTTTGTCTTAATTACCCCACATAGCTGCTCCATCCTCTACTCCGCATTTGACCTTTTTTTCTGGATCCTTTCAAACCATTAATCATGCAAAGATCAACGCCAGCCAAATAAGAGTAGATTGCATTGCCTTGCCTCAGCTCCTCATGGAGGCAAACAGTCCACTTGGAAACAAACTTGTGTATAATTATAACAGATAATTTAAAAGTTTTACAGTAGAAACTTAGCTCTTGTCTTGTGTAACTCAAAAGTCTTAGATGAACAGAGCATTCTTCGTGTGCCTGGCTTGCTAAAGTGTCTTGATTTTCTTGAATTAACGGGCGTTGACATTTTCAGAGACAAGTAGTTCTTTCTCCAAGTACTGTTCCTGGTTTCTTGCCATATGGCCTGGAGCAGAGTCACTCCTAATCTTAATCTGACAGGTAAATGAACGTCCGTGTGTGGTCTGTCTGTTGAAGAGGGACAGTTAAGTCCTGTGGGCTTCAATGTTCTTGCCAGACAGGCAATACAACTCACTGAGTAGTCTTAACCCAGGCATCTTTAATAGATGATATTTATTTGTCACCACCAGCCTGAAGAACGAGATCCTGCCATCTTTGAACAAATCACACAGCAACCACTTCATATACTGATGAGACATGAATGACAAATAGCAATTAGAGGCTTGTTTTCTAGTTTCAGGAGATTTTAATCGGAAAAACGTACATCTGATGACCTGGAAAGGGGATCTGCTGATCTGTTAACCTCTGCTGTCGATTGTCCTGCGGTGAGAGTGGTGTCATTTATCATTAAAGTCAACCAAGCAGTGGCTGTATTTGCATCACACTATGTAATGCTGTGATATGGAGAAGAACTCCCTTTTCCACTCCTCCTCACCTTCAGTCAGTTAAACAGATGAACTATTGCAGGACAAAGATTAAACAGTAACTGGGGGTGCCACAGCACTATGTGAATGGGGCCTGACAGACATTTTATCAGTAAACCAATTAACATGATTAATGGTTGGGGGTAACCATGAGACTTGCCCATAAATACAAAGGGCCGGCTGAGCAGCTCCTTCTAAAGCAAGATGTTATCAGACTCCTCTCGATTCCGCTTTGCTGGCATGGAGTCGGCATGCATTTGTAAATGCAGCTACTGTGCATGGAGGGCCTCCCCCCTTACTTTGGGTCAGGAGTTCAAAGCCCATGCTGAAGAGTTGAAGAGTGGGGCGTGAACTCCTGACCCCCTTAATGTAACAGGGCGAGGAGTGCAAAACCAGTTCTTATCAGTTTCTCCCACCCAGGTGTCTGCTCTGTCCATCCATGAGGTCTTACATGGGAATAAATGGAATCCTTAGCAATAATCTTGCTGATAATGCGGCTAAATCAAAGCACCTTATCTGAGATTTCAATACTTCACTGAACCCAACAAGAAAAAGTGAATTAAAAGTGGTTGAAAGCAGCTGACTCATATCTGCCAAAGGCAAGCTAAAGACCTGACATGTGGTTTATTGCACAAACTCTCTTGTTGTGTGGAATTTTGGCCATTCCCATGGGTTCATGCACAGTGTTTGCTTGAGAAAGATTTAGTGTTTCCCCAAATACATGTTAACTGGGCTCTATCTTCTTTAAAGTGATGTACTGTTTCAACTCACATAGTCAGAAGTTGTCAGGTCTTCAACGTGCACTTGCCTCAGGTCTTTTTCAATGAATAAAAGCTTACAGGTGGATTTTGACACCACTTTTTCTCAGCTTTACTTAAGATTAGATTTGATTTAAATAGACAGGTATAAAAAGAAATATTAAGGAAAACGCTCATTGGAAGTTCCCAGAGCCCAAGGTCATATCAGTGCAAACCCCAAAAATATTCCATTTGGATGCTGTGGGATATTATCAAAAGCTTTAGAAAAAGCTGGTAAATGTACCTAAAAAGTTTTTTAAAAATTTAATCTCAGATGCAATGTGTGTTCCCTAGGCCAAGAGTGAACATCCAGGCTTAAAGATATTCAATTTCAGTGATGGAAAACATAGCAAGTAGCAAGTTTTTAGTCATTAGCTAAAAACAGTGAATACTTTGACATTTTTCAGCCACTTTCTCCATGAAATTCAATGTCTGTCTTTTGGTCCATCACCGTCATCCTGGCTGAAATGTCTGAACAGCTGTTGGAGAGGTGATTTTGCTGACAACTGTTTTTTAGCCTCAAATTTGGCGTCATTTTAAATGCTATCTTTTTTTTTGGAGCTGGAAGAGGATTTGAGCTGCTAAGCCTCTGACCTGGTCAGATGAGACTATGGTTGGAACTTGTCAATTTCAAGGTAGTAGTGCCCTGAATCATTCCCCTCTTCCCTCATCTGTTTTACTCTAAGTATGATGATAATTTCCAAAATGAACATCATGCTGTATTAAAGAGGACCTAAAACCAGAAATTGAGACCAAAAAGTCATTAGGAAAAAGTTTAATTAGGTAATAAATCAAATAAGAACAAGGCTCATTTTCTCATATGCTTAAACACAATCAAACTTCTTTTGCAACCAGTGGAGTTGCACCCTCCTAGCACCGGTTAGGTTAGCCTTGTCATTATTACCATGCTAGCATGCTGATGTTAGCATTTGGCTAAGTAAAGAGAGCAAAGTGGATGTCCCATCTTTTATCTGCCCTCTAGGCAGCAGTAGGTTTATAAAAGATCTGCTGATAAAGTCACTTTCTTGAGATTAAAATGAGCCTTTTATGTATGTAAGCTGCATTTTATGGTGACAGTGTGTGTTATGAGACTACAATGATGAGCTCCTCATTCCCTCTCAGAGATCAGTGTGATCAAGTACTCATGATTAATCATGGCAGAGTGATTCCTTGATTAATGTTTATACAATCCCTAACGGAGCTGCAGGACACACTCTCTGATCCTTCAGCATGTTTACAATTTTACACCTATTACGAGAGAAGATGGAGAGCTCCATTTACAGTTCACTAACCTTTATGATGGCGAGCTCTCATCTGCATTTTATTTTCTTTTTAACACCTCAACTCATCTACAAATGTCAAAATAAAACATGCCTATGAAGTGTTCAGGCCTGGCTTTTTAAAAGACCGACGCTCTTTGATTTAGTCCAGGGCGTTCCACTCTCATTCCGGTTTTTATGAGAGCTTTTAATTTTTATTGAAGGACGGTGCAAAGTAAATGGTTTCTCATCTAAGGAAGATTAAATGGTCTTACACAGTTTACAGAAACACGAGGGCATGAGGGACAAAGGCCTGAAATGAGCTTTACTCTGCGTCCTTTAGATGCTGTGAAGGGAGACGAGCAGTGGGGAGGATGTGCTTCTCTGCAGACACATGTAAATCAATTTGTATTGATCCGAACAATACAGCCAGCAGCTCTGCACGTTCATTGATTAAACAATTAGATAACTGCTAGATCTATCCAAATAGAAAATTATATTTGATTAAGCTAAAACCTCACTGTCATATGCGTTCATACTCTTATGTCTTCTGCCCTTAGACCTGTTTATAAGATGTGTGTGTGTGTTTGTGTGGTATATAGCATGTAGTATTTATATATAGTATGTAGTATTTGTATTTGTATTTTATCCATCCTTTATGTATACCTATATTTTACAGACTTTATAAGGATGTATTTTAGAATACTTACACTACACTGCGGAGCAGACAAAATATTAAAATTTTTATTCCATGGTATTTTGGGAGTTAAACAATATTTAAATGGTAACCATACAAAGCTACATAAGGTAGTATAACACACGTGTTTTCAATTTTTTGTTTATGATTTTCAATGTCCCATTAATACTTTTTTATACTTATTATAACAACTCTTGTTATTTTATTCTCAATCAGAATTTTTTTTTTTTTTTTGTACTAACTTTTAAGTAGCATAATGTTCCCTCAGGGGTCACCACAATATTTCTGATTCTGATTAAAACTCATAAACTTTCAGTAAGAACACAGAGAAGTGGATGATTGTCCTCCCTGGTAGCTACAGCCATGCTTCCTCTGCATATTCGGTGATTATGATGCAATATATAAATGCACCAATTACAATAATCATGAATAACAGCAACATAATGCTCTGAAAGAGGTCATTCTGCATAATGATTACAATAATTTTTAATACTTAAGTGCATTTTGCTGGTAACACTTCTATACTTTTGCTTACTAAACATTTTGGATGCATTATCTTTACTTGTAATAAAATAAAATTCATAATGGGGCCATTATAAATCCATCAAACATTTAGAATACCATAATGTTTAGAACCTCGGAGATTGCTGAGCAGTACAATATTTTGTGTTTCTATTGTACAGCGCCGCACCCTCTGGTATTCCTCAGACCTTTGGCTGCTGTGTGCCTTTTTTTCCATTGTCTTTTAAGAGTTTCAGAGGGCCAGTAAACCATAGTTTTCAATTCCCCTGCTCAGGTGTTTTCACTCAGGAATAGGAGTGATGAGCAAACGCTTTCAGACTCAATCCTTGAGCAAAGGGCTGTGCTGACAGGGATTATTATTTATTTGTCATGGTGGATGTAATAAGCTGTAGATACAGGATGGAGGGCCTGTGATTTATTGCTCTGTCGACCGCCACTAGCAGGACGTGCGCTCTAGCGTGCAGGATGAATACCGCACTGTCAGTTCTGTCCATCCGTCACCATCAACTCTCCCCGCCACTGCCTCCCTCATACACCCTCCCATTTCATGCCACAATACATAAACAATCCTTCATTATTTTGATACCTTCTTCTTTATATTTGTTTTCTACTAGTAACATGGGGCCTTGTTTTATTTTTATGATTATTACATTATTTCAATGCACTAGCTGGAGCCATACACGCTGGAGTCAATGTAAAACGGTTGAAGTTTCCATTGACTCCCACATGGTGTAAATCAAATCCACTTTTACTCATTTTGGTGTTTGCTAGACTCTTATTTCGCATTAAATTAATGGTCCTCTCCTCTTGACTTAAAATTATCTTCCTTTCCTTTAGAGATGGGCTTTGTAATACCATATTTCATAGTTGCAGACGTGCGGTGAGCCTTGCTATTGTCCACTGGCACCAGCCACCAGGAGGGTTGTACTCCAAATAATTATGGCCGTATTTTGCTGCTGCTTTTAATGTTATTGAGCCACATCACACAGAACGGGTAACTCTTTTGCCTCTCTGTAGGTCATGTAATCTTGTTAAAAGCCTTCATGGTTTTAGGATTATGTTATTGAAATGTCACTTAATTGGATAAACATTTTTCATGCAGTAAACACACTGCGCAGGGTTCTGTTTAGTTGCTGTGGATATTGTTTACATGGCAGGGGGATTTGCGTAAGTGGAACTGACTCTGTAAACAGCGGCTCCCACTAGAGGCTTTATGTGAAAAGCAGGCTGAGAGTGAGGCATCAGGGAAAACACTTAGCCCACATATCAGAGCTGCGGACATGTGCTTGGCGAGAGGGAGCGAGCACGTCGGTGACAGCGCTTAATTAATATGAGGAATTGCCTTTGTGTCCGGGTAAACGACTTGAGCAGGAGCCGCTTTGTTGTTTAAGCCCACTCAGCTGAGTGTTTGGTGGGGGATTTTTTTTTTTTCTCATGTGTGTGAAGTAAGACGTAATCTGGGAATAACATTACACCCCTGCATGGGAAGCAGCAGGCAGCCAAATTTTCATTCCCTAGATCAGACTTTATATCAATCATTCCTGTGTTTCTTTTTTCTACCCAAACAGCAGCTACTTCCCTTTCTCTCTCCAGGCCCTCAGATGTCATTTACTCCAACTCAGCTTGGTATCTGTCTTATTTAAAGGCTTATTTTTCCTCAGCAAATTGTTATTTATGGACTTTTGTTTGTTCTCGGGCATCATTACTAACAATACAGTTAATAGCAATCATTTGTTATTCGGCGTTGGTGCTGATTCTTGGGATGGGGGCAGTGAAGTGAGAATACTCATTTGGAGGTTGAGGAAAGTCTTGACAGGGCCCATTTATAACAAGATCATTCTGGAAAGTCCAGCCTATTAATAACCATCCATCGCAGTCTAATTAGTGCTCCCTCATGTAAACCAGTCTATATCACGGAGTTGAAAAGATCACTGTGGGTGTCATCAGTGTTTTTTAAAATAGCTGAACTGTAGAGGCCTAAATTATGATTTAGATCAACCCTGTTCCACTGAAGCCCATTTATCAAGTCCGGCTATCTTATTATTTTATAATATATGTTTCCATCATTTCTTGAATGTTCAACTTAATACCATTTTTCATATACTAAATGTCATTCAGGTCTGTTTACATAACACCCAGGCAGCAAATTACTCCTGAAGAGTTCAACATTGTCTTAAAGTACATTTCTTTCACACATTTCCTCATAGGTTACAGCTCTGCTAGCTATTTAAATTTTTGTTTCAGATCTGAGCTTTAAAAATCAAATGTCTTATCCCCTCTTTATTTTAAGAGGCAAAGCTAAAAGTTAAAACATTAGGCTGGTGATATAATTATGGCCGCAGTATTGAAGTGTTGATTATTGTTAAGCTCACATAATAATAACAGGGGAAAAAGAGGTAGATATGAGAACAACAACAGTCTTGTAATCTTAAAATATTCCAAAACATGGTACTGTCGTGTTACCTTCAAAACCATAAAGAAACACCACTTCAGCCAAATTATGATAAAACTATTCCTAGTCTTATATCACGATAATACTTTGTTGCCCAACTCTAAAACCAGCGATATAAACTCAGGCAAAAACACAAAAAAAACTTCAAAAAAGTGTTCTTCAAATTAACTGATAATGAAAACAACCATTAGTCACAGCCCTACTTAAAATTGTAGCTTTAGATACAGATTTAGAGTCAACAAGTTCATAAAGGATTAAGATGCTCTAAGTGCATTCAACATTAGTTAGATTTAATAAAATGCAATTAAATGCAAACCACACATTCCATAACTTTAAACGTTTAGAACCTAAAGCATCCATATGGAATTGCTGACTCCCTCCTTCTCTCCTCCTCTCTAAACATCTCTCTTCAAAGTGCAGTTGATTGCTGCTTATCAAGCCTTAATTAATGATACATTTTCTACCCCTGATGTCTACTGATGTATTTGAGAAGAAAAGGCAAATTGAGTTGTAGCCTGACCCAAGAGCCAATCCCTCTCGAAAATGTTCCCCCTCTTTAGCTCCCTGCCTCTCTTAATCTTAAATCACCCCCCTTTCTCTTTTCTTCCTCTACCTCACTCCCTCTCTCTGCCATGCGAGGCCAGGAGTGATCTGAAGAAATGAGGTGCAGCATTAGTGTTTTTTTGCTTGCCTGTGCAATAGAAAACACGGCACGTCAGGGGCCCCGTCAGCAGATCGGGGAGATGCAGATGGGAGGTGAAAAAGCTCCCCGGTGGCAGTCGGGCCCTGCTCGGATGTGATTGCAGCCACCAGGATGAAGTCAGCACTGACAAAGTGCGCCCATTGATGGATGGACAAAGCCGGGAACTGGATGTGAGAATGGATGGGGGCAGAGTGGTAACTTAACACAGACAAACAAAATGAAAGACAGAGAGGAATTACCTTCTAAAGCATTCCGGCAATACAAATCCCAGAGCAATTTACTTACTGCTAACTGAGCACAAGTGGAGTGTTTGCATCGGTGCAAGTGCACCTGACAGCAGGAATGCCTTTCATTCAGTTGACAGAGGTTGCCTGATTTTGCACAATTGTTTTATTATCGCCTGTTTTCAATATAGTCAAATCCATACATATTAGGTACAGGTACACACTCGTACATGAACAGCTTGCAAACAAACACATGCCTGATCACATGCACACATACAGCCTACACAGCTTTTTTTTCTTTTGCATAGCCTGCATATTATTTTTTTCAACTAGTTGCTCAATTATTTTCCAGTTTTGTTTTTTTATATTAAGGCTGTGAATAATGATTTTATTCTTAACAAAATGTCAGAAAATAAGAAAGAAATGGGAATTTCAAGTTTCCAAAACTTTTCATGTAGTTTGTTTTCTTTGACAAACAGTCCTAAGCCCAAAGATATTGAATTTGCAATTATGTAAAATTGAAGGTCTGAGAAGCCAGAATCAACAAATAATCTGCATTCAAATGACCCAAAGAATTTATAAAAACTGTTCTCGATTTAGCTTCCGTCAATTAACGTTTTGTTTCAGCGTTCTAGACTGCATCAAGGCTGTGTAGAGGAGCTCTAAATCGCCTGTGTGGTTAACCACAGTTTAATTTATTCTGCCTCAAAGTGGACTCTAAAACACGATATATTTTAGGTACCTCATGGCCTGAAGAGAACTAATAACCCCTGAAACTCAGGTCCAATAACCTTCCCAAATCCAGGACCTATGTGGGGGGTTAGGAGTTTGCTCCCTTGTTGGAGAATGAATTCTCATTACCATTGCACTAGCACTACATTAAATGTCAGTGTTGCTGCTGGATGGGGCCGGGAAGATTAAGACTAATGCTGTTGGCCTCAGGAACTCCGATTAGAACTATTCTCATTAATCAGAGTCTCGGAGATGGAAGCAATTTAAAGCCCGAGCAAGGGGCAGGGCAGCACCCTGTCACTGACGAGGGGCGACGCACTCGCACCCATTCACTATCCCTTCATTATGGCCGTCAAGGACATGTGAAGGCCAGTCACCCTTTGATCCTCACTTCCAATTAATCTGACCACTGAAGATCTCCTTTCACCCAAAGACTGATTGACACATTGGGATAAATAAATCTTGTTTTTACTTTTTCTCTTCGCACCTGCATGATGAGTTGGGGTTTCACACTACAGTCTGTTTCAGGTTTTGAGTTGTGATACAAGGCTCTTGATACAATAATCACAGGATATTTTCAGCAAACAATCTAAAACCAGGTGTTTACAGATTGTGTTTAATTGAAATTTCTCTGACCCTGCTGTTGGTTTTGTTACAAATGTTGGGAAGGGAGAAATAATGCCTTTAACATTCTCATAAAACAATGAAGTCTGGTGATCCGTAACTGTTTTAGCAGAGCTCTGCAGGGATCTGATCTGAGTTACATAGAATATGATGCATGTAAACAAAAATTTACATATTTCATAGTCCTTACAGGTCAGATTGAGCTTGTTCTCAGTGTCTTAATCCATGATGCTATATTTTGTGTTGTGACGTCATCGTCTGATCGCTCTTTCAGTGTCAGCATCCAAGGTTATCTTTTCCAGTGTGGTAACAAATTGCCAAAGAGAAGCTTTGAGGTTTAAACTGGATGCAACCTGTGTTGGGTTCTCAATTAGCACCTGTCACAGGAGACAAGCTGCTGGGCTCGTGCTCTCTGTGACACCCTATAGACGGGCTCCTGCTTTGTAAACCCACCAGGGGCCGAAGCAGCTCCTTGGTGGGAGTCAATGTATTCTGTAAACAGGGAGGCAAACGGGAGTGAATCTCTCATAAATCTTGTGGTGTAGTGGTATCATTTCCTTCAGCTGACCTTGGCCAGGTTGCAAGATAGGAAGCCCGGGTGTGGAGAGAGAAAAAAGCATCCTATGATATACGGGAAAGTGGAGCGAGGTGTGCCGTGAATCACAGCAGCCTGCGATTAGCTGTGAAATCTTACACATGTGAACTCCCTCTCTGCTGTTTTTTATCACCCTATTGAAACCTCATCTCTTTTGATCTGGCGATTTTGGCATCACAGAATATTAAAGGTAAAAATAACCGTCAGCATTACATTGGTTTGTGTTAAGACAAGCTCAGAGTTGGTAAGAAATATTTATGGTATATCCTCCATGCAGGTCTACAGAGCAGGTTCATCAAGCAGATTTCTACCCCCCCCATTTGTGTTTTAGACAAATACTTATCAACAGGCCGTGAAGGAATCAATGAGGATAATCCATCTGGGAGCCTGTCAATATGGTAATGACTCTGTCTCATCGTTATTGCTACACAGCCATAAATCATTCCCTTTACCAGAATGCTTAGCAGCTGTTGCAACAGTCCTGTGGTTGTGTGGAATAAAGTTCTGCCTTTTGTGATCAATGGCTTAGCATTGTGCTGCTCTGCACGCTGATTGTTTTCAGATTTTCTGGAAAAGCTGGATGGATTGCATATCAATAAGTCAAGGGACTCTAACAAAAATGGTAGGTTGCAGGTATATCACTCTCACCTAATCAATGCTTCTATTATGCATTGTTAATGGTGCATTCATTCATGCATTTGTGCCTGATATGTAGCAGAGGAAGAATCTGTAATGCAAGTGTAAACACAAAGCTTGCAACATTCCCAACCTGTTGTCGCTTTCAAATGTACTCAAAATTCTTTAAAAATGTAGACTAATTGTACATTGCAATGAACTAAATAGTAGATATTGTGATTTAGCTTCATAGGTGATTCTGTCAATTGTCTCTTTTATCATCTGAACCGTCTGAGACCTTCACACAAAGTTGTTTTGTTAAAGAAAATCATGTTTTGTAGATAATGTTGGTGAGGTTAATGTTTTTTTAAATCAGTACCAAAGAAAACATTTGGATTTGAAAGTGCATGATGCAACTTTACTACAGGTCTATAAACAAAGAATCAGTGCTCCGATACAGAGAATAACACTTCGCAAGGGCTAACAAGATGTAATTTAAAGGTTTTAGGGTTATGGTAAGAATGAGGTTAAATTCAGTGTTAGGCTAACTGGCAAGGGACAAATTATGCCAATTAGGGCTCTCAAGGAAAGAAAGACAAGTATGTATGTGTGTGTAAACTGCAGCTGCTGTAATAATGTAATAAGTTTTTTGTTTGAGAGAAAGCTGCAGTCATTAGTACTTCTTACATAAGTCATATATGGTCAAAAAAATTTTAAAAATGCTGATTTACAATCTGCAGACCCTGTGAACTCCCAGCAGACATTAAATATTTGTAAAACATCAGGGTTCTTGTCCATTGTCATGTTGGATAGCTCGCATAGCCAAATCTCAGACCAGACTTAATTTATTGTGGCCTTGTGCTCTGGAGAGGCAGGAAGGAGTTTCAGGCACAGGCCGACTGAAGGAAGAAAGACAATTAAAACTGATAGCACTCGTCCACATGAGTGTCAAAGGCAGCCAGGATGGAAGCAATTTATTCATTCAATCATCCAAGTACATGCAGCGTGCCGGTGCTCTGCTGTTGCTGCAGTGGGACGCTGGAAAATGTGATAGTTGTTTCCTCCCTATGAATCACTAGAGGCAGGATGCTCGCAGGACGCAAAGTGGATTGTTCAGTGTCCTGATAACAATTTAAATCCTGTTATGGATAATGCCGGGTAATGCCGTCCTGAAAATTGAACATGACACTGGAGCGATTTATTATCTTTGTGTTCTTAACCTTGGATATCGGATTGTTTGTCCAACCATATCCTTTGGAAGGTGCACTCTTGATACAAGCGTGCATTTTTCATTGCATGTAGATTGTAGTGGCAAACAAACAGATAAAACCAAGTGTGAAAGATAGAGAGGAGATGATGTACTGTGTGTCTAGAAGTGTGGAAAGGGGTGGTGAGGGTAGCGCCAAATGATCCCAAACTGCTTTCAGATGACACACAGAGCAAGAGATATGCTGTATTTATCCTTGATGAAATACTGCAACATTAAGCTGCAAATACTGCTTAATGTTGGAACAGTTAGAGCTTTCACGATGGAGTTTATCACATTGTAAATTTAGCCACGGGACAGTTTCAAAATCAGGCCGTTTGCAGATGTGAAACAGTTGTGGGGGTGAAAAGAAAACAACAGCCCTCAAATAAATCACTTAACAGCTTTTTAAAACCTTTCTTGAATGAACAAAGCCTGTAATCATTTTCAGCGCGTTATCTTGTTAAACTCATGCCATTCGTGTGAGTTACAGAATAAGCCATAGTTTGCTTTGACCCCGAGGCATGTGCTCAGGCCTCTCATGCTGTAGCCTCTTTCTGTCCAGCTGCTTTTTCAAGCCCAGCTGCTAATGCCAAAAAAATCCACAACAAACTGGCCTCCTCTCAGCCCCTCCTCATTGTTGTCGAGAGTTTCCTCCCCCTCTGGTCCTTAGCTGAAACCAGGGTCAGCCTTTGGTCTGATTTAAGACCCTGGCCTACTGATGACCCTGTTTGCTGCTTTCACCCTCCCCTGCTCTATCTCTGGCTCTAGTTTAGCTTGACTTAGGGAAATGCTTGCTCATTCCCTCCACCGCTCATTAATCCACTGAACAATGAAAGGAGCTGAGCACAAACACTGGTGTTCGTAAATCTTTAATGTGGAGCTTTTACTTCTCTGTGTCTGTTTTATGGGGCCAGGGCTTTTGTCATAAACAGATTTTGAAATAAATTTGAGTCTGATGCAGCTGTACTTTGAGGGAACACTTTATTGCTTCCAGTGTTTCAGCGTTTCATTTTTTACATTATCTGTTTTCCTGTCAGGGGCTGGGAATCATAGTGATCCTGACTTTCCTCCTCTTGACTTTTTGGCATCAAAATGCGTGTTTGATGATTCATGTGCTCCAAATGAACGTCATTGCTTTAAGACAAATGGCCAGCCCTTGACCTTGACGCTCGGACTCTTGTTCTAGCTTTTGGACGTGGATGTGTTGCCTCTAAATACTTAAATATATTATTTATGTGTGCTTAAGTTACTGCTATTGTTGTCTCAGCACATACAAAGGCCAGAGCTGTGGCCTTGGGCCAGGCGACAGCACACTTTGTCACGGTTTTTCATTCTCATGCATAATTAAAAAACTTAAATTACTTGCCATGTACAAAATTTTAATGCTGCAGGAAACAGACTACATGAAAAATTATTTTCTTTTCCACGAGACTGACAGGAAATCAATTAATCCTGATGTATTATTTTATGCTGGACAGGCAGTAGGCTCCAGGAGAGAGAGGATGGAGATTGGCTACAGCTGTTCTCATTGGTGCAGCCATATATTATAGCTGGCATGTGTGACAGCTTCTGAGGAAAATGGCTGAAGGGTATCAGGCAGGTGACTCGACTGTAAAAAGAATAACACTGTGGGATGCAAACTGTTTTCAGACACTGATATAAGATTTGTGGCAGTGAAGAGGCACTTTACTGCCGCGCTGCATGTACTGTGGGTTTTCCCATATTTTTTCCAACAACGGCTTTCTGTCAGTATTTATGATGAAGCTTTCTGTAGCTTGTGTCATTTTCTGTGTGTGTGCCAGGAGTTGCTCTCATACAGCTTCTTGTGCTTTAACTCAACCTTTTTTTATGAGCTTGCAGCAAATTGTTGTTTATGTCTCCATTATTTAAGTTTTATGAGATTCTATCTATCTATCTATCTATCTATCTATCTATCTATCTATCTATCTATCTATCTATCTATCTATCTATCTATCT
>JAQNCA010000017.1:7624303-7638377 GCA_029783725.1 Acanthurus tractus | reverse complement strand
CTATCTATCTATCTATCTATCTATCTATCTATCTATCTATCCATCTATCCATCTATCCATCTATCCATCCATCCATCGGAATTTTATTAATAGTTTAATCCCAAATTAATCCAGCTTTGTCCTTCATGAAGTCTTAAATGCATTTCATTTTCATTAAATCCCTCCCAGATGTACTTCTGCATTTAGGTTTAAAAAAAGTAAAATGATGACCACTGATGTTTCTGTCCATAAATACATCTGAGAATAAAAAACAGACTTTTCTCTTTAAAAAATAACTATGTTACCCAAGATGATGATTAGCATCTAGTCCAACTTCTGAGCCCATATCCATCATTTTCAAATGGCTGTTAAAAATACATCAAAACAAATCAACACAAGGAAACATTATTCATAAATATTTTTGCCAAGAAATTATACTGTCGCTGTAAAATGATTATTCACTAATGTTGCAACTTGAACATGATTAAAGTTGAAGAAAATAGGAAGTGCTGCACGGGGTCAGGAACAATATTTTTGTTAATATTAAAGTATCAAAGCAGATGCTCTTCAAAGATCTGGCTTGAAGTCAAGCAAAACTAAAAAAAAACAAAAAAAACAATGGCTGTCTGGCTTAATTTTCAATACCAACTTGTTTTGTTTTCATCAGATTCAACCAAGAGGAGAAATGCGATGATTTATCCATAATGTAATCTAAGAATTATTTATATTCCTTTTAAGCTTCCAATCAATACCATGGACTTCCATTGTAAGTGAGTTAGACAGTCATTGTTTTTTTCATTTTTAACATGATTGAACGTTTGTTTGGGGAAAGAAAATGAATCACTTCCTTCACTGGAAAAAAATGTTGGCAGTCTGTTTAATCCAGGCAGCGTTTATGTTTTCCATCAAATGCAACTGGCTGAACAAATGAGCGATATATGAATGGAATTTCATGGAGACAGGGGTTGTCAAAGGCTGAAATGATTTAAGATGTACATGAAGAAATAACAGTGAAAATGAGAGGAAAGATTAGCATCTTTAGCTATGATCAACAATTGGCTGAACTTAAATTATTGTCTCAAGTTCTATTAACTTGGCAAGTCCTTCATTGGAACAACTAATGGAAACTCTGATCATATTATTCAGTGCTAACCTCGTTTTTGCTCAATTTTAATTTTGTATAAGTTGAAAAAACAGTTGAAGAAAATCAAAAAATATTTGTGCATCAAAAAACTCTGCTATAAATCTAAAAAAATGATATCCTCTGCAGAGGTTATGTCAGGTAAACTTCATATTTGTTTTCCTGTGTTCATGAGGTTGAACAGCAGGCAGCCAGATGTAAAAGGCAAATATCTGTTGGCTAGTTGTACAGCGGCATATGATTGGTTGATCACCCTCAGTTCTTGATAATGAACCACTTTTATGAATGAAGTGAGACAGGAACCCTCACTGTTTACAGTGTTTATGGCTGAATGAAGTGAGCATTTACTCAGCTTCCTATGTCACCTCTGACCAAATACTGAGCTGTAAATTTTTATTTTACCTCTCTGAAGGCTGTTGAGTCGGTCAGTCACAATTACAGCAAGACTGAAAAATCAAACGCATTCCCTGTTTTGGTCCTCACATATTGTATATCAAAGTGTGAATTTAAAGTAATTACGTTATGTATTATAGATTACTATGATCATAGAAATTAGTGGGAATATAGAATTGTGCCATCCACTCACTGCATCAGATATGAACAAACAAATGACAGCATAATCTTATGGAATCTTGTCATAAAAACTTAAGAATTGAAAATTAATAAAGATAATTACTTTGGCCATGCATTTTAAATGAACAAAATTTGATATCTGCTGGATTTTGAGCCCACCTACTCGGAAACAAATCCAAAATTACTTGTGTGGATGGCATGTGAGTTTACACGCACCATGATTACACAACGCAGAGTCCTGCAGAGGTCAGATAACACTCACCAGTGCAGCCATAATACTCACAAGCACAATATCAGCGATGGCAAACATATTAAAAAAAAAAGAAAATTCTGAGCGATTTACGGAACTGATGGCAGCCAGGTTTTTTAATTCATTGGATGAAACGTTGTGGCACATGATGTGTCATATATCTAAGGCAGGGCATCAGTAATCTTTGCTCAAGGACATGGATAACAGGCAGATAGAAATGTGAATGAGATGGAGAGGGGGGCTGGTGAGCGACTCATCCCTTCTGCCTTCACCGTAGAGGAGATAGAGGAAGATTTATGGGACATCACGGACCACATACTAGCAGGCTGACCATCTTTGTGACCCACTCCCTCCCACAACCTCTCTCCATCTTGATTTTTTAAAAGCAACACACCCTGTAAAGCAGCTGAGTCAATAACAGGTATTTAAAGACGTGATTGTTAATTTGTTTCTATTTTTTGCTCCTTTGTCAGTCATGTTTTCTTTAGTAGTAAATGCAGCAATCATCAGTGGCTCTCCATTAATCTGCTTTGTGCTCTTTTTCCAACTTCAAATCCAACTTTTTGAAAGCCACACTGCTGATACCGCCCACCGATGACTGATTGGAGCTCAGGGTTCCAGCTCAATGATTGACACTTATAAAACCACATGACTTACTCTACGTTTAGGCTGTCCGACAGATATATCCGTCTCGAGCCGCATGATTGAAATAATGTTAAAACAACCATCAGATTTCTCCAGGGATTTCCAAACAAAGAGCTATAACACAAGCATATCTAATGTTCAGGATATCTGTATTTGTTTTTACACATTAGCAACCCATTGAGGTTCGATAAACACAGATGGTTTGGAGTACGGCCAGTTTCCAAAAGTACGGCACAAAGCACAATAGTCTTACGCATTATTTAATTACAGTCATCTGTAATGCTGTCACTTTGCCTCCACCTTTGTTGCATGACACGGCGCTGAAATGCTAAACAAAGTCTTGCATGCAAAAGCTTTTTGACAGAAATTAGGAACAGTGATACGTATACATTTTAATTGAGTGTGATGCCCGAAGTAGCGCTGTTATGGCCTGTCTGATGGGATGTAATCTGATCCACAGTGATTATGGCTGTGAGGACAGATAATCACAGAGGTGCACGGTGTCGTTTGACGAATTCCCGACTTTCCTGGAAGAGAAGCCATCACAGCTGCCTCACAGGTCGTAGATGATTTCTGAGGATCCCAGCTGGTGCCCTCCCCTGGGTCACATTTATGTGTTATCATCAGTCATTACAAAAAGTCTTTATAAATTAAATGTTCAGAGCCCCTTTGGGTGTTTCAACTGCACCATTCACAGCAGAAATATCTTGGAGTGCTTTCAAATTAGGAATTAAGATGTGCTGTTTTTGGTGAGACTATGAGAATAAAACTGTGTTGTTTCAGGCAATAATACAAGTCTTTATTGCTGTGCACTGCCAGGTAGGGCTATTTGGCAGATCAAGCACCCAAATCAGCACACATATCCTCAGGGAGAAGAAGAAACCTTTGCAGACATTCTGCGGAGTAAAAAATAATTCCAAGTAACAATTACAGCACAGGCCTAAGCCCTTCAGCACAGCTCACACTTGTATCATTCCTCTTTTTTATATTGACAACCACAGTCCTGCAAACTAGCCAAAAGCTTAATATCCTATGATTAGAAAAAGGAGGCTTTTATTTTGCTCTTGTGTTTGTCTACACTCAGATCCAGTCAATCACGCTGCACTTTGGATGTTCCCTCTGGCAAAGCGATGCTACCTTTCACATAACGGTGCTAATTGACCTGTGTGACCATTGAGAAGTGGGCGAAGTATAACATCCAGAGCAAGTGCTCACTTGTTACGTAGCTGTGTAAGGAATCTTGTGAAAGACATGAGCAAATTCAAAAATACACACCCTTTCTACAGTTGAATAAGTTTTGACATTGCAAGAAATTGTGGGGTGAGTTGTGAGCAAGCATTTTCAGTCTGTACTCAGGTTACCTCTATGGTTTTGTGATATAGATTGTAGTCAAGGAACAGAAACAGGACAAACCACAACCTTGGTGTGTATCAGGTTTCTCTTCTTTCTTCCAGGAACTATCGAACTTCCCTTTGACAGGTCATTCAGACTGTGACAGAAGGGAACGGACAGCGGGATCAACTTAAAAGCCAGGAAAACAAAGTGTGTGTGTCAACTCCACTGTGCATCCGATGCACTGGTTGGCTTTCACGTACCTGTCAGGAGCTGTGAGCCGCAGGAAGTGGCTGTATTCGTCTAGTGATATCCTTCCTCTTAACAGTAGCGAGGGAGAACGCCCTGCTCACACAAAGGGTAACCTCACTCCTTCGCACTGTTTATTTTTAGTCATAACATCCACTACAATTGCAAGTATGGGTCAAGGTGAGGCTAGGACACTTGTGAGGGAAGGGTGCCTGAGGAACAACAAACAGATGTTCTTTGATGATAATTGCAGAGAAGGGAAAAGGAGTGTGGAAGGCTGGCTCGTAAAGCACTCACTTGTTGAGGCCGTCCCCCCCCTGCCTTCTGCCCCCTCCGAAGCCCTGTGGTGGTATGTTGTTTAGCCCCAGGAGTCAGAGTGGGCCTGCTGGTGCCATTACCCTTACTTGCCAGAGGTGACATCTGCTCACAGTAGCAGCCACAAATTTGAATGCCAATATCCTCGCCTTGAACTGACCTGAAAAAGCAGGGGAAAAAAAGTTTGTGTCAGTGAGTGACAATCTTTCCTAGCATGAAAGGTTAGGGAGCCACATCCCTTAATCAAGTGTGGCTGTCAGCAGGCGCCCTTTAAAATGGAGCTGTAAAGACAGGCTGCCAGTGTTACGGCCGATGAGCGCTTGCGCCGAATGATTGATTTGTGTAAATCATTTTCTTTTCTGCTCACTCCCTCTCTTTTGCTAGCATCAGTAGCGGTGGAGGATGGTGAGGATACCATCATGGGATAAAGTACAACTTCTCCGGGCTGTCTGGGTGATTAATGAGCTGCCACAACATCCCAGACTGTCAGTAAGAGGAGCAGGGGATCAAACCACGTCTAGACTGAGAAAGGATAAAATCAGGATAAAAATCAGTTGTGTCATCTTGTCATTAATGTCCTGTAGTTCTGATGTTGATTTAACAAGTTGCCAGTCACCCTCAGGGGATTATGACACTCTGGTTATTTGAAGCTCTCAAGCCTCATTTCTGCTAATACCAGTAGAATTTTTGATGTATGTTAGTTTTAGTGTTTGAGTAAGAGATCTTCACAGGTCCAACAATGTGTGACTAAACCCAAAAAGACGTGGAAATGTAGTAACTGGACCTGCACCAGATCCATCTAATATTTTTAAAGCTGGGACCTGATCCATAAAGGACCATAAAAGGCTGAACCTAAGCCCAAACAAGTCCCACCGCATACAAACACAGAACCTAGAAAATGACCTTGCTGGGGGACACAGAACAAATTGGCCCCGATTCCACAGCTGAAGTGAATAAAGAAGTTGATGTTAATAGACAAGTTGTCAAAACAGAATTTCGTCTTTCCTAATGCATCATTAGTAGTCTTCCCCCTGTGCTTGTTGTGACGCATTCAATTTATCCTCCTTGCCAAAAATTGGTAAAACACATCCAAGTTTCCTGGTATTCCTTGTGATTGAGACAACATGGCTAATCCACTTTTTCAATTGTGATGAAGCTTTCTATTAGTCTTCCAAAAGAAGACAGCATATTTCTTACTGGAAAATTTTTCACTGGACTTTTCCAAATCTTACTTCTTATTTTAATCCTGTTATCTTTTCCATTAATAACGCTCAAATAAGGATTTTGTAGCAGCATATACCAGCTTATAGCATAAAAACATGCAGTACAGGAACAAGTGTGGACAGTGTTACAGGCAAAGGCAGCTGTTTTGGCTAGCTGGCTAGCATTAGCATCCCACATCCATGCCCCATCTATGTCCGTGCATTCAGCACTAGCTGAATCTGCTTCAAGTAGTCTTTCATCATGAAGTAATGCTTAGAAGAATAGCTATTAAATACTTGAACAAGTAGTCAGTGTTATTTTCTCTCTAACAGTTTTTTAAGACCAGAGTTTACTCAAATTGAATTTAAAAGCAAACAGATAGGGATGACTTTGCCCCTTTCAATTTAAGAGATTTGCTGTGTTTGGATGCCATTTCACTCTTCTTTTTTTAATTAGTACTAATTAATTTAGATATTGATGGAAAATTCTGTCTCTCATCACAGCTGGCTGTCGGTCTTGTCCTCCAAATTCTCCAGAGATTGTTTTATGTCTTGCTTTAGCTACCGTCCCTTGTAATGTCTTCTGACCTTTTGCATTGAGCTGGAAAGCTTGGCAGAGAGCTGCGAGGAGAGCGAGAATGTGGGGAAATTGAGCAGCTCTACATCTATCTCTCCCCAAGGAGTATCGTGTTTCTCTTTTCCACCATTTATTTGAAAGCTATCATTTCCTGGGATTCATCGCTGAAAAATGGCATTGATTCTCGGGATGATAGATGCTAAGTGTCCTTCTATCGACATGCCTATTGACAGGCCTGTGTAAATTCTGCATCTTATAACCCCTACGGATAAATGATACACCTTGTGAACATGGAGGATGTAGCTCAGTCGATGGCAGTGTCTGAGCATCTCCTGCAGTGAAGGGTGTCGCTTCTGAACGGCATGATTCATTTTGTCAGGAAACACCTTATCAGTCACTGTGCTAAATAATTAAACATATTAGACTGATGGGTGATCCCTCAACAAAACATGCAGGCTGAAAAATAAGAGTTACTACAGAGGATTTGATTCAGCTGTGTGCTACAGCTACTGTAGGAAGGTCAAATCTTAATCTGAGATGTTTTCGAATCTAATATCCCTGTCTGGAAAGTTTGCTGTAGCATTAAAATGACTTATGCAAAGCCTTAAACCTACTGCATGTGCTGTGAAGCAACTCGTTTCTTTACTGCATTGTTTACAAGGGCTATTTTTCTTTGACTCTGTAAGGTTTATTGCATCTTAATCTTACCCTTTTGTAGCACTGCCTGCAAGGACGTTAAATAATGTCCTACTGCCAACCGCTTTCTCCATCTCAATTTGTTTTACAGTAATACACAATTTAACCTTCAGAATAGCATTTGCAGGTTCATAACACTCAGAACAGGTGTAATTTTTCTAACAAACAGAGCAATGTGACCCTATTTATCTCTGTTTCTTATAATGCATTGTATTAATCTGTGGGCCATTCATGAACCATTATTTGAGCAGGACAATAAGTCACTCTTATTGTTCAGCCTCACCGCTGAGGAAAATCTTTCTAGTCCAGCTGTGCTTTAATGTCCCACCATGCAGCTGTTGTGTTGGATCTGTGGGTTCCCCTTCTTTGCTTTTTCCATGAACCAGCGTATATTATGGAGAGTGAAATGATTCTTGTGGTTCAGCCTCTTGAAAATGTGAATTTCCTGGCTTGATTGATTGCAGTAATTTGTGTTTGAAGGGTTATGGTGGCTTTTTGGAAAACAATGGGAAGTATTCTCTTTTTTTAAAATATTTTACATCACTATAACAGTTTAGATAATTAATGTCAAAAGATCTTACAGAGAAGAGATAATTGCAGATTTACAGTATCAACAGCTTGTAGGTGGTCAGAGTAGTAAAATAATCTGCAATTCCTTAAATAAAGTAAGTTTAGTCATAACTGTAGCATTCAGAAAGGTGTTTTTCATGCTCCGATTAAAGAAACTGTTAAGACCTTTACCTTGAGCCCGAGCAAAAAGCAGAGCTGTGTTACTACAAGTTGAACCTCCCCGCCAACGTTTCCTCCCCTCATTCCGGAGATAAATTAGCAGCTTCTAAATAATGCAGTGAACCCTAATTCTCTTTGATTAGTAGTGAGTTAGATGATGGCGACCCATTGAAATTGGTCATCAGCATAAATAACGAGCGAATGAACTGATAAAATGCAAAGTCCTCGGCCATCATAAATCAAATGGAATCCACTGGCCGTGGAAGCGGGTGGAATTAGAAGTCCATGCTCCTATTAATTATGTTGCCTTGTGAAGGCGACAGCGTGATAAATCAGCGCTGAAAGGCCCTTCACTGGCTGAGCCTGAGGAGTTAGACTGCCTGCAAATTGCTTTGTGTATGCTCCTAATTGTTTCTTAAATAACCCTCCTTTTTGAGGCAGGTTAGAAAGGTAGTCTACCAAGAAGGGTCAAGGCAGTCAGAGTCACTGCCTTTCTAAGATAACATTATAGAAATCCCCCACCCCACCCCTGTCTCTCTCCATTTCTATAAACTGGTGTAAGCAACTATACAGTATTAAGCAGCGGTATTTACATAAAAAAAAAAACATGAACATTCAGAAACTAGGAGCTGCTTGTTCCAAATTTAAGCAATAAGTAAAATTAAATAGAAATTCATATTAATTCATGCAAACTATGAAAACATAAACATGCAAGCATAATGCAGTACTTTAGACTAACAGGTGCATCATTATTACACAGCTGTCTTGTGTCTGCCTTTTTCTTTGTAATCTCTCACTTTTAATCTCTACTTAATCCACCGTAGATTTACGTGAACCAAGACATTGATCAGTTCTTAAAAATTGGCTTAATTGCTCAAGAATTCTATCTTGCACATCTTTTTTTTTTTTGCTTTGAATCCTTGAAATCATTAAGAATTCTAACAATATGCTCTTAATTTTGTAAATTATGCATTCACTATTATAGTTTTCTCTCTTTGCTTTTTCTCCTGGGTTTTACAAACACATGCTACATGCTACCGCAGTTTTATTTTGTACCTCAGCAGAATCCTGCCCTTTATTTGTGCTTCCCTTGTATAAAATTTCCCCACATACTTTTTTTTGGTTGCCAAATAACATTAAATGGATTAAATTAAATTTCTTCAACTTTTGATGCATGTAATAACAATCAGACCGCTGAGGAGCTCATAATTAATGTGAATACTGAGGCAGTCTTGAGCTAATGCTCATTAAAGTACAACCAACTATAAAACTCTGTAAATTTGGCACAGGAACTTAATTTGTATTTTGTGAGCAGTGAGCATCATCTAGCATGAAATACTCTTGAGTTTCCAGAGAATTTAACAGGAATATGCAGCTGGTTAAATTGTGTTTGCTGCTTGAAATGCCAACATGCACCGATAGCTCTGCAGAAAAAAATGTGTGTGTACATGTGGTAGGGCAACATTTGAATGTTGCTATTATGGACTTTTTTCCAAATGTGACAGCCTCAGATTTAAGAAATTGTTAAAAACCAGTTTCAGCAAATTGAGACGTCAGTGTCTGAGTTTTTTTTATTATCGGTTTAAAAAAAATCATTACTGTTTGCAATTTTTTTAATGAAATTGCAAGTCAGCTTCAAATTCTAATAATTTTTTGAAGATATTTCTGAAAAAGTTTTTTAAAAAAGCAAATGTTAGCAGATTTCTGGATGAATTGACGGATCAGGTCTTGCTGCTGACTAACAAGTCAAAACAAAATTGGAAATTTGCAACTTTATTTATGCGGCTGCAACTAGCAATTTTTTCATCATTGATTATACCGCAGCTATTTTGACAGTTAATCAATTTGTGGGTTTGTCCATGAAATGTCAGAAACTGCTGAAAACTGCTCGTTATAGTTTCCAGCTCAAGGTGATGTAGTCAAAGTAATCAGTCCAAAACCCAAATATATTCAGTTTTGGCAGAAAAGCAGCAAATCATCACATTTTAAGAAGCTGGAACCAGCAAATATATGGCAATTTTGCTTGATAAATGACTGAACAGGGAAGATTGATTCCTAATATTGTCAATTCATTTTCTGTTACGTGTGTTGTCAGGTGCCCTTCTATTGACATTCAGCTCCTGGTAGATGTTTGAGTTTAAATAATGCTCCTGTGCGGTCGGGAAAATAATGGTGTGGACTTTCATGACATTGCGTCAGTGCCAAGGTGACTGACTCGAGGACTGATTGCTCCCTCTCTTTCTCCCTCTCTGTCCATCCCCCTTTCTCACCCTGTCAATAAGCATCCTCTTGTCTGATGGAGTCACATCAGGGCACTGCAGCTGACACTGTGGTGTCTTTATTTCCTGCAGCAATCCTTTTACAACACACATCAGTGGTGATTAATACACTGACAGCAGCCAGGAGGTTAACCCCGTGCTGCCAGCCAGCCACTGTTACTGACAAACACGCACTACTCCCCTTACATACCTAACGACACCAAGCTGCACCTTCTTTAATACGTAACATGTATAATCAAAGAACAGAAATGACAGAGCAGGACTTCAGTTACTTTCTCAGAACTTAACAATTCAGATTTGATGGATGCGAGCAGCTCGTACTTGATATTCCAAAACTGTCCTTTACATTAAACCGAGTGGTTGCTTCCACTTGCAGCTGTCTACACGGTTATTAAATCGGAGGTCTTCAGATTTAAATTTATGGCATCCATTACTCTAAATTTACATGTCCAGGTGTTGCATCTGTTTGGCTTCAGGTAGGGGTCACTTTGATTTATTAATATCCACGGTTTCATCTGCTAGACAATCACTGACATATTGTCACTTAGGGCAGCGTGTCTCTCTGTCTTTAACAGCTGTGACAACCTGCGTGTTATTAGCTCCCTGGCTGATTAAGCAGACGCGCAGACCGAACATGTCAGCGTCTGCGGGGCGAGATTGCACACAGTACTTAATGCCCATAATAGCCAATAAACAGCAAATCATAGACTCGAGGCTGAATGAGGATTTTCTCATTACATCTTATCAACACCTGCTTAATTGTTGAACATCTCAGAAATCTCATGATAGAGGAGATAAGTTACCAGTCTTCAGGAGCGATCGGACCATCTGGGTCATTCGGAGCCATATGTTCACACTTTGTTAGTGTTGCACACTTTGCTTTCTGTTAGCTCGAGCCCATAAGCTCTGGAGTTTCACAGCTTTGTTGGTGGGTGAAAGAGCTGTAGCATTAGCACTGGAACGATAAGTCAGTGGATCAACAGAAAATAATTACTTATATAATAGTTAATAACTTTTTAAGTCTTGTCACACACTGTTTTGTTCTCGCTGTTGTCCTTGCTTTATGTATGTGTGTGTACATTTAATACCTTTTGACTTTGTCAAACACTTTGTTGATGTCACCTAAAGCTCTAAAAACTTTTAACTGGTATTTTTCACAGTTTTCACATTGTTTAGTTTTGAAACCAATCTGTTTTTTCATTATAAGTCATTTTAAGTCTAACTAAATGGAAAATAGTCATCCAATGCAACCCAATCTTAAATCCCACAGTAAAATGAGTTTGTACCCAAACATAAAGGAATCTTAATACAGAAGCAGACAGACATTTAAGCTGAATTTTCAATGTCACATCTTAAATTTTTTGATGTACATTTTATGCCTGCTATTTGCATGAAAAGTGGCAGACAATCAAGGCAGAGGCAGGGGACCTTAACCTGGCTTGCCACCAAACATCACTGTCTCTCCGCTCACAGTGCGTGTCAGCAGGACGGACCACTGAGGGCCATAGGTGGCCCAGTTGTTAGGACTAAGCAAATGTCACGGGCGGAGGGAGAGAGCGTCCCCTCGAGTCCCCCAGATGCTGCTCCCACCTCTCATCATTAACTCTCACACTGAGATAGTAATTAGGGCTCCTCGCGGCAGAAGACAGATTCTGCATCAGACCAAATTTTCTAAGCTGTCATTCTAATTATATAGGCCAGGAAAAGATGGATCAGCTTGGTCGTGTGTTAGTGTTGATGTCAGTAAATCATGGCGACTGGGCCCCAAGTCACAAGGCTCTCTGCTGTGTCCATCTGAATGTACAAAAAACAAAAAGTGTGTGGTAGAGGCAGAGTTTGTTTCTAATTTTACCAACTCTGTGACCGTACAAGTGTAGTTTAACTGTTATTAGTCCTACCTCATGGCTCATAGACTACAGCACAAAGTATATCCCAGTGTGACCGCTCAGTGTCATGACTCACAGTAAGAGTTAAGCTGCTCATTTAAGTCTGACTTTAGCCCCCGCTCCTCAAGCAACTGGCAAATTATAACCTTTACTCACAGTGCAAGCTAGGACATGCTAATTGGATTTGACAAGGGCATATTATGCACAACAAATATGCATAATTCGGCAAAAATGGAACAGAAAATTGGAAATAAAGAAAAGAACAAAGTAGATTTACATGGTCGGGTAGTTTGAATGTCTGGTATCATATTCTCTCCTGCCGCCTCCATAAAAAGGCACAGAACTGTAACAATGGGTATCAGTGGAAAGTGCTTTAAAGTTAAAGCTGATGGATGGCTTGTCAAAAAAAATAATTGCACTGGTGGGGAAGTGGGTCTGCGTGCTTAGAGGGGGGAGAGCAGGATCTACAGAGAGGATGATGGGAAGTGACAGTGGTCTGTCAAGACGCAGTGG
This sequence comes from Acanthurus tractus, assembly GCA_029783725.1. NCBI lineage: Eukaryota > Metazoa > Chordata > Actinopteri > Acanthuriformes > Acanthuridae > Acanthurus > Acanthurus tractus. The sequence continues at coordinate 7,626,011 of JAQNCA010000017.1, read as the reverse complement.
CTGCCCAGAGTAGTGTGAAGCCCCAGCTAGAAGGTGGCAGAACAGAGCAGGCTGTCAGAGCAGGAAAGTGCCTTTAATACATTGAAATGAAAAGGAATCCGCCTGTCAGACCTGCTCAGCCAGTGGAGGGAGGAAGAAGGAATATGGCGGAATAGGTGTAGACGTGGTGGAGCTGGGAGAAGCCAGCGTGCCACTGGCCTGGCTACAGGTACAAATCATGCAGTCGGATGAGACGGTTCGTCAGCCGCTTGTAGCTGCTACCAGTTACAACTGGTTCCTTTTGCTGTGACAATTCATTAATCAGTTTGACAGATCTGGCCTTATTACATGGAATATTTGACACTTGAGCAATTGGATTGTCAACTGCCTCCTATTATAAATGCAATTCCAAGTGAATTTTGAATCTCTTGTTGTAATTCAGAGAAGACTTTCATCCTTAAGGAGTTCGGCACTGACCTTGGAAGACAAGCGCTTCATGCTTAAAAGTATGCAGGATTAGAGAATATACATATAAAATCTTTTCAACAAATAGTATACAACACACAGCTCATTCTTCTACGTTGTCCTCGCCCATGCATGATGTAAAAGTGTCAGGCTTTGATTGGAGGAATGATGTATAGACTGACCTAACAAAGGATCAAGTGCCCAGTAAGACAGACAGCTAATAGATAGAGAAGCAAGAGCAGCCTCATTTAGAGAGGAAGGGCTGTTTGTGCTGCCAATATGACAAAGGGGAAGTCGACAACCATTGATCCATGCTCATGGATGACAGCTTAAAAATTCAGCAATAATCATGACAAATGAGGAGAGGCACCACAGCCAGAAAATTATCAATAATCGGCGGCTGAGAAGAAATGCCAAGGTCAGAGAGAAAAGGCTACTGAAGTTCTGTCTGTGTGCGGACGCTGCCAGGTGATATATTGGTAAAGATAGGAGGAGCAGCCTCTAAAGCGAGGTAGAAGTTATTAATTAAGTTTTGGATCCCACCGGGACGTGAATGTCCCTCAGTATGGATTCCTCGCCGGAGCCCACTGAATGCCAAGGGCAAAGAGACCATTATGTAACAGGCAGTTTCTGGTGGCTTTGATCTCTCACAGGGGAGCTAGTGGATGGATTTGCTGTATCAATAACTCAATCCCTTTTCAAAGGAAACCTGAAGAGGGCTGAGGCATTAGTAGCATCCCGTTTCATGACAGGTCACTGCTGATGTGGGCTCAAGCAGGAGGGATTTACCCATTCATTCATCCAAACATCTATGAGTCGTCTGTCCTGGACAGGGTCATGGTCGCAAGTAAAGTTGATGAAGTATGATTTTTTTTTTCACCTAACAACTTCCTCCAGCTATTGGAGTAAAAGGATCCTCAAGTCTTCTTTGCACCTCCAGTTTATCCTGCTTCTGGTTTTGGGGCCTCCTCCCCATAACTACATACAAAGGGTCACAGATTCATCCTTACAAAGTGCCTAAACCTCCTCATTTACCAACTCTAATAATGAAGGAGCACTAGCATAATGGTAATGTACATGTATGGGGATTTCTAAATAACATTGCTGAGTGCATGTGAGTACACGAAGAGAAATACAATTTAAACAACATGGACAAAATGTGATGAATACTCAAGTATATACAGTGAGGATATCTAAAACCCAATATAACACAACCAAATATCTGAACGAACTGTCAGTGATTGGGTTGCATTGTGGGTAATAT
>JAQNCA010000017.1:7559603-7624203 GCA_029783725.1 Acanthurus tractus | reverse complement strand
TGCTACTTATCTGGTAAAGGATAAAACACTGTAGCTACTATGATTTGGAGCTGCATTATTTGTTTAATAACTATGTCATACACACAGTAAGTTACTTGCATGTAAATGGGCCTCTGCCTAAGTGAATGACACTTGCTTCTGCTTCATTGTAGTCATATCTAAATTTATGGAAATCCTGGCAAAAATCACCATAATAGGTTGTTCATCTTATACACAAGGTGACCCCACTGAATATGTCGTATAGTAATTATCTGTAATGAAGTCAATGGCTTGTTTCTAAGTTGGGGCGATTAATAGTTGCATCATTAGGCTTAGCTCTCTTTTCATTTAGGCTTAGCAAGTTGCATAACGCTTGTGTGCTTGGTTTTTTGCTGCTTTAGTGGAATGAAAGAAGAGTAAACTGTGAAGCAGTTAAAGAAGTTGCTGACACAGCCGACAGACCCCTTTTAAATGAGATGCAAATACAGTAATGCAGCTACAAATGCACTTTTATTGTGTTTTTTTAAATCAGCTGAGCAGCTCTGTTGTTCAGCCGAGGGTCAATGGGCCACGAGGTCAAAAAGACAAGAGAATAATTTACTAGCTGTGTCATGCTCCTGTGATTGTGAGTCGTCTTTCTGGCTTTGGGACTTGATCTGTAGCGTCCGTGTGAAAAATGGCATGTGGCTGGAGGTATGCACACTTCAGGAGAGGTGCGCTTTCTCACATCTGCGGTCCAAACTAGCATGCTGCTAATAACAACACGAGATATTAATCCTCAGCTGGTGAAAATGATCGTGGAGCAAAGAGAAAGCCCTCGGTGGGGGTGTGAAACAATTAAGCGTCCACAGCAACTCATTTGTAAAAGTGTGTTTGGCATCTTTACCGGGTCTACAGAATGCTTACATCCATTCACACAGAGTTGTAAATTTTTTTAAATACTGTTAGCATCATAATGTTACATGTCGCCTCAAGAAGGATGATTATTCTGTCATATTATTGCCGCCTAGACGCTGCCCACACACTTCCTTTGCCTTTGCTGTGAGGATAAAGCACAGTTCCTGTTTTTCTGGGACCATCTGTAAGAAAAAACCAGCCCAAGGTAAAAACGATGACTGCAACTTGGCAGAAGATTAAACGGGCCCTCCGCAAAAGCCATTAATAATTCTCATATTTTGGAAACAGACCATACATACAGAATCTGTGGTATTTAATCTCCTCTCTCAGCGAATAAAAAAAAGGTCAGCTGGGAGGGAGAGACTTTTTTTCTTCCCCAGCTCAGACGGATGGGCCTAGCTTTTCCAAGGGACCCCATTTGTCTGTCAGGGCAGTGAGCAGAGCCAGTGATTTAGTTTCCATCACATGAAGCTCATGTCCGGTTGATGATACTGCCAGGCGGGATATGGGGAGAATTTGTCACCTGGAGCTTTGACAGGGAGATAATTGCTGATAGTTAGCAGAATAATAGGATATGAGCGTTCCTAGCCACACAGGGTTTAGGGAATATTTGTTGCTCACACTTCAGAGCACATTTTCCCACATCATATCAGGATCGAGTTTGTTTACACTGAGATAATTTAATCTAATCAGGGTGAAACAACCAACACATCAACTAAGTATTTAGAAATAGATCTTCATGCAAGGTTTTTCATTACACAGCTGAAACGTTAATTATCATATCAACAGATTGAACATGTGATGTCATTATTTATACAGGTGTCCCAACAGATTCTGCTTGAAGCTGTTTGCCTCATTGGTGATAAAATGTGCAGATGATGCACTGAAAGTGTCTGAAATAAGTGTTTTTTTAATTTTTGTTAGAGGGAGGGAGCAGCAACATAAAATAATGGCCTATGTTTGCCCACAAATGTGGGGAAATACATGAATGAAAGGATAAATGCGCAGAGAAAACTGAGCAGGATGAGCACAGTCGTACATGTGTTCTTGGTTGATAACAGAATCTTTAAAGAAAATCATAATGGGCAAATAACAATGTTCATATGTGCACTGTGACAGTAAAAATATGTGCATGTCATGCATTTACAGTGCTACACGCCCTCTAACATCTGCCTGTGTGTCACGGTGAATATCTGAGGGGTCAGGCGAGAACCCCTCAGGCCCATCAGCAGGTCTCACACAGCCTCAACACCTCTGCCGAGCAGCATCCAAAATCAACAACTCCGCCTGTGGCTGCAAACAAGAGAAGGCACATCAGAGCACAATGCAGAAACCATTTCAAACTCACCAGGAGTCGCAGCCTCCCCAGTAAAGTCAAAGGTTATTTTTCTCTCATTATTTCTTTGTTGATCCTCGACTAGTGCCAACTACACTCCAAAGAGCAGCAGTAAATGATTACAATGCACGCTGTTCTTTTTAGGAGCTTTGGCTGCTCTGGGTTTCTTATTGACAGGATTTCCAAGATCCTCGCATTCCCACATTGCAGCTGGCCTGAGAGTTTATCCTGGGTCTCTTAATGTTCTGTCTTAAGTTTAAATTGGACATCTCTACAAGAGATGTCTCTCAGCCTAATTAGTTGAAATGAAATAGTTGGGCATTTATGTGAAGTTTTACTATCGCCCCAAGTGCTTCTTGATTTGCCTTTCTAATGGTATTGGCCCCTTGCTGGAGGAAAAAAGTGTTCTGTGTTTTACATTCTTTTAAAATGTAAGACAATGAAGATCTGTGTTGAAACCTAATTTGACCCAAATGTTGGCAAAGATGAAAACACAGTTTTCCTTGAGTGACTTAAAAAAGAGACAGGTCACATTAGACAGCCGTAATAGATGGAGCAGCAAGAGGAGTGCTGCAGATAAGGGAAATGTGCCAGAAAACTCAGCTGTGGGGGTTAGGGAATAATCTCTCTATAATAGCCAGTGTTGGGTCAGAGAGCACTCGCGAACCCCCCCGCTGTCTTCCTGTGTGTTAACTAACGCTCACCAGAGTGCTGCCTGAACTCTGGACTGGCAGAGCCACAGAGTGGGATCCAAACTCTCAGCAGCTCTGCGACCTGGCTGAACCTCTACCCACCGCCCCTCGGTGGGAGGGGTGAAACTGTCGAAGAAGTCCTGCGAGCCAGCGAGAGGCTGATTCAGGCAGATTTACCCCCCTCCCAGCAAAAATATAACTTTGAAACGAAGCACAAATTATCCCTGTTGGGAGTGCCGTGAAATATTTACTGCTGTTGTTTCAGTTGGTGTGGTTTTATGTGCCATTTGTGTATTGGATAGTTAATGGTGTGTATTTTCCGCTCGCTTGTTGTACTTTTTTTTTCCTCCCAAGGATACATTAAAAGATAAATCTTTTTACCGTGCAAAATATGAAGTTCTTATTGCCTTTCCAAGAGTGTCTTGATGCATGGATGAAATTACTTTATTCTCTCCTGGGCTTGAGGGCCATTGACATCAAGCTTTTTAAAACAATGATGTGCTTGATATGTTCCAAATGGGAAGGGGTTGCGGGACATGTAGGTCCCACCCTGTAACAGGGTTTATCCGAATGACTTGCCTCATTCTAACTAGGCCTAATGATGGGGGGGGGCTTTAAGAAGACTGCAGCATGCAGCCAGGCATTACCGATTAGGTCAGTGGAACGGCCGCTGGGCTGAGCATGATGGATGACTGGTGGAATGAGTTTCTGCCTGGCGGTATTGTGAAATCTTTTCATTGTCACTGACGGAGCCCATGAAGGGAACTGATAAATGAGGGAGCAAACGTCAGAAACGCCCTTCTTTGCCCTGCTGCGGCTTTAATATCTCCCCCAGCTACACAGCAGGGAGTATTGATAAAAGCAAAAGTTTTAAAAATAACCACGGTCAGTGAGAGCCAGACGGAGCGAGGTGGAGATGATTAAGGCAACCGACTGTCGGACCAACCTAGGGTTGGTCGCTGTAAACACCAGTCGAGGCCAGTGCCCATGCTGGGAAGAGGGAGCTAGTTTTTATGGGGAATGGGTGTTCCCTCAGTGACACGTTGCTGTGATGAATGTGTTGCCTCCATCTGGTTTCAGGACATGTAATAAATATCTGGACTCATGTTTGACCTCTCTCACTTAGCAGGCACATCTTTCACACTGGAAACATCCAAGAGGGAATCATGATTATATGTGCATGGAAGGGAGACTGCAGTACCCATGTGTTTCTATATATTGAGGCATTAGTGCAGCAAAAACCAGTGCACGACATAACACAGCATCCATTTACAGCCTTTACAGTATCATTTAATAATTAATAAATGAATCTGTATGCATGAGAAATGTCATAAAATGTTTAAAAATGCCTTTTTCAACTTCCAACAACCCCATGTGATGTTTTCGAATGGCTTATTTTCTCCAAATCCAAACATATTCCTTTTAAAACAAGATAAATCCTCCTGTTTGAAAAATTGAAACAAGAATGTTTATTCTTGTGTAATAAATTAGTTAAACTGCGTGACTGATTTTTAAAATAGCTGTTTTTTCATCATTTGTCAATCAACCAATTGATTAGCCAACTCATTTTTTTGAGCAGTAGCCTCAATGGATTAGTAATCACAAAGTAACCAGAGTTAAAGAAATGACAGAAGTAAAACACATGCACAGTTTTCCCTTTACTCTCCCCCGTCCTGCAGGTTTGTGGTCTGACCTTGCAGCTTCTGCGCCCCATCCATCTTGGGCTGTTTAGCCATTTCACTGGATACATACTGCGCAGATTAACACAATTCATCACCACAATCATCCTCGATTCATCAACCTTCCCAATGAATGTTTTGACATCTAGTTAATTTTCTGCTGATGATTTATCAAATTATAATTACCATACTCTGAAGGAGTCATTCATTATGTTGATACATGATAATGATGCCAAAGTGGATTGAATTTTAAGTAAGTTCTGTGCGATTATAGCATATGCATTATTGTGAGTAATGCCTTACTATTTGAGCCCCTCTGGCAGCGGAAAGTCCTGGGAATCTGTTAATGTTGTGACAATAACTGCAGAAACAGGCAGGTTGCTAATTCATTTTTTCAACACAAATTGTTGAGGAGAGCATGCAGACCATAAAAATATCAGTTTTAGGGCTCTGATTTAAGGTGGTTTGTAATTAGAGGGGGCACTTATTCAGGCAGGGCTTTAGTTATGCTGCAAGTTGGGAGCAAAGACTTTGTTAATAGCTTCAGGTTTGGCTGCAGTGCTCAGGTACTTTATTAGCAGTTCACTTGTCCATTGAGCCTTACGTCTATGGCTCAAAAACAATCAATAGAGAGGCTGATCAGCTATGCATGCTGCGAAACAGATGGCTAATCTGTTCATTAGTCTTATTTTTATTTAATTAAGATGCTCAAAAAGCTGTTTAGTAGGTATCAATGATTTGCATTATTGATTAGGCCACCACAAAATTTTCCCCCATTTGTGAGAATATGAAATCTAGGAAAATGTGAAAAATGTTCAATATCTTTTAAGAAAATCACAATGGGTAAATCTATTTGTTTATAGATGCAGTATGAGCTGTCAGAAAATGCCAATGTTTACATTAAATGTATGACCCAGGCTTCTTTCACTGCTCCTGCTTTCAGTCATTTTCTATTTTCAGTCCGGATTTTGCATCTGGCTAATTTAAGAAGACTCACTGAATTAATATTGTGTTGTGTGTTTTTATGCATAATTTTATTGTTTTATTCAAAGCAACTGTAAGTCATTGTGCAAGATATGTTTTTGGGTAGTTAAGTAGCACAATGTTATGAAGTCAAGAGGCCATTACAGCAGTTCAGTACAGTTTGTTGCTCTCAAAATGGTGAAATTGGGACTTCAGCATGTGCTTTTTTCCCTCAGCCTGTTTGTTCCCTCAGCCTGTATAATATAAATGAGACATAAGGAAAAAGGTTGGTTGTCCTTAAAGACACATGCTCCTTCATATCTGATTGGAAGAGAGGGTATTTCTTTAAAGTTTCTCTCTAGACACTTTAAAAGTATGTTAAATACTCTGCTGTGATTAATATTTTTAATTAATATTTTAAGTTTAAGTTAAAAAAAGGAGCTGAAAGAACATCTACTCTTTCTACCTCATTGAGAAATTTCAGATTTATGAATCACAGGCCTTTCCCACCTGCACCGTCTGCATTAGGTTAACTGTCAAAAGAGCAGAGCACATCAAGATGGCTAAGGTTGCCATTATGTTTGAGCCTCAGTCAGACTCAGGCCTGATTGAGGACTGTGTTGTGCACCAAATTTGGCAACTAGCAGACGTGTTAGAATGGTAGGTGTAGTTAGCATCTCAGTTTGTTTATGTTGCTGGTTAGCTTGTTTGTGTAACACAGTGTCAGAAGCTTGGCTATTGCAAAATCCCACTTTTTGCACAAACAAGTCACCTCTTCAGTTTCTTTGCCAGCTACTGGCAATGTATTTGTAAAGTACCAAACCTAGCTTGCATGGGTTTCATTTCAATGTCTGATTTAAAGGAGGTGCACAGATGTCTCCTCCTTCAGAGGCGTGTAACAGTGTAAAAACAAGTCAAGGTTTGACATACTTGGGGACTTAAACATAAGAAAAACACACTTTTAACGGAGGGAATATTTCAACTCAGAACAAAAGACAATTGTTTTCACAGGCCTTCACTTATCAGGAGACTCATTGGCTGTCCACTTCAATGCTCCTCTTGTATCTTATTGGTGCCTATTTTGTCAGGCTAAGTGCTCAAACTGAGTCATTTCGTTTCACTTTAAAATAAACCAACATCTATTATGGTGATCTTTCATTCATAGCTCCTTTACCTCTCACCTCCACCTCTCTCTTTATCCTTTTTCCTCTCTTCCCCTATTTGCCCTGGCCCCTATGAAATGCATGGTGGGTAACCTTGTGAGGGCTCGCCTCTCCACTCCAGACTTGTCAGCCCCAATCTGCAGTCATTTGGTGTGAAATGTGCGCCTTGGTCCAGGCCTCTCAAGGTCAGGGCCTGGTAATTGATGTTGCTTATTCATCTGTTTCCTGTGTCTTTTCTCCCTCCTTACACAGCCGCCTTTGTTTGGATAAATTGTTTGAAGATTTACTGTAGTTCTTAAAGGCCCTGAGAAGTGTCCCCCTGCTGCCTGGGCTTAATGTCCCTGCCTCACTGGAGGCCCAGAGCTGATGGCACACTGCTGCTCTTGGACAAAGGCCTGTTTTTTCTAAGACAAGATGGAAGGAGCATCTCCCTGCATAACAATTGAGGCCAGACTTGAATGAGGCTTACAGTCACTCTTGTGTGCTCTAAATTAATTTTAAAATGGTTCCTAGAAGAAAAGAAGAAAAAAAAAAAGATTGACTTTGTGTGCTACATGAGATTTTTCCTTCTCTTTTTTTTCTCTCTGAAAAAAAAAAGTTATATAACAGAAGGATAAATTGAGGGGTTTGTTCAGAAATTCAAGTGCCACATCCAGTCCAAAATTATATGCATATCAGAATCTTCCTCTCTTAAATCTTCCAAATTGCCTTCCCTTTGGCAGAAGATCCTGGCAGCTCTACAAATCTAAATCAGAATTTCCAAATGTTTCGAACATCTCTGAACTAAGTTAAGAGAAAACTTTGGACACAGGCTGAATCAAATCCCCTACAACACATGAAGTATCTGTATCACCACTTCTTCTCGAGCCTCTGCTGCGCTTCTGCGCCCTTGATGGCTGTCACCCAAGGTGCAGATAAACAATGGGCTCATTTGAAAACAAAGGAATGAGTATGGGGGCACGTTTAATCCCAGCTTGACATGTCAGCAGGCTGCATGGGCGACAGCTTTCAAGAGAGGCTTTGAAGTGGCAATTTTTTTTAGATTCTTGCCTCATTACACAATAAAGAAGGCTTCACATGTAACTGAAGTGGGCTGGGAAATGATGGTTAATGATGTTTACGGGCTCCTTGACTCACAAGTGAATTTACAAGATTGGCCCTCATGTAGCTAGCTGGTTCTTTTGAAGTGACGTAGAGGTAAGGCAGCAGGCAACAGGAAACAGGAAACATGTGAATCAGTCAACACATTTTATCTGTTTTCATTGCAACCCACAAAATCACAACCACTACAATACTTATCGTTAAGTGTCAGTCAAAAGGGAAAGTTCATATTTTAAGGAAAAATAAAAGCATGCTAGAGAATAACCCAACACCTTATACCCTTGGATTGTGAAGACATAAGAACATACAACATCTTCAATGTTTTGGAACTTAGGTAAATTTTGGAAAAAGCTGTCAGTTAATTTTAAAATGTAGAATTTCTTAGTTTCAGAGTCCTCATCAAACTCACTCTTCTGTCATGCAGAACCTTTTCTTATAGAAAAGCCCAACCTTCTCTTTTCCAGATGTGTTGAACTCCCATAATGGCCTCCCATTGGCAATAAGTTGGGCATTTCACTCCTTTATCATCCCCAAACAATAGTCCTAATCTCCTTGATCATGCTCTGTGAACAAGTGGGGAGGAATTTGAGTGACGTGCTCACAGTAAACATAGGAAATGCACCTGTGAGGACAATGTGTTGTGTAGGAACAAAAAAAATGCACACAAGGCAGCTGGAAACCTTTTAATTAGTGCTAATTACCTTAGCAGAGGAACGTCGGGAGGCTTGAAAGGATTTGTGTCAGCGCGTGAGAGATCAAAGATTGAGGCGGTCACGTTTTGTTCTGCTGAGTCAAAAACTAATAAGGAGGGTGATAATGGGGCCCTGGAGAATGACAACCCAGGTGGCGGTGTGTTTAATCCTCGCTCGAGCCTTGTTCGAGTTTAACAATCAGATGGTTCAATTTCTTTCATTACTTTTTTACGAATCAACCTTTTAAATAACAGATTTTGGGGTAAGGCATTATAAAAGCTGGACAAACATGAGGAAATGAAAATTCATGAACTAAATGCACCAAAATAATAATAATAATAAAAAATCACATTAAAATTCACATTTAAAGGTGATAGCAGCTATTTTTGTATTCATTATTCAAGTACAGAATGATTAAACCACTGCTACGGTGTCAGGTAAGCCTGTCAGCCAGCAAGTTTCATTTTTATGATTGTAAAAGCCAGAGGGTCAGCAAGCTTTTCAGTCACAACCCATCAACTCAAACCCATGTGATGGTATCTGCAAGTTTTTTCTGGAGGTGGGTCAAATCTAGCTTAAAAGTCGGTCCCCTTCACATCCAATTCACCGTCACATTCTTACCTACAGGCAACCTCTGCTGAGCCCCGGTCATTAATCAAAGCGGAGTGCTGTCCTGACCTCAGCCCCTTCCCTTTGAAGTGCTCTGTCCTCTGCAGCATGAGGAAATCATTTGCTGCCTGATTCAATGAGCCATCAGTCGAGCCAGCAGACCTAATGACATGTGAGAATATTAACCTCCTACCACCAAGAGTGCTGCTGCTTGGAAAGCAGTCTATTATTCATCCAAGGTTTTACTCAACCCTTTTTTTTTTTTTTACACTACTGCCCCTATGTTAAACCCTCCTTAAAATACTGTAACAGTATTTTGTGCAGGAACCCAGTGCTAATAATATATAAACTTTTAATAAGAAGTATATAATGTGAGATAATAATGCTGTATTTTATTTCGAGACAGTCCTAATGTCTAACAGACTTGCAAAATCAAATTTATTTGGCATGTGTACTCAGTCTTTTAAAAGTACAAACTGTGATTCAGACTGTGATACTGTGTGAATAACAGGGTCCTCCTAAACCAAAACACCAAATGGGGTCTCTATTACGTATTAATAATATTTTCTGATGCTGTAAAATGCTTGTTTACATAATAAAATGACGCAAACACGGGAGTAAAACTGTTTTATATTATAATCTTTTGTGGAACATATTAGATGTTTATTTAAGACAAACTTCCATTATATAGTTTGAGTTTTCCTAAAATTTATTTTGCAAGTTAAGATTTATTTTCATTCTACATTTAGCAAATAATCTGCTAAAGTAGTTTTACAGTACAAACCAGTCATAAGAATATGGTATGTAATTCTAATGTTAATAAAAGGGGATCCCAAAAAAAACAAAGACTCACCACAAACTTTTTTGCCCTAAAATAGCTTGATAGACTAACAAAATCTTCTCTTTCAGATTATGTTTTTTTTTTTTAAGATTTGTTTACATTCATAATTTTTGTAAAATAAGCTCTAATTCACAATTTTAAAAAAAGTTGTCAAACACGCAAATCATGTTTTTTCCAACACTGAATTATGTGTCTTGAAATGAGCTCAGATTTATCTGGTAAAGAAAAGCCAATATTTGGACTTTAACCAACAATGTCATGTCTTTTAAATGAAGGTAACAAGCCGTATATTTTTACGACCGTGCCCCTCCGCCATTCATTATACTTTCCTATCTCGACAGGCAATCTGTACTGAGAAGCATCCAGTCCATTACACACATATGAGGCCCATCACTCCTGCAATATTGACAAATTCATCAGGCATTTTTCTCTCTGCTCCCTGAGCAGAATTTAGATTTGACTGCCATTCCCAACCCTGGACGGCCTTGTTAGGATACAGACATGACTTCTCCACTCTGGAGCTGGTTGGGAGCTCTTAGAGTGATGAGTCATTACCTGCCAGCCGTTAGAGCACGGCCTCCAGTTTATGCTGATTTGTCAAGTACAACACAGCTTTAAGTAGAAATGGATTCGCGGCATAAAGAGACAAGACTGCTATTTTGTTGTACATTGCCAATGAAGGCTTAAAGTAAAATATATGCTGCCAGTTTGCAAGAGATGTTGAAACTCAGCCGCCACTGTGGCTCAGGGGGTAGAGTGAACACATTGCTCCAGTCATTGTGTTGGCTATCTGATCCCCACCATCTACTGTATTCATGTTTAGCACTCTTGAGCAAAACATTGAGTTTTAAATTTCTCCCAACATTCAGGAGAGCAACCCGCATGGTAGCTTGTTGCCATCGCTGTATAAGTGTATTCATGAATGCGTGAAAAACCTCAAAACACAGAGCCATCCTAATGAACAAAAGTAACCATTAAGCAATTCATAGTGCAATTTTCATCTATAGTTGTTTAAGCCTACAGAATTTTTTAGCCACTTGGAGGAAGCATAAATAATATAAATAATCACCTTTAAGTTGATGTAGTAAAATTGCGATCAAACAGTTGAAAATTTACATATCTATCAGTTTATGAGCAGCATTATCTTTCATTTTTCTGTCCATCTAGTGAATATAAGTAAGTACTGGCAAGTTGATGATCTTGTAATTTGATGTTGGAAAGGGAATATTCACCTTCCTACTGCTGCCAAAAATGCTGATAAGAGAGAACCAAAAAGTGAGCTGAAAGAAAAAGTGCTCTGTTATACATGTATATTTGATTATCAAAAATGTTGTGCTTTTTTACATTATATACTAGACTTTAGACTTTTTTTGAGGACATCCCCCTGGACTCCTGGAACTTGTAATGCTTATTTTCCTTTTTTTTTCTGGCATTTTATAAACAGAGCAATTCTTTGATCAGTCTTAGACTTTTGGTCTGACAAAAGAGGCAACTTGAAGACATTTTGTAGTTGTTACGTTTATCTTATGATGTACTTCAGTTCATGGAAGAGATGGGAAACATCAGAACCATCTCAGCTTCTCATATACATTATCTGTTCATCACTGTCAAACATCAAGGCAGCCTTATTCCTTGTCACATGCAGTAGTAGAGAAGCCTGGACTGACACCAAGTGGAATCAATTCTGACAAGTGATAAAAAAGTGTTGTGGCATGTTACGGGCCTTGTAGGCTGGCCTTAGTACCCCACGGTCACAGGTTGAGGACATCCGACCTGAAATGCATGCAAACTAATGGCCAACATGACTGACATTTCCACCGATGAGCCCAAAGTGTTCGCTCGTTGTCAGCAGGAGTTTATCAATAGGCACGTCCGCATATGCAGTCGTCTATCGATCCATCCATCTCTGTCCGCCCGTCTCTGCATCACTGTAGCTGTCTGTTGTCATTCAGTGGATTGGCTGTGAGCAGAGATGGCTGCAGGAGCCTCAATTTGCAATCCTTCCACCTTGGGAAAGGGATTTAGAATAATGGCGGCGTCATTTTGTGACATGATGTTAAAATCTCACCTCACCTTGCTGTTTTGGACACTAAAATCAAACTTTCTATTTTGCAGTCACTTCACATTTTTTAGCACCTTGCAGAAAACATGCTAGTAGGCACCACTGGGTGTATTTGGGTTATCCAGAGTCTTTGTCATCACTGTTAACATCATTAATAGATGTGAGGCAGCCATACCTGGCTTGCACTATTCTCCCATGGAGACTGACTCGCTGTACTGAGTGTTTTGGTAACAAGGCCCCAGGTTAATTGTGGCGAGTACCAGCGGCCTTGCCCCTCCAGATAACACAGAGCTTTAGAGCAGGGAGATGCTTTGTGATTAGAGAAAGGGACCAGGAAGGTGACTGAGGTGAGGATAAAGAAGCCAGATCAGGTCTCTGGGGGAAGAGAGGTGCAAATCTATGGGGGATTGAGGTAAACAAGATTGTACCTGTGAGGGAGATAGAAGCTGCTGCCCCCAGGTCATTATTGCCCAGGAAGCAGAAGGCGCACACACATATAGGACTCAGTGCTTATCAATGTCCAGGGGATAATAGGGTTACTATTTTGCCCTAAACTGTCAGCCAGTCAAAGCAATCTCTCATGATGAGCAGACATACAGGGGCTACAAGGAGTAAGTGAAAATTGAATTAATGAAACGGCAGCATTAATGCAATGAAGGAGCCAGATAATAACTTCATCCCATTTGGCTAATCAGTGTTATTCAGCACACATATATGTAAATCATTCTCAGAAATGAATTGGAATGACAGGTTCATTGCCAATATATTATTATTACACCTATAGCGTCAAACCTGGCTCGGGCCGCAGCTCCCATGGCATTGAATTTAGCTGATTAAATCACTGGGTGCACACAGCAGTGGTGACACGAAAACAACAATTAATAAGCTAACCCCCAGTGCACAGCGGCTCCATTTTAACCAGGCTGCTAATAATGTTACATGGCAAAAATATCCTAATCAGACAGGTGAAAAGGGATTTGGAAGCTATTTTATTTTCTTTCTTGGTGCGTGCAGCCGGCTGCTATGTTTAAAAACTTAATTTATAGGAATTTTAGCATATTGTGCTTGATATCTTATTATAACTTGCGCTAAAGAGGCTGCTTGCTTTATGTGCAGTGGAGATAAGACTTCTGTTTTTACTGTTGTGCTGTTTATCTTGACAGCTTTCTCTCTTTATCTCATTTGTATTCTCACTCCCTCATTCCCTCCCCCCAGAAAACCATCCCCCCTCACACACACGCACAATCACTCACAAAGAATGCACATTAAAAAGGATTTGTTCCCCAAAGAAGGTCGGCATTTGTAAGGCTACTGACAGATTTAAGTGTCAATTAAGTTGATGTACAGTGGGCACATTATCATACAAGGTTGTCAGCCGCGGCCATTTGAGGGAAACAAATACCTGGAGCTTTACACCTTCCGCAGCTTGAACTTTGTATGGACCCACAGTTCCAATGAATGTCACAGTCAATCATTTATCCAGTTGGCAAGCTTTCTGGTGGGTAGTGTGAGATCAAGTCATTTTATACAAATAATAACCACAAAAAAATCAGGATTCCAAAATGCTTTGTCATGTTCAGCGATAAGGTCCCATCCCTGGCTTGTTTGGAGGTCTTAAACTCATTACTGTGAGGGGGGTGAAATTATACCTCTGCACAAGGATGATGGATGACAAGTTAAATTTGTGTCCAGGGACTGAAGGTGAGTGGTGACAGAGGTATTTATCTTGAGAATGGAGGTTGGGGTCAGGCGAGGCTGGGTGCCTTAAGGCACAAGACATTGACAAATTTATCCAGTGGACCCCATTGCTTGGGCCTTTTCTTTGTTTTGAATCCTTGCCACTCGCTAAGTGACCCACATCTCTCATGCTGCCAATGTGTAAAGAATACCCTGCCATGCCAGGCATCCCACCTCTGCTGATGCTTGTAGTTCATTCTTGTGTGAGGCCTAAATCATTCTGAAGCATGTTTGTTTGGGGTGTTCAGGAAACGTTAGATTCTGGGTCATCGGGTTAATTCATTTTCTTGAAGTTACAGGGAGCTTGAGAAATATTTTAATTGAGAAAATTTTTATGTTTGGCCTCTTAGTTTCTTGCTAATTACATGCAATTTTTTATCAGATTTATTTTGATGATTTCCCTGTATCATCCTGTTTACTGAAGCAGAGGACTGTGTTTATCTGTGTCTGAATTGAGATTAACTATAGAGGGAAGGGGATGAGAGACAGAGACCTCTAGTGGAGACTGAAGAAGCCTTATGATGGCTGACAATGAATCTGCTTTAACATTGTACTGTACATTTAAAATGTTAGTCACAGTCACTGTTTATGAGCAGCCATTCATTAAGCTAACATTGAGGATACATTTGTGGTACTTAAATAAAAACAAAATATGGTCTGTACATATTCATCTGTCTGTTAAAATAGCCCTTTTACTATTATATTGCACACAATATACAAGTCATTTAGTTTCTTAATTAGTTTTTTCACATTTTCCACAAGGGCATAGAGCTTTTTACTATATTGGAAAGAATAGCAAATTGGTGCAATGACTGACAGCAACTGAAGCTCTCACATCAGGAGCCTTCAAGGTCAGTTTTGAAATATTTTAAATTGTCAACAAAAATACAAGTAGATAATCAAATCAAATGCAGTGTGAATGTAAATACATTATTGCAGGTGTTTTCATGGTATTAATTTTTCGTGAACAGAAATAGAAATAAACCAGTAAAAGACAAAATTAAAAAGAAGTTGCATTGAAAACTTGAAAATTGCATCAGTGAAAACAATAACTTGCTAATTTGTTTACCAAGTAATTGAAACTCTACTTATTTGTATTTCAACACAGATTTACTGAAGCTTACTTTTATATTAATGTATATTTTGTACCTAAAATGCTTTGTTTTCAAAGCTTCAATGTCACAATGACACTTTTTTAGTGACTCTAAAATGAGATATTGCCTCTGATTTAATATGACCACTTATAAAGAGTGTGGAGTTGTCACCAGTCATAAATCCTAAAACCCTCCAACCAATCCCATTTACAGCCTCTGTGAGGAAAACAAAATAACTGCCAAAACTTTAGCCAGTTAGCTCCTAACTGCAACCACAAGAGTAAAAAAAAATCAGAATCATCTTTGTTATAACTATTGACTTATACAATAATGTATCTTCTTAATTAGTGTAATAAAGCTTCATGCTTCCAGCCTAACCAGCTCATAAGCCTGGTTGGCTTATTAGCTTTGATTTCAGGCTAAAATGCAGCAACAAACATAAGCTGGTTAAATTATGTTTACCATGACAGCTCTTTGATTCTACACTATTCTTTAAAGAGCAAAAAGAAAAATAAAGACACCACCATAACACTGGCTCTTCACTTTGATGTATGGTAGTTTAGCTACTCAGGCGGCCAGGCAGATAGCGTGTGGAGCATGAAGTAAACAACATATTCTGAGGTTGAGTCATGTGATATAAAGAGAGGGCAATGGCAACAGCATTACCGAAGTAAGTTGAATAAAAACAGACTTCTGAAAGACCATGATAGATTTTAAAAAAGCCTGTTACAAAGGAAAATGACCCAAAATGTTATTTTAAAAATGCTGAGCTTAATTGCTTAATTTCTTTAGCAGTTTCATTTAGGTTTTTTAGGTTAGCTTATATATGTCACACAATTAATTCTTGTGATTTTTTTGATTCATAACTACTCAGTTATTTCATAATTATTGAGCAATTTAAGGCTATGTAGGCATATTTGTTGTGTGTAAACGTTGCAGCTGAGCTGGGTTAAATTTGTATTCCAGCACACTGTGTCTGTGGTTTTGTGTCTTGATACCAAGGGTCTCATTTTCCAATTAGGACAATGTATCAGTGATGGATACAATGTGAAATGGTCATTTGTTTGTGCTTTGGAAGAAGTTTTCAGAGCCTTTACAATCGCTAACCACTTTACCATGCTTCATCCATCATTTTGTCAACACCCTAATGTTTTGGACCTATACTCGGCCCGGAGAGGAAAGTAACACAGACAAAGCAGTTGGCTGCTTTCACAACATGCCAAATTTTCAACCTATCTTGTACCTCCTTTCGTTTGTCCGTGATCACCATTTTGAGAGGATTTGAGAACTTTGAATGGCAGGAAATGGCTTATGGGCTGAACAATATGTGTCTGGAGCTCCCAGTGTTATTCAAGTCACTGTTCAATAGCTTACTCTGCGCCAAAGGCTGTTGTTCTTGATATTTACTTATAGTTCTTTTGTTCAAATGACAGATAACTACATCCAGTATGACAGTTAAATTAAATTGACATTATGTCATATAGTTTGATACACATACAACATTAATGAAAGCTGATGCTATTGACTTTACGAAACTGTGTTATCAGCAGTTAAGGCATATTGTACCTCTAAAATGCATTTCCTCTATTGATTTTCTGTCTGAGGTAGTGATGTTGAAATTAAATTAAATGTTACATAGAGGCATTGATTGTATTTTTTAAAGAAAACATAAAATGCATGCCTTAACCTTTCAGCGGTTACTAGAATTCATTTATGCTTGGCTGTCATAGTTGAAATGCCGTACCAGCAAATACAAGGAAAGACAATAATGTCATTAAAAAAATATAAAATGACTTGCTGTGTTATGTTAATTGACTGTTTAATGTTTTTGAAGGATGCCAGGACAGATCTATTCAAACTAAAACACTCCTGAGCCCTTTGTATCCATTAACAATCCTGGGCATTAATATGCTTTTAGACAGCCTTAAATAATGCTACAAGCTTTTTCACCGTGACTTATATTTACTTTAACCAGTCCCCTCCTTAAGTGCTGTTTTTAACAATGCAGGCACTATGAATCATTTACCATACAGGAAGACCTTAAAGGAGTCATTGGCTTTGGAGACGTTTGTGGTTGGTTTGATGCTGACGAAAGGCATTATCTTGTGACTGACAGCCTCATCGGTTCCTCTGATGCAATATTTATCATATGTCACATAGCCGCGCATTAGGACAAGAATGGGCCATTGTTTCCATGTTGTGGACCAGAGGTTGACAATGGTTGGGGCAGAGGCAGGTCAGGTATAGTTAGGCCAAAGCAAATATTAACCTATAGTCTCGACACAATGCAATAAGGTGTGGTTACATAGTTTCTCTTTTAAAGACATTAAAAATAAATAAGAGCAGATTATTAATAATCTGCACAACAGTGAGGGGGGCAAGAAGGAGACTTAACTTAAATAACCCTTCTAAATATGGATTTGCTGCTTTTCTCAGTTTTACATCTTTATCAATGGAATATCTTTGGATCTTGGACTGTTATAGTTTTTTTTTTTTTTTTTTTTACAGTTTTCTGGCATCTTATTGTTTCATTAAGAAAAAGAAGTGATGTAGCACGTTATAATGCTTTGTTAAATGCTAACTAATAAGTAGAGAGCAATTATCAACATTATCAACAAAATATACCTCAAAGTATCAAGAATGTGTTCACTGATTCCATGTGGTCTCTGTTTTTTTTTGTAGTGTACATAGAAAATACATAGGTACTTTGGGTTTGTAATAATCATACCGTATTGCATAATGCTTAGTTTTTTTCCCCATTTTGTGGTGTGTTTTTAGCTGTCTGAGCGGTTAATTTGCATAATCTCACTTGCTCAACTTGTTTGTTTCCAGCTCGTTTCCTTCACTGTATTTTCCCTGCAGTGTATGCACTTTACAAAGCCTCAACAGAGGAGAAACTGCAAGCAAACAGAAATTATATCAACTGAGTTCAAATATCCTCGAAGAAATACAAATTGACATGTAAACAGACCGGCTGCGGGACCGGTCCTGCTTTCTTGCTCAGGCAAACGATCCCTGTAACTTCTAGCGTTCTCGTCGGCCTGAGTAATTGAGACGTGTAATAACTGTGACAGAGGGCATTATCTGACCCATTTTCCTTTTCTTCTCACATTGCTTTGTTTATACATGCCTTCCTGTCATAATCCCTTATAAATCTCCAAAGTAAAAGCCCTTTGAAGAAATTGCCTCTTGTAGCGTGATATCCAGAGTAAAGGAGTTCTTTTTAATGACCAGGATCTGACCTCATTTCATATGCATAAGCCTACATCAAAGTAGACAGCATCCGTCCAGTCAGTGCAGTGTTCTTCCACTTGACAGTCTTTCACATTGGAGCGACAAAGCACATACATGGAGCTTGTAATTGCTTAATTAGTTTCAGGCCTTGCAGTTTTTACCTTGGGTTGACCTTGTACAAGAAGGACCACTGCTCCGCTGAAAGAAACGTATGATTTGATTGATTTACATTACCATTTTCTCTTTCATCAGTCATAATAAGATTTTAAAGGGCACCTCTGAGGAAGATCTGTGTCTTTATTTGTTCATTGGACATCTTAAGTGCCCTCTTTAAATCTGCTTCTTAAATCTGAATAATTTCCAATCTGTTTGTCTGTTCTGTCATATTCTTTGACTTTGATCTGACCAATATTTTCCTTTTACTAAGGGGGAAAAATGCAGCTTGGTCCTGGCTGCCAACTCCGCATAGCATCATGCTTCTCCAAAGATCACTGGTAGGGAGGCTAAGATAAAGTTTGGTTTGTAAAACCAGATAAATATTTCAGTGTTTCTCCATTGTTTTAGTGAAGCAATTTTTCTCCACTTCATATTTTTTCTGCTTTGCCATGTTTGTCAGTTGAGTTAAAAACAGTCTTTGTAAGTTAGCATGCATTTGGATCAACTCATAGGTTCAAGACAACAGATGTAGGAGTTATAGGTAGAATAGTGTAATGCAAATGGTAATATATATTTGCATTAGCATTGACTTACATTAGCATGCTAACATGCTTACAGTGAAAATGCTTACATGATTATGTTTACAGGGTTTACTATGATGTTTACCCATGTTAAACATTTTAGTTTAGTCTGCTAGCATGCTAATAATCTCAAATCGGTAATAAACCTGAAGTAGAGCTGAGGCTGATGGGAATCTAATAAATTTTGCTTTTGGTCAAAAATCAAAGAACGGGACAAAACTGAAATTCTGACCTGGTAATGGTTCTAGGTTAATAGTGAAGGGACTACACTATATACTCCGTTTACAATTCAACCTGTGAGAAATACTTTACAGCAATCCATCCAATAGCTGTCAAGACATTTCACTCAAGCCATAAATGTCAACTCCACGACACATGAGGAAAAGGTGTAGAGTGAGTAAAATGAGAGGAGATGACAGATTTGTTAGACTCAAAGTTTAATGAATCCAGGTGTTTTACGGACCTGAACCTTGGTCCAAACTGGATCCAGCTCCTTCAGCCCAACCATAACTCTAAATGCCTTCTCTTGACTGCACAGATCCTTAAAAACCCTGCATAGAAACACACAGTGTGCTTGTATATAACAGCTCAAAGAGGCATCTGCTGTACATCCACACAGCTCTGTGATTCCTAACTGTTGTAGCTACAAAGAGTCAACATGTGAAATTTATTCTGCAATAACACCAGCACTGAAGCAGTCTGCATTGTTCTGCACTGTATAACAAGCTGCAGTGAAAGATCATCAACAGACCTCAGTCAAATTCTATTTGCAGTTCAGTGAGAGACAGTCATATAAATGACACTCACATCAGAATGTACTGTGTGTCTTGGATTGGCAGCATTTCAGCTCTCTCTGACCTGTAATGCTGTGAGCACCACCTGCCAGCTCTGCAGGCACATTTTTCAGCCATTTGAAGTTAGTTATTGACCTCACTCTGCTCTCTCTGTTCAAACAAGCCCACAGTTCAGCACCTCTGCCAGGTACTCTGTCTTTGTGGCAGGTCTTTGATGCTTAATCTAAACGTTGGTGTTTATCTGACTGGACTTCAATGAGATCATCAGGACAGCACGTCCAGTTGTTTTGCTTATGATAACAGCTGGGTGTTAGCCATGTTCGCAGACAAAAGCCCATTTCATCATCATCTTTATCCCAACTTCACTGTTTGTCTTTGTCATGCTTTTTCCTTGCTGCTCTCCTCATTCAACTGCTTACAGTATTTTTTTCCAAAACTAAATTTCTCTTGCACAGTTTGGAAAGTTAGATAGATTGTTTAAGTATTTGTCTATAAAATTAAATTTTTACTGCACAGGGAACCTTGATTAAAGTGCAAATTTTGGTTTCTGGACCAGTTAAAGTAATTATTTCATTATGCAATTTGTCTTAATGTGAACTTTGCTATCCAGAGGTACTATGAGTCACAAGTTGCTCATATTGGTTTTGCTTTAATCTTACATCAAAGAAAACCAGCCAAGCAGTTTTTGTTTTTTGTAATGTTTTTGTGTGATTATGAAATGGATCATACTTTTCTTCCATCAGTTACTTTAATCTATTCTGCTTTTACACACATGCATGAAAGGCATTGTGGTAACTCAGATTTGCCTGAAATTAGCCCTGTGTCTCATCCGGAGCATGCTGGGACAGACTTCGCAAGAGGAAAAGCAGGTATAAAAAAAAAAAAGATAAACTTTGAGTTATGAATTTGTGTCACTGACTACCAGGAAACTTTTTCAATTAAGTCAGCCATCACAAACTAGACTCCAAAATGAGAAAACCACTATTAAGCTATAATGCAGTTTCTTACATTTCTTCTGTGGGAAAATAAAACTGGCAGTAAAATTCTCTGTGGGGTGGTTTACAGTCAAATGGATATAAAGACTAAATTCAAATTATAGACCTGGAAAAACATGAGTAAACTGATAATGAAATAGTCATAGTCCTTGAAACTCTTTGGGACCGGATCAGGAAACATATTTGACCATACTGGTGGTCTATTATTGAGCTCCATCGTTTGCCAAGGTAACACCGCAAACAAATGTAGAATGAAACACCAGCACATATTAAATCTTATTTCGTCAAGTCACATAATACTTGATGGAGTGTTTCCTTTTTATTGGATGTGTGAAAGTTTAGATCCAGACCGCAGCTTGAGCCTTTTAATCTCCCCAGCTCCACATGTTCTAACCTAAAGTGTCAGGAGGGAGGGGTATACTGTATGTATGAAGGTCAATACAAGGTCACCATTCAGAAAAAATGTGCAATTAGTTCAATGACTCAACATGTTTGCGTAATTCACACAAAACTGCACCTCGTAAAGCAGCCTGTTAAACTTTAAAGCACATGCGATTACTCATAATTGCTCCAGAAATTGATTTATTAGCTTGAGTGCAAGGCTGTGTGAGCCGAGTGCCATCTGACCTCCGGCTGAATGAATAATCAACAGGCTCCCCGAGCAAGCAGATGTTTGAAAGTGTTGCTGTTTTATCAGCCCTGTAATGTGAACAGGCATTAAACCAGATTAAATTAAATGATGTGAGGACAGACAGCTGTGACACATTTGGACTTTGCTGGTTTCCCCCCTTTTGTGCTAATAGCAGCTTATGTTCCCAAACATAAAAGATTCGCTGGTCTACCCAACACCATTTTTAATGAGTGTGCTAAAACAAAGTGTTGAGAGAAGCTGTTGAAATGTTTGTCTGCTTGTCTCTGTTGCCAGAAATAAATCATAAAAATAAAATAACCAATGGAAACAACAGTTTAACAAACAGCAGTAAATCCAAAGCTGTTTTTCCTCCGGTGAATGTTGCACCGCTGGCTGTTTTTGTAAGACATGGTGTTCTTTAGGGACATGAATGATGATCCCTTAGCATCAACCCCTTTTCTCTAATTGGTGTTTAATTTCTTGCTTTGCTCATGATTATAATGTGTAGCCAACTTAATGAAGCACGGGTGAGTTGTTTATGAACTCTTTGCACTCTCTCTTGTTAGCATGAAGTAGTATAAGGTTAGTTTATACAGTGAAACACAGTACATGCATTGTTTATTTTAGCTGCTTTCTTCTTTCGCAGCCTCTCAGATCATTTCAGGAAGCACGGAGAAGGAATTTTAATGCATAATGCATATTGTAGCTGCAGAAAATGGTCTTTGAGTGTTTCCAGTTTGCAGTCAGTGATACTTTCAGGTTGAGAGCGGTCGGTTTGTATGTTAAAGTGGCAGTCGTACGTTGTTTTGTCTGCCCAGAGGAGCTGTCGACTCCAGTGCTTTTCTCCAAACTTGTCTCACTCTTCAGGAACAATTAGAGAAAAGAAAGTAAATTGTTCCCAGGCACTTGGATTGCTGTCCTCGCGACATCTGCCACCGCAGTGCGGATGATAGATTCCTCCTTCATTAGCCAGGGGTGTGGGATTACCCAGTGAGAACACATTAATCACCACTTTCTGTGGCAGCCTGAATGCTCGGCGCTTTGTTAGGAAAAAACTTTTTTTTCCTGACGTGTCACTCTTCTCCGTGACAGGCCACAATCAATCATGTTGATTGACAGCACTGATAGGTTACACTGTTTACACAATGTATAATGAAAGATCATGTTACCCACTATTGTTGTTACTGAGACAACTCTTTTTGGCTGAATGTGAATAGATAGAGTGGGTGCGTTGGTGCAAACATATAGAAACACACACTTGTATGCTTTCCCTTCTCTGTTGTGTATAGCAGTTCCCCTCTGTCCTTTTCTCACTCTTTTGTTCTTTACACAACACCTCTGAGAGATGTGCATAAAACATGTCCATGTATAGGTAAATTTATTTTGTGACCGCAGTTTAAACTGTGACATTGTGGATCTTTTAGAAATCTTCTCACATAGTCCAGGGACAAGAAGCTCACCAAACTAAGAGACAAAACTCACTGCCCTTTAAAAAACCCATGCAAACATTTTCTGATCTGATGCCTCACGCTGCAGAACCGCATTGTGTGTCAGTTCCTTCCAAAACAGCTGCAAAATTTATTCATATTATTTTTTAATCTGACACTGCTATAGTCAAGGCTTCATTAGGTTTAGCCACAAATATGACATGGTCAGGAAAAAAAGGAGATGATTCCTCTGGTTTGGGTTAAAATAATTACTTATAATAATTCTTAAATGAACCCTGGTCTTAGGGGAGCCTACAGTAGCAACTTAAATCAAGGGAGACATAAAAAGTCCTCTATAGAGCCAGTGAGTGTTTAGTTTATTCTGGGCTGTTGTAGAAACAGACAACCGATGCGACATGGTGGACTCCAGAAGGACCCACTCCCTCTGAAGATTTAAAGGATCGTTCGTAGGAAATGAAAACACAACAAGTCTTATTTTGAGGTGATTATACACTGATGAAAGCATATTTATGAGGATTATATTCCATTTCTGCCAGTAGATACACCTAAATCCTACACACTGGATCTTTGATCACAGTTATGGAAAAATCCCTAACTCTGTATACTGCCATAAAGCATCTCTTTAAGCTCATTGATTTGTGTCATTGTTCACTGTTTGTTGTTAAATACAGATTGTTATTGAAGGAATACTACCTGCATACTGAAATCAATGTATGCCACTGCTACAGACAGAAATTACTGATTTCTGATTGGTTTGCAGGTGTCCAAATGTTACATTCTCTACATCCACCATAATGGGCTATAAATAATAGATAATTATAATTATTAATAATGGACTTTGTTGTGTATTATTGCCCAACCCTAAAATTCAATATTCTCCATTTTTGACTTCAAAGAGATCAGTTTCTTATTCCAATTTTCCCATCGGTCCCATTTTAATTTAAGGAAATCCAGTTCAACAACTTAAATTCCCCTGCAGAAATTCACAACAAAGCAATCAATAGTCTCGCAGTGCAATAAAGCAAAAGACAATTGAGTGCAAGAAGTAATTTTCTCCAACATGTGTCAGTATGTTATGAAGAACAATTACTGTAACTGTCCCCGGTATTGATTAAAAGTCATTTAATCACAACATGATGCAGAGGAAAGCCCCTGAAGGTTACCTGTCCTTCTACAAGGTTGTTCTGACGATGCTGTTGTGTTGTTGCTACTGTACCTGTCAGACTGCTTGTCCACCTTTTGTGATGAAAGGACACAAATGACCTTTAGTCTTTTTCTGCAGTGTTTCAAAGCGAGGGCTCATACTGAAGTGGGCACGTTCTTGTAGTGTTACCGGTGTTCTTTCCCTTTCACATGTTTTTTTCGGCCTCTTAGTGTCACCCCTAAATCAGCCTGACATTCAACATACAGTACTAACAGTGTTTTAATGAGACATGTATTAAACTTTCAGGAGCTGTAATACCTAAAACACCATACATCACTTTAATGTGGACAGGTTGGTAATTGTGCTCCTAAGTGATCAATCAAGATCAGCCCGTGAGTTATAATTAGCCCTTTCAGATTGACGTATTGACCATTTGTATTGAGGTTCTTTGTTATTGGAGGTCCCATCCACCATCTGTCTCACACCTTCATCACTAATCTGACTTGTCTACCTGGATGACCTTATATTCACAGATGTCTGCACACAGATACATGGCCTTTCTTAAGTGTAGACACAGATGCAGTGTGACCTCACGGTGATACTCTTCCTGAGGTCATAGTCTGGTTAGCGAAGAGGTCGGGTGTCACCATAGTTTAACCTCACCTGAGAGGATCTTCCAAAATATCCAGTTCTGCAATTTTAGAAATAGCACATTGCAATGAATGTGAAAGATGGAGGACACATCTGCATCTCCTGTTGCTATACAAAAATAAAGTCAAAATGACTCTGATACAGATGCTGCCATTGTGAGTATGCACAGTGACTTTGGGTTGGATTCATGGTACCAAGTTTGCACCCAAACCAGCCGCCCAACTCAGTTGTGTTTAGGGTTAGCTTCCAATAAAGATGTTACACCCCCTTTTATAGCATCAAATGATTAAAACCAAAACATATTTGAGTATTTTATTTTAGCTCTAAGTAGAACCAGAGATGTTTTTAAGCCTAAACAGTCATGTTGAATGACTCATATGGAAATATGCCATTATTTGGCAACGGTGGACATATCCCTTCCTCCTGTGCACCAGAGATAAGCCGTATTATTTTACATCTCTTGAGCGGCAGTGGTGTCTTTTCTTTTCTGGTGTCAAGACTCTATTCACAGAATTTTATACTCCCAATCATTTGATACAGTAAAGTACCTGTCTGACCCAAATGATACTTTATGTCCTTCCAGACGTCAGACAGCCGTGGAGATTGGTTTGCAGAAATATGATGAGGGGACATAAACCGGCCGAACTCACAGCCCTTTTTGTTTCCAAAAAAGAGCTTTTTTTTGTCCTACTGCTGTTTTTCAAGTGGAACATCAGTCCACTTTTCCGAGGATGATGATTTATTTTAGAGCCTAATAAAACCTCAGCCAAACTACTCTTAAAAATGTCCAGTCTCATAGCACCTGATACCTACACACAGAGAAATGAAGGACAAAAAGGTGCAGCAGCTCTAATCAGTCCTCACACTGGGCACAGACCAGCACCTTTATTGTTGTACTGCTGGCAGTGTTGAATGGAAAGTTGACTTTCTCTCTCATGTTATGTTCGGCACATCCACCTAGTTAGATTAGAGTCCACAAAACAGAAAGCGACAGTGACCAGGGGGAGATAAGAGCTGCACTGCCGACTGAAATAAAGCCAGCTCATTCCCACCCACATGGCTGCAGGAAGAGACATCAATTCTTACCTGTCATCTTTACCCCAGCACACTGTCTCATTACGATTATCTCTAAAACACACAGTGCATAAAAGCTCCTGTAAATCTGATCCTCTTCTTTTTTACAGGTTGTGCTTTGCTGCTGTAATGAAACTAACTGAAACTAAATGATTCATAATCAAAACGTTGTACAAAGCCAAGGACCTCTCCACAGACACTTAGAATGGGGATTATATGTTTTTTGGTAGTTTTGATTAAATTTATCACAAATTATGATTGTCATTATCAGATTATTTTAAGATTATTATTTTAAGATTATCACAGTCCTATAGCTTTCTTAGCAGAGACCCCTCTCTGACTCCTCTTGGGTGGTCTCTGAAGACGACTTTCTCTGCGCGTCTACCTCCTGCTTGACGGCCATTGTATAATGTCGACAGAGCACAACAGCAAGACATACACTCCTGAGGAGAGAGCAACAAAACACACTCTGAAGCTTGAAGCTTTTGGCGTCTGCCTCGCTTCTTTAAAGAGACTGTTAAATATGAGTCAGCTGTTGTGCTCAGGACTCCAACAACAGCTTTAATTCCTCTGCCTCCCCCTCCTTTGCTTAAAAGGGGGCTTTGTGCCTGTAGGGCCCCCATCAGTTACCTGCTGACAGGCCGAGCATGACTGATGAGCTGCCCGAGGCGTCCCAGTATACTTTGTCAGCTGCTCATAATTTATACATCTTATCTCTGTCAGAACAAAAGACAGAGCGCGGCTTTATGGAAATGAAAACAGAGACTTGTTTAGACTCCAGCATGTGGAGTAAAGTGGAGTGATCCTACTGATAGTTGTTTCTCTCTGCAAGCAAGACGAGCTGCCTTGTCTGGCTCTGAGCTCTCCACACCCTTTCTGTCTGCCCGCACCTTGACTGTGTGTGTGGTGCATTTGCTACATAGTGAGGACCAAAACCAGATTTCTATACCAATGTAGTGAGGACATTTTAGCCGGGACTCACAATTTAAAAGGGCTGTTTGAATGTTAAGACTTGGTATTCATGATTAGGTTAGAATCAGATTTAGATTAGGTAAAGGGTTTGTGTTTAGTCACTTAGTTATAAATGTTAAGGTTAGGGTGAGAGGCCAGGTAATGCATAATGTCTGTTAGAATCTTAATAAAAGAATAAGTGCATTTGTGTGTGTGCACTCACATGCGTTTTTGTGGTGACCATGTGAGACCATAAGAATGTTGTATGTCTGGCTTTTGGTTTCAGGTGACAAAGACATGAAACACAGGTTTGTTTATACAGGTTCACATACACTAATTATATACATTAAATGAGAGAATAACTAGAGCTGGCCTCACATTAAAGGAATATTGTCAGACAATCGCAGGTTTTCGTTACTCAAAGTAGGTCTGAACAGTTAATCTCTCCTTATCCTTTAGTGTGAGAGGGTTTACAGACATTTACCTAAATGCTACTGACTAGATCAGAGGCTCCTTATTTTCATGAATATGATTATATTTAAGTTTCTTATTACACAACTCACTGAAAACTAACACCCAACTGTGTAGCTCGATGTAGCTTTTGGCTGCTCTAGGGCTCATTGTTTTTGTTTTCTGGCTGCATGAAAAGAATGCATGACTGACTGTCATGATAGATAGTTGGATAAAGCTTACCCGAGAGACAGGAGGTGAGGGGGAAAACAGCTATGATGGATCCATCAGTTACAAATTATCACAAACAACATTTTTACATGATGTATCTTGTTTGATTTACCCATATGGAGCCAGGCGTACTGTTGCCCTCAGCCATCAGCTTTATGCAAAGCTGTGCTTACCATTTTTTCATCTCAAGCTGTTTACTTAAAACAATAATGATGTATTTCATCCACTAATAAGAAGCTGGTGATAGATGAACCACCTAAAATATAATCAATGAAATATTTTCTAGACAGCCTTTAAAAGGCTCCCTTCAATGCCAGAAATTTGAAAAGTAGACAGCAAGTTGAAACAGAATCAGTGCTGTGCCAACACAAAACAGCAAAAAAAAGAGCTCCCAATGGCAAATAAATACACCTTGGATGTGACTTGATTTTCACATGTGCTAAAAAATGTAAGTTGGAAGTTGTTTGCTAACACAGCAGCCATTTTATAAGCTGGTGTTAAATCAGGGCTTGCTTTGGTGCATTATTGCCTCCTAGTGGAGAAAAAAAAACACCAGTGCAGCTTTAATTTGATTTAAAACCTGAAAAACCAAATGGTTACCAAGTTCACTGTTATAGTCAAGAACTACATTTCCAAGAACAAAGTAGAAAAAGAAAAGGATTGATAATCTGTGGCCTTAAGGTATTTAGTTTTCTTAACAGTTTAAATCAGCTTGAAAAGTCCAAAATAGGCCTTTATGTACATTAGCAAAAAATGGGAGTCAATACATCATAATGAATGGGAAACTGATGTGAACCATGTGGAAGACACTGCAGAGAAAGGCAATTTATCACTGCCAATGGAGCACTTCCCTGCTAAGGGAGGATTTCTCTCCAAATGTTGTGCTTTGGTCTGTGATATTGAGAGTGATTCATTCACTGACTCAACCTCAACTACTCTGTCAGATTTAAAATGTCCTGCCAACTCTTTTTGTTTTGGTTTTCTCATCGCCTTGAACAAAATGTGGGATCTGCACTTACTTGCAGGGATTGACACGGCTGCCAAAACCTGCTACTCATCCTGCTTTTGTTTTGCTTTGGTTTTTGAGCCTCTTCAGTAATGAGATATTCAAGGTGCAACTATAATAGCTGGCCTATGCTCTTATTGGTATAATATGACTAAAAAACAAATAACTCTTAGCATTGTATGTAGTTTCAGGCACTCATTACCATTTCCTTCACAAAACTCTTTGTTTCTACTTTCATAGAACTTTTGCAAAATACATTTTTCTTTGTGTAGCTGCGTTTCCACTCCCGCCTCATTCGAAGGTGAAAGCGAAGACAAAGACATCACTCTTTCAATAAGAGAGCGAGGCGATGAAGGACTGCATTATCCAGCTTCCTTTATTCCTTCAACACTTCTTTTTGCATTTTATCTAAGACAGCTCATTATATGCTATTGGAGTGTTCATACAGTTTCATGGTTCGGAGCTGTAACAAGCAAGCCAGCTGCAGCTATCAAGCAGAGGAATGAGCAGATAGCTAAACTGTTCTGCTGATATCCATATCTCCATGTGGATTGTTGCATTCGGAGCTGGCCGGGCAGTGGATCATTTGCACCCCAATGACAAGTACATCATCATCTGCCTGTAACCTTAGCTCTGAGAGACGATGCAGGCTTTGTTCTCTGCTAGGCTCACTTGGGGATGTTTGGCAGTGCGCTGATAGATATGATTATCCTTAATGTCAGTGCATAGCACCATCCCTGATAACAGATTCTCTCAGTAGAATCTACCCTGCTTATCTCGCTGCTATGTTGTTAGGCAGCGGCTGCCTTTCTGTGTGAGGAGATGCAGAACAGGCATGCGTTTTTTTCAGCCTTGGTTCAGTCAGAAATTCAAGAGAAATGTGTACAGAATTGGTTTTCTGATAGGCACAAAATCCACATAGAATTGTATAGATACAGTATACAGGAGTACAGGACTGATGTATAAAATTATAAAAGCTAGTTTCAAAGTGAGCTGGACAAGACTTTAAATGTGCAAAACACACATTATGATGCAACAAAGCAAAAGCCACTCTTAAAGACCTCATTTCCAGGTTGTCACTTATGCTAAAGGATACCTGCATCTGTATGAGACACAGAGAGGCGACCTGGGAATGAGAATGGGTTGAATAAACCGGCAGGTTATTGATCAAAACCAGTTATTCTGTAATTACTTTGACAGATGCTCGGATTACCTGCTATGAAAACCTAATTTACTTGTATGTGTATCTGCTATTAGCGAATAATCAGATTTATAGTACCAGAGCCAAATTTGCAAACAACAAAACATATGTTCCCCATTCCCCATTTGTTTTATAGATTTCTGTTGATTACCTATCAACATCCTTGTTGTAAAAGTTTCTTGGACCTTTTTTGTTTATGCATTTGCTTGGAAATTGATTAAAGTCTGAGATTTCTTAATTCCATGGTAAAATAGCTTGCAGCTGTGTTAGCAGGAGACAGTAGACAACCTCACTTGACACTTGTGATGGGGTGGAGGGTGGGTGTTGATGTTGCGGTAGTGGTTAAGGGGACGAGGAGGAGGCCTGAGGGGGATCAGAGGATCTTGTTCAGCTCCACTCAGCAGCCCGGTGATGAGCCTGCAGGAGAGGACTGTGTCTGCAGATTAGACCTAGGAGATGAGACAGAGGCCTGGAAGGGGTTGACGGCGGGGTTGCAGACCTGGGAATGCCAGCTGCCAGACAGTTCACCACGTGCAACACATGTCTCTCAGCACCTACTGTTCCACTATGCAAAGCCCCCTTCACCATTAAGATGACAGAACAGTTCATATCCTGCGCCAGGATGATAGATATGTCATATCTCTGAAAACCCTGTTTGTCTTCCACAGGTGTATGAGCTCTTTTATTCTCCCAGCAGACAGCGCACATGGCACTTTTCGACACTCTTTTCCCCGATAGTGATTTGGCATGCAGACGGTATCAAAGGGGAGATCTTTCCCATGCAATTATGGCAGAAAATAAAGGTGATGAGGTGTGTCGCACAAAAGAAAGCAAGGGATCAAAAGGGCTGAAATGAAAGCTGATTACAATACAGGGAGAAGCTTCCACCCACTGAATGCCACAAGGTAAGTGAGTTGGTAGAGTAACTACATAAGCAAAGAACAGAAGTACTGAAAATGCAATAGCTTCTTTATTTAGAGGCAGAAATTTTAAAGGCCCAAAATGACATCTTGACATCTTCAAATTAATTGTTTTATCTAACCAAAGTAGACCAGAAATGCATTATTTGTTACATTTTACCACAAGTAGGAACCAATGTTTAGTATTTTTAGCCATGCTTAGTTAATGACCACTAACCTGCAAAAAAGGCATTCCCAATCAGTCCAAGCTGTGCTTTTTGCACAGTATTAACTAGCGAATGTTAGCATTAGATATGCTAAAATAATGGTAAACGTTAAACCTGCTAAACATTAGCATATTAGCATTGTTACTTTGAGCATGTATGCTTGGTCATGTTAACAAAGCAAAAGTACATAGCCTCGTAGTTTGGCTCTCATTTTTGTTGTTTGCTAGACATTGATTAACATAATATCAAAAGACTTGCTAGTTTATTTTATGTTGATCAGCTAACTGAATGTTTCATCAGCCCAAGAAGTCCCACCTACCTTCAATCTCAACACATAAAAAAAAAATTGAGTTTCTATGTTGTTGACATGTTACAGCATCTAATTTAAGAAGAGAAATTACCATATAGTTTTTTTTTTATAAGGGATGCATTTCTCAACACAGTGTTGTAGCTGTTTATGAACACTGATGGAATCTGTCTCAGATGACGGTGGGTAATTTTTCACGGCTGACAGAAATAGTGGGTGATTGGTAATGAGCGGCGTTTCACAAAGCCGATTCTGTAGTTTTCTCTGCTATTGCTAATAATGCATGATTGTTCTCTGTAATCCGCGGCACCATTTCCCTTTCATCTCAACGATGAGATAAAAAAAGGAGATTTGTTGGTCAGGCAGCCCCATGCCATGCTTAGACGACTTCGCTCTCTCAAAGGGATTTATCCACTGTTGTTGTGACCAATACGCTGTAGATTACCAGTTAGTGAGAGGTCACCTATCGCTTCTATTTCCTACAAGTGAGACTCGTGGCGTTTGAGTTTGCTCCCTTGCACAGACCTGAAAACTTTACCACTCATCAAAGTGTTGAATGACAGGGCGTCGCCTACATGCTACTCTAGATCATGTGCCAAAGTCTGACTTGAAAGCTTTCTCCATTGAACTGAACTCAAACTTGTCACTCCCTGTAATTCAGAGTGGAAATCTGCAGCTGCTGAAATAATGAATTAGGTTGATGGACAGAATTATAACAGGCTGGCTGCCCAGCCATCCAATGTCACCCCGCTGCTCCCAAACGCTGCCAGTGATTTAGCACCTCAACAGGGCAAAATGAGGGAATTGAATTTATTCACAGGGAGGTGGCAGCTTGCACTGACTCATAGCCTTTATGCAGCAGAGCATGTCCTAATTTATCAACAAGTATGTCCTCCCCTAAAAGGGCAGAGGAAGTTCATAGTCAGCAAATGGTTACTTATTTATGAGTAAAGATTCAGAGACCTAAAACTCCATTGGGTGGAAATAAACTAGCCCAAAAACACTGATGGAGCCTTGTAAAATCAATCTTGTGCCTGATTCATATCCAAGTGTGTGCTTTTAATGATTTATGAATTATCAGGGTGTTGTCACAGAGGATTGTCTGGCCTCTAGTAACCTGCCCAGGCCCCCCTCTCAAAAATAGTAAAGTCCTTAAAGGGTTGATAGGTTTTGGACTGATGCTTAGCAACAGCATTCCTGTGCCTTAAGTAGCAGTAAGCCCCTCACTGCACCCTTTGATGTGGCTGTCAAGGCAGATTTATTTCCTCTTAACACATTGTCTTCTTGTCCACATACATAAAGGGATGAAAGAGAGTGATGTTTACACTTTTTTTTAGTTGTAATTAAATTGTGTTGCTCATGATTTTTCAGGTGATGTGAGACATACATGTCGGAGGATCATAGGCTGCAATCTGACAAAGCAGCTTAATTTAATTCGACCAGCTGACATTTGAAAATAGGCTTTTTTTCTTTTTTTTTAGGGCTAACTTAATATCCATTGTTCAGGGTGACCATAGGTATTGTTTACAATTTGGTTTCGTACTTTTGTTCAGTTTTCTGTTCAGGAAGCCAGCATACAAACAATGCAACTTCTCTTTTATCTGTGAAAGTCCCCCACAGGAAAGAAAAATATTTAATTCTCTTTCAGTTGTTGCTGGTTCAGCAGAGTTTTTGCTTTCTTCATACCTGACATTGAAATCCCCACAGTCTTCTTGTAAAGTAAATAATAGCTGTGCACATCACTGCACATCAGGCGTTGTGTTTGCCATTGTCCTCAGTTTCATATTTTTCTACCTTTCAGATTACTCACTTGCAAACTGCAGGCTGACATAAGTATTTACAGCAACCCTAACACAATGCTAGCAAGGGCTCCCGCTGTGGGTAGGGCTTCTTGTTAAGCCACACTTGACGTCTCCTTGGCTTACCTCCACGCTGCTCATCTCCAGCGAGTGACTAACCCACCGTGTGTTCTCATCACTCTCACATGGAAAGTGGGCAGCTGGAGAAGTGCTTGGTGTTTGTGCTTTGTCAGACAACCAACTATGTCCTCAATCTGCATGTCTGCAGAAGAAACGTCCAAGCGTGGCAGTGCACCAGGAGATTCCCAGAAGGGACTACAGAGAATCTAACACTGTGTTCTTGTGTTGAACCCTGGGCTAAGGCTGTAATGACACGTATCGGTAGTCACAAAAATGAGTTTCAAGTAATGAAAACTTTGAATGTTTGCCCATAAAAGTTACTGCCTGCTCCTGCTACATGCACATCACTTTGCAGGGATCCATTTGTGTATCACAGAAAACAGTCATGGAAGTTTGTGATTGCACCTTTTTCCTTTAGCTGCTAGATGTTCAAATACCATCTTCATGCAACTAGTCGCTAGTTGTTGTTTGGTTGCATTCAAAGCTTTATGGCTGAACACACCTGCCCACTGCTGTTGGAAATGAGGCTGAAAAGCGCAGAAAGACTGAACCAAACAATTAATGTGCCATGAAAGCAAAACAATAAAATAAAACGGGTTCCGAATGTGCATCATGTTCCCATCAGGTTCACATTACAAAAAAGCATTTGATTAATTGCCGGTGTGAATTTTTTTCCCCCCTTTTAAAGACGCTCAGATAAATTGTATGTCTCAGGGCTGTTCAGATTGAATTGTTCCAAATGATCTAATGGAATAACAATAAATGTTTCAAGGTGTTATTTCTATCCTAAAAAGCAATCACAAGTCAACACCTTCATAAATTTAACAAAAGCTTTTTCCATTTTTTTTTAAAATTCTGGTTAAACCTTGGATTTTCAAATGATACAGCTAACAGCTGGGGGGCTGTTTGGAGGGTGAGTCAAAGGACCCACAGCTGGATTGGCCCTGGGACATGCTGAACATACATATTCACTGAGTCAGAGCTGTAACTGAGCTGTTCTTACAATGTCCTTACTACCAGGTTAGTGATTAGCAATAACAGGTTTAATTCTCATCTTCGCATCTATTTAGACGTAGAGTGAAATAATATCTACTACACCACATGTTTAAACGAAGCGCATGTAGAGTGTTTCCCTCATGTTCATTGTTTGTACCACAGAATCACAGTTTGTGGTTCAGGTCATCAGACACGTTTTGCTATTCACTTTGTCTCCTCCTGCTCTGTGGAGCCCCTTCAAGTTTGAAACACCATCACATATTTTACTGACAGACAATCTTTTCCCAAATCCAAAGCCTTGATATATCACTGTGAGAATTTCTGCTTCTGCAGAAAAATGGTTTCTTCATTCTCTCTGATAATAACTTTGATCACTGACAGCAAGTTGAATCTGGCCTCCTGAATTTCTGTGAAATGCAGGGATGTGCTTTTTGCATGAGAAGTGGGAGAAACAAATCTTTTCATTATGACATGAAGGAAGCAAGATAAAGACGAGACAGTGGGGTGACACTAAAATAGCAGTTTAATGTGAAGGTGCTGTTGCAGTGGCAGGATGGATGTGCAATATGCAATAAAGTCAGCCAACTGGAGTGGAAAATAGTAATGATTTAGATCACGTGGCTGCTGAGGCTCTCTCTTAGCTGAGTTTCTTTGGTTAGTTACTTTTGCCAACTGTTTTTTGGCAAGAACGTATGCTGTGCAAACTGCATATATGTATGTGTAAATGTGCATCCATGTGACTCTATAAACATTGCTGCTATAGTGCCACTAAAGCAGCGGGAGAAACAATAGTTGCATATTGTTTTTAACCTGTCATGGTAAACTTGTTAGCAAACAGTTGCCCATTTGCACATGCAGCAGACATAGAGCAATGTTAGCATTCATTATGAACCTACCAATGGATGTTATTCTCGTATTCACTCTCTTTTAGCTCTGTTTTTGGTCTCTACCATCTCCTGGGGAAAATGTCAGGGTCTATATTTACTAAATGGTACCATACATTTCGCACCTTGGTGCAATATTGTGTACTTGCTGTTTGATGCCGGGCGGGTAACTTAGACGTATGTAAGAGCTTTTTTATTATGAACCTCTTTTGCAAATGAGAACTATGCTATGAGAGCAGTAAAAGATGTGTTTATAGTGTTTATAAGTGTTTATAGTTTTAAGAGGAACTGCAGAGTCAGATGACTTCCATTGTAAGCAACTACTTCTTGTTATTCAAAAAGAAAAGATGAACAAATTTTTTGCATGTCACAGAATTTTTAAATAAGCTAATAACCTTAAAATATCCTACTTTGCACAGTCAGAAAATAAACTTTGTAATTTTTTTCCAAGATTTTTTATTTATTTATTCATATTATTCCCTTGGCTTTCTCTCGAGTTTGCCAGTTAGTATTTCTTCCTTCTAAAAGCCTCTTTCCTTTGCTCCTCAGCGGAGCCAAAATGAAATAGGTTGAACTCAGCAGAGAGCGCTGCTCTGCCACTGAGAGATGTTTGCTTAACTAAAACTTCAATCTACGATGATTCACTGCTAAATCTCCAAAGGGACGAGAGCAGCAGAAGAAGACAATCTTGTATCTTTCAGTATGATACTTTAGTAAACAACATGCCACTGCTCAGCGGGACTGTCTTCGCAGCAGGGCTTTGTTGTAGACCTCAGCATAATAAAAGCTCTTGTTTGGAGATGTGAACGCCTAGTTTTCAGTTTGGACATCCCCAGTAATTTCTCACCACTAACAAAGCTGCCTGCTGCCTTCTGTGCTGAGCGGAGCCTGAGATTTAGATCTGAAGGCCTTATTTGAAAGTGCTGGTCATGCATGCAAACAAGGGGGTGCTATGAAACCATGTCCTTTGTCTGACACACAATAGCATTTCAGCCACTGGGGAACAGCTTGGATCTCCATAGAACTGGCATTACTTTCATGTCAAGTGACACTGAAGGCAATAGAGTGACCAACTTCTCAAAAAGCCTCCACACATTCAGCTCTTACGCTCTCCCTTTCTCTCCTCTGGTCTTTCAGAATGGCTGGATTGGGACATTATTTCATATTCTTTTAAAGTGGTGCCAAGCTATTCTCACAGCACCAGCTTTGATCAAGGCTATGATTTCTAGAGTAAACGCTAACGGCTAAGACTTGTCTGGTAGCGCTCGCCCCAGTAGATGGCTACAGTAATCAAATGTGTTTAACACAACACGACAAACAGAAGTGGACTATTGTTTCTGTTGTTTCTCCTTCATAAGAAAAACAACTGCTGGCTTTTTGTTATGAGACATAAGATGCATTCATAGCACCTCAGCATGCCTTTTGAAAAGCAGCTTGTTTTGACACATAAGTTAAAGATGGTGGTTTTGTTACTTTGATGTAACACTGACTTAATGTCGCTCATTTTGCTCATCAGCTTTTTAGACTTTTTCACCTTTCTAGATTTTGAACACCCCATTAGAGGAGCTAAATCACTCAACACACATGAAAAGGAGCAGCTGACTATTTGATATTGATTTTTTTTGGTTACCTTTTTTTAAAAAGACACAATAATAATTAAGTCTACTAGAAAAAAAGCTCAACCCAATTTCTCAGCACCCAATGTGACACTTTTAATTGCCCTTTTTGGTCTGATCAACACTATAAAACTCAAAGATATTCATTTTCAGTCTTGTGTTCAGCCCACTAAGGTTGTAACAAAGACAAAGGGCCAGTTTCAGGTTGTTTTTTTTTTCAACGTGAATAGTGCCGTCTCCTAATTAGCATGACAGGCCGCTGAGGGAGAACACAGGAAAGATTAGAGAGACAGAAACAGACAGAAAGACAGACAGGCAAAGGTAGGTGGAGAAAAAAGTTGAGAGGGAACTCAGCTGTGGGGTTTGAGGTGGGAGGGGTCACGTTGTTTGATCAGCAGACGGGGGGTTGGGGGGTTGAAAAGCCCTTGATGCTGATAGCGGGCAGCGGTTTAACCCCCTGGAGTGATTGACACTTCTGCCACTCCGCTGTGGGCCGAGTGAAGGGGGGGGGTTCGGTGCACAGAGAGAGGCCTGTTCCTGGCTTTACATTTGCATCCTCTGCCCGTGGGTGGTTGTGTTAATAATATGGCAACTGGGAAGATTAATTGTGGACAAGCAGCAGGATTACGAGGGTCTTTGTGGGAGCAAAGGGAGCACTGGGTGGGAAAGGCCTGTGATCTGTGAGGCTGAGAGGAAATTAGTCAGGGCAGGCTGGAGCTGCCTTTTAACAGCGTACCTAAGGAAATGAAAGCCTTGTGCAAAGAGGATATTGAAATAAGTAGGCAGAAAATTGTTGACATTCTTGAGGGGCTAATATTGTTAATAACCATCGTGTTCACGTCATTTGACAAAAAGACAAAAAACACTTAGAAGGAAAAAAAAATATTTTCTAAATTTACTAAAAGAGTCATTATGTAGGAAACAACACTAAATACGTCAAATATGTTACAGTATTGTCTTAGATTTGAAAATACAATGTGGCTTCTCTCTTATAATTAAATCAAAATGGGGAAATTGGGCTCAGTTTCTGTTTAGAAGCCAATTAAGAAAAAGAAGAACAGAACAAAGGTACTTCAGTCCCCTGCAGCTGTGTCTCCTTTTCTACTGAGGAAAGAAATGAAGGAGCATGGCAGGAGTATCATGCCACCTGTTGGATTGTCCTCATATAGCAGCGGCAGCTCAGACAGGTACTCATCTGCTTCCTGACCTGCATCTGACCCTGTTCTCCCGGCATTTTGTCCAAAAACGCAAGATTTATTTAATGCTAATCCAGTGCTATGCACGCACTAGATAGTCTGAAGAGAGTATCTTATTTAATAGGCTTTAAGAGACTTGAGTATTTTAGCAGTATATCAAGATAACTGTGTGCTGTTAGGGAAGCAAAGAGCCGGTAATGGCACAAACAGTGCTGTCACAGCTTCAAAGAGCCTTAAAATGTCAATTTTCACCACGCACAAGAGAATTCTCACTTTGCAACCTCCTCTGCCTGCATTGATGTTTGTCTGCTTTGCTCGTGGCTTTCCCATCAGTAATCATTTAAAAAAAGAAGTAAGCATCTGGACATTCAAGCCTCTTAATTAAAATACTGGTGTTTTTCCAATGTAAGAGAAATCATGAAAAATGGCCTGTCATGGCGAGTTTCTGAAACCAGATGACAAAGCTGGACGGCTGGTGGGGAGTTTCCAAACAGAAAACACCAGGCTTCATAGCTGTTAATTAAATTTAATTGTTCGAAGCGAAAAAATCGTGGCGCTCAAACAGCACGGCTTAAACATTCAATAATTCAAAGGCAGATTGCTATTACCTGCTTATTCTTGATTAATTTCAGACATATTGAGCAATCTCAAGTCAGGAAAATGATCCACAGCTTAATTTCTTTCACTGCAAAGAGGGAATGAGAGAGAGGAAAAACAACTGACAAAGAAGTATACTGTTATTAAATGTGCCATTTAATAACAATATACTGCTTATACAAATTCATGATGTACTGTTGCAGTGTTCTCTCATCCACCTATGAGCATTACCAGACGTCCAGCTTCACTTGCCAGTATCTGGAAAGATACACAGTTGCAAATGTGTGTGCGCGACATGATGTGCTTTGAAATAAATTCCTAATACACTGAGCCTTTGTGATTTGTGGTCTCAGAGCTCAGCATCTGAGATGTAGTCTTGTATTTCAAGTATGTTTTTAGTTGTGCCAAGATGTTGCACCACTCATTATTTTCCTCGGATTTCTGAAGCACCATCGTTTATCAGGGAGATTTATTGGCAGATGGACTTCCAGATGTTTTGAGTATCGTTTGCAGCTAGAGAAAGAAAAAGAGTGTGTTATTAAAGTTAAGGCCAACAACAGTGTTGTGGACATTTTTATTTTAAAAGAAGAAACATATGCATCGGATTAGATTTGAATACACTGTGTGTTATCCTGATACTTTGTCCTAATTAAGCTAAATCCAGAAAGCTTCAGTTGATGTTTCATAGCGTCTGGTCACCAGCACTCCACGTAAGAGTTTGCAGTCGTCTTGTGTTGTGTCAAGATAATAGAGCTGCTTTCTTCATGAGATGCAACATGAAAAGGGGTCTTTGTTGCCATAAAGGGGTCAGTACACCCAAATAATAAAAACCAACTGTTTGAAAAATTGTTATGGCTAAGAGCATTTACAATGCTGAGCAGCAAAAATAACTAGAATTAATCATAAGGGAGCAAAACAGGAAGTCAGGTGACATTACAGCTACAGTCCTCATAGGGAGGAGGAGGTGGGGAGGGGCATGGGTGGGTTAATGAATGTTCATTAAACTGAGAACATGAGTATGAATACGATCATTTCATTACCTCAGTTACTTGTTTATTGTTGAAACCACGATGATGCAGCTCTTCTAACCATAACAAAGTAGTCATTTTAACCTTTTCTTTTCTGTTAACCTATGTTCTTTGCACATAAACCTACAGTCTCCTTACTTGCCTTAAACTGACTTCATGGTTGTCACATCATAAGACAAATAGGGAACTTGTCCGAGTTTTGGAAGTCAAGGAGAAATGATGTTTTCCTGCTGATAGTGGCATCAAAACAAAAAGTTCCAGTTTTGTGTTTTTTTGTGTGGTCAATGACAAATTATGTATCTTATCACTAAATTTGGAGGACTTGATTTCTTTTGGTGCATAGCATAGGAAACAAATAAATAGATAAATGCCAAATCTGTCTTTTTCGACAGGCAAAATCCTGCTTTTTCTGAAATATTCATCCCCCTGTTAACAGTTAATATCAGGAATTAGCTTTTCTTACTAATGCAAAATTATGCAAACTTTCTAAAGAGAGTTAAGTGAATGATTTTCTGATAAAAGTTTTTTTAAGCTTTAAGCACAAGGAAACAGAAATATCTTTCACCAACAATATACTGAGATGGTGGAAACAGTTTTGCTGTACATCTGAAAACATGGGTGCATAAAACCATAACATTTAATATGGTTAGATACCTGTACAGCAAATAAAAACAGTTTTTAAGCTGCGTCCTATTGGACCTGTTATTGAGAGAGAATACTCAGCTGAGTGGGGTGTGGGAGGGGGGGTGTTACAGCCTACATCACACATTATGCAAATTAACCTTAAAGTTGGCGCTTTGGAATTATAACTGTTTTAATTTCAGTACATTTCCATTAGTGCAGAGTTGACAGCTATTTAAGTGGGAAGTTAAATAGAGCAGCACTACAGTAATAAGTTGAGATCGGTTATAAAAATAGTCATATTCATGGGAATAAGTCAATGCATATTATATTAATAGACCTCTGAAGCAATGAATCACTCCAAATGAGTGGGAAAAAACCATCTTTGTGCCTGACTCTATTAAACTAAAGTTAACATCTGACCTCTGGGTCTGCTCACAAATCGCAGCTCTTCGATGCAGTACTGATCACGACCCCTGTGATGAGATTATAAGAGTGCAGGACGGGAACCAGAAGAGAACAGAT
This sequence comes from Acanthurus tractus, assembly GCA_029783725.1. Classification (NCBI taxonomy): domain Eukaryota; kingdom Metazoa; phylum Chordata; class Actinopteri; order Acanthuriformes; family Acanthuridae; genus Acanthurus; species Acanthurus tractus. Next base: position 7,583,996 of record JAQNCA010000017.1, on the reverse strand, counting down.
GTACAATATTGCCTGACTCGGTTATTTTTTATGTGCCTGTTTTTCTCTGAGGTTGATTTGATTTTTCAATGACTGATTCAAACTTGAGCAAGCCAGCTTTAAAAGAAAATAATGCAGCGCTGTTTGGAGGTAAATGGCTGCTTTGAAGGAGGATTTAGTCATTTAAGAAGAAGAACAGGAGCTGTTGTTTGTGTCTGGGGATACTGAAATAACTTTAGGAGTGGAGATACAGTCAGAAGCCATGGGGCTACATTTGTTGTCGCTAACAAAATGTGACATTCGGGCATTAGAGCTGTTTCACGTCAGCGTGCATAAGAAATTTGTGTTTAAACAATTGGCTCTTTCCATCTCGTGCCTCGTGAACAAGCAGGAATAGATTTGGCCCGGTGCTCATATTGGATGTATCCATAAATTATCATCAGAGAGCTGGCTGCTGTTATTGTACAGCTTCACCCTCTTCGCATTGAGTTTCAGCTCATGTTCCTCTTCTCTCTCCCCTCATATCTCAGCTGCGACTTTGTCATGCAGCCAAGCACGTAATATGCTCTGAGCTCTGTATCATGTCCAATTATAATTAGCTTTGTCAGGCCTGAGCCCTATAACCCTCATGCAGATAATATGATAATATGTCTTCATAACCAAGTGACCTTACATGTGCAATATTTCTCTCCTTCTTAAGATTGCGTGTCAATAAAGTAATGGAATCTTGGAGGCGGTGGCAGAAGAAGATTTAGATGATTGGACTCTCAGGTGTGGTGATGTATAACCGTTATTATTCTACCTGTCGGAGTTGTATACACAGCTGGGCGCAGCATGGTGGTAGCCAGGAAGAGAGCCAGGCTTTCAAGGGATGCCTTTGTTAATAAGCCATTAATCCTTCGTTAAAGCCTGTCGCCAAGGGACACTCTCTCATTTTCACTCAGCATATAGAGATTTTGAGTTGAAATAACTAATCTCATTATGAAAGGACTGGAGTGTCAAAGATGTGATATTAATGGCACAAGTCCCATGGATTGTTTTGGAAGTCAATAGGCATAGACATGCGACAACTGGTGCAGAAAAGGGAGCTTGTTAGTCAATTGATTTGTCAATCAACTGAAAATTAATGGACAGCATTTGATTTTCTGATTTTAAGGTGCTTCTGTACATCTGGCAAACAATGCGAGATAAAAATTTAAATATCAAGGTAACTTATTTATCCTTTTGCAATTGCACAGCAAAATGAGTGTTGCACAGACTGTTATGTTGTGCATCAACATAACCCGGATGTTGTGGTCGGGCAAGGTTTGTGCAAGGATGTAGCCTCAACAGTCTCTGATTTTTCAGTGCTTGCCAACAAGATTCTGTGTATATCCGTTTTATTTTCTTTTGACCAGACATCTGCTAGGAGTAGCCAGACAATGTAAGTGGGTATTAAATAAGCAAGATTAATAATAAAAAAAAGCAAAAAATGCACAAGTTATAGTTTTTCCCATTTGTTACCTTAAACAGTACAGCTTTAGGGTTTGGATAAGTGAGCCATTTGAAGAAGTGATGGGCATTTTAACACAATTTTTCATACTTTATAGATTAAATGAAATAATCCATCTAAAAAAGTCAATAGTGACAGCAATCATTTTTTGCAGCCATAAAGCTTTAACATGTCACACTGGTGAGCATGTCTTTGTCATCAGTAATTTGCTTCATGGGCACAGACGTGTGCAGCCATGCAGACGTTTTGCATTTCGGCTCTTCACAGCGGTCAGCTAAAACACCTAACACACTGACATATATGTAATAGCTGTGAGATTCCAATGCACTGTTGCACTCTCACCCTGCCTCTGATAGAAACAACTGGACAAGAGAGACTCTTTTAGAGAAAGACGGCAGTGAATTCCTGACAGGCCAAGGTTTCACTAACACTGACGCAATGTAATGAGGGAGCCAGAGGTGAAGCCTATCTCAGCACGTCTGCGCGCATTTCTCTGAGTGATTGATGTGTTCCAGTCAAATGAAGCAGTGGACTGAGTGATATGACACTTGTCTCGCTGTGACACACGTGTTCACAGCTAACGGTTATTGGTGTTGATGGGCCCCACTTCACTCAGCCAGCCAGGCACAGTTATTTTGATCCCTTGTTCTTTTATTTCTGTCCCCCCTCTTCCCTGTTTTCTGTCTCCTTGCCACATCAAATCAGAGTTTAGAGATGGAGGCAGGACCCTCAGGTACTTGCTTATTAAGCATCAGGAGTTGAGACGAGATGAAAGTAATGATGGGGACCAGACAGCCGGGTGGGCACCTAACATCTCAGGTAGGAAGTGACATTTGGGATTTTTCTGGTGAAAGGAACCCACGGCAGAGCTTATGTGGCTTCAAAATACATAACTGTCTATGCTGTCAAATTGTCAGAAAGAAGTCCATCCCTTTTGGTATATTAGGCTAAAATAGGTTTACATTTTTCTCTAAGAGCATTCAAGCTTTTAATGTTAGGGAAATCTACCTTTTCAGGGTTTATATACTGCTCTAAATTAGGCATGAGGTATATTGATATTTTCATTATTACTTTAGTCTCCCTTTTTTCTTTATTAAATGAATTTTTGTCTGTGGATTAATAACAAATACTCATTAAACAATAAAATGTTGATATAAAGCAGTGGAAACCTGTTAACATAGGATGTTTTTTGCCATGCTGGAGGCATATCATGCCTTTAGAGTTAACATTAATAGCTGATTTACCTCAAAGCACAACTGTGCATCACTGAGATAAAAGGAAATGATTTCGGTAGCCCCTTCACTTTTAATCTTCCGTCACCATGAGGTCAAAATTCTATTTTCTCCTGTATTTTTGTTTATGACCAAATACCTACAACATAAATTGCATTTGCAAGAGCCTTAGCTTACTTTGTGTGCCAAGGAGCAACTAAGATGATGCCAATGGTAAATAATGCACCTGCTAAACATTAGCATATGAGCATAATCATTGTAATCATGTTTGCATGTTAGCATTTAGCCCAAAGACACCCAGAGGTGCTAGCATGGCTGCTGACTTTCAGTCTTGTGACTCAGTAAATTACTTAAAATGATAACTTTATGAAATCCTGTTGATTAATTGACTAATCGCTCGTTGGAATCAATTTTACACAAACGTAACCCACTATGAACACATTTTGATAACAATCATTATGATAGTCTCTACTACTTTAACAAGTCGAACATCCACTTAACACCATCCAATAGATCTTTATCAGTTAATTGATTTATGGTATAATTCTATGCGGGAACTGCTGTGAAAATTAGTTTAAAGGCGTCTTTCTAAGCTCTTATCTTGCTGTCGTGACTCGAAACATTTTCAACACCAGATGCCCTTTCTTTCCTTTTAGCAACCATGAATCAAACACTGATGCACTGTAATGGCCTAATGACTATTAATTGGATTAAAGTGGTTCCAGATTGATCAGCATGTGATTCTGAAATTGCTGTTGCCTCAGCGAAAGATGCTGTGGGAGTTCTGGGAACTCTCGAGTCTTTTTTTATCTCTAGTAGATGGTAGATGTGGGCGACAGTTCCAGTGGTCACAAGATGGTCGCCATCAAACACTATCCGCTTCTGGTCTCTGTGACAGCTCTCATTATTGGAGGCCACCGAATAGTTACCAACTGATAAAAGCATATCACACCACAGAGGAAATTGAATTCTGGAGGACATAAATTCTGACTGCAAGAGCTCATAGTCAGAAGCTAATTTAAGGAAGATTAAATTAATTTCAATGACATCCATTCTATCTTGACGAAGTCAGTACATAACATAATGTAGCTCTGTTGCCTTGAGATAAGAGGATAGTCATTTTAGACTGGGCACAGCAGTAGCTGAGGATCAAGCCCTAATCCCATTGCTGCAACCTTTTTTACAGAACATCATGGAGGATACAGAGTGTCTGACAACCATTATTCAGTAAAGGGATTTTAAAAGTCTTTCAGTTTAGTGTGATAATTTAATTGACTGCTGACCCAAAGCCTCAGGACACAACGTGCCTTCATACACAGCCAGCTCAGTTTTCATGTTCACAGTCATATTTCTTATTCCCTATTTTGTCCCTGGATGGTAATTTATTATTTTTCAAGAAATCAAGGCATGTAATATCTCTCTGGCTGAGGCTTTAATTTTGCATTGTACAATACAACCATTTTTCATTTGGAGAAAAATATTCATGAGAACAAATTGAATTAATTATTTGCAGTTCATGAGTTATGTCAGAGTACTTATAAAATCACGTTGGCTCTTTGGATTGAGCCATAAATGAGGTTTGTGTTGTGAAATCTTGCGGTGCAGAGATTAAAGAAAACTTGTTGGGAGATAAGGCCATGTAAACCTTATTTTGCAGTAGGGTCACCAAACTTTTTTTTTTTTTTTATCAAATATGACTGGCAGTTTTTCACCTATATTTTTTTTGTCCAGAAGTTACAGCTCTCTGCCTTTCCAGTTAAGTAGATGCCTGGTCTTGCCAAGATGGCCACTGATTGGCAGGACTTGCACTGAAGGACTTAGGCTGTGTGATACCAAGGGGTTTCAACCAACCTGCCATGTGTGAACACTTGGGAGTGAGAACAGATGTGCTACAAAACTGAAACAATGAGCTAAAAAAGTGTAAGAGTTCTCTAAAGCTGGAAAGGGATGATAATTCTTCAAAGACTTCTGTATGTGAGATCTTTCACATAGTACAATATAAAGTCATTAGTGAAGCTTTATATGTTATAATTATTGGCATTTCTATTCGCACTTCACTGTAGTGATAGTAGATGTATCGGATTTTCTTTTCTGTTTATCCCATTAAAAGTCATAACAAAACATTCATTCCAAATTTAAAACCTGATCATCATCAGTTTTTCACTGAATCCTCCACAACATTGTGTTTTGCTTTCCACTTTGAAAATAGCCTTTTCTCTCAGACATCGTTGTGGTTGAGCTGTCTCAATGGTTAATAAATTACAGATGAACGTTGATTCAAATTAATCTCCCAGAAGTCCCTGGGTAATATGGTAACCATTTAAAACTTTAATCAATAACCCTGAAGTTGAAGGCGTGCAGGCGCTGCACTTGTTTGGTCACAATAAACAGAATGCAGACTGCAGCCTCCTCTAAATCATGGTGACAAGCATAGTCACGCTAAATCAGTGGAAGTGAAAAATAAATGCCTGCATAACATTATCAGCTGTGCCTCCATGTTTCCTTTGGGTGCAGGAGGATATCAGAAAAAAACAACAGAGCAAATGAATGATTTATCATCTAAACTAATACTTCTCTCTACTAATATTGGCTGGTCTAGGTGATTTAAAATGAAATATGTTCAGTATATGGATATTTAGTGGGAAAAAATAACATCTTGTGATGTGTAACATAACATGACTGTCAAGTAGAAACTGCTATCGGCTTATTTTTGTAAATATATGAGCATACCTAAAAACACAGTAACAACTTTGTCAATGCAGTGTGTTTAGTTTGAAAACAGGATTTTTCTTGCTTTCTGAAAATAACAGTTTTTGACCCACAGCAACAATACATAGTGTCACTTTGAATTTGCATTTTAAATTACAGTGACATATTTTACTGTAAATGAACCCCCAACTGTTCATCATTTCATAATAATGAGATTCCATTATGTATCTGTTAATCAAATATGTTAAAATATAGTTCAAATACATTTTATGCATCGTAAGGTAATCAAACAGCTTAAATGTAAGTAATTTTTTGTTCTTGAACTTTGGCTTTATATTTGTATTTATCCTCAGAGAATAAAACATTCTAATCAACGTAAAACCTCCATTACTTTACCCAAATCAACTCATAATATAACATATAAACACTAATCTTTTATTTCTTGAAATATAATATTGCATCATTCGCAAAGGAGTAATGTTTTTAATTTCTATTGGAAAACAACATACTGCATGCTATTTATAATTTTAAAATTGCTTCCATGGTAATACGTCTTTAATTGTTGTCAGATTCCAATGAATGTCAGAGATATGTGCTCTCCCGTTCTCCACAAATGACACAAAAACACTCTTTTACTCTTTTCCTCCTCGTCTTCCATGTTCTCATAAATTTGTCCCTGATCCTCCTCTCCACCTCAAACAGATGATCTGTAGATGCAAGCTCTGCGTTTCTCTCATCTGTCCCTTCCTCCCACTATCCTTTTTCCTGCACTCCATCTTTCAGAACTCTAACCTACGGTCACCAGCTGTGCAGGGAGCCCCAGAGTGTATTTACAGCGAGCTGCACTTTATCACACACAGCCGCACAGCTGCCAACTTTACTCGGGGCACACTCCAGCCTCCCTGCCTCTGGCCATGTTTGTTTGCGTCGGTGCGATTCTGCACCGCTGCCACATGCTTTCTTTTTCCCCAGCTGCTGCCCTGCTGGAGAAGGTGGAGTGAACTGTTAATGGCCTGTAGAGTGCAAACAGTGGTGCCCACTGCTGCCACTGGGCAGGCTTACAGCACACCTTCCAGTACAAACACGAAACTAGAACAAACAGCTCCATTCAGAGTTTTACCAAGTAAATAATTCTTTTGTTTAGAGTTTAGCAGTGCTCCGTTTTATCTTCCAACTTCCTGTAAAAGCAATGATGTATCCTCTGTTGGAGCCTCTTTTTGCAGGCCCCTTGTTAATATCTTGATATTGCATAAAAATTTCTCCCCTGTGTTTGGCCCTGTAACAGTATAAATTTGTCTTGAGACTGCAGGGGGCCTGATGATGAGCTGCCTCCTTCCCCCCCGACCTCTAGTCCCCAGATAGACAGAGTGGAATACATTCCCCCTTCTCTCTCTCTCTTTTAGGGTCCCCAGTGTCCCATCAGGATAGAGAGCTCCCCAACCTCCCTCCCCCTCTTTGCATACAAGGAGCCATGTATCGTCGGCTGGTGCAGAGTTTTATCCAAGGTGACAGCTCCTCACACTTCAGTGTTCGGATCACCTCAAGTAGCTCAGATATCGGAAAAAATGAGCACACTTCCCACCGCGGTGACCAAATGTAGATTGACTGAGGGTATCCGCAGGCCGCGGCGCCCCTATCCTCCTGTCCTGACAGAACAGGCCTGCTGGTAACTCTCTACATAAGAGAGAGAGCAGAGTCTGGAGACACATCAGAGGAGAAAAGCTAGCTGCAGACAGAAGCGGGGGGCAGGTGGTGGTAGTGGTGGAGGGGAGCAAACACTTTGAAGCCATTGGAGGTGATGTCAAGTTTGCTTAGTCTCAAGGATGGTGTTTGAATATGCTGGCCACTAATATGGCACCAGTATCTCTGTCCTCATCTCTGTTTTCTGTCACTATGTGCAATCTGGGCTCGTCTCCTCGGCTCCTGACAATGTCCTTTCACATCATGTTATTGCACACTCGGAGCTGCAGTCAGCAAGCCGTCACTCAGCTTCTTTGTCTGAAAGTCAGGCCCGTTTTTGCCGTTAATGCACTCGGTGCCTGTACAAAAGTGACAGGGAATACGCTATCTGCTCTCCCATCAGGAACTCATTGGCAGAGAAACTGGAAGATCACTCACCGCTTGCCTTCCTTACACCACCATATAGCAACATTTTCTGCTATTTGTCAAGTGGTATTTTGTGCAAGACAGCGACCTAACCTGCTGCCCTGGAGGTCTCTTTAGGCACAAGATTCCAGGCTTTTTTCCAAGCATCTTTAGTGTAAACATCAGTGCAATATATCCAAATACAGTAATTTTCCTGCTCAGGGCAAAAACCACTCATCCACCAGTTTTTCCTGAGCATGTAAATATGATTCATTCCCCCTGGGTTTGTTGTTTTTTTGGTGTGTTTGCGTCAGGTCAGCTAACCCTGAAACCTTGCTGCAAAAACGGCTAAAAATAATACAGCATTTTTTATTTCCTCTCATTGCAAAGTTTATGTTAAAGTCATGGTTAAGCAGCGTACTCTCTCCTGTCAGTGGTCCCTTTAAAGACTATTAAATCTGTCTGTCTAGACATTGTCCTGAGGCAGAAATATATTTTGAAGGTCAGACTTGAAAAATTGTTCATATCCTGTCTTTTTGTAATGTTAAACAGAGGAGCTTTAGATCACTGGTAATGGAGTTCTGTCATGTAAAGAATGATGAATGATTTATTTAGTCTAAAGTGGTTTTCAATTAAAAACAGGATATAATTTTAGACCATACAGAGCTTTATCCTTGCTTATACAACGTCTATCAGCCACCGCAAAAGCCAAACAGGACAAAATCAGTGGTTTTGCTGAAAGGTTGGGAATACAGTTGTTGAATATCCGCCATTTTTTCAGGTTTATACAGTCTGTTGTTCAAAGAGGATAAAATCAGCCATCACTCTATGACCACAGAGCAATCAGACACAGCCCTCCAGTGTCTTCAGCTGACTCTTCTGGCCCTGTCAACTCCTCCTTCAATCTGGGAGTCTGAGCAGTCGCGTGGAGGTTGACATGATTGCCTTTAAGCAGCCCCTCTTAGCCAGTGACACACAGCTGCAGCCAGGCACCTCTTCTGACAGTAAGAGCACCATGATGGATTGCCTTGCCATAACTGCTGATCAAAGAAGGTCAAAGTTCAGATGTGCGTCTGGCTGCACGAGGCATGTGCAATCACCAGAGATGGCTTCTCCTCAAACATCCAAGCGTGAGGCTGAATTTTTAATTTGCTGGTGGCAGCCTGATTGAGCTGCAGAGTAATTATGCCATTTATTATTGTAATAAAGAAAGATAAAAAAGCGTATGTCAACAGTATTTAAGTGTATCGATCCAAAGGGGTCCCACTGAGCTTTCAGGATCTTAATAAAGTACGAGCTTCACACTAGACGCTTTCCAAGTATTAAAGCAAATATGTCTCACTCTTTTACCAGCGTTCATATGCACATTAATACACATGAAATGCCATCTTTGGGCTGCAGATGTGCTCTGCTGAAAAGAGCAGACATTTAAAAGTTTCTGACATGTGTCGCACTACCATTGAGACACTGCCACTGATGTAGGTGGAGCTGACAGCGTCCCAGCCATTGAAGATGGCTCTGGGACATACCAAGTTTGGTACGTGTCAGCTCTCATTGTTGTCACGGTACATCCTAAGTGAAGTCGGAATATGTAAACAGCATCATTAAAAGAGGGGATTCATATGAAGCATTTTAGGGTGGAGTGACAGGATAATGTTTTTGATGTTTGCTCACGCTCTCCTCAAAACACTCAAGTGGGTGAAATTATCCAGATACTATAAAACATTTGGAGAATGGATTATATTATCCAGTGAATTCAGAGTGTCATTTTTAGTGTATTTTTTCTTCAAATATTTCAGGGAAAGAGTGAGGGCCAGGTACTGCTTAAAAGAACAGTCAGTTTTTGGAAAGTTATAGAAAAGTCGAACACAGCTCATAAAATCTGACTTGGAAATGTGTGGCCAGAGAACTTTCCATGTCGTGGTGAAATTTAAAGCCTCATTTCGATCAAATCAGGCATTGTGGCAAAAAAATGCAAGTTCTCTTATTCATCTTTATGCAAGATTAAAATTCTTAAGTTGTGGCTGTGCAGACTGAGGCAGACACTGCAGCACAAACCTGAGAGTATCGTTGCAATGCTTGATTTGCTCTGAACTTAACCCAAATATGTTGATAACAGTACAATTTCAGACAGTCTTTGCTGGAATCCATTCCACACTCTGTTGCACACATTAAAAGTGGTATAGATAATTTTGAAACAAATGAAAATAGTCACCTGTGCCCAGCTGGCTTTCACCGTTTGAAGCTGGTGTGTATGTTGAATTATCAGTTTCAAAAGGCTACAGAAAGTAATAGAAACTATTGGAGTCAGTTTCATTTATAAAGAGCCAAATACTAGGATACTTTTAATATAATATACAAAAATTCCCCCATTAGCAAGCATTTTCAATTGATGGCAATAGATAATACTCAGGACCTTACAAGAGCAATTTCACATTTTGGAGCTTAAATTCGTTAAGATAACTTGATTCATGAGGAAATGGGGCAGAGTTAGACGCCCCTGTCTGGAGATCCTGGCTGTAGTGGGAGACTTTTGCGGTTGAGGTGACTAAGGAGTCTTATTTCTGGGCCAGATTCACATTAGTGACATTTATCATTGAGAGGGAAGATGGTATAATTAGCTTGTCAGTCTACTTTAGGCTGAGTCGGTGCTCTTTGTGAAGAAGAATGGACTGCATGCCCAAGGAGCTGACAGCCAGTCGATAATGTGGCAATTAATGTCATAAATAATTCTAAAGCCAATTATATGAAAATGGACCTCACCCTCTAAAACAGCACTTTATTTCCTATCATTTTATGATGTGTGTGGTATCAAACAGCAGGAGCAGATTTTCCTCTACATTTCTACATATGGTCGACATATGGCGCAGCCATAATGTGAGGCATAAAAATAAGAAAGGCCATGCAGGAGATTTATTTGTTGATTTAGTTTGCTTTTGACTTATGAAATGACTTCCTTATTGCTGAAGCATCACCTGCGGTAAAAGGCAAATATAGAGTGTAAAACCACTTTTAATCAAAATTATATTGCCTCCGTGTTGCTGGCTACATAAAATATCTACAGCTCTTAAAGAATGTGAGTAATTTAATGGCAGTAGTGGTTAAATATATCAAATACTCCTTCTGGCCTTGGGAGGGTCAAGCCCAGTGTGATATATAGAGAAGACTGTGATGGCTGAAGGTCGTGTCAGCTTCTTCTGCATAATGCATGAATCCTGTCTCCAATCTTCTGAACCTGAACCTTGGAATGAAAATTTTACTAAGTAAATCAGCGAGCATGCTGGCATTTCTATTAACCTCCAGTGTGGAACTGACGGAAACATGAATCACAGTAAATAATATCTTGCAAATTGTAAATCATGTTTACTACTTGGGCTGAGAAGTGATGTTATGGGATCTCGCCATCTGTTTGCTGTTTGTTACTGCTAATTTCTTTGCACAGACGCAACAGAGAGGGTGTTTTTATCATGCAAAATTATAACGTAGAGCAACAGATATGGGGAAGAACAGTGTTTGCTGATGCTGGACCCAATCACCTTTACTGAAAGCATTTACCGTTTAAACCAGCCCACAAAAAATGAATTTTAAATTTTGTATCTTAGTGGAACATTTGAGCCACACAAATGCAGCGGATGGTATTTTATTAAAGTAGCAACACTCCATTATTATACAGGTTATATTTTGTTTTTGATGAGTGGTATTTCCCACTTCAAAGATGAAAATAGCCAAGAGCTTTGATTTATGCATGCGTGGAATGAAACAAAAGAAAAGGAAATGTTGACCTTTACAGAGAACATAAAGGGTCAGTGCGGCAACTGTGCCTTACAGGCAAATTGCATCCTAGTGCCAGCAATCTGTCCTTAAAACAGGGATGAAATTCTTATCTTTCGCCATTTGTTTTCTCCTATTCCGGTAGAAATGTGGAAAGGCGCAGTGTTTCTCTCTGTGAGCAGGTCACCTCATTGCAACTACTGAAAAAAAACTGCGGCAAATAAGGCTGTAGTGACGGAAATGTTAATAGCAAAGTTTTCCTGCATTTAAATCAGATACAGAGAAATTTTCAAGTAGCAGCTCTGAGGATCTTTTACTTTGTTTTAGACACCGCGTGCAAGCTTACAGTCTCTCCTGCCCTCCTTTATTTCTGTATCAAAGGGTAAACTAATGCAAAATGTATATGGCCCTTGGCACAAAAGATGGTGGTGCGGCTCGGTACAAGAAGATTTGTGTGCTAAAAGCTTGAAACATCTGTGTAAACACATGGTCTTTTTCCAACCATGTAGACAATGTTCTCATAGCCTTAAGATAGATGTCCAAGGCAATATACCTTGCCCTGGGGCCATGCTGGAATGACTTTGAACATCTGAAAAACCTTGAGCTTCAAGCAATATCCACTTTCAATATTCCATCTTGACAGCAAAGCAGAAGAATTCCACCCATGGCTTTTATTTGACTCTTTGTTGTTCTAAGAATCAGATCAATTGTACCAGTGTGGAGTGGAAATGTTTTTGAAATGATAAAAAAACACAGAAGTTTTAATGATGCAGTGATATAATATGGTTGTTTTTTGCAAGGTCATTTTCAATTTTAATGAAGAAAAAGGCAGAGACAAACAGAAAAACAAAACAAAAAAACAAAAACAAAGAGAGGATCTTCTGCCTTAGCTGTTGTTCTTTAATTCTGTTAATAGCCCAAGGTAAAGATTTATCTGCTCTTGTCAATTTACCTCAGCTTCAATATAAAGCGCCAAGGTCACTTTTTCCTTGCCTGGCCCACAGGATTAAATTGTCATGTCACTCTAATAGGCAGCACAGGGAATCATTAGTCCAGCTCAGCTGCCTGACTGATAGGCATTTCAGTCCAATCATGGGAGTGTGCCGCCACAGGCCAGCCGGTATTGACACTGTGTCAGGACTGAGAGGGGACGCCTTAATCAGCGAGGACACTCTCAACATTGATTTGACAAGCTGCCGTAATGACCCCCTTGTTTTGGTAAAGGATCACTGTTTATCCAGGCTGGCATTGATGCACTTGGAGTGCCGCATTGTCATGGAAACTATTATCACCAGCCAAGCTTGTGCAGCTGGACAAGAGTTGTGTTCAGAGGAGACCAAGGATTTGTGTGTATGTGTGTATATACAGAAAAAAACAAGTGTGACTGGTGAGCTACATGTGGTAACTACAGTCTGAAGTTGTGGATTTTTCTTTGAGGCAGAAAATGAACATTGACAATATTAAAATATATTAAACATTGTTCAGAATTAGTTGATTGTCACCTACAAATGTGTTAAGAAAGCATTTCTTGTTTGCAGTCGCTTATTTATGACATAATTGTTGCGACAAGTGGTTGCTCAGCTGATGCTAATTATTGTAGATTTATAATTTATTTATCTCTGAGCAAAAAGAAGTTTTTTTCATAAACTGCCACACTTCTGTAAAAACATCATTTAGTGATCTGTGAAGCATCATCAGAATGAGAGGATCTCAATCACAAACCCGTATTCTGACTCTAGCAATTGGTTTCAGGTGCTAGCTAGCACTTATGTTATATCAAGTCCATCCTTTGCTCTTTTCTGGGTTACAGTTAATTATAATTGAGGCAGAGAATATGTTACTCAGCCAGTTAGATTATATTTGACAGTCTCTACAAACAACAAACAAATCAGCTTTAAATCTCTTTACAAGCTTCATGCTGTGTTGGCTGATAATTAAATTTAATCACAATTTCTGTTCCAATGTGACAGAGCGCATTTATACTTTAACTTAGTACATCTCTACATTGAATTGTTTGAAACCCATTGAATAAGTACAGATATTTATAGTTGCTGTTTGCAGTAATTAGTGTTTTTTTTTGGTGCAGAGGCTACTTGTGTTTGTTTACCAAGAAGGTGACAACGCTGCTAGCAGGAGGATTAGAGAAATCAGTGGTGTGTCTGCGAGGTGTGAGTGTGTAAATATAATCGGCATGCTGACAGTCACCAACAGTGCCATGATGTGTAAAATCATTAACAAGCAATGAAAGAGGGCCTCTGCACCTCTAAGGTGAGAATGTAGAGTTTGTATGTCACATGATCAGTCTGGCAATCACAGTGCTTCATTTCATCATCACAGGAGAAAGATTTATATTGTAAAGTCCTTTTTTGATAGACTTAAGTGTAAAATGTGGCCAGTGAGCTGCCGTGTAGTAATGTTTTCTTTGCTGAACTTCATGTCCAAACTGATCCATTCAGGTACAGTAAAAAAAAAAAGTGACAAAATGACAAAATAACGATGTGACACACTGCAGAGCACAATACATCAGCATTTAATTTGTGAAAATACAAAATGAAATCATGTACAGTTTATGTACAAGCCTATTTGTACAAGACAATAAACTGTATTTATTATTGGGTATTATGACATAGTCAGAAATATCAACTTAGCACTGTCATTGTATCCACAAGTCAATGTGCTAAAAGAAATTCACAAAATAATACAAACTAGACTGCAATGCTGAATGTCTCTCAACCCCACAGGTACTGTAAAACAAGAATATCTGTCAAACAAGAACACAAAGAAATATTTTACATTAAGCTTTACAGATTTCTTTAAAGAGTACGTAAAAATGAACCACTAACAGGCTCTGCTATCGACAGAGGGTCATTTAAAAGTAGTTTTAAGACTTCGAATTATTAACTACGTGTCTAGTTATCTCCAGGTTAAAGTAGCCTCATATTAATTCCTTCATTTAAATTCAAGGTTCAGTTTTTAAAAGAGTGGTCTTGGAGCTGGTAGAATGGAAAGCAAAGCGTTAAAAACATTTCTCACAGCAAAAGTAAAATTTTAAAATCCAGTTTAACTAGAAGCCTCTTCTCGCAGCAGTGGGTCTTCTGGAGTCCTCCGTTGGCTTCAGCACTGCCTGGCACATTGCTGGAACTGTGGAACGGATGGTTGGGATAGGTTTTTTTGTGCCAGTGAAAATCTAACAACCTCTCCCTTTTTACATTCAACATAACTTGAGTGAAATGCTATGATATTTCCTTGGATTAAAGATTTTATAGATTTCATGTGTTTTTTTTACACTTGTTTCCCCTTCATTGATTCTGATGTAAAGGGATTACAGTGCCAATACAACTGTGCTACATCATTTAAATAAGATTAATAACCACTCTCAGCTCTGCATTATGGACTCTTGTGCTCACAAACTGAAACAAATGATACCTGTTTTATCAGAGGTGTGGAAATAGTTTTATGAATATATCTGATATCGATCACCAAAATGATTTGCCAACAGAAAAGAATCAATTGTATAACAGCCGTAATAGCCAAAAACATTTTTTTTAATGATAGAGCTGTTCTTTTTCTTTAAAAAAAAAAAGGCATCAAAATGTCTGATTATGGCATTAAGATTGGTCATGGAGTACATTCAAGCGCTTAATGGCCTCCAAGACAATCCTGTGTCAGGCAGTGCTTACAGCCAAAGGAGGACTTAAAGATGCCCACTTCATGCGATATGTGGCTTTAACACTTAAAAACTCACCTAAAAAACTTCTCAAATGCCAGCTTTGTTGTCTAGCTCTGTTACTTTAGAAACTGTGACATTTTTGGTTGTACTTTAGTTGTTAACAAAACAGCTCTATCATGCTTGGCCATTAAAAAAAAATAAAGAAAAAAGAATCTTCCTAATGTTTTAACCCTGGAGAAAAAGCTTTACTTGATAAGATTTCTGGGGTTTTGGACATTGCAACCGAACAGCAACATGAAAACATTTATAACAAACGACTCAAAAAGGCAAAGATAAGACAAATATAATTGGATAGAGATAAGGCTGGAGCCAGATGCCATTTACACATGGACACTGGCCGTCTTAACTGTCACAAATGTTGTGAATTAGCTCCAAATGGCAAAGGAATCACTGAGAGTCAGTCACTAACAATGCCATTGTGAGTGGGATTGCAGCTGGATGTAAAATACACATTTGAACATACTGTACAGAATAAATCTGCAACACTGGGTAAAGTAAATGCAGTAGTAGTTGTCCATCAACAGCTAAAAAGGCAACTTTTACAAATGCAGAACTTGATCCAGTTATCATAGATTACTATTAGTCATTTTTACATCTCTGTTCTTCCTCAAGTGACCCTCATTCCCCAAAATTGAACAAAAAAAAAATAATGGAGTCTGGTCACGACTAAAGATTAGCTGTGCAAACAAACATCTGAGTGGCTGCCACATTTGACTATGATTGTCTTCATGAATGATTCTAAATCTGCTTGTACAATAAGCTTGTTGCAGAGGTGAAAAGGGAAAGCAGAATGGTTCGTCTCTTCTAATAGCGATTGATGGTTTGTGTTTGCAGGTGAGAAGAGATGCCGAGTCCCAGTCTTGACACCTACACGAAGAGTCTTCTGGGAGTCGAAGCGCTCTGGTGTCGGCACAGGTCTGGAGCTCAGAACTCGTCCTCTGCTTCTCTGATGGGTGGAATCAAGCTGCTTGTGGATTTATACTGACTGACTTGGTTGACGGCGAGAGTATTCACAGGCTTGATCTGTATGGTCCTCAGGTGCGTATTCTCTGGCTCATCTGTAAACCATGTCTTTTCTGAGAAAGAGCCAAAATCATATGGAGACAAAGAGGAGGGACGTGAGACAGTTAATGCCACATGGACTTAAGGGTTTGCTTGTGTACACAGAAAATTGGGAGGATGTTTCATATTTTAAAACAATCTTTTGACTCTTTTGTACAAAGAAATTCTGACATGATAGAAATATGCTCAGTGATGGTTTGTTTTTATGGCAGGTAATCACACATTGCCCAAGTGTCCTAGTCTTCACCTCTGTATCCTCACTCATGTCAGGTTTTTCTTATATAGCATGGTGTCATGAAGCATGCTGTTTTGTTGGGTCAGCAGACATGCAGATCAGTTAAAACAATTTGTTTTAATATTTCACAGTGCCAAATAAGAAGTTAATAATTTGAACTTAAAAGTTCATACTGTCAAAGTTTCTTTTTTAATCTATTTGAGGGGCTTCAGGCTTTTGGCTTGATGCAACTCTCTTTTCTTATAGAAGGAAATAAATAGTCTGGCATAATATACTGCTGGGTGATTCATCCACTTGGCAGTGTCCATGGTCATGCATTTTCATCAACATGACTTAAGGCTGTGGTGCTAGAGTATGTTAACACATATGCCAGTAGATAACATGTTGCCAATAATAAAGCATCAAACATCACTTGATAAAGAAAAAAAGGTGAAGTAGCATCAAACCATTCAGTTGCAATCACACATTCTACAGTCAAACCTACAGTGAGATGATGTACTGCATAGGTCATAACCATGCGGTCCAGATGCAGTCACTTGGAAATACTAAACTACTTGGCTTTCATTCAGAGGGCAAAATGTCAGCAAGGACACGACCATGTTCAATGCATTATTTAACATCATGCATAATCATTCACTTCCATACCTTGGCCCACTCTATTCATCCTTGTTGCACTTTGGAAAAAGAAAGCAGTACACTAGATGTAAGCTAAATGTGAAATACTAATATGATCATTAATGACAGAAACTGCACAGCATGATGATCAGAGGTATAAAAACAGCAGATGCTCTCATCGCATATGGATGTTGAGTAGGTTATTAACAGTAGGGTGCACCAAAAACTCGATGAAAATAAAGAAAAACAGAACATGTATCATGTCAGAAAATCTTTAAGTGCCATTACTATGCATCTTGCCATTGTTGCATACTGTGTCAAGCAGCCATATTGTATCCATGCCTGTTGCAAAAGCAGTTGTAAGGATGATGTTGTCCATGTTTTTAGATGTAATTCAGAACCCTAATGACCAGCATGCAGTTAACATATCAAATGTGTTGTATAATGTACTTTGATCAGCACAAAACAAAAGGGCTTGGCAACTTAATGTAGCATTGTAGATGAATTTTGTGCAGCTAGACATGTTTTCATTTGGTTGCGCACAGATTACTAACCATTGAATGCTCGTAGTATTCATTCAGAGGCTGTGAAAATGTGATGTGCTCATTCATTTTTGAATGAACGATCATAGAATATTAAGACTGCTTGGAAAATGCGTACCTGCACCAATTCTGCAAAATCCACTTAACGTTTCAGTAATAAAAGACATGTTTAGACATTTGCATCAGTACGTACACAAATTAGGACAATCATGCTTATTAACCCATAGCATTTATGCTGAAAACCTTATCCTGTCAGGAAATACGACTGCTCCTTGTGTGTTGTAAAAATTTATGGCCTTTTGAAACTTGTGTTGCTGTTTTGCCACCGCAGTGAAAATGCTGTACTTCTGGTTAGTGGTTTCCTCTTTCCTGGAGTTGTCCAGAGTTAAAGGCGTGAGGTGGCCAGATTCTTGTAAACCTCTTGTTGAGCACTGCTGCGTTGAAGTTTTCCCTGAAAATGAGAGGGTTGCCTCTTTATGATTATGCTGTTCTTTGTGTTCGTGTTTGAACAGCAAACATTAGATAGTGATTTTTTCAGCTTTCTTGAAGTCTGTGGTTCTCTGGAACGCCAACTGAAGACCAAAAGGAATTCACAGCAGAGTCTGTTGTTGCACACCAGTGCTTAAGGAGAGTTTTCAAGCTTGTTTAATTGTAATCAACAGATGGCAACAAAAGGGCTAGGAGGACAGTTGCTGGTGCAAAAACTCAGGGTTGAGAGGAATTTGAGATGGAAATTAAGAAGGACTGACATTTTAATATTAAATCATTCAATAATGGAATTTTCTTGGCAGGGTAACAGCTTACCTCAACTTTAGTTATCGTTAGGCTGTGGATGAAAATCTCTGAGGAATTCAAAAACCAAAATGAACAACCCACTGTGGAGGAGGCAAGGTTAAAAATCTTGCTTATCTCTTTACATAAGATTCTGAATTTTCTGTCAGTATGGAAGCTTGGAGGTCCTGCTGGGGCTCTTGCATAGAGGGATTCAGTCCTTATATACTGCAGTAGTAAGAGATTTTTCTGTATTTGTGTAAGTCAGTAAGTAAGACAATAAGTCAGTAAGTGTTCCAACAAGAGTGTGGCACGCTCTGGACTTAATTTTTGGTTTTCATTGGAAGAATCTCTAGGCTCAGATATTATCTGGTTCAGTGACTTGAAGATCAGATCTCTTACTTTTTGTTGATGATACAGTCCTGTTTGCGTCTTTAAGCCATGATATTACTAAGAATCAACCAAACAGGAATACACCTGTCGTTAGGGAGCTAAACACTCACTGAAGTGGCTTAAAAGAAGTTTACAAAAAACACTCTGCATGTGATTCACTTGTGAAGACAATGCAATTTAACTGTGGTGCAACTTTATTAATTACTATAACATCTACTCGTAAATATCTTGACATAACTAATACTTCATGGTAACAAATAACATTTATGGAAATCAAAGGCATCAAAAGGACATTGTGTTCAGTATTCATAGACATGACATTATTCAACCTTTTAAGACATGTAAATTAAAGTGCAGTTCGAGTACAATGATATTGAGCTTTAATTTAAACAGAGGAAACAAGTTTCAACATAGCAAAACTTGGAATGATATAAGATGGAAAGACCCAGTGACCTTTATGACAGAAGTGAGGTTTACAAAAGAAAACCACTGCTAAATGTAAATCTAAAGGTCTTGTAATGTTTGCAGTCTGGAAAAGTTCTGTTGTATTGTACAGAGTGTCAGCCAATATCTTTGCTGTTAGGGCGAGTCCTTCACATTTTAACTGAGAAGACTAAATCTGACAGAGTTTAATGATTTATTGGAGTTGATTCTGTTTGTGCAGGTTAAGAGCACTGCAGTGATTTCATCATTGACATTTTGCACGATGAAAAACTGTTAATATGAATTTAAGTGAACCTGAATGTCCCAAACAAGCCCTCTTCTACAGGTTTGTTTGTCTGAAAATTTTCTCAGAGCAAAATGTTTTCTGTGTATAAGATACTTTGCTTTACAATATAGAATAGAGGGCTTTTGAATGGGTTTCTTAAAATCCAAAAAATACCCTCAAGTGGATGGTGCAAATCTGAATTGAACATGATGGCTAAACGTCATTTAAATTATTTAGTTACCCTGCTACTTAAGCATGACATTCTTGGCATAAAATTCTGAACCCCAGTAACAACTAATGAATAGAGAGAAACTCCCCAAAAAATAAAAAAAATAGATAACTAAAATAATGGCAGGCCCCAGGAAACACAGAAGCCCTTTGTAGTTGTCGACTTGGCCCTTCTCATGGGGAAAACAGCACTGTTTTGCACTGAATGAGCTTTTTGAACACAAACTAAGACGTACAAGTAACAAATATACACAGTCAGTCAGACAGACGAACACACATTGACACTCAGACCTGTTACAGTCTGTTTAGACCCTGCAAAAGGACAAACAGGACAGCAACAACTGTTGGCAGGCACTGTTCACGGGCAAAGAGTCAGAAAGCTTTAGAGGTGCACATACTTTTGTTTGTCTCGTGAATCCCTGCTTTTGTTGCGGTTGGTGCGGTTGGTGGCTGGGATAGAGTGGACGGAGGAGCTCTTTTTACTGGAGGAATGGGACGAATGGGACGAGTGGGAGAGGCTGGTCCGAGACTGGCCAGCGTTGTGGTCGAACTGCATCAGGCAGAATATCAGGTCTGAGGGCACCAGCTCGAACCCATATGGTGGATTGGTTATGACATAACTAGAGAGAGGAAACAGGAAGGTAAGTTCTGAGTAATGTGTAGGTGAGATGATTTTTATGTGCTTTTTTGTGGCTGTTTTAAGTATCTAAATGCAAGGACACATTAAGGTCTGTACTCACCGCTTAGTACATTGACTTTGAGTGTTAAGGTGTGCGTCTCGTAACCGATAGATGCCGAAGCACAGCATGTTGTATGTTTTCAGCGCTTTACAGAACAGGTCACCATAGCAACCACCATCCTACAAGACAATGGCAAAAATAAAAGCAACACTTCAGATAAATATGCACTAATTTAAAATATTCATATAAATTACAGGTTTCTCTCTTTAGTAACATTTAAAGCTTCTCTTTTTTAAATGAGGTACTGGGCCATCATCGCATCCAATTATCCTGCACGTGCAAGATTACCTCTCCTATGCTGCCAGGTATCAGAAGTATGTAGCTACATAAAATAAAGTATATACTCAGTGTGAACATGAGAACTTCTTGGGTGAGTGTGTGTCATGGGCAAAAAATTTTGAGGCATTTTTGCCCTAAATTTCTGACCCTGACTGACATGCATAAGGCATGATGCATTTAAGCGAAGCAATGTCTTTTTGAACAGTAGCGTGCTGGGCCAAGCTATGCTATAACTTGTACTTAATTAATATTCCCAGGATATAATTTTATGTAGTTACAAGCTATGGGCTATTTTCACCTGTACTTGATCGTCTTTGAAGTCATGACATGGTTAACATCTTGAATGTATAACTGTAATGATTTACTGGAGGACTAGATTGGAATCAAACTCTGCATTTCATTGTCCCAGAATGCACCTATTTTTGGACATACAATCCTTGTTACTTATCTCAAATCTGACTCACAGTGGTCCCTGTTAGTCTGAATCCTTTTACTGAAGTCAGCTCTCACAACACGAGCAGACAAGGATTTTTCCTCCCCCTCGAGTGACAAGATCAGTCACTTACCCCAAGGTCGGCAAAGGGCCCGTCGTACAAGGCCAGCTGTGCCACACGACACCTGTCCCTGTTCGCCAGGGTCTGTGGCGTGCTGTAGCCACCCCGTAATGCATTCTCCTCTGCCAGCAGCCCCTCCAGCTCTGGCGTTGCCCCGCCTGTTACCAGTGTCCGGATCAAGGTGAGGATATTATCATTGAAGTATGTCTGAAGGAATGAAGGTAGAGAGGGGGGAAAAACCTTAAGCAAGCACCACCAAAGTCACAACTAAACCTTCTCAAAGTGCCAACTGGGCTGAATGTTGCTATCTAACCTTCTCCTGTTGTGTCACATTGCTCTACACTGAGTATAAAGACAGAAGAATTCAATTACAATAGGTTACTCGTACTCCCATCACACACAGACAGTTAGTCCATGTCCACATTCATGCTGTCCAGGCATTTCTTAGGGCCAAATACCAAAACAACTACGTGAAGAAAGCAAGTTTATAAAACTGCACATTGAGCATGAAGTCACACTTCCCCAGTGAAGTTTTAATCCTTTTAATCAAAGAAGTTACTGCTTTGTTGATTTTAAAAAGGCCAAATGACTGCCCTCCTCTTTGCACTGCAGTCTCTTGTCTCCCTCTGCTTGTGCAGCACAGTGACATCTCCCTCTGCTGCTGACAGCACTATTGACTAAAATGATGGATGAGGGCTGTCCATTAGGTAGCATTACCTTTGTCTAGACTGGAGCGCACTTGAAGGCAGCTTTGTTCTAACCTCACTCAAACTGAAAGGCAGACAAGTGAAGCCATCATACTGAGCACAAGTTCCAGTCTTGTCATGTATTGTTTTAATGTGAGCAAATGTGAGTGCTTACATTCCTCGAGGAAGCAGAGATATTCTGCTACCTGCTCTCATATCCAAACAAGATTTCTTTGCATATTCCAGATCCCTGACAGATTATTATATTATGTCACTGCACAAAAACTATTATCGTTAGGTAAAAACTGTCAGTATGTTAAATGAATTCTGACTTACAGCGCTCATTAAGGAATCCAGCACACTGACTGCGAAGGCCGTCCCACAGGCAAAAGGCTGAGTGAGGTATAACTCTGTGTCTGGGTCGTCATCATCATCTTGGTCCAGAAACTGAACGTTCGAGTCATTCACTACAGAGGTAAACATGTACATTTCACTAATTATTTTAATTTCCTTGTTAATTTTTCTGCATCACAAAGCCAAAATTATTTTTATTTTGTGATTTGAAAAGCATGGATTGTGTGCTTTAGCATTCACCAGGCAAATATTCAAGTGAGGAAAAGGACACAGAAGTAGAGTGGTTGTGCAGAACAGTCAGTAGCTGCAGATATGGACTGTAATAAAAATCTGTGTATGGTTTGGCAGTTTTTCCTTAATTTCCTATTCATGAATTTTGACAAAATAGTAGTTCCTTTTGAGGGATTAAAAATTAATAGATGTCTGGTATTGGTGTTCAGCCTCGTGGCCAACTTTCCTCTGCCACACTCCATATCCTGGCCATTCATGCACAATCACGACACCATGCATATTGTCAAAGCTCCAGGTCTTGATTCAAAGTGCTCCTGAAGTCAATATCAGTATCAACAATATGCCGTTGTTTGTCTTGTAAATCCAAGACAGAACTTCCAATTACTCGCACTTGCATGTCAAAACAAATGAAAGTATCTCATTGCCCCAGAACCTTCTTTGAAGATGTATTTGAGCACAAAAACACATGCAGTAGCTGGAAGAAAGTAATGATGTAAAATTTAGTTGGAGAACTGCTACTTCTGTGAGGACAGAAATAAATGTCAGTCATATCGACGGGGCTGAGATGAAAGAAGGGCACGGGCCAGAGAATGTGATCCGACAGAAGATGCTATGAAAACAGCCACAAGGACTTCTGAGGGATCAAAGGCCTTGCAATTCTTAGAAAAATAAAAGGGAAAAATTTTGCTTTGAGATAAGGGGCCAAAACAAGACAGGCAATTTCAACCAGAACCAAGGGTAAAATGTGCTCAAAGTGATGCCATGGGAATGGACTGAGCCTCTTGTGCAGCGAGAGAAATCAAAAGAAAGCTGATATGGAGGCAGTAGCAGTTACAACACTGCAGTACAGGACAGAGGCACTTCTTACCAAGCTCAGTTATCATTTGTATGCTGGTCCCACTGCTTTTATCCTGACTGAGTGAAATCACAGGCAGTTTTTTGCCCTGCTTTGCTAATGGTGCTAGACAAGTGTTGAGGAAAAACAGTTACTGGTGCATGTCAACAAGGGACAAAAAAATATATAAATACTCCACTTTTAGTGCGGTTAATCAAGTGTTGACAGCTTCTAATTGCAGAAATTGTGTTTTCAGATCTGTTAACAACTACTTAACAGCAAAAAAAAACATGCAACACTAGAGCTAGCATATCAATCAGCTGACACAAATATACAGCAAGAAGCGTACCTAGCTCTGTTATGATGGGAATATTTGCTCCAGTGGTGACAGAAGTCTGCCTTACTAATCCGTGGACTGGGCTGTTTTCAGGAGAAGATCTATCCATCCCTGGTGGTGTGAAGCCTTAATGGACACACACATAACATAAAGCACATCTGTTAATGCAATATTCAATACTTCATCAGAGGCTACAAACAGGAATATGAGCAGAACTAATAGGCTGAGGCTTTTCCATCCATTGGAGGCCACTGCTAAAGCATTAAGTTGCTGAATGTGATGTTACCATATTCTTGACAAGGTCCAATATTAGTCCATTTATAATAGATGTTACACACAGCTCATTTTGTTTCCCTTAGATTGTGTGTGCATGGAGACGGAAACCTTTTATACACATACGCAAAAAAAAAAAGCATGTACACTATGGAGCCATGAAATAGAAAATAAGTGACGCAAGATTGAATTCGAATTGACTTGACGTTCCTTGCTTTCCTCAGACTGACAAGTAAGCACATTAAATCAGTGATGCCGTATGTATTATACATAGGCTATGTTTTGACATCCATCATTTACTGCTGACTAAGGCAAATGCGAGGTCATACATGTATTAGAGAAATAATGAAATTGGCAGGAATATTTTCTCACTCCTCAGGTCAAAAGGTTTCTAAAAGGATTTCTCACTGCCACAGACTGACCATTACTGGGCCATCTCAAGCTTACTGAATGCTTAAGTTGCTATTTTGAAAGCTGTGACATGCAGTAGTCATTAATTATTCACGTATATATATATATATATATATATATATATATATATATATATATAT
>JAQNCA010000017.1:7546418-7559503 GCA_029783725.1 Acanthurus tractus | reverse complement strand
ACATCTCTGACAATCATTACTAATTAATATTTCCATTATATATATATATATATATATATATATATATATATATATATATATATATATATATACATTTTTTTATTTTTTTTTTACAAAGTGGGCTTGTATACCAAAAATAAAAATATGGGCAATGCAGGTAAGGCTTTTGTGCCAATGTTGTGTTTGTTGCCACCAATTAGGTTTGTGAAGAAACCAGTTGTTACAGTAACCTGAGGAATAGTCAGTAGGGTTTACTGTCAAACCCAGTGACACCCAGGTCAGCCAGGCAGCACCCAGTGAGGGATATTCTCTGTGCCAAGGCCCTGTCCCTTCCAGGCGGTGCAGTGAACTATGATAGGGCGCTCCTTACCTTGAGAATTAGCCTGCAAGACCCCGATGCTGTCGTCAAACTGCATGGATTTGATGTTGAGTGACGCCAAGATGCATTCTTTGTCCTGCAGTGATGCATCGTCAATATTGTTCTGATTGGCTGACAGAATGACACACATGTCACAGAGGTTGATGTTGACAGCCCTCAGATCTGCCCGACTCAACGGTGTGCCCTTTGAGAGGAAGTGAAGGAGAGAATTTGTTATCTCACCTGTGTGATACAAGAGGGAAATGACATTGTTGTAACTTTTGCAGTTCTCATACTTGACACTCGTCTTTACCCTGTGTCCAACAAAATTTTTATACACTGATAAATTACTTTGCCGAAAACACTCTGGAGAAAGCTTAATTGTTTCTCTGGGCCCCAAAAGAGGATATATGTTGCTAGAAAAAGTTCTATAATATGCTGACTTTTGCTGCTAGAAAAAAACATTTTTAACGATGGACTAGTGAGAAAGGCCTTTCTGTTATGGGTCGAGATAAAGTTTTACTTGAACTAGGTCCTTAAAAATAACCCACAAGCATTGAACATACCACAACAGATCAGGTGTACAAAGTCTTGAATCCTCATCTCAAATGTTTTGGATCTGATTTTCCACCATTATTTTAAAAATAGTCTTTATGGAAGCCCATTTGTGCCAATGTGACAGAAAGAAAAAGATCCTGTAAATCATTATAATGACTTATCACAAAATAAGGACCTAATATCTTAAAATAGGAAGACACTTTCCTTATATTTTGACTTACGCCTACCATCATAAAGTAATGGAAGCACATTTGGTCTATGCAAATATGTTTCTTAGTATTTTGTGATACGGAGTCACTAACTTATATACTTGATATATACTTGAAAATATCTCCTTTTTTAAAAAAAAAGTCACTGTTTGACAAACTTAGTCATTGCTTTGAGAAAGTGTATAATGTTGTTTAAATACTAAGTCATTTTTTGGAGTTAGATAAGTGATTATGTGGACAAAGTTCTTCGTTTTTTGAGATAGTAAGTCATTATTTTTATAAAGTTTTTAATGACCGACAGAATCTTTTTATTACACCGGCAGAAATGGACTTCTATAGACCCTTTGATACTGACCCACTGTAACCTGAGCAGTGGAATCGACAGCTTTGCTTTGGTATATGTTGTTACACCTGTTACAGTACACGGATGTTCAAAATCTGTGATTTTGTTATACTCACAGGTAAAATGGAGACCTTTGGAAAATTGTGTAGAGTCTCCCACTCTCGCTTTAAATACTCCAGGGATCCCACAAACACAATGTGCTTCAGCTCGTGGTAGTGAAAGTTGCTCGCTCTCAGAGGCATGACAAAGTTTCGGAGGCCGATCAACGCCGACTTCACATCTCCAAATATGCACACGACCACATGACCGCTCAGAACAGTCATGGCTGCCTCACTCCGAGTCTGAGGAGGAAAGACAGAGCAAGGGATTTAAAAAAATGATGTTTATGACATAAACTGCTTTTTCCAGCAAATGTTAATGCTTCCTCGACTCTTACTTGCCCGCTCACCCAGTAAAATATATCATGCAGTTCATGACTGCAATAGACTATGAAAGTAATTTGAAAAATGGCATATGTATTAGTACAAGAAATTTCTATGTACAGAGACCCCGTATAGCAAATGACATGTCAAACACCTCATTACAGAGAGTTTAAGTGCCCCGTCAACCTCTGATGGTGCTTTGTGACATGACACATCTGTCACCAGGGAAAAGAATGTCAGGAACAAATGACGTGTGCCAAGTAAAAGAGCAGAACCCACCAAGATGACCTTCTCGATGTCTTTGGATGGACACCAGTGAAACATCCCTGTGGAGTCGTATTTCTTGACGTTCTCGTCCATGCTCTCAATCTGCTCGTTCCCCGGGACGAGGAGCGGATCATGTCTAATCAAACAAAAAGACATGGAGAAGAAAATGAGAGAACAACATCAGCTGCTGTAAATGTGGCTTTAATGAACTTATGAATGTGGCTTACTTTTGATTTGATAAAGCAAAATTGTACATGATCATCCTAAACAGAATGCTTTTTAATCCATTTTTGAAAAAAGACCTGGAAGCAAAGTCTTTGGGGTGTTAGCGATTGAAGTGTCACATTTGGATTTTATATTTAATATTGTTTTTTTGGGGGGGGGGGGTTGACCGGTTTAATCCAAAAAATAATAATCAATTGAGCAGGGAACTTTGTAGGCATAAATATTATTACTGTGAATAGATTCTTTGATACAAAGCCTTGCCAAACAAAATAAGGTGTTTTTTGTAAATAAATCGGTAAATTCACACATTTTTAAATTACAAGTGATGATGAGATGAGTAAAAGCAAAATAAGGAAACCATACACTAAATTAAGATAAAGGAATGAAAATAATAACTATAAAAGAAAAAATATTAAAAACATTTATCAATAGACAATCACAATATTGAGGGATCTCCAAACAAATCAGTTATACTTAAAGAGCAGCTTTCTCCCCTTTTTTTCCCCCCTCTTTGCTCATTCCTGTCAAAGTCCATCTGCAGAAATGCCAACAGAGCTGCCATGTCATCAAGCAGAGTGACATCAGCAGCGGCAGCCAGGCGGAAGGAGGTGGCAGCAACACACTGCGTTGAATGGCATGAGCACGGCAATGCAATTACGCCCCCTTACTGCATACAGCTTTTGACGTAGTGTGCTGCGTGGTAAAAGCTTTAACAGACCAGACTTTAAATATTTCAGCAATTTGCCCAATCATATTTGCTTTTCAAAGTGAAGGGTATTAAAGTTTAAACAGAGCATCTGAACTACACAAACTAATTTCACTGAGCGCAGTGGTGAGCTTCATCCTGCCAAACACTGACCACTAAAGTGGTCTCCAGACATGAGTACCTGTGGTTGTAACTGCTTGTTTTGGTCACAGTGATATGATCTCTTAACACAGTCCCTATTATATAAAACACAAGATTCTTGTGTTTCTAAAAACACAAAAAATAGAAAAAAATTAAATAAAACCTATTCACATGTATAAAAAATAGGAAAACAAAGTGCCTACCCAACATCAGCTGCTGTTGTCCAAAGTTACTCAAGTTACTCAAGTACAAAAGCAGTCACTTTTCTTTTGCAATTTATCTTTTTCTTAATATGCCATACATGTGGCTATTGTCTTGAGACACTTTTTATTTGATCTGCCTACATTTATCCAGCTTTCAGCCAATAAGTTCAAAGCTGTCTTAAAGTAATGTACAGTCCCTGCAGTTCCATTGTAACCAATTTCCCATTTCCCATCAATCCATTATCCAGTCTGTCCATCACTGTTCAGGGTTGCAGCCTATCCCAGCATGCATTATGAGAGTTAATGCATGTGCCAGATAGCTTCCAACTCTACTGGTGTAACACATACATTAGAAAGAAAAAACACACCAACAGAAAATTAATGCTACTTGATATCACTAAAATGACTTTCATAATTACTTGGGTTATTTTAAAATGAAAAAGATAATAATAACCAAGATAAGTGAGGTGAAGTACAAAAGAAACAGCATATAATGATCATTTCTGTTTAGATCTAGTTGATCACTGTGACTGGATAATTATTTTGACAGATTTTTAAAAGTGTGTTAAGACAAACTTTGCTCCTCCAGTCCAGAAGGTGGCATTAAATTTAGTTAAACAATGTGTTGGGAAAGCTCCCCTGTTCGCAGCACTGGCACACACCTTAAAAGAACCCCCCCCCCCCCAAAAAAAAACATTTACTCTCCACTGAAGCACTGAAACACAAGCTATTTCTATGTTGAATTTAATGCAGTTTCTGCTTAGATTTATCTGTTTTTACTCTAAGGATTTTTGATGTGCGTGCAGCACCAAACTCAAGTTTTCAGCAGGAAGCAGACAGGTACAGGAGAGGCAAAGCACCATAGGATCTAGATGAAAAAAAGCCCTAACCATTGACAATGGCATCACTTGCCCTGTATGGAGGCCACGTGCTGCCAAACACAATTCCATCTTATGGAGTCGTGCACCTAATGGACTTCTTCAGATTCAGATCAGAGCTGAGGATGTTATTTTTCTGAAACTCAGACAGAAGACTTCTGTCCCCGTCAAAAACCTTCTAAATTTTTCAAGACTCAAGAAAAGCATTTCTTTAATCTGCGTGAATAGCTTGAAAGAATGGTACTTAAAGAAACATGTTAAGTATGCATGAAAGTGTCAACTGAAACTACCATCCCTCAGGCTCCAAGAGACTGAAGCCAAAAAAGCCTGCCTTGGGCTTTTATACCCCAAGGCAAGACCTGGATGTTCTTTCAAGAATGGCAATAGCTAAAGACAGAGATGTCTTTTTTGGCTCTTTCTAGCTGTCAAAATCTCATTTATCCAAGTAATTCTAATTTGAAAGTGCACATTTTACAGTATGTTAAGAATTTTTTAAAGGTAAAGAACATAAATATGTAAGTACAAGTAAATACTAGAGCAAGGGAAATATTCCTCATTCTTTCTGGCAATATTGCTGAGAAAAATAAGGCAATGTAAAACTCTAAACTCTAATCAATGGAGGGATGCAACTAGTAGATTAGGTTTTTTTTAAACAAATAATCAGCTATTTTATGACTAGTAATCTATTTTATGACCAGCAGTCCAAAACACAGACATATTCAGTTTAAAATGATTTAAAAACAAAATAAAGCAGCCAATTTTTCACACTTCAGAAGCTGGATCCAGCAATTTTTTTGCCTGATAAATGATGTTGTTATTAATCTCCTTGAAATAAACAAATTTAGCGCTATTTATCATGAAAAGCATCTTCCATAACTCCCTGTGTGCTCTACATCATCAGCTTTTCGCTTGAGTCCTAAAACTCAAGTTCTAATAAGAGTGAAAGCATTTAGTGGTTTTACACCTCCACTAAATATTTCATCAGAAGTCGAATGTTTCAGCACTCAGTCAGTGGAGCTGCTGTCACTTCAGTTTGTCCTTGTGGAGATGACTGGTGAGGCAGTGCTCTGCCAGGATAGCTATCGCTCACTGTCAGCCGTGACGGCCTGTCACTATCCTGCACTGCCAATTGCCTCAGCAGTGCTGTAGCAGACATGACGTGTATGTCACGGCGCGGTCCGATGTGACCGAACGCGTTGTGACATCCCACAATTAGATGTGTCTTATGACCCATCAAGGAGCCTGTGGAAATGGTGTTAATTTCAGTGAGGTCGTCATTGCTAAGTTCCAGACAGAACGTGTTAGTTTGCTGATACATGTGGAAACAGGAGACACTTCTTCTTCCACAGCTGATTGCTTTCTTCTTCTCTACTCTTGGTTTCATTACACAGAGACGGAGACGTCTGTGAGTGTCATTTTTGTAAGCGTACTTCTAAACATTCAAGATGATCAGCAGCATAATTCACTACTTTAGTGGTAAGATGACACGTTTGACAAGACTTCACACGTCACGACCGCAAAACATAAAGCCAGGTGTCTTCTAGAGGAGCGCGCTGACAGCTTAGAGAGACGTAAAGTAGAAGCTAAACATGCATATTATGTAAATTTTCTATTTCAACATCACTGCAGTGGCTGACTGTTACAGTGCACAAGCAGTGAGGACAGGCAAAGTCTTTGAAAATCCACCCCATCATGCAAACTGACAAAGGCTTGCTCTTCAAAACCCACAGTCAATCTGTTGATCATTACTTATTTACAAAGGCCTTGAGGCCGCAGGTCCTGTAAAAACACATTTGAAATAGTATACACCAAGATGTTTTTTTCTCAGCTTGTTGAAATGAAGTATCCCTTAGGCTACCTCGGCGAATCCCTCTGTAGCGTGTCTGCTGCCTACATGCTGGATGAAATAACACATCCAACTGTACTGTGGCGTGTATTAGCATGACAAGTAGATGGATTAGTTTGGTGGGCTGATATTTAGCTGGTGGCTATAGCATTAGAAAAGCCTGGTTTGGTTACCCAAGAGTCCGGAAATCACCTGGAGCGATTCAACTTTGACATCACTTTGAACCAAATCAAACAATCAAACAAGGGCAAACGCCCACCTGAAAACACAGAGGCCATAGATCAAAGAAAAATGCTAAATTATGTGTATAAATACTCCATCTAGATATGATACCAAGTCATTTTTATAACTAGCATTTTGCTGATCTGTATTGTACGTCAAAGAATTAAACAATAGAGACATTTGTGGATTTAATTTCTAAATGTCAAATAAATAGTAGCCAGCTTGGTGATGGGAACATAAAGTCATTTGTCAGTTTTAATTCTATTTTATCCGTACAATTCCACTTTGTACAACTCGGGCTGAAGGACCTCCCCGTTGCATTGCTTCCTTATAACATGGCACTTAATGACAATGACTATTACTATTATATCCCTGTAATGGCCTTTTGTTGAATAACAGTGTTATCTCCAGTCAAAATCAATAAGCGGCGATTTAATTCTACGGGACAAGATAAAAGCAAGGTAGCATTTGAATTCGCCTTTCATTGTGATGATACATATCATCTGTGGCCTTACGTGCTGAAAAGATCTCAGAGGGATCCAACAATAGATGAACAGCCTTAGGCTATCTATCCTTTAGAGCCTCTCTGACTAGCTGGCGCTGTCATTAGTGCCAGGCCTGTTTAAGAGCTGTCGTCTGCGGTTGTCACTTACAACTTCACGGCAAAAAGCCTCCTGCAAGTTTGACATGTTTGCCATAAAAACGGGGACACAAACATTTTCTTGAAAATGCTGATAAATTATCTATATATGGGTTTTTAAAAAGCTGAAAACAACATGTGATCAGGTTTTTATTTTCTCTTGTCATATAAACACCAAAGCTTGGAGACGAATCCTTAAAGCTGCACTCAGCAGCTTTTATAATACCAATGGATCAAATTAACCATATGTAACATCACACAGATCGCTCTAAGTTATGAACTAAAAGAGAATTAACACTCAACTCTGCAGATCCCATCAGTTCTAAATGGCATTTTAGCATTTTTGAGCTCATTGTTTTGGTTGTATGACCAGCAACCTCACTGTTGTGGTTCACTGTCACGGCAGTTGAAATCACCCACGCTGCCAAAAAGGTTTAGGTTTTAAGTTTGTTAGCAAATACTTTTTGTTACCATATACAGTTTGATAATAAACTTAAAGATAAAAAAAACCAAATACTATAAATACTAACTTAACACACAAATATATATCATCATAGCTGTCCTACCTCATTATCTTGGGTGACGAGTTTGGAGAATTTCTCATGCCTCCATTACGTTGCTTTTTTTTAGGCGATAATGCCGTCTGTTGGTCCTCTTCAACTGCAACAGAAGGTAATGGTATGAGGAGGCGAATTATCAGAAAAACACGCAAAAGATTTAAACATCAGTGACAGTAAAAGAGCAACACAGCACGATTTGAGGTCAGTGAATTCAAAGAGATACAGAGTGGGAAGACAGGTTGGGTGAACAAGATGGAGTGGACAGGACATGTTAGCTAGTGTGCAACAAAAAACAGTGCAATGTTTGCAAGACCGGACACATTAGCACAACATCTGCATGATTGTGTATGAAGATGCAAACATGCAATAGTGCCATCATCAACCATCATGCCAACTGCTAATGTCTAATCTGTAAGGTTTTAATTACCTCGATCTGTTCCAAAAAACTGCTGTTATCCACATGTCAACAAGTTTATAATCATATAATGTAATACAACAAATTCACTTTTATTTTCTTAATCCCTTGTTAGTACAAATTTCTTAGACCTTGACTTGGATAGCTTCTCTTTTGGCCATGCTAATCACTCACATTCTCATTTAATCAAGGCAATAACTAGTAAAAATCAAGCATCCAATGCTGTAAATAAGGCTGCTTTTGTGCCAATACAGAATCCAGTCTGGATTGCTGGTCTTTCTGTATCTTGGGAGTGACGCCCTTGGCTCATATAATTAGCTTGGTCCTCTTGCCAGAGTGATTTATGTACAGCTGAGATGCCCCTTAGACATTGTCTTTTTCACTTCCCGAAAACTGAACAGAGCTCCTCCCTGGAAATGAATTGCAAGTTTTACCCTTGAGTAAAGTAATCAGGAAAATATTTTCACTAGCTAATATTGCAGTTGAAGAAAACAGCTTTGTTCTGTGGCAGTCACTAGTAAAATAAACACAAGCAGCAAGAAATGTGTTTTCGCTAATTACATTTTAACAGCCATTGTTTAAAGTGGGAATTTCTTGTTTCAGGTCATGGAAAATACACTTGAGTATCTTATAATGTTGGTTCAAGCTGTCAACACACTTAAATTGTAAAAAGCGACTAAGAGTTATCATCAAAATGGATAAAATCTAAAAGATCGTGCTTCTCTGCAAATGAAAATAGGATTTTGAGTACTGCTAGCATGTCTACGAGTGACATACAATGGAAAATGTCGACGCACGGGGGGCTTCCAGCGGAGAGGGATGCTCCAACACACTGGCCCTTCACATCTTGCTTGGCCTGTTCAATATTTAATGTTTCACAGCTGACAGCTGCACACACTGGGTCATTAGTAAGGAATGCTACACATGCAACCACTCCAGCCTGGCAAGCACATGCTTTGGTTGTGCTGTTGTTGAGTTCAGGCCTGCACAACACACCAAGGGGAGGGGGAAGGTGGCCCTTACAGCTCCTGTGACTGAGCGTGGCGTGATTGGAGTGACTGGGGTGGTATCTGTATTTCACTGGAAGGCTACGTGCCCGCTGGAGCCGGCTGGCCTCTTCTGCCACCATGGGTAGCTGCCCCACCTGGCTCAGGTCCCCCAAGCCCATGAAGTTGAGTCTGAGAGCAGAGGGCACAGCGGGGGGCAGCAGGCTTCCCTTGCGGTTGTTTACTAGCGGAACAGACACAGCAGCAACTCCGCTGCGGGGCCCCCTACAGACCTCACTGGCCGAGTTGTGGTTCAGTTTAGCGGACTTGCATTGATAGGTTGACGGCTGGATAAGTGGACTGTTGTTTACTGCTAAATGAAGAGGAGTCAAAATCAGGATCTGTGCTATGCAAGTTAATGGATTATTCGCTTTTTTAAAAGGGTTAGTTCACCCAAATCACAAAAAAAGATTTCCGCCTTTACCTCATGTGGTAGCTAGCCTTACAGCTCTAAGATATCTGCCCCATCTTGGTACAATTACGGTAAATAGAAGTTCATTCGTGAGGCTTACAAAATTTAAAATAATACTTTTAAAAGACTGTTTTCAAACATATACAAAAATCCTGAGTCTTTACTGTCAACATTTTTTATTGTTACTACTTTCCACCGAAGAAATAGTAACTATAAAAACTGCCCACAATACATTCTGTAAATTATACAAAGTAACTTGGACATTTTGCTTTAATTCTTCTTATACATAATTTTGATGCTTTGAGCAACATAAACACAATTCAGTGTGTCGGGTGAAGTCAAATACCTTAAAACATGGTCAAAACTGAAACAATATACATGATGTGTTGATATCAAAAGGTGGAAGTTTTAAGATGCTTTGTGATTTGGATGAACTATCGCTTTACATCTTCATATTAACCACAAAGCAGGATTTGATTTGAACTGACTTCAATAGAACCTGCAGTGTGTTTGTTAATAAAATATATTGTGACTCTTAACATAATTAAAGCATAATCTCTGTTTTTTGGGGGGTAATTCTTTCTGGCACAAGAATGCTAATAGCTGAATAATTAAAAAGCCTCATTTTTATTAAACACCACTTAACCACTTGGTGTAGCCACCAATGAAATGTTGGATTTGACATTTACTTTGATATTTATAATAAACATGAATTAATAAGTATGCTTTCAGGTGTTCCAGCGATTGTTATGCCATAAGAACAAGGAGGTGACAGTGTGAATTAACAACCACTAGCTGCTGTGCACAGTTTATGCCTGATGAGGGAGGTGTGAGTCCGTACCCACTTGACTATTTGAAATGAGAAAGCTTATAGCTTCACTAGAGGTAATACTGTTAAAGATAACATGATAAAATAGGCAAAAGAAAGCAGAGGAAAAGTGTCCCCCTTGCTACAAAAAAATGGCTGGGAGCAAAAACTGGAGAATAGAGATGATTATTTCAACAGTCAGCTGTCTAGCAGATTATCCTCTGTGCTCCAGACCTCCACTATTCATCTGTCCCATGTCAAACATGCACAGCACTTCTCCAGGACAACACGTTGTGGCAGATTTGCTGCCTATCACAGATCCTGCTGAAGTGGATGGCCCACATGGTACACACATACACACAAACACACTCAAGATCAGATATATATTAGACTAACTCTTTTCTGATGCCTACTTTTTGATTCTCCATCATAAATTCTTGTATGAATTTACTCTAAAAGTTATTATGTTTTATTTTCTGCTGTACACCAGGTTACTTCCTCTGCACGCACAGCGAGGCAGCAGCACCACCTACTGCTGAGCTGAAACTGATACCCAAAACAAACCACTCAGAAACAATTTTCCTAATGCTTTGCATATAAAACAGAATGATGGATGATGACAGACTGCACAGAGTGATGAGCAGCAAACAGTGAAATACAGCCGGTTAGAGACAGTTCAAGTGGTGATGGCTGACAATGCACGAGTGGAAAGGTTAGAAAAAAAATGACAAATATGAGAGAAAATGGAAATCAAAAACTTACTTGATTTGATATATCCATTATAGCTATTTTTAGCTGAGAAAAATGCAGAGACAGATGAGAGGTTACAGGGAATCACAGGTTGTAATGAAAGCAAATTATAAATGACAACTGGAAACTGAAGGCTGAGAATTTTCTCTTTAAGGCACTTTGATAACAGAGCGGTGCCTTGAAGACAACATGAACAAAGCAATGACAAATAAAACACGGGTCAGTTAGGAATATGATTTTCAGCCATGTGGTCTGTAAGCTTGAACGATGGATCACTGTCAGTGTTTGGAGACGCTCACCTGCTGAATACAGTCGTATTTGATGTGTTGCAGTGAGTATTGATTTGGTGATTTGTGAGTCAAAAAACATCCAGATGAAGCTAAACCTTAGATAAATTTGGTTAAAGAGGCTCAAGGCCTCCAATATCCATTGATCATTATTCATTAATGATTTGTTTCATGAAATTAAAAAAAAAATCACAAAAGGACTAAATGGTCCAACAGCCTGAAGCTGCAATAGTTTGCTTTTTCAGTTCAATTCAAAAACCAATTTATCAATGTTTTTTCATTAAAACAGAAAAACAGCAAGTTGTCATGACTGAGAGGCCAAAAAAAAAGCGTATTTTGTATTTTCGCTTGAATAAATGAACGTATGATCAAAAGAGTTGCAGATATTTTAATTAAGATTCTAATTACTAAGCTTATAATTTCAGCTCTATAAAGTTTAAATGTAACTTTTTTTAAGCAGCATTACATGAACATATCTTAGTATTATGCTTATATTCACTATAACACACTGATTTATATGTGTTAAATTGCTGTTTAACCCTGATGTCAAAAATTTACATTAAATTAAGCCATTGTTTCACCTTTTTTGCTAGCTTTTGA
The DNA here is from genome assembly GCA_029783725.1 of Acanthurus tractus. Taxonomy (NCBI): domain Eukaryota; kingdom Metazoa; phylum Chordata; class Actinopteri; order Acanthuriformes; family Acanthuridae; genus Acanthurus; species Acanthurus tractus. Next base: position 7,547,607 of record JAQNCA010000017.1, on the reverse strand, counting down.
CATTTAAATTCCCTGTGTTTAGTCAGGAAGATTGAAACCACAACCATTGTAAGCACACTTACAGTATCCGACAAACTGTTCGTGTTCTTGTTCTTAAATAAATAGTAGTGTGTTTATTATTTCTCCTCTCTTCCAAAAGCTGTTTCCCATCCCTTGGCACGGCCCTGCAGAACCTGCACGAATACATGGAACTTTCTGTGAGTCACTTTCTGGAGCCGTGAGTCCCACACATGCTCATTAGTACCTTATTTCAACCCCTTGCTTATAATAAAGGTCATGCGTTGAGCTTAAGGCAGGACAGTGACAGCAATGTTCAAACAGGGACCTTGCTGGTCCTGGCATCTGTCGCCTGCAATCGGAGGGCGCGAGCAGAGTCACAGGACTAACAGGCTAGCATCTGTCCCACAACGAGAGAGGAGGAGAGGGGCGGGGGCACTCAGCTGCCTGGTGGTTAGGAACTGTCAGGCTGAGTTTCATGACAACCGGTAGCACTCCAAAAATGAAAATGCAAACATAATTTCGATGTCAGGCCGTATAAGGCCTCGCTCCGCGCCTTTACCGCACCGTGTCGACAGCAACTCCGAAGCTCTGCTTGAGCTTAGCTAGCCGGGCGATGCTCAAAGCACACAACCCTGGAAGACATATTGAGGGGTGGAAATGCCCAGAGATGTTCAACTATACACAGAACAGTCTTTGATCAAGAAAATGTTCACTAAAACTGTATGACAGGCTACAATGTTTTCCAGCAAATTGTATCAACGCTCTGCAAACTCAAGACTCATCCTTCATGCCTTCAGCAATACATTGGTATGATTTTGAAATGCCCGCTGGCTTTAAAGGGGAATCACACTTGGATTAAGAGTTTATATGCAGCTTAATTATCCAACACGATAAAGCACTATTTTGTTGTTTTTTATTCCTCTTGTAACCCAAAACTGCTCTACTCCATCATTTTCTCCTCATCCTGCAACTCAATCAATATCATGGGACTGAAAAATCAAAGCTAGAAAACCAGCACTTCTCCACTGGCAATGAATGTTGGCAAAGGTTTGTGCACTGAATATGTTTTGGAGATTTTATCCCCAGTGGTTGTTCAGGCTTTTGATCTTAATTTAATAAAACCACTACATTAACCTCAATATGTTCTGCTACCCTCAGAAAATCCCCTCAGGTGTTCTCAAACCCGCCC
>JAQNCA010000017.1:7535603-7546318 GCA_029783725.1 Acanthurus tractus | reverse complement strand
TTAATAAAACCACTACATTAACCTCAATATGTTCTGCTACCCTCAGAAAATCCCCTCAGGTGTTCTCAAACCCGCCCGGCGGGTGGCGTGCACATATAAATATCTCAAATCCTATCATGTTCACCCATTTCTAGGGGGTACATTACTAACATTTTTTTGGATTAAGAGATCGTTATTTGGGTTATTCTTAAAACGTAGTTACCCTCTCCAGTGACATCATTATGCACTTGTACACTCCCATCAAAACAAATGATTTAAAGAAATGCATGCAAATTTTTTCACCAGGATTCCCAAGTTTGAGTGTGCACCACGAGATTTGCAGCGGGGATGCACAGCTGTACATTTTCATGGCTTTAGCGTAATTTTTTGAAAATATGTTGGCAAGTCACTGGAGGGGGAATCTGAGTATACAAGGGGAGAATAATCTTTTACAGTTTCAGCAAAAATTTATCCTTCATGACCACTGATCTAAATTTTCCACAGGTCAATTTGAATTCACATTCTCTGACAAAACACCAGCAAAACAGTATACTGACATGCTTCACGACAGCTTAAAGTCACCTCCAAAAAGTAGCAACACTGGCAAAGCAACATCTATATCCATGACAGCAATGACACAGCTGCTAGAGCTAGACAGCACACACGCTAAAGACACACTGCACGGTTAACACAGTGCATAGTACAAACACTGAAGAGCACATGTCATGGCGACAACTTACAGGCACGTAAAGTGGCTGAGCATTCATTAACAGAGACAGCAGAGAGTGGGATGTCGCGTTGAGGAGAGTCCACGTTACAACGCACATTAACTGGCATGCAAGAGCAGTCCCGCTCTGAGCGGCTGCAATCAAAACAACATGCCAGTCTCATTTTCTTGTAGGCGGGCGTCTTGGCTACAGTCACGGGTTCAGACGAGAGGAGAGGAAGAGCAGGTTAATGTTGAGGGTCGTTCTGGAGGAAGAGTGGACAAAGGCAAGACAGGGCACAGAGGAAGGCTGCTGCTAGGATGCACAAGTTAAACGTAGTCTTGACAGCGTGCAAATGTCAGATCAGGAATTTTGAATTTCTTTTCCATTTTTTGTGGTTTTATTCGTTTGGGGTCATTTCTGGGATAAGAGGGGAAATATCTCATATTGGGGCAAATGTCATGTGGTTTTGGGTGAAGATGAGACATGAGCTGGTTGGAAGGGCAGGTCATGAACTTTTTAGGCAGCAGAAGAAACAGTAATTCCCATCAGTTCCCCTCTCGACTTCCTTAGTTCACCTCTACCCTTCACCTCAACACGACCCCTACAAGCTAACTGTATTTCCACCATGTGATGAGACATGATTTGGGCATTTTGTTATGATTTCAGAGCTATAAAAGAAATTGTCCTGGTTTCTAATTCCAGCTGAGAATTAAAGCACAAGGGCAAAACGGCAGAAAAAAAAGGTCAAAGCAATTGTGGCAATGTTTCACTTGAAACTGGTTTTTTGAACCTAGATAGATCTCTAAGTGCATCCAGAAAGAACTAAAAACAAAAGTGAAACTGTATTAGACCATAAATTCATTTGACATTCTCAAGTTACACAACAACTCTGCTTTTTTCCCCATAACACCCTCGAAATCAGATTTGCTGAGTGAGACTGTGCAGTCGCCTCAGTGAATTACTCTGTTGTGTCAAACAATTTATTCTTTTTATCAAAACAGTCAAAATGAAATGTTCCTCATTTCTCATCTTGATTGCTTTTCTGGCTGTGTTCTTCCTGCAAAGATGTTGTGTTTGTCAAAGGACTCTAGGGACATCTGGTGGTCATCTGGAGTATTACTGACCCAAGCTGGCAGAAATGAAATGTACTGCTAGTAACACTTTGAAAATACCATAAAAACGTTTTTTTTTTTCCCAATAACATTTTCCAGATTGTATAAAAGTGTGGTTAAGTATTGTATACTCAGCTGACAATCTTTGTCCCTTTGTATCTTATTCCAAAATTACTATTATACAACAGTAATGGACGGAAATTTGTTGCTCAGTTTTGTTAAATCATTTCCTCAATTTGAGCGCAACGTGCACATGACAACATTGGGTATCCAGGCAGCATCAACCATTCATGCAACATTTAGAGTGACATTCAAACAGGTTGCTTCAATCAGGAGAAGCAGGCTGTGTTGATGAATCTACATTACTCACAATATATCACTTAAAAGTGATTTTTTTTAAGGAAAGTGTGTCAAGTTCCCAAGCAGCAGAAAGAGAATACATCAAATGTTAAGATCAGCTGTGAACTCACAAGTTAAACTGTTTTAATCGAAGAGAAAAAAGCAGAACAGTGACACATGATGTTTTTATGGTCTGGAGGAACACGATCCATCCTGGTACCTGGGGTGTAAACCGTTTTTCTGAATGCCTGTTTACGTCATGAAGTTGTAAAGGAACTTTAACAGCCCAAACAGCTTTTATATGAAGGAAAATAGCAATTATCCACACAAAAAAAATGTACGTTCAGACTGTCGTGACATGTTGTTAGTGAAAAGGGAACTAGCTGAATTTAACACTCTTCTGCATATCTACAGTAGGTGGGAATTACAGGAAAAAGAGAATATGTGATAAATGCTAAATATTTCTCTATATACTCTATTACTGTCCATGAAGTGTCCACCTGAGCTAAAGGAGTCAGTTTACCCAAATATCAAACTGAAAACACAGACGAGAAAATCTCCTAACTTGAGCACATAAATTTATCTGCACAAATAATTATAAGAAGAAAAGCTGTGTTTTATTTGGGTGAACTGACCCTTTAGCAAGGGCAGGTATTTGTGTTACACAGAGGCCAAAACATGTAGTTTTACAAGGGAAACTTGGAGTTCCCTTGTTTGCTCTGGCTGTGGAATCAAATCCGATGACCTTTTCTTCATGCAGAAGTTGCAGAGTTTCAAAAAATGAATAATAACTGCAGGAACTCAGTGGTTTGGACATGTGGCTAAGTAGGTCATGTAAATACGCCATCAAACATCTTGATTGATTCTAACTCAGTGGTTTCCTCCTTAGTCTGTCCAAAAAATGTTAATGAGGCCAAATAAACTTTGACAGTGTTTTTATATGCAGTCACTTACATTTCTTGCATCCACATTTCTTTATTCTTTTAGGATCAGTAATGTCATCGTGGCAGGCTTTACAGTAAAACAGCGCCCTGTGAGAAAAACAACAATCCAATGTTAACCACCACTGGTTTGGTTAGCTACCAACATTTTGGCCTTTTTCCTTTTTTTATGGCTCATTTGAAAAAATGTGGAGATTATTTTTTAACATGATTAGTAATTAAACACACCCAGAAAAAGCAGCATAAAAAACATCACAATCAATAACCATTTCGATTTATTACCTTTTTACTTCTTTGGCATCACTGGCGATGAAGAAACCCAGGGTCCCCTCCTGCATTTTCACGTGGTTTCCGGGGTTTATCAGGGTGCTACGAGGATTTACAGACCAAAGTTGTCACGGCGCAAAGTTATGTCACAGAATTTGCAAGGCTTTGCACTAATCACTGGCAGTGGCACATGCTGGCAGGAGAAGTTTTCACCACTCATTTGGCAGGAGAGTGTGTTTATTAAATTAAGCTGATGAAAGTAGACAGCAGTGACACTTCAAATGGTAGTAAATAAGTGTCACTGGATTGAAAAAAAACAAACAGCCTCAGCTTAAAGAAACCAACTTTTACTTTCCTTATTAGTTTGTCAGGATGTTTTAAGAAATGCCTGTGATGTCTTTGCACGATTACAGACACCTATTAAGCACATTTTGTAGGACGGCCTGTGTTTGCAGTCAAACAGAAAAGATGACTCAAAGTAGCTTCAGCGATTGAAAAAAATACTCACAGTGAACACACCTGTGATTTTTAGTTTTTGCATCTATGACTTTGAACGAGCTCAACCATTCACTTACCTGCTTTCTCTTTGATCAGACTTGTACTCTATCGCTATCAGGAGTAGCTTTAGCTTCACATAGCAGAGTCTGCAAGAGAGAGCAATAATATTATAGTCCCTGCACACTAAATATGTGAAGATTTGTGAAAATCATCCAAGCTTTGACTAGCGTCTTTTATATTAAATTAAATGTAAATTACTGAGGCTGAGCACTTCTTTTTCCCCATGTGATACACGCTTGTTTGTTTTTAAAAAACAATGAGTTTCTTCAAGTATTTAACAAATCCAGTGTTTGATAATATGATTATTGTGATTTAAAAATAAAAAGCAAATGCTCATTAATGTGGGGAAGCCAAAGCGTTAATAGTTTATTTTGTAAAATACTGGTTTTATTTCATTGTTTGTGGTCATTGTTTTCTTGTTAAACCAGATTAATCTGATATGTTTATTGTCACCATCTTGCTATTGTCTTAATTATAATAAACAGGGAGTGTTTTATAAAGAGGAAAAAAATCCTTGTCATGCTTTTGAATAAAATATTTATGTCAACTTACTCGCAAATTACAGGGAAGGACAAGCCGACAAAGGCACTGGACAGGTACTCAGTGTACATCTCATTGGCCACTCCTTCCAGGTAATACTTCTGCCACGTGTCCTCCTCGATCTACAACAAAGGTTTGTTACAGACTGTTATAAATAATGCACAAATAATGTAGATTTAATTTTTTTCCTTTTCCTTTTTTTTTTTAAACCAGTTCATTCCCACCCACTCGCCAGATGCTGCACATGGGTCTCATCTGGGATAATCATTATTATCTATTCTGACTACGTTTATGGCCAACTTTAGTTTTGTACTTAATCCAGTGAGCTCAGATGGATGAATCTTAGCTGTAACTACCTTGATAAAGGATCTCATGGAGAAAAGGTTGGCGAGCATGGTGGAGAGGCCCTGAGCCAGGCAGCTCTGGGCGATGAAGCCAAGTTTCAGCTCCGCAAGACAAATGGCATCGTCTCCCTCCTTCCAGGTCCAGCTGGGGATGTTCAAAAGGTGGGCCTGAAGGGAGAAAACACAGTTGCATGGTAACCTTACAGAAATACAAACATGTACAAAAAAAATTTAAACAGTCCAACCTTTTGAACATAAATAATATTAGTGCAAACTACAGACACGGAAACACATGGACAGGCTACAATATAACACAAACAAACATCTCGATTAAAGACTCCAATGACCTTTGTAGTTAATGACTGAAGTCAGAGTAAAAGATTATACTGACCTTATTGTGGTATTGCAACATCTGAGTGATTATCCTGATCTTCGGATGGTAGTTCTTGATAGATATTACCCTGATGCAAGACGAAGCAACATCAGTGTTGTCCTTGTTGGTGTTTGCATAGCAAGCTGTTGTTTTTGTGATTATTTCCTTCCCCGCAACAAAAAGTTCTCACACCCAGTTTTTTTAGTCCCACATTTTAACCTCTTGATTAACCCTGAAACCCATTAAAATAAATGCAGTTTCTTCATTTTGTCTTTTACCGAGAAACTTCTACCAATTTCAGTTCCTCCAATCAAAACATCTGTTCCTCAGCAGCTGCAGCAAAGTGAACACAAACAAACATCAGGGTTTACCTCATGATGTTGGACGCATCCTCAGCGTCTGGGTCAGCACAGTATTTATTGGCCAAGATCAAACAGGCGTCAGCTGATTCAATCTGCAAACAAAATTATCCACAGCATGCGTTATCCGACTTATATCCATCAGTATTCTTCATTTGATACTTCATAAACACCAAAACAGCACAGATTCCCTCTGAGCCACACAGGAAGGTTACCTTCACTCTGGCCAGGTCATGTGGGTTTAGTACAGAACCTTGGTAAAACTCCACCTGGGTGAAGTGCCGCTTGAATAAGGCTTCCAGCTCAAGATTAGGGGAAATACTGAGAGTGAAAACAGAGAAACTCTTAAATCTGAGGATGAGCACTAATTCTTCTATCCTGAGATGATGTTTTTTTCTTAAGCAGGGAAATAAGCTCTTTTTTGGGGGGATTCTAGTGGAAAAGATTTTGTACTTACTTATGGAGAAAAACAATTTCTACATTGACATCATCCCTGTCCTTGTGTAGGAAGTCTTTTAGAAAGTTGGACACACTCTCAAGTGTTATATGACCACAGACCACGATGTGCCTGGAAAAACGAGGTGCAAAGTAATTAAGCTAAAAAAGTAGAAATAAAAAAGGAAAGAGTAAACCACAACACACAAACAAACAAATTATTGTTTCATCTTCATCTCTGTCCTGAAATAAAAGGTAAATCTGACATGAGAAGTAATCAGCGTGTGTGGGAAATAATAAAACCTGTTTTACAAGAGGGATGTTTGAGGTTTCCCTCATGACGAGTGAGGACTGAGCGAACAGGTCAGAGAGCACTGAGGATTTAAGTACCAGATTATAAGGGATCAGTTTACTTAGATGGAGATTAAAAACTCAGCTGCCACTCCATCTCAAATAAAATATGTCACAGATCCTTTATGTTAGGAGCTAAGTTTAAATGTTTTCCCTCATGTCTATATTCTATTTTTTTATTATTATTGATAAATTTAGAAAATTATTTCAGATTTTTAACCTCACTGCGCTGCAGTAATTCTTTGTGTCTTGATCATAAATGTAAAATAATAAGCCTTTTTTTTCACACCGCCAATTCCTCTAATATGTTAAGGAAAACAGTAAATGACCACAAGTGGGTAAAAGGAGGAAGACAGAGGAAAAAAGAAAAATAAAGAAGCTAATTATTTTACTCAGCAGGGACAAAAGCTGGTTGACACTGAATATAAACATGCAATAATATTTAAGTATAGGAAGTAAGAACTTAAATTATACTCAAATAAAAACTTCATGACTACTTAAATTTCTCAAAACTAATGGCTGTGTAAGCTACTGTGGTAGCTGTTAAATCAGTAAAGCCACAATGTTGTCGAGATACTTGTGAAGAATAATTAGAAGAAGACGATTAAAAAATAATAAATACAAAATTGTACAACACACACAAAAAATACATAAAAAGCTCCTGCGATTTCTTTTTTACAAAAACTAACCACCAGAAAGTCAAAAAAACAAGTCTCACCTCAAATCTAACAAATATGAGAACCAAAAGCACAAGAAGCCATATATTATTTTATTTGGAGGCATCCAGCAGAATCTCACTGTCTTTAGAAACAGCTGCAGATCTTGTGGCTCGAAAGTTAATATGTTAAAATAAAAAAGTTTGGCATTTTTGAAAAATTTTTCTTTATTCTTCTTTAATTTACTTTTTTTTTTTAAGCTAAATTTAGATGAGATCATTATAATTCTCATGTCTGTATATAACTACCCTGAAAAATAAACATAGCAACATCCCAAAAGCTCGCTAGTTTACACATCGCTAGTTTTTTTGTTTCAGTACATTTGAACCATACACAAAAATTTATATAAAAATAAGTTGTACTTTTATTGAGTGTTACATGCTAAGCTAATTGCTACTTGGCTCTAGCTTAAAATTTTATAATACAGACATAAGATTGGTATCAATCTTCTCACCTGTTTTTCTGCAACAAAGTGAGTAAACGCTTTTCCCAAAATGCCAAACTATTCCTCTAATGTTGATATAATATTTAGTCCTGAGGGTGTAGGTCTGACTGAAGATTAAGGCCAAGAATGTTCAGAAGCAAAGCGCAGACAAACGTAGCAGGTTTTTCAAGAGCAGAAAAACAATTTTCCAGAAATCACTATGAAGGAAGCAATGAAATATAGGATTAGAAGTATGAGTTTGATCACATCATCAATACTAAAATCAGATGAGCTTTTGCTGATTTTATATATATATTTTTTTTATAAATTAAGCACTCTGTTTTATATATATATATATATATATATATATATATATGTATAATTAACTATTATTAATCTTCAAGATAACATACAGAAATAAAATTATTAAATTCTATAGTAACTCCATACTATATAGAGATAATTGTTTATAAACAGGCCTTTAAGTAACACTGTCTGTCAAATTTTTTACCCTTTGATTTGATATTTGCTTTATTTAATTTAATATTTTTAGGGAATTTGTCTGATATTAAAATTTTAGCAAGGTGAGTGTGCAGTGAGGGAGATGGGAGGACAAAACTGTAAATGTCTGAAAACACATGATTTACGAACACAAATTTGGCACAAATGTACATCAACTGTGAAGCACCACACCGAAAAAAAAAGGACAAAACATGTAGGATTTTCTCTAAAAATTTTTATATTCTTACTGTTGTAAACACTGCTCAAGGAAGCCTTTAAAAAAGCTGGTAATAATAGTAAATCAAAAGCAAAACAAATAAATTACAGCATTAAACCCTGTTAAATATATACACTCTGCCGTGTTACTTAGGTTTGACCAGTAGCAGCTAACATTAGCAATCTTTAGTAGCTTAACTGGCCAAGACACTTTAAAAATGGCCGATAAATGTACACAGCCCACATTTCTTAATTTTGATAACTGACCCTGGTTTATACTGAAACAATATAATTTTTTTCAGTAGGCAAAAGTAACCTTGATAACAGTAGTTTATGTCGCAAGAACAGTTCAGTGAGAAAATCCTACATGTGCCAACTTCTAAGCATGACAATATGAAACAGTATACGCACGACTACACTGCAAAATATCTGTCTTAAGTAATTTTTGTCTGTTTTTGAGTTCTAAGTGTCTTAATAAGAGATGACAAGTTTAACAAGTAAAAAGCAAGCAAAAAATGTATTAAATAAATACAACAGTACTGCCAAGATATACCCTTTTTTATAAAATAAAAGGCTTTTAATACTCAATAACAGACACAAATCATGTGATGAGATACAAATATTTTTGCAGTGTAAAAGCAGATATTCATTTATGACAAGCAGCATATACAGCTTGCACACATATACAAGCAGCAGCAATACAATGAACTACACATTAATCATGGCCAAGTTCTTCAGTCACAGTGTGACTTTAGTGCTAATTGAAATATCAAATTATAGATTTAATGTATATTTAAGCAAAAATCAGGGCACGTCACCTCTTTATGAGAGGGCCACTTGAGTCACACAAAACCACACCATTAAAAGGTTGCTGTTTTTTAAATCTGTTTGACTTACTTTCTGCCTCTGGTCGAGTTATAACTCCCTCCATATTTCTTCCGATTAAGGATGAGAGCAGCAATTTCTGGCACGTAGCGAGCAAACATGGCCTACATGCATGAAAAAGAAAAAGAAAAGGGCATGCAGAGAAGGTCTACTGCGGCGGAGGCAGTAGAGCCTCCTTGAATACTTACTTTCTCCCATTAACCGCACTATAGGAACCACCATATTTCTTGCGGTTTCCTATTAACTCTATGATTTCAGGGACGTAGCTTGCAAACATGGCCTAAGGAGAAGATAGGAGACAGAAGAAGATACTAAAAAAAAGAAAGGCAGAGAAGAGCAAGTCCTCTAATTCAGCTTTAAAGAAAAGTCTGAAAGTGAAACATTACTGTAAGAGCAGAGGTGATATTAATATTTATTGTTAACAGGAAAAAAAAGAAAGAAAATTTTTAATAACTTGCAATATATCGACTGTATGTAGCCTGAAGTTACATCACAGTTACATTCCAAATATCAAGAAATAGTATGAAAATGAAAAAGAAAATTATAAGGCCGATATTTACGGATACTGGAAGAATAAAGGAGAAAAATGACAGCTGATGAACGATATGTCAATCTGTGATAGAAAAATAAAAATTGTAAAAAATTGAGAAAAAACCTTATGTGCCATGTTTTGTCCAACAAACACATGTGTTTGGTTGATTTGCATTGCACAGCTGAGTGGATGGCAGATATTAACTCGGAGACTTTGTTGGCTCTCAGAGGACTCTGAGTATTTATGTTAACCAGTATTTGTAGAAACTGAGTGTAAAAGGGCTAAAACTGCTCATGCATTGAATTTACAGGAGAACAAAACAGTATGATGTCTAAGACATTTTAGATTTGCATGTTTTAATTGGTTATTGATATTTCTTGTACTGTTTGTAAGTGTTTACTTGCTGCTTGTGTGCTAATGAATGTTCTTTTATTAGAGAGGAGAAAAATAAATGAGGCATTTAAAATGGAAAACTCTGTAATTCAGGTCCGATCTTGATCAAACAACTTCTGGGTGGGCATTGCCAAGATGGCTGCCGCGTGGCTGAGGACCATTTTATTGGTAGGGAAATTTATGTGTTTTGCACTTCCACTACTGAACATATCAGCCTGATATATTAGGGTATCTTTGTCGACGTTACAAAGTGTGCTGTCTGAATAAAAGAGTTCAATCATACCCTAAAAGATTTAATTAAGTCTGAAATTGTTTTGAATACACATGAATAACTGCAGAAGGTATAAAATGTCACTTGTATTCTATTTACAGTATGTCTTTATGCTTTGTAGTCTGCTCCTGAGTAACACTTTATTAACTGAATAACAGTGTCCCATAAATAATCATTTTCTACTTTCTTTATCTCATAACTCAGGTTTCTGGCAAATCCAAAACATCTTTTCTTTAAGATTTTACTTTATTTTATTTTAATATAATATTCTCTAAAGTCAGCTTCATGCATTTCATTTCCTTTTTTTCTTAAATACATTTGTGCAGAGAATGAATTAATTGTGTCACATCCATCAAGCTGGCCAATAGTAAATCATCCCAGTCTCATTGTGTTTGTTGGAGGGGGGGGGGGGGGGTGCAAGAGGGTGGAGTCACCTGAAACCCCCTTAATTTTACATTAAATAACACAT
>JAQNCA010000017.1:7524738-7535216 GCA_029783725.1 Acanthurus tractus | reverse complement strand
GTACTTTTACAGTAAATAACAGATGCAAAAACTCTAAAATATTCTACATGTCATATGGGAATTAATAGAACAAAACTACAGCATTATATCAGAATAAATGCTGCAATGCTGTACACAACTCATACAATACATGACATGCAACATACTGTGGGTGAAGTGGTGAGCGACAAAAACATCTCAGTGTAAACAAAAGATGAAAGGCATCCAGAGTTCAGAGCATCCCAGTGTTTTATAACACCTGGCTGGGTTTGATGATTGGTTGAATGGAGGTTTTTAAGCAAAAATAGATAATAAGAGGGATTTTTACCAAACCACCAAGGATGAAGAACACCATAAACAGGCGGCCCAGTGTGGTTTTTGCATACACATCTCCATAGCCAACAGTGGACATAGTAACCATGAGTAAGTAGACACATTCCCAGTAGGAAAGTGCCTGGGAATTCTGGAAGTTTTCCCAAGGATCCCCTGAGTTTTCCACCTGGAACAGAAGTCAAGGTTCATACAACAACATCTTAAATAAGCAGAAATTAAGAATTGTTGATCCTCTTTCACAATGCAATGAAAAGTATGTCCTTGTAACGGTGCTAAGGCAGCATAGTTTTTTACCTTAGGTTTGCACTGACTTACCAAATGAATGAAGCCTGCTGCAGTTAGCCATGTGCTTATAAAGATTGAACACAGGTTCACCAGCTTTATGGAGTTGCTTTTTAAAAAAGAGCCAGAACACAAAGTCATTAAATGTGAAGTTATATCATTGATATGAGGAAAATACACAACCCGAGAAATGGCAGATCATTGGGTTGAAAGATGCCTGCTCTAAAATGCATAAATGCTACTAAGCCTTTATATTGCGTTCGGTCATAATTTAAACATTGTGTAAAAGAGCTACAATGAGAAACTGTAAGAATCTCATTCTTTTAGTGCATAATTCATACACTAACATGCTGCACAGAGCTGCTGCATTTCGTTTTATTTCAATATATTTTTTTAAAACAATTTGCATGGATTTACAGTGCATACTTTGTATCATTATGGTTGGTCATATAGAATTATAGTAATGTATGTCACTGTAGGTTAATATATATGCATGTTATCCACAAGTATGCAACATATTTCCATTCAGATTCTTAAAAATAAGATTTTTTTCATCCCTTTTGATTAAAAAAATCACCAATGTAAATCTCAACACATGCATTTTGTGTGCAAAGGCCTCCCTCCCTATGTTTATAAGATTTATAAGTGCAACATATGTTTATAGAGACTATGTATTATCATAATCTGTATGCTGCTGTATTAGTATTATGAATGACAGTTGCCGTGTTGAACTAACTGTGGAAACAAATCTCCATCAGGGACAAAAATGTCTCAATCATCATTATTCTCTCAATAATGAAGTCCATATCTTATTGTAGAACAGGTCCCTGCATGACCTCTGTTCTTTTCTACTTTGTGTTTTTGTCTTTACCTTCATCTGAGTGAGTGAGTGAGTGAGTGAGTGAATGAGTGAGGAGATTAAAGACTAAAGCATTTTGTTGCTCTATAAGCTCTTCATGACATCTGTGCAAAAAGCTTTAATTCTAAGTGGGGAGGAGACGAACAGAAAGCTGTTTCATTCAAGAGTCTGTCATGCAACTACAGCATGCACTAAACAGCATATTACTGACTGCATATGAACTTTATGTAAAAGTTTACAAAATCAACTGAAAGCAAGTGTTCATGCTAACTCTGCTACACACAGATATTGCAGAAAAGCTCCTTTCAAAAATGTGACTACATTCATGCTTATAGCCCCATAAATTCATGCTTTTCATGCAATGTCCTGCTGCTGCATTGATGAAAAAGTGAGAGAAAATATCAACACACTTACCTTGTCTTTAGTATATTCAAAAACTGTAAAATTTCTGAGAACTGTATCAACCTTAAGGCCCTTAAAAACCTCAAGCCTGTGAGAAAAAAAAGACCATAAAAAATTACTTTCAGATGATTAATAACTTAAACAACATTAACAGCAATCGACTGTGATTTAACAAGAGCACCATACCTTTCATACTTTCATCCATGTTTATCAACTTTTTTGGATTTATATTAATAAAGAAAAAAAAAAACCAAAACATAAACTCCGTCTGATCAAGCGATATCAAGCCTCACTGCATCATAAAATAAATATTTGGAGCATGTAGGGGGAAAAAAACAAGCTCAAGATCCAATTTTTCTATCCATTCATCAAATGAAAACACTCTCGGGAGCCTCGCAAAGCACCGGCTTCTACCTGCCACACGTTTCATTTCTGCTGGATGAAACTCTGAACGTGGAAGAGATGAAAACCTGGATTAGAGACAGGTGGATGCTGTCACGCCACATTGATTCAGTAAACAGATGTGACGCCAAATCCTTAATTTGTGGGTATTTATGGGAAGAAAAAAAAAATAGAGCCTGTGCCTGCTGCCAAGAGTTCAAGGACAGTTTGACACGGATAAAATAAGCGGTGAAAACACACGCGTGCACTCCTGCACATGACCACTCACCGACTGTATCAGCTGTCATTTAAGCTATGTATACATTTAAATCACATACGAACTGCTGCCAAAACTTTCAAATCATTGCACAGGAACCAAACTCCCATTCAAAAACACATCTGTTAAAGCAACTATTTATTGGTTGTTTTATCATTTAGGTCTGTTGCAGTAAACTACTGCTAAAAGGAACCTCCCACCTGAGTTTAAAAGCCAAATGCTTCACCAATCCAATTCACTTTGAAAGAAATCCACTGCAGTGTTGGTGCAGCAAAAACAATTAAAAGCAAACTCAGCCAAGAGTGAGCAATCAAGTAAAATCCATCTCTGCGTGCATTCACCGAGCAGACAACTTCCCCTGCTGCAATAGATTTGTTTGAATGCCAAATGACACAAATCAAAAGACATTTCAGGCAATCATTCAAAGCCAGAATAAGATAAATAAATAATCTTTTAGAAAATGACGTAAACCGTGGCGTTCCTTGCCAGCGCTCTTTTCGTTTCAAGTGAGCGCTTGCCAGATGGGGAGCATAATACAGAGCAAATCCTGAACCTGAACCTGTTCCAGCTGACACATAGAGTCCAAAGACTTCTGCACAAGCCAGCGTTTGGCTTTAGTGGAGATTCCCTCTCGTTCCCGTCCTGCAGGTCTTACCCCAGTAGGAGATTACATGGAAGCATGCACCGAGGCTGTACCACACGCTATCCTGGTCCTCCTTCTCGGTGACCTGACCCGGACCCATCCTGACCCTGTAGCCCTTCTGGAAGAGCTCCCCGGTCGATTTCTTGCGCCTTCTTGTGTTAGAAATTGTCTGAGAGTGTGTGCCTCCATCCGGCCCCCGGTACACTAACATCTTAGTGGGAATCATGTCTAGAAAATTACTTTTGGGCCAGCAAAACTTTCAGATGTTAAGTCCAAAAACACTTCTTACTTCATCATTCTACATCCAACTGGTGAAATACCATGGAGAAAATATTCCATCTTCTTCTTCAAAAAAAGAGAAAAAACAAAAATGATTCAGGTGCTTTCATGAAAGCTGCACCCAACAGGTTGGCACTGAAAAGGACTCTTTTTTTTGAAGTATGTTTTTATCTGATTTACCTCAGACCTTCATAGCATTCTCGCTGTGATGAGGCGTGTTCGGCGAGCTTAAAGCAAACCCTTTTCCCATCAGGATATTAGAGTGTAAGCTCCTTTAGGATTCATCCAGGGAAAGGAAAAGGCCGGACAGAGAGTCTGTCCATCAGCTGGCTTCACAATGTAACCTACATCTCATCCCTATAACCAAACAACTGCTGGGAACAAACCAAATTTCATTCTCTAATCTTGAACAAGAACAGCGTGTATCTTTGTCTTATAGCAGGAAATAAAGCATGTGAACAGCCAGTTAAGCTGTGTTTGGAGAAATGAGAAGCTTTGGCAATAATTGTGTTTTTCTATGGATTTAGTGTTTCTACAATAATCCCTAAATTAATCACAGTTGATGTAATAACAGCTATTGTAGTTGGGGTTAAAACTAAATGCGCAGCAGACAAAAAAAAGACACTGCAAAGAGAGAAAATACAGCAGAGGACTGAAATCTAAAGAAGGTCAGCAAAGTCGATGAAGACTAAACAAGAAATAAAGTTGAAATGTGTAAATTTTTGGCAGAAAAATTGCAAAATGCTTATTAGTCGCAAGTTGTTTTCCTTCTCAGTTCATTTGATTGAGATCATTTTTTAAATTTAAAAGTATATCTACAGAAAACAGAATTATACTGGTGTAATGTAATTTCCTTAAAATCGAGTATGTTACTATATTCATGTTGGTTTGTGGAGAAATCTATGTAAATTTGTATGGATTAAAATGAAAGTAGAGATTGTTCTGCATGATCACATCTAGAACTGCAATTCTAGTTAGTCACTGGATGAGTGGTACTCAACCTGGAGGTTAAGAGCCCCTACAGGGGCCCCAACATTAATCTAAGGGGCCACAGGATGATTTACAGAAAGAAAGTTTTCATTTCTGCCACACAATTATATGACAGTGTTCTCAGACTTGCACCTTTAGGACTAATTATTTATATGCTATTTTAAAAAGTCTTGAAGGTCTTGTGTGCAGGTTTTAGTGCCATGAATCACAGTGGTGAGGTTGCAGATTGCACAGAAATGAACATCCCTCTATAGATATTAAAGTCTCATTCTAAGGTAATAAAAACACAATAACTCTTATTTTTACTGATGAAAATGCTGCAACTAAAACACAAGTATCTTGTTAAGAGTCGTGTTCTGTTTATAATGACTGGAAAAGCTGCATTGGATCAATTTCAATGGTAGACATTAATACTCTGCTTGTATTTTCACACCTACAGCAGGTCAGAATGTCAGACTTCGCATTAAAAATCTTATTGTACTTATTAGCCGCTGCATGTTATTTCTGCATGAATTTTCAACACAACTTTAAAAAAAGTGAGTCATGCCTGCACTCACAAGCTTATCATGCAATAATGAGTGCATTAGTATAAGAGAACATCACCTCATACTGTACATGTGCGAGTATTTGTGTCAAAATGTTCAGACACGAGGACTGGCAGACTGGCAGCTTGGCTGAGCGCCGGGTGAAATATGGAGTTTTGATCAGAAGAGGGCGTTCAACATCTGCGAGCTGACGCTGCTGAGCTGGTTGTGACCTCACCAAATGTTTAACCTCACTTTAACTAAACAGTAAAGTGCTCACTAATCCTACATGACCAGTTGCTCACTCACCATATTGATGGAGATTATATTTTTTTCTTTTTCCTCCAGTGGAATCAGCTCAACAAACCACAGGAAATGTCACAATGTTCTAGATGCTAATTTGATTTACTGAAATCCTTTTTAATCAGTAAATTTGGATTACAAATGCAGAGCGCATTCGAAACTGTATTTATTCAACTGTATGCATGAATGCTTGTAATGTTTCCTGTTTGGAATCTGGCAGGAAATGCTGCCTTCCTGTTTGTTGTGAGACACTAAAAGGACAGTTAACATGATCAGTGAGAGCCATGCGCCGCTGAAAAGACAATGAAAAGAGCAACACCTACGCAAAAAACAACAACAACAGAACGACAGGATGGTAACAGTAACAGAATCACAGTAATATTCACACCATTTGACTCAGGAAAGCTCATTAACACTGAGATTTCAATAAAATCTCACAGACTGTTGACGCTTTAAGAGCAAAATTTGATTACATTAAAAAAAACATATTGACTTTCAACTGTAATACTAATGACAGAGAGAAAATATATAAATATTATGTGAATATTTTAAAGATCTCCAAGTTGTTTTGAGTGAACCTCATCCTCCAACCAACCTATGACAACTTCTTCAGCAATCAAAAGCAAACCAAGTAATATAGTTAAAGCCTCACCAGCCTCTAAACTTACAGCTTAATTTACGACTCTCAATTGGATTGGACAGAATAATTTCATGAGTCTTTTAATCCAAACTTTCTCTTTTAGGCCAAGGTGAGAATAAATCAGAAGGGTGGATATTTTGAATCTAACACATCAAAACTATTAACAATGATAAAGACACTCTATCCTGCTGCTCAGATCTATAAACAATAATATGGAAGGATCTAATATCACTGAAGTGCCAGCCATACTCTCTTATGTCCACTTGATGGCGCCAGCAGGCAGATTTTTAAATCTATTGTTTCCAACACCATAAGTCACAGAACATTAGCCCAGAAAAACGACACAGGCCCATTATGCAACTGCACCTATCAAGCTGTCATTCTGACTTTAAAGTGCAGGCTGTTCATTGCTGAGTGAGGAGCTTTTGTGGCTGCACAGCAGGTTTGTTCCTCAGCTGACAGCGAGAAGAAAAAGCAACTATAAAAACCTGTATTGCAATGGAAAAAAATGATCCCCTTTAATCCTCTAATTCCTCACAGACCTCTCCGAGTGATGAGCTTCACACATTTAGCGGATTGACTTCTATTCTAGCGCTCAAGCCCCAAAGCAAAGCTTATTACCTTTTTTCCCCCCCATGTTCTTTTCAATCACTGCCTGATTTGATTCAGGTGTTTTTGCAGGTGTGCTAGATTGGAGAGCTCTGCTGAACAGGTGAAGGGCATGTGAATGACCCCTGCAGCAGATCACCCACTGCCCACAACACACAACCAAAGACAAGAGAAAATCACACACATTTGAGTCAGTCTGAATTTAAAAATTAAGTTTCAGCGGCACACCAGCTGACAGCCATGCAATGTTTGATAGTGTTGTCGCGCAAACAAGGATTTGTTTGAAGAGCAGAGCTCATAAAGCTTCTGAGTCATCTTGCCTTCCAGTTTTCATGCTGCTCTGTAGTTTTTAATTTATAAAGTTACAGTGAGGATCATTCAAAATTATCATGCACCTCATGCAACTTAAAGTTAATATCATGACTAAGTTATCAAACTTATATGGCTCATATTGTAGGTGTGCCTGTTGAAACGACGATAAAATATCACAAAGTTCCCATTTTGCAGCTTAAGTGGCATGCTGAGATGATGAAATGCAGTTGATGATAGCTGCTACACCTGCTTTATCCACTGGGTGGCACCACAGGCTCCTAAATTCAAGCCCATAGATCCCCTGTACACTGCCTGGTATGTGATTCAGCCTGACAGTGCGACGCAAGCATCCTTACCGAGCCAGCTCCTGTTCAGGTACACCGACACGAACACCGGAGGAACCGTGAAGAAGTCCACCACCGAGTTCACCTCCAACCAGAACCACAGCTTGTCATTGGCAGCAATAAACTGGAAATTAAGAGTTAAAAATTAGATTTAAGTTCTCAGGCAAATGGTTACTAATGGAAAAAAAAAAAAAGAAATAACAAATTAAGTTTGACCTACCCGGAGGCCAAAGTACAGCAAGAAGAAGACGTTGAAAGCCATGTCGATCTGCAACGTGAAGTCTTTGTAGAAGTTCTGACAGGACTCAATAGGACTATGAGATAGAGGGAGAATTGAGTTGTTTAAATGTCTTACAAACAATGGTAGTGAAGTGAGGAATTTTTCATATTTATATCAACAATATTTCATCAAAATATTGCATTGCATTCTTCTTTTCCTGAAAATGCATTAAGATTTCCAAAAGAAGAGGAACTTAATGTTGGAAAGGTGCAATAGTTGGTATTTTCCAATGGTTTTTCTGTTGAGAAAGGACATGCATTTATTGTCACACAAGCAATAACTTTTTCAGGTACCTGATTAACCCTTAAATAACTGCAAAAACAATCTGTCTGATGGAATATTACATGATGAAAATGATGGTGTTTTCCTTTCAGGCCTGCATTTCCTTTCTCAAAGACAACATGTCAGGGTTTATTATATTCTGTTAAACTTGATGGAAATGCAGAGCCGGAGCAGTAGTTTAAGGGTTAAATGCATGCAGGATTCATGTCTTCTTTTATGAAATCAGGCAGCCATAGCAAATGCTAGCAATGCAGTGAAGTCTCACCCTCAAAAAGCTTGTATCTGGCACAAAGAATTCAAATAAAGAGAAATAAATAACCAAGTAAATGGGATTGTTAGAGGTTAGTGGGATTGGATTATTAAAATATTGTAATTATTCACATCTAAAATGAAACAGAAGGTTTACTGTACATTCAAAATTAAAACAGTTAATTAACTAAACGTACAGCTATGATATATGTTCAGTTGTGTAAAGAGCTAATGGAATGAAATGAATTAATAAAGAACAAATGATTTTTACATGATGGAAACTTTAAGTAGTTAATCGTGTTAGTGCCGAAACAATTAGTCGCTTGACAGAATATTAATATACAACAATTGTGATGTTTGATTAATCATTTGAGTCCCTATTCAACCAAAATATTTGCTGGTTCCAGTTCCTCGAATGGATTTACTTTTCCTTTTTTTTTTTTTAGGTTATTTGTTGTGAATGAAGCATCTTTGGGTTTTGGTATAATGGTCGAGCAAGACAAGCTACTCAAAGATATCAGTTTAGGCTGTGAGAATTTACTTTTCACTATTTTTTGATCACATAAAACAACAACAACAACAACAACAACAACAGCAAAAACATTTATAGCTGCATTGGTAATTAAAGTAATCACTTGTTGCAGCCCTAGTTTTGGAGTTGAGTCTGAAGCGAAATGAATAAGAGAATAAGAAAGCAAAAAACAGATGGAAAAATCACTTCTAAATAAATTCTTAAATATTTTTTACATATACAACTTTTGATGGGGACAGCAAATAAATTATTAAGGTACACTATGCACTATGTTACAGGCCTATAAATAAACAAAATATCAGCTCTTGATAAGTGGAGAAGCCATTTGCAAGAGCTAACATGACTTTTGGATGTATTTTAGATCCATATGTTGGCATTTTAATGCTCATTAAGGGACTAAAGAACCAAAAGGACATTGCCCATTTTGAGAGTTGCTAAAAAAGTTACATACTGCACTTTTAAGGGATAACAGGATAAAAAGGTTGGACAAAACTTCCCAAGAGCTCAGGTTATCGTGCATCAAGCTGATTTTTATCCCTTCATGTCCTTTCTTTCTTCTCTGCAGCATGTTGTGTCTCATTCACACATTTAGTATGTTCGTTTTCATCTTGTTCGTCTACCACCTGCAGGACTCCTGCACACTTCATCACACAACAACAACAAAAACAACAACAACAACAACAACGACAACAGCAACAATCTCCCCTGTGCTGTTTAATACCAGTCGGATTAAAGGAAATTGCTTTGGTTATGTAAAAAAAAAAAAAAATCTAATAAACGCAGTTTGATAAAATACTGTCCTCGTGCAGCTCATGGGGTGACATTAAAATACCTCTGGGATTATTTTGCACCGATCTGATGCAACACAGCGACACTCAGCTTATCTTCTGGTTGATGAGGAAGATTCAAACTACCTTCATCAGTATTTATCAAACTCCTGACCGGCAGACAGTTTATCAATTCAGCTGCAATTCTTTAACCCTTAGGATTAAACTGGACTTGTTTCAAAGTAATGAGGTGTGTTGAAAGTAAGGCTGGACTTTCTATTGATAATATATCCATATGATATTGTGATATGGCATTAGTGTTGTCTTTTTTTAACAAAAAAGGTTGCATAACAATAAAATTATGTTATTTTCTGAACTTACCAGACTGGTCTAGCTGTTCTAATTTCTTGTTTTGCTTTGCATAAGAAAAATTAGAAGAATTAAGAAGAAGAAGAATAAGAAGAAGAACACAAGAAGAATCGCAGATTTTTAGAAAATTATCAAACTCTTCCAAAACCAAAACATGGTCTGCGGGTTATCTGGTCATGAAAGAAGAACTAGTTGATGTTTGAATCTTATATTTACTAATGTCAGGCTGCTTTTTCTACTTCCCCTTGCGTCTAATTAGTTTTTTAACAAGTTTTGTTTGTTCTCTTGTTTTTTATTTAAATCAAGGAATACATTCAACTTAATAGTTACATCCAGTTGTCCTGCAAAATGGAAAATTTCTAGATTTCTCTCAGGCAACTCTGAGAATAGTCCCCACATGTTGGACAGTTCTGCCCTCATTCTGTAACGACATGTCGTCCCAGCAAACCCTCGTCATAGCAGGGTGACAGAGCGTACAGTGGCGGTGGACCTGCAGTGCTAAATAATTGAGTTCCAGTAGGCCTAGTTTGGAAGAGGACTGTTATGGATCACAAACCCTCCCTGCCCTCTGTTCCTCTGGTCTCTCTCTCCTTTATTCAATTCGGATCGAACAGAAGAGATCACATGATGGAGACATAAATGTTGTCTGATGGCTCTGCTTGTGGTCAATAAAAACTAATATCCACTTAGTGTGTAAAGTCACACAGATCACTTTGACCCAGTGTGGTAGGTTCATTTAAAGATGTAACTTTTAAGGTCCAGTAGCTTTTAGTGGCATCTAGTGGTTGGGTTGGAGGTTTGAAACAAACAACAAAATGACAAGAAATTAGAGAAGGACATAC
>JAQNCA010000017.1:7478483-7488804 GCA_029783725.1 Acanthurus tractus | reverse complement strand
AGTGGAAAAAGAAAAAAAAAAGAAAAAAAAGAAGTGAAAATCAGAAAAGGAGGAAACAGATTATCAACTCCCATCTATGAACAATGCAGTGAGCGCTCCATGTTTGGGCTGCTAATGACATGCACAGACTGGGAGGAGGAGGGGAGGTGTTCCTCCAACACAACCTGCCACATCTCACAGCCTAGACAACTGCATAACAGAGAGAGAGAGAGGGAGAGATTTACTCTTATAATGAAATCCTTTGCTTGCTAGTTGCTTAGCAACAAAAACACTGATTCACATGGCACATAGCGTATGTGCCTGACACTGCATTTCTGACACTTTGGAGGAAGGTTGATTGTTGGATGAGAAGAAGAAGAAGAAGGGTGAGAAGAAGACAGGGGCAGGAGTTACAAAATAAATGCCAGGAGAGCAAAAAAAAAGGCATTGAGGGGAAAGACTGATAGTGAAAGGATGAGCCGTCTCTGGCTGACTCCCACAGAGGAGCACAACAGGTTGGTGGAGCTCAGCGGCCTCACTTGGCAAAAATGTGAAGAAAAAGCAGAGAAACTGCGCTCTTGTATTCGCACATGAACGGTGTTAGGCTGTGAAAAGGGAACAACCTCATCCTGATCCTATTTTCACAGATGTATTTCCGTTGCATTTCTCTACGCATATAAATAAAACTTGAATGCAAGATGATGGATTCTTTTCAATATTATGACTAGAGCTGTAATGCTCAGCCTGGCTGACAAATCTTTCATTTGAGCCGTTTTTCAGGCAGAAATATTCAAACCATTTACTGGTCTCTGCTTCTCTGAAGTGACTTGATTTGATGCTTTTCTGTCTTGCATCATAACTAACAACAATCATTGTAACTAAAAGCTTCTGATTCTTTTCCTGATTAATTAAATAATCATTTAATCTCTTAATATGTCAAAAAAAATTAAGAAAAAATGTTAAAGCGATGTCCCAGGACCCAAAGTGTTGTCTACAAATTGCTCATATTGTCCAAACAACAGTCAAAAAACCCAAAGACTCTTCATTAAATATCAAATATGACAAATAAAGTAGCAAATCCTCACATTAAACAAGCAGGAACGAGCATAAGTGTGTCAGTTTTGCTTTAAAAATTACTTAAATGATTAGTTTAATATCAAAACAGTTGGGAAATAATGTTCTCTGACTATTCATTGCAGTTCTAGAGGACATCACCTCAGGCTCTGGTGAATCAATTTTTTTCTATCGCTTTAAAGACTAAGAGATTAACTAAATACCCCCCAAAAATATATGAGCAGATTAATCGCTGATGAAATAATCATTAGATGCAGCCCTAATTGTAACCTACTTCAATTAAAGCATGGAGACTGATGCAGACATCTCCCTCCACAAAGGTCAACACCACCCTGCATGCAGCCTCTGCCATTTCTCCTGCTCCGGCCTGCTTGTCTGAGAGATGGATGCACATACATTGAATAAAAAAGATAAACCGCTTCATCTGTGACACCAGGAGAAGCTAGTCCATCTTTGTGCTTTAGCACGTGAAAGGAAAGATTCATACTTCAAGATGCAGTTATATAGAGCCTGATGAATTCAACAGAAGCACTGCAAGATATTTTTTTCCTCTGACACAGGGCTGCAGGGCCTCAGGCAGATGGCAGGCGTAACAATTGCGAAGCAGCAAATCTAGTGGCAGTCCGCTTTAAATGTTATGAAAATGATTTCTGGGGATTATGCTGCTGCATGAGTGCTAGCCTCAACAGACACACACCAGTGTTAAGAGAACGTCTGCTGAACATCAAACAATGAATGACCCATGTGGCAGCAGCCTGATTTTGGGTCCTAAACAGCCAAAACTATTCATGAGTTCCAAAAAAACATCGAACAAATGGTTCTGCATGGTTGACCGGAGGGCTTCAAGCAGCAAAAAATAATGACCTCAGACTATGGTGATGGGAGCATAAATCATGGTGAACTATGCCAGGGATGACATCCTTTGAAGCTGCAGTCAATGTTAGTCTTAAAAAAGTAAAAAAATCTCACTTTTACCATTTAAAAATCTACAGTTTCTCATTATTTTTTTTTTACCTCTGTGTGTCTTCAAGGCTTCAAGGGAGGGTACATGCAGGTTGCAAAACAGTCCAGCAGAAGGGCAGTCAATTGAAATCAGAGTTATGAGACACAGCTGCAACATCTCTTTCCAGAGAGTGTTACTCTGATTTCCAGTGGAAAATGTCTTTGGGTTATGTAGAATATTAGATGTTGTATCTAACAGAACAAGTTTTCAGTGATTTATGTAAAATGTGCTTTTACACTGTTTTTATCAGCTTTGCCTCATTTGAAAGGAGATGAAAAATATCCACAAATCTGGTAAATTCAAACCTAAAATGACTGAACACAACTTGTGGCATTAGATACGAAAACATGCACTTGACATTTTTGTGTCTTGATCTTAACATCTTGG
Organism: Acanthurus tractus; assembly: GCA_029783725.1. Classification (NCBI taxonomy): domain Eukaryota; kingdom Metazoa; phylum Chordata; class Actinopteri; order Acanthuriformes; family Acanthuridae; genus Acanthurus; species Acanthurus tractus. Next base: position 7,486,361 of record JAQNCA010000017.1, on the reverse strand, counting down.
GAACTAACCTTTTAAATATCACACTGTTGACACCTTAACAGGTATGTTTGAGGGAAAAGAGAGGGTGTAGAGCAGAGAAATCAAATCCTGCTTGCATAAAACTGAATCTGTTGTGCTGTGTGTTATGCAAAGAGGGCTTCTTTTAATTCAAGGAGACGATTAATAATTAAAAACAGACAAATCGTTGAGTACAAAACAATTATAACCTGCAAGCGTGTTGAAACTAAGGACCAAATGGGGGACGGTGCACCAACAAGTGTCAGCTGCACTTAAAACTGAAAACCTGCCCAAACGCACTTTGCTGTTTATTCTAACGGAATGTTTTTAGTTTCTGTCTGTGACATTAAGAGAAAGTAGCGGTTATTTCCCTCTCTGTGCTCCCTAATGGAGCCCTAACACAGATTTAATTAGGAGCCCGTATCATAAATCAAACTGGACACCTTGTTGTCACGCACTGGCTGTTATACAAAACCTCCATTAATGAATAAGTCATTCCACTGAGGTGTGGTGGTTTATGAAAATGGACCGGACCGTACCTTCTTTTTGGCGTTACAGTGGCAGCAGACGGTCCACAGGTATTTGAGAGTTCTCCACAGGAGGATTATGAAGAGACCCCCAAAGAAAGTGACCATGGAGGAGGCGAGGAAAGCCCACCACATCCGCTGGCCGTTGCTGTCACAGGGCACATCTGGCGAGAAGGGGATGATCACGTCCATCTTGGTGATATGAATGGACGGGTCCGGGTTGAATTTCTCCCTGTTTTTCGACATTATTGGCTTCTGGCCACCTGCCAGCCCCCACCCCTCAAACAATCAACTCAACTGGGATTCTTCAGGCGCTTTGGGGAGCTCCAGCCAGCGCCCCCTGATGCCCCAGCGGCTCAGCCATGTTAAGGCAACCACCTCCCGCTCCTCTGCCTTCTCATTTGGCTTCAGTGAGCCGGGGACGTAAAAGTTGGGTCTACAACAGAAACGCGCACAATATTAAAAAACTTCGTCTTAATTCGTGTTGTCAGTCGTGCGCTTCACAATGCGCGTTCATGGCTGGAACTGCGCGTCATCCTTAAATTTGTGCGTTAAAAAAAATCATTTTTTTCCCCGTAAAGTCCTCAAAAACTCCAGATCTTCCCGATAGTCCCGATGGATTACACTACATAAGTATTATTGTTACATAAAAGAAGCTTGTTGTCCTCACCGGCCGACTGATTCGCCCACTGCTCCACCTTGTTAAAACAGCGCAGCTTCAGCGCGCACTGTTGAATGCGCTCCTCACGATAAAAGCTCGCAGTTTATCGATATCCTTCGAGGAGATGTCGTTTAAAAATAAAATGTCTGTTTCATGTTTCGAAGAGCAGATTTAGTAATCCTCGCTCCCCGAGCTCCGGCGGCCGCCTGTCACATCCATTTGTCGGTAGATGGAATCGCAGATTTACAGGTAGCGGGGGAGGAGCCATCAATAGCAGACGTCGATGCTTATCTGGATGTCTGGTTATTTATAGTGGCCGCTTCATCAATTTTTGATCATTCTAACTTCGTGGTTTCAGACATCTTACTATTAAACTTTCAGTTTTGTAGCGAAATGACAACAAAAAAAACAGCTTTTCTTTTCTTCTGTTCACGCTGGCGTCATGAATTTATGTATTATTATAGGCTGAAGTTTGGGTTTTACATGGTTACCATTATTGGCAACAGGTGAAAAAAGACTCAAGGGATAAAACTGACATTTTTGAAGAGGTAATTCCAGAGAAACAACTTCATATCTTTACTGCTTTCATAAGTTTCATAACAAATCCTCCTTAAAGTAGGTTATGAACCTAAAGCTTCATGACAGAGGCATTTTCAACACATTTCAGTTGAAAAAACAAACAAAATGAAACTATATCTTTTGGAAATATTTTAAAAAATTCAAAGAATGAGAGTGATTTTAAGAAAAAGCAGCAATATGACACTGTGATAGAAGGACGTCTCACCATTTCTCGCCCACAATGGCTGTTTACTCCCCCTAGTGGATGTAAATTGCATTGTTCGTTGAGACCTTTCTTATAGCATTTTCTTGACAAATATCAGCCTACTTTGAGAAACAACTGGCAAAAACAAAACTAATAAACTTACCAAAAATCTGATAATTAAACCTGCATTTCAATGGAAAACACAGACAACTTGCAGTCCATTAACGGTACTCTGTTTTTAATATTTTATAGAAACATTAACCTTCATTAGGAGAAAACCTGCCTAAAGTGTTTCATCCAACTTGAACATGAAATGTTGACAATGTGATCAATTGAAAAGCAAAGAGATGCATGTGAATGTGTTTAGTGGACAGTCAAACACAAACCAGAAATGAAATATCCCTTCTTAAAAAATCCATTTGACGAAGACAAATTGGCAAAACCAGTAGAACACACAAACTGGGACACAAACTGAGCAAACAAACCTGCTGTGTTATTTATGATGGAAGATGTAGTGTTGATAAATCTAAGACTGGACTGTAATTAGCAAGTATTTTTAGCTTGGCACAATATTATTTCTGAGGAGTGAAATGATGTCAACAGAGAAAAAAAAAACAAAAAAACAAGACTTGAACATAAAGTGAAGATAGGAAGCAGATTTGCCCCGATTTCTCCTCTATAAATAAGAACATTAACTGGAAATTCTCATCCTTCCTATTGACTACACAACTACATTTGTATAACAAAAGTTTCATAACCAACATCTTTGATTTGATTAGATAAATTAAATGGCAGGAAAAAAAAACGTATAAATATAGAGAAAGGGACCCTGTGGTCCAACATTTCTTCACTTAAAGAATAAAGTCTTCGGTTTGCATCACTGCAGACTTCCTGTGGTCCGACATGCTCGAGGGACAGAGTGGGATTAAAGGAGTGCTACTAGACATAAGGGAAAATATAACATTCAAGTATTAAATACTAGTGTAAACAAATCTATCTGTAGTACAGTACATCACTATTGTAGTGGGAATATTATGTCTTCATCATCATTGGTGCTGATATTGGTGAGAGTGAGGAAGCAGTGGAGTTAACCATGATGTCTGGTCAGATGTACCGATTCGCTCTGTGTTCAATATAAAAAAAAAAAAAAAAAAAAAAAGGAAAAAAAAATCACATCCTGTCAAATGTTTCCAGGTGGCAGGTGGCGACAGGTGGCGTTTCTACGGTGCTCCGTCTGGAATCCATAGAACTTTACTCTGTTCCTGCTCCACGATGGTCATGATCTGAGTGCAAATGTAGGAGACGCTGCCTCCCTGGACAACGCCTGCAACACAGTGGGGGGGGTGGGGGGGGGGGTGGTGGTGGTGAATATTAATAGTAGAGCTGCAGTTACTTCTATCTATTATCACTATTTCTCTTTTTAATTTATCAGTTCATCGCTTGTCTGTGAGTACCTTTTATTTCCTTCAGAATATTTTTGCATCAGACTCAAAAATAAAAAAGGATTGAAAATTGATGTCACAGAACCAGAGTTTTATCTTTTTTATTCCACACATTCCTCTTCCTTGTCAAAACATGGTGCTTAAAATTACCCACAATGCAACTCGACTAAAACCAGTTCAGAGACACTGGATGTGCTATGCTAATGAAGTTCGGAGGTGCTAGCCTCACACAGAGATGAGAAGCAGGTTACAGTGTTCTTTCCAACTCCACACCAACACATTTGTGACTGTGTGATTTTGACTTTACAGTTTTTTGATTTCACGCAGCTCCCTCCGGACAACTTTTCACACATATGCAATGATCCTCCACAAGACCTGTGAACAGACTTTTACTTGCAGCGTTGGTTGAGTTCCCCTTTGATCTTCAGGTTGGTAAAATGTGACAAAATTGTGAAATACTTTCTCTGAACCTGAGGTGTTATTTTCAAACTGCCTGTCTGTACGATCATCAGACTAAAATCCAAATACATTGACTTTATTTAACTGACTCCACTATCAAGTAAGACAAATAAGACAAATAAAGGCAGCAAATCTTGATGACTAACAAGCTGCAATTGGAAATATTTGGTGTTTATGTGCTAAAAGCGGGAAAAAAACAATGATTATCTGACAAATGTTCAATTGATTGACTAATGGATAAACGGACTACTTTGTTTAGCTCTTAAAAAAAACACACTTTACAAGCTCTTTAATTTAAGATATTAAGCTTTTAATATAAATATACAAACACAGAAAAGCACTGATTCCCTGTTAATCAATTTTCTGTCAGCTATCTAATCATCTCAGAGCTATAAACGATCTTACTGACGTACAGGACTGTGCAGCCAAATTATTCCAGTCCTGGACTTCAGAGATTAAAACCCTGACGGGGTGTGATCAGCTCCACTTAATGTAGACCCGCATCAGATACTCAGATTTATAACTGCTCATAATTGCAGTTCTCATCGTTACGGCTCGTGTGCAGGAAGTTGGCGGGCCACCTCTCCCTCCCTGTTAGAGAGGATCAGTGATGGTATGTGTTCATTTCCAAAAGCCCCTCCCCATAAATCGCCTCTTTTTATAGAGTCATTAATCAGCTGGACAGTCGAGTGTCTCCGACTGGCTGCTGCTCCAGATACCAAAACTTAAACTCTGGATGCTGTGCTCCAAAAAGAAAACCCTGCAGACACCCTGTATGCTGTTACGAACTCACAGTGGTAAAACTAGACACATTAAAATATTCTGTTTATTGGATAAAGTTCTTTTAACTGGGTTTGCCAGTCTAGTCTCTCATTTCATTTGCGTATACTTGTTTTGTTTTGGTAACAGGAACCCTTGACTCTGCCTCAAAGGGCCAGTTCACCGAAAATTACTTTCCTCAACTGATATTCATTTGTACAGTTTTAGTTCTATTTCATTTGCATCTATTTCATTTGGATATCTGCCACCAGCCCAAATACAAGTGAGATGTATGTTATTTGCCTTTGTAGCAGCTTAAGAATTTCTTGAAATACTTCTTTTGTTAAAGTATGCCAGGGATGGACTGCACCATATAAGCCAAAGAACTTTCATGGGAATCTGAAGCTTTTGGAATGAACTGTCAGTAACAACACTTTGCTGTTTTATTCACTGGACTTTGTCACAGCTGAAGTCTACAGTTTGTGTGGGTAAAACAACTGAAGGCCTGAGATAAAGGCCAGCATGTCTGTAGTAAAGGACAGAAAGATAATGCTGTTTAACCTTGAGATACAGCAGGAATATAAAGTACCATAGTTCCTTAAAGTCTTCTCCATACTTGGGGTTGACTGTTTGAATAGCTGTGTGCATTAAGATGGCCAGCTAAAGGAAAGGTTGGCGTTCATGTTTGAAGCTCAGACTGAAGCTCAAACATGTATGGGACTCAGTTAAGGAGTCTGTGACTAGAAGACATATCATGATGACGAAGTGTAGTTTGCATTTTATTTTGACATAAGAGTTAAAAAGCTGAACTTTTATTATCCCGTTCTTGTACTTTCAGCGACACTTCATCCTGACTACATCTGGTTTCTCATTTAGTGCGTTTACAGAGCACTTGTGCCTCTGTAAGCCCAAAATAATTATAGTTATTACTGTAATTCCTCTATTCATGCTATCTTTAGTCCTTTTTTAAGACAAAATAAGTCATTTCCACCAACCTGTGAAGAAGCGGATGTACTCCTGCTCGATTTTCTGCGCTGCCTCAAACTGCTCCTTGGAATGTTTCTGTGAGAGTTTATCCCGCAGGTACAAAGGGTCCTTCTGCTCCCTGAGGAGGAAACATCAGCATCTGTCAGCAGACTTCAACATCTCACTTCAGACTTCAACACAGATTCACAACACGGCCAAACACGGCGGTGTGGGAGGACTCGACAGTTTGTCAGAACTAGTAAAATCATTTTTGAAAGTAGATTCTTCAGATCAGATTTTAAGTTTTACATCCAAAGTCAAAACATCATTCATATAGTGATGAGTTACCTAGTTGTTGCGTAACATTAAGGCCACTTGCTTTACTCACTCCTCCAGACTCTCCTTTCCCATTCATTCACATGATGCTTTCTATGTTTGCGAGCAGGATTTTAACAAGCTAAGGGAACCTAACAGAGTAGATGATACAGATAAAACTATGTTTGATGCATTTTTCACAACAAGAAAAGACTAATTAATCAGCAGAGTACCAGGCATTTTGAATAATAGAGGCATCAGTAAGTGCTTGGATTCACGAGGTCAATAAACAAAAAAATATCTGCAGGCAGCCTTGTTCCTCTTGTGAGTTTTTGAAGTTGGTGAAATAATTAGTTTTGAGACTGGAACAATAACTCTTGTGCATCCATTGTTCCCTTATATTCCCTCAGTCACCATCATTTTTCTAAAAGTTAACACATTTCTCCCATCCTCAGTGACACCAAATCTGAAAATTGCTGCTGGCTAACATTAAATCTGCTGTTACAGTGACAGAATAACGCAGTTCAGTGTTCTCAAATTTGACACCTTCTCTTAATTACAGATCAGTCACATTATGAAATCTACAGCAAATCCAGATGTATTTTTAGACTATTATTTATATTTTATAGCAAAATCTCTTAGTTCTATCATCAAACTAACAATCTATAAGACAAACTGCTGCAAAGCTTTTATCAGGACCCTTCCAGCCCACTGCTTCACTCCAAGTATGTGCCCTCTTAAGAAGAAGTCATGTGACTATTCATTCCTTGGTCTTCATCCACTGGGAGCGTCTGACCCAACCAGAATCACACTTCTTTCCCTGGCACTCGGCATGTAGTCAACACATCGGTCTGCTGATGCCTCCCAGAGGATAAAATAACCCATGAAAAAGTTTAAGCTTCCATCAGCCGCTGGAGCAGGCAGACAGGAGGAGGTATGTGTGGGGGGTTTTTGTGTGTGTGTGTGTGTGTCTGTGGCGGCTGCGATGGGTGGGGTCAGCGAGTGTTTCAGCCACCCACGCCAAAGAACAGAGCCACAGGCCCCCGCGAGCTCTCCCTGGACAGCTGGCACTCAGCTGATGACAGCAGAGGCTTAGCAGGAATCAATCTCCACCATGTTTGCCTGCTGCACCACTTCATAGATTTGTGGGCGTGGGTGTGTGCGCATACGTGTGTGTGGCCGAGAAAGCCTGTTTCTGCCAGACCTGTGTGTGTCTTTAGATGCGTGTGTGTGTGTGTGTGTGTGTGTGCATAAAGTCCCATGGTGAGGGTTCAGCAGATTTAATCTTGCCATGCGATTACAAATGAAATAGCAGAGGGATCTTTGAAATATCACAATCATCCTATCAAAACCACGGCAGGTGGTGCAAGAGAGCAGGCTGTGCTGTCTGAACTAATGACACCGTGATCAAATCAGGGTTGATCAATTAGTTTTGGTTGTGTCTGCAGGATTAATGTGTTTACCAACGCACAAAGACCTCTGTGGATGTCAGTTTCCTGAGTGTCTGTCTCAGTGGGAATCATTCAAGACAATTTTTTTTTTTTTTTTCCTGGAAGGAGAAGTGGCATCAAAGCCAGATGAGAAAACGTGTAGCTGAGTCATGTTAACATCCATCTCATTGACTCTTAGCCTGACAAGAAAAAAAAGGCATGTAAGGACAGAAATTTATGAGAGAAAATCTTGTAAATTTGAATCTAATTGTTGTATTTTTTTATTATATATGATGTGTTTATATATATGTACATCATGTTGGATGCTACGGACAAGACAGCGTACATTAATGACGTGTATTAATATTTAATGCTTTGTTATCACTTTGGGACAGTCTATTCTCATAAAAAGCCTCCAGAACTAGAAGCCTTGGATGTAGGATCTTCTCAGTGTATCATTGAAGGAACTGAACTTCAATTGAAGTCGGGTAAACAGCAGTGGCACCAAAACACAAAGCGCACTTGACATACACTTGACATGTTTTAAGGCAATAAGAAG
>JAQNCA010000017.1:7463519-7476628 GCA_029783725.1 Acanthurus tractus | reverse complement strand
TTTGGAGTATTTGAATTTCATATTTTTTTACTTTAGGGACAAAAATTTCTACTTTTGTTCAGTACATTTACCTGACGCCTGCCTACTTTGCATATCAAGATTTTTCATAATTTCACATTAGGTACATTAAGTATATATTAATGGGGTTAATGAAAACTGCCAACTCTCAACCGACATGTCACAGCTTAGTAAGTGACTGGAATTTTGATACTTGAGAGTTTTAGAGAATTAATTAAACCTGTTGCACAGTCTTTCGTTTGTCACCTTTCCTTTTCCTTAAATGCTCCATACCTCTTTTCTTTTTTTTATCCTTTCACATTGATGTAAATATCATAAACTGGTGCTAAACAACACCAAATACAAATGTATCTCTATTTTACAACAACAACAATTATTTTTGTTGTCTCATTATGTTGCTCCTTAAAGCTGTCTCAGTAAATGGTGTCTCACCTTCTGTGATGGGCAAAGAGTCTGTGCTTATTGCATCCAAAGCCATCAGATCCTTCCCGTCCTTGGATCCGCTGCGTTTGTGCTTTAGCCTCCGGCGGAAGAAGGATCTCCGAGCGGCAGCAGACAGAGTCTTGTTGGTGCTGTTATCGTCCTTCATGTCGGCCATGCAGTGTCTCCTGTAGAACTCCTGGTCCATCCTAATGAAGACACATCGGAAAATTAACATAAACTGTTGATAAATATTCAGATTTGGATTTATGTAGAGGAATACAGAGAACTGGGTGACTTCTAGACTGGACTCACATAAATTTACTCGGAATATGCCCCTTTCCCAGCTTCTGTGCGTTCTCGTCGAGCTGCCAGGCCATCCAGTAGCCAAAGTTGCCATTCGGTAGTGTGTCTTCAATGTACAGGATGTCATCTTTGTTAAAGCTCAGTTCCTGCTCCACCTCTGCCACCCTCTCATAAAGTGCTCTGACAAGAGATGAACAATGAGGCTGTCATGATGAACACATTTCCTCTGACCTCTGAACAAGGACGGAGCCGGCTGAGAGACAACTTCGCAGAATATTAAAAAGAGTCTGAGACAGATTCTTTGTTAGAGATTTAACCCTTAAAGAAAAAACACAAAATCAGAATCCTTTATGTTTTTTTTTAAACCTCTTAAACATGGCCAAACATCACGTACAGGTGTGTTTACAACAGGATTTGCTTACTCACTAGTCTTCTGTTTTCATATTTCATATTTCCATGATACAGAACTAAAATGTGCTATTAATAACTGAAGCTGAACTGGATTGGCTGATGAATAGTTGAGGTACCTTATGTAAAATCCATCTCCATGGGACTCTTTGATCACAGATAGGCTTTCCACGCAGTTCTGAACCTTGAATGTGATTGTTTCAGCTGGTTTCAACATTTCCAGGTAGGCCTCTTCTTTTGTTTTGTGTTTCATGCTGATGCCGTTGTACTGTTTAAAAAACATCAGTTACACTGTTGACAAAAGGACACCGAGCTTGGCTGCCAACACAGAGTGACTCATCATTTCCAGTAAAAACAAATCAAACACTGCACAAAACAATGGCAGTTATGCAAAGGACTTAAGTTGTACTTTGTACATCTATATGTAACAAAAACCTGATTAAAATGAAACATTTTGTAACTTAACTGCAGAGATCCTCATTCCAACATTTTGTCTTATAATGTGTGAGCACCAACTTCCCAAGTCATGTTCATTCGGTGTTCTTGGTTAAATAAAGTGGTTGCTAATCACTGCAGGTACCTCGAGTATCAAGTCTCCAGGCAGCAGGCCGTCAGGACTCCTAGCCGGGCTGTCGTCCTCCAGACTCTCCACAAAGATCCCGCTAAGATTCCCTCCACAGATCTGAACTCCCAGCTCCACCTGGATCCTCTTCAGCCTCACCAGCCGAGACTCTGCAGCCCGCTGCATGCTGGAACCAGGAAGCCTTAGGAAGCAAAACTTCACGGTCATTTTTCTGAGTTTGTAAATCCCCTCACCTTGACCAAACCAAAATGTTTGACGACAGCTTTAAAGTCCACATATAAGACATGAAACATGAGAGCAGCGGTGTCTGTGATGTCCCAGTCTAACCTGAAGGAGCTCTGAGGGCTGGTGGCAGGAGTTGTCTGCTTGGACGGCGGCGTCATGGTGCCCTCGTCCTGCTCGCTCAGTGTGTCAACAATGGAGTGATTGTCAGGAGTCGTGGCTCCGCTGTCTTGGGGAGTCGGCTGGTTGCTGATGGACTCCATGCGAGAACTAAGGACAACAGGAGTAGAGTCAGTTTAACTCTTTACTATATTACTTTTAATCAAAGCTATCTGTTGGGTTAAGAAATAATGTCAGTCTTAGAAAAGATAGTCTTATAAATAGGACCTAAAAGCTGTAGAAAATATTGAACAAACCATGTTTTGAATATTTACTCTTTAAAATAAGCGGATAATGTAACTACTGGATGTAAAATAGCATCAACACTCCTTTATATATTTCTCACATCACACTGAAAACTTTTACTTGCATTGTGCTTGAAGGCTTTTCTCGCTGTAATGGTTCATTTAATAATCTTAAATCCAATCTGTGTAACTTATTGATGTAGCATTCTTTTCCTTCTCTCTTCTTACCCTGAACGCGAGTGGTTGCCCAGCTGAAACATGTGGGGATTATATTGAGCCAAAATGGTGACTGTGTCACACTGCTGCCCGATCACCAGCCGCGCCTGTTGCTCGTTGGCATTGCGGAGGTTGATTCCATTAAACTGAAAACAGTGGCAATCAATTAGGGACAGGAAGAAACAATAAACCGCACACAGATATCGAGTGGGAAGTGTGGTGGCGGCTGTACCTCCAAGAGCTGATCTCCGTACTCTAACCGGGCTTGGTGTGCGATGCTTCCCGCTGTCACTTTAGACACAAACACTCCTCCGTTCTCTCCACTCACAATGGAGATCCCCAGTGGTTCTGCTCCTTTCTGTACTGTCACATTGCGAGGCTCCTCTAAATATGGCCTACAGGGAAGAAAAAGAACATTTCGTAATGTTGTGACATTTTTTGAAACCATGAACGCTGCTGCCATGATGCAACATGCGACTCTAAACAATAAAAACTTATTCAAATTCCAAATCAAAATTCAAACGAGAAGCAACTGCCTGCCATGTAATGGGAGCCCAGCTGTGCAATGATGCATTTTAAGTCTTCTGGTTAAAAATTCTCAACAATAAGATGCAGGAGTTGTGTGGGATGTGCCAAGTGCATTTCAGAGACCAACTCAAACTCATGCAATCATACAAAAACTGACACCATTCGGAGGAAAAGACCAAGAAAAGAAGAGAAAAGATGGTGACAGTATCCCTAATTGCAATGTGTGCACAGAAGGTTCTGACATGCGTGCACAGGACAAACCTCAAGCATCTTAAAGAGAGGAACCTGGGCTTAGCTGCCAGTGGAGGTCTGACAGATGGAGTGTTACAAGAGACAAATCTAAGCAGGAGATGGAGACAGGAAAGAAAGAAAGAAAGTGAAGGTTTAAGGTTATTATGAGCAGCAGAGAGGAAAGAAAATGGTAGATGGAGACACAATGTTATAATGATATGAGATGGATGTTCACTGCTCTGTTTACTGCTTTTTAAGGCTCTTAATCACAATGAAGCAGACAGAAGTACAGACAGAAGGTGGAAAACAAGTCGTGTTCTGCTGAATGATGGCGGTATAACGACCCGGATGAGGGTCTGGCCTACCCATCCTTCCTCCTGTCACCAACTGGAGCAGGGCTGACTGATATTCTGGGCTGAGTGGAAATGGAGCTCTGCGATTGGCTGCTGGTGAAAGACGATGTCTCCAGGTTGACGGGCGACATCGGAGGTGTCGGGCTGCTGCACTCCGAGTGCGAGAGGGAGCCTGCAGTGACAGGGGGGAGAGAGGTGTGAAGTCAGACTCGCTGTTTACGGCTGTAGCACTCGTTATCAGACGGTGTAGCTGCCAAACTCGACGGTACCTCTGTCAGATCCAGCGGAGCGAGTGTAACGAGTCGGAGGGATCTTAATGCGCTCTGTCCGGAACTGTAAAGTAGAGGAGCCTAAAGACCACAAACATAAGAAATTTATTAGGGATTAAGCGTAGTGTAAAAAAAGAAATCTCACTTGTCAATGTAATGACCAAGCCATGCAGAAAAAGTTACCCACAAGCGACTAAAGGAGCCTCCAGCAACGAGCTGTGAATTTCCCCAGAGAGGCATCACTAAGGTCTCAAGCAGAGATGAAGAGGAGCTGCAGAGGTCTAATGAGCTCACTCATGACTACCTCCACACCTCCAACCTTTTTTGTTTTTTAATTTGCAAACTTGTTGTCCTCAGACCCAAAAAGACTCAAGTGACTGAAGCTTTATGAAATTTATCAGAAATTATTATTATTAATTAATTATTATTATGTGTGTTAAATCAGTGGAGGTCCAATTTAAATTCAGTCAGTTTACTTCTACTCTGCACTACAGGAAGCCAAAAGATTTTTGGGGGTTTATTTGTCCATAGTTTTTAAAATATATCACTGAGATCTATAAATAACAGTGGGGTAGTAGACATGTGTTGTTCAGTGTTAAAAAAAAAAAATCATCGATCCAAAATCTCAAATTATGGGAAAATAAACCAGAACTGTGTGCATGGCTACATAAAGTTACAAGTAAGAGCAACTCAAATACTGGCTCAAGGTTGTAGGTCTCAAGAACCACTGAACTTTCTGTTTACATCCACATCTGTTTAGACTGTTTATTATTTTTAAGCTTTGAATGAATTTAATAAAAAGTGTATTTTTTCCATTATATTCACACAGAGACTCCAGTGAATAGTTTGCAGTGAAAAACATGTTGTCTTCAGTTAGAGACTATTTTTACAGAGGAAAACAGAAGACTGACTGAGCCGTTCATCACATGGTGAAATTACATCACCTGAAAATCAATATCAGCAAAAACAATGAGCTTGTTGTCGGCTGCAGAGATTCAAATATGCATGTTGCAGAATATCTGAACTATCAGCACAGTTTAAAGGTGGCAACCAAGATAAAATGTTGCAGTTTTTAAGTAAAAATGATTTAGTTATGGTAAAAAACATGTTTTCTAAGATAACAGTGACCTTTGAACTTCTTAACTAATCAGTTAATCCTTGAGTCCAAGAGGATATTCTAGCCAAATCTTAAAGAAATTACCTCAAAGTGTTTCTCAGATTACTTGTCTGCGAAACTGGCATGGACAGACAACCTGATCACATAAAGCCTTAAGGTCGTGGTTGTTACTGGTGTTTTGATGGGATCATTTACAGGACAAGTTATACAAGTTAAAATTTGCCTAAACTAGGACTGCGTACTTACCCAGTCTGGCACTGGAGGGGAGGGAGTTGGTGCTGTGTGGTGGCTGACTGCAGCTCGTCTCAGTCAAATCTCCAGCGGGCTTGTGGCTGAGATCCAGACTGAGGCGACCTTGATGCTGGGGGCTAAAAGTGGAAAAAGAAAAGGCCTCAGTCAGTCCCCCCGGTGGTCAATTATTCAACCCAGAGCAAGATATAATTTGCTACATGCCATCTGTTCATGAGATCTGGGGCAGGGTAAACACTCTTCCTTTGTACATAAATGCTCCACCACAGGATTTATTTAATCAATGTCAAATGTAGAAAAGCAATGACAGGGCAGCAATTAATGACTACTTTCAGTTTGAAATTGTAAAACAGCCATTGCTTGGTCTAAAAAAGGGGAAAATTGCCCATCAGAAGTTACAAAAGCCTAAATGGTATCTTTAAATTTCCTGTTCTGTCAAATCAACAGTCCAAAACCCAGAGATCCCAAAGTTTTCTGCTGTTAAAAGGCTTTATTTGCTTGCACAGAGAAAAAGAGAGCCTAAACGATGAGTACGCTTTCAGATGTCAGCACCTTGAATGGGGGTGAGGGTGGACGCCTGAGCTTGGAGCTGGAGGACAGTTGTTGGTCTGGATCTCGTGGCTCCAGGCAGTGTAGACCGGGTTCCTCATCACAGCTGTCACAGCAGGGCACGGGGCTAGGCCTCGCTGTGCTGGGTCTGAAGGACATGCAGAACGGGATCAGAGCATATGTGATGAAACCTGAAGTCTTATCGTCTTCTGTAATCATGTTGCATAAGTGTCGAGTTCAGGGTCTATTAGGATGCTTTAATTCAAATATGCAGGTTGAGTTCAGATGCAGACGGAAAAGCAAAAACGAGCAGGGAAAGCTGTCCTGGTGGCTTACGTGGTGCGATGCTGCCGTAGCTGGGCGGAGCAAAGGGCACGCTGTACCGATTAGTTCTCAGAGGAGAGAAGCGTAACAGGTCCATCGGCTCTGGAGAGTGCTCATCATTAGAGAAACTCTGTACCTGCGAGTAAGCAATTGAATAATTAACAACACAAAATGCAGGAGCATGCACACGCAAGCAGATGAGGACAGTAGCTCAGTTACCTGCATGGGAACAGGCATGTGTAATGGCGTCACATTTCGCCGCAGAGCTGGCGCCGACTTGGGCCGGTATCTCCGCTTTCCCCGCTCCTCCCCCCGTTGTCGACTCCCCTCCTCCTCAGATTTCTTGGAGCTGCCTTTTGTCTCTCCTGGAGGAGCTTCGGTGTAAAAGCGCTGGTTCGCTGCCTCTCCCTCATCCTGTGTGCATGTAGCTTGGGCCGGGGAGGAAGGGGGAGTGCCGGTGGTGATGGTGGAGTCTGACGCCGAGCTGTTCTGCTGACGGTGTCTGTACCTGAACGAGTCACTCCTGACAGGTGGGGTGGGCGGAGTCTGAGCAGTTTCGGATAAGGAGCTCTGAGGCGAGTGCTTGGGCAACTGAGAGAGAGACATGTAGTCCAGCTTCGGAGGCACCTCAGGCTTCCTGAAAGCATTCACATCGAATATCGACTTCCTCTGTTTGACTTTTTTGTAGATGGAGAGCTGGGTGCACTCAAGGACAGAAGCTCCTGCTATGACTTTAGGCCACGTGCCTCCGCTGGACTTCACTGATGAGCCCTGCACCTGGTCCACAGCCGACTGAGGAGGGCTGCTGTCCGTGAGCACTGGGGCAAAGTTGAAGGGGTGATGGTGGAGGTCCTGCCTCCTGTAGCAGTAGTCAGGGTGGGGCTCTGAGGGGCTGTGGGAGGAGGAGAGGGAGCGGGAGTGTACGGAGCTGCTTGAAAAAGGCTTGTGGTGGCAGTGGGCGCTGCTGCCGCTGCTGTCCAGAGAGTCGTCTGCATCTTTACACGCCTCGTCCTCTCTGTCACAGTTGCAAACGTCCGTTTGTGTGGAGCAGTTGTTCTTGGAGCAATTGTGCTTGGAGTTCCTGCAGTTCCTGGTGTGGATCTCACAGGACTGGAGTCGGGAGGTCTTCTCTGAGTCTCTCCCACTTTCAAACAAACTCTGGCCAGAGCAGCTCTGTGGGAGGAACTGCCAGAAGGGAGATAAATAACAAATAAATTTACAAGGATTATTCTCAGAGTACCTGAAAATTATTGCACATGACTAACAGATGGATGTGAAAATGATGATCTAACCCGCAATATGCTTCTCAGGTTGTTAGTAAAATGTACCTTTTGTCTTAAAACATAATGTGCAGAATGAATTCGGGAGCCGACGGCCATAGTTGCTGTCTAATTTGTCTTCTACATGTAAGTATAGAACCTTTTCTGTTAAATCTAAGCTTTAGCTCTTTGAGCGGTCAGCGGTGGTGTCTGTGGTGTGTTGCAGGTCTGAGTCTTTACCTTCATTAGGGAGATGCTGAGGGACTCACGGCAGTTCTTCAGCAGAGACTCACATTCAGAGAGCGACTTGTTATCGAGAGCGATTCCATTGATCTGTGGTTGACAAAAAACACAAGGTCAGAAGAGATTTCAGCAGAAACATTTGGCTCCAAAGACAAATAAAATTGTCCTCTCTCTCAATTTGACACCAGCAGGAACTATTCAGTGTTAAAGTTTGGCCTTTACAAACACTGTGGATCATTTCCTGATAATGTTTAGAATCAACATACAGAAGTTCTATTGCACGCTAATTATTGAAAATGTATACTTTGTAGATAAAGAATAACTTTGCACTTAATTATTGGTATGTAGTGTATATCTAAGCCAAAGTTCCAGCATATTCCTTGATTAAACACAACACGCCCGTGGTCAGTAGAGGGCACTAGAGGCCAACAACTACAGCCATTAGCCTTGCAGTTGTTGTGCATCGCCTCTTTGTGCGTAATACTCACAGCTAACAGTCTGTCTCCAACAGTAAGAGCACAGTCTCTGGCAGCAGGACTGCCTGGAGCTACAGTGGCAACAAACACTCCACTTTCCAGTCCGATGCCACAATCTGCGAGGTGAGACAAAAAAAGAACCTGAAGTCATATAAAATGTCCTGTTGACTGTCTCTCTTTCAAAACATATCTATGATAAAAACATCTTTAATCACTGCATTACAGCACTAAACAACATTCATAACAGCTGTATTGGAAGTATTGGGATTTCAATAATAGACTGTAAGCTGCAGGGTTTTAGTGCTACTATTTCTTAGTTGGAGCTTGAAGCCGACCTTTGTGTCCAGCCAGGTTTATCTGGATAGGAGTGATTATTCGTCCTCCAAGTGACTTTCTTCTGCGAACCACCATATTGATCACTCCTTCACCGCTCAGCACTGCTTTGATCACCTGCTTCCTGTCCTTATTGGTCAGATCCACATCATTAATCTTCAACAACCAATCGTTCACCCTGTACAAATGGAACAAAGAGATGGTTCCATGAATCAAATCCTCCAAAATAAAATAAGGACACAAACAAAAAGTAAGACTGGATATTCAGTTTTAAACCGCCAAGTCTAAAAAACACTTGTTTGCCTTATTGATCTGGTATTTTTTCATTTAAACCAGGAGTTTACACCTTTTACAGAGCGTGAATAAAAGCTCAGAATATGTTTATTTTCTCCAAACACAAGTATTGATGTCATTCAAATATTATCCAGAACTAACAAAATGGGCTTAGTGAGACATTTACCTTAACCTTCCTTCAGCAATACTTCCTTTATCCACCTTACTGACGAATATGCCACAATCTCCAGGTAAATAAGGATCATTTACCCCTTCAGCAATATCAAACCCGAGTGCTTTCAAATCCATATCCTGAATAAAATAAAACATAATTAGTTGCAGCTTGATAATATAAAAAAGTAAACCACTGAATAAACATTTCAGGTGGTGGTTCTTACTCTGCGTTTCTCAAACTCTACAACTTCCGTCTCCCACTCCATTGAGTCCGTGTCGATGGCTGAGTCATGTGAACTGTGGGCCATTAGCTGGCGATACCTTGCTTCCTTTTCTAACTGGTCCTCCATCTTTTCTCTGCAGGAAACATAAACAAGAAACTCTAAATAAATAGAAGTCTCCTCTGAACATTGCTCAGACAGTGACATATTTCATCCACTGGGTGGCAGTAAAGATCTGGTATGAAAACCACATCCTGGATCCCCGAAGCAAGAACAGCATAGACTCTGAAATAAGTAGAAACTTTGTGAATAACATTAAAGTTTAATGCCTAAAAATAGAGTAGCAGTAGAAGGCTTAGCCAGGCAAGAAGTTCTGGAGGAATGACTCACTTCAGCTCTTTGAGTTCCCGCGCAGCATCATTCTTTTGCTTCCTCATGTCATCTAGATTTCTCAGAGCATCTGCCAGATCACTCACGGCTCTGTCCCGCTCTCGCCTCAGGTTGTCACATAGCGTGCTGGGAGATGCACACATTTTCAAAAAGAATGACACAAAATGTAAACAAATCTATTTTTGTGTATGAAATATAAAATCCAACACATCTCCCGCCCCTCACCGAATGCTCTCCCTCTCTGCCACGATCTTGTCCCTCTCCTGAAAGGCCCAGTCGCGTCGACACTTGGCCACCTCAGCCTCTTGCAGGGCCTCCTTCAGCTCCTGAGAGATGGCCTCGTACTGCTTCCTCAGCATATCGATCTCCTTGTTGGCTCGCTCCATGTCCAGAGTGGCAGAGTCCTGTTTCTGTTACATTTCAGGAAATGTAAGGTCATCGAGGTCAAGAAAGGACTAAACAAAGTCTGGAGCACAGTGTTTTTAATTTAACATGGGGCTCGATGGATTAATGGAAACTTTTTGAAGGACTTAGCTTGATTTTGTCATTTTACAGTTGTCATACTTTTCCCCCTGCAACAGATATTTATGAAACACGTACGGTTGTGTTTGCCTACACTTTAGCAGGGTATAAAAATGCAGCATCCTCTTTTGTTTCACAGCTTTAATTCAGTAGGGGTTCTGATGCACGGGCTTCTGCAAAAAAATAACAAAATTCATCTGTCTACAGCTGCACCTGGCTCAAGTTTGACCATGGCTCAAATTGCTGCAACACAACATAACCTCATCCAGCACAATTTGCTAATCAAATACATGCAAACGCACATTCCTGGTGGATGGCTTTATAAGATGAAGGGTGTAATTCTTCTTTCAAACTTGTCTTCACTGTCCATTGCAGCGAGTTACATCATGTCTTTTGGTATCATCAGCCTCTGTGCAGTGTTCTGGCGCATGTTAAGCCTTCAAACTCATTGATGTGCGGCTTAAACTGGATTTCCAAGATACTTTTGAGGGGGTTTTTTTTAACTTGTAGCAGCGCACTCACACCATGAAGCCCTTTTCTAACACTGTCTGAAGGCTAAAGGCAGATCCTTTTACACGGCAAGTTTAGAGAAAGTTTAAAATATTTATATGAAGAAAACCTTACACTTACCTGACTTTAGGGTAAAATATTCCTCATGTTCAACCATAAACATAAAATAAATTGCTGCAAACTAAAAGCATCCACTCATGAAGTCCTGTAAGGTATTTTGGGGCATAACATTTATAGATTGGATTAGGTAGCGTATTTAAAGTGGGTCACATATAGTATAAAAGTATATGTCTCTGGTGTATCTGCAACACATGCTCTCTGCGACTCTTCTGCTCTAAATAACACTACAGCAAAGTGTAGTGAGAGAATTAATTAGGACCACAGCTAACTTAATTCCATTAGACTGTACTCTGCTCCTCTTTGGATTAATTATCCATTTTTGTTGCAGTGCAGTTTTCCGTGAGCACCTCAATGTCAGAAAGCCTTTTCTCTGTAATTGCTGGTAATTTCCTAATGCAGAAACCTCAGCACTTACGCCGCAATTAATCTGACAATCACACTGAAACAGAATGTGACTGGTGATACGAGCTTTTCTCAACAAAAAAAATCAATGTGTGAGAACCTGTCAGCTGCAGAAAAAAAAAAAACATTTACTACTATATGAGATGGGATGAAGGGATTATTTTCTGAGGAATAAATCAATCCCTCCACTTGTCATGATAAATCTCCCGTCTGTCTGCCTACCTGTCTGGCCTGGTAATACTCTCGCAGCAGCTGGTCCCTCTGGATGATGGCCTCCGTCCTCTCCTTGCGGGCCACGTCCCTCTCCTCGCGCACCATCTCGATGTCCTTGCAGGCCTGGCTCAGCTCCTTCTGGGCCTCGGCTTTGTCCTTCACCTCGTGGCAGTATTTCTCCAGCAGCTCGTTCTTTTCACAGATGGCCCGGTCCCTGTCCACCAGCGCTGAGGCCAGCTCCTTCATACCACACAAAAACATGTCACAAGTGGATAATAGCGATCTAAAGAGACAGGCCACTTATAACTTTATGAATTTTCTGTGTCACTCTGAGACATAAAGAGCGCTAACTTTTTATTTTGACATATAAAAGTACTTTGCAAACATATTTTTCTATTTCAGATGGTTTCCTCTGCTTTATTAAAACTTCACTGGCCTGATAAGCTGCTAGAGGAATCAATAAAAATCTTATCTCACAGGACAAATGGTGTTACTAAAAAAACTTCTAAGTGGGTCAAGCAGTGAAGATTAGAAACCTTCCTTCCTAATAAAAACACATTTTTTTAAATCACTGTCAGTTTGAGTCATTCTTCATCATTACTGTTATTATTTCCACATCCGCATCACACAGATATGATTCACAAGACCAAGATCCAAACACAATTATCTCCCAGTTCTCAATCTAAAATGTTCAAACTTAACTCTGACCTGTCTGAGAGCCTCCAGCTCCTCATTCGCCACCCTTCTCTCCGAGGAAGTGTTCTTCAGTTTTGCCTCTGCCACCTCCAGCCCGGTCTGAAGCCGGTCCACCTCTTTGATCACCTGGTCCCGCTCGCTCATGATCAGACGGTACTCGTTGATCACGGAGTCCCGCTCCTCCTTGTATTTCTCACTATCTTTTGCTGCCTTGAGCTGCTGGGTCTTCAGCCGCGTCGTCTCCGTCTGCAGCCGCTCCATCTCACGCTGCAGCTCCTTGTTCTGGGATGCGACCTTGGACAGCTCTTGCTGTGTGTTGTCAAACCTGTCACACATGGGGGCTTGTGTCAGGTTGTTACTACTCTTTATAAATATTTGGCTGATAGATACATAGATTTTTTTTTTTTTAAAAAACAAAACAAAAAGCAGAGAAAAACTAGACAGGAAATATAGCAGGCGACCAAGCTTCATAAAGGAAAAGTTAAATTGGAAAAGCATCTGCCCGTCTGCAAAGCTTTATCTGCCTTGGATTAAGTATGTTTTAAGCACTGTGCAGATTTGACCTTGGCATTAAACTCAAGCACCGAGTTTGTAGCAAAGTTTACTGCAACTGCTGTTAATCATTAGACGTTATACAGCTCCCATGTCTGTGTGTGCAGCTTTTACTGCTGTTGGTTTCATGTGTCTCCGGGACACTTCCGGCTTTACCTTCTTATAGACGAGGAGTACTGCTGCTGATAGTGAATAGCAGCATCTCTCTGCTTCAGCAACATGTCCAGCTGTCTCTGCAGCCGGTGGTTCTCCTCCTCAGCCTGGTCCAGGCGACTCAGGTCTGCGTTGTGTCCGGCCGTCTTCTCGTTGTAGCGCTTCCTCAAAGCCTCGTAATCGCCCTTCATGGCCTCCAACTTGTCCACAGCTGTGTCATACAGCTTGTTGAGGACATCGGACGATCCCTCTCTCATCACCTGGAAATGACATCATGCAGGTGCTTTACTGAATCAGAGGGAACAACTGTAGCCCTAAAAATCCACTTGTACTATTCCATTGTAGATCATATTTTACTGATGACATTATTTTGCC
>JAQNCA010000017.1:7438198-7452174 GCA_029783725.1 Acanthurus tractus | reverse complement strand
AACGTGGGCGGGGCTTCGTATGCAGACGCACCTGGCTCCCTGCTGCCTTTAGGTCCATTAAGAAAAATATTACAAAACTTAACAGATGCCCGATGTTACCAAAAGAGATTGTGGAGACTGTGTGTTGTTCATTTGTTGATTAAAAAAAAACAAAAAAAACATTACAATTTAAAATTTTGTATTGTTAAAAAAAGTAGCCTATTGTTAGCTATATCTACCTAAAATATCAAAAAGTAGCCTACTGGTTAAGTATTAAATCGTTCCTATGATCAATAGTGGAAAGCAACTAAGTATATTTACTTAAGTGTTGTATTTAAGTACAGTTTATGTACTTAAGTATTTCCATTTTCAGTCATACCCCTAGTTCTTTACATGTTGGAGACAAATATTGTACTTTTAGTTAACTAATTTCGTAGGTTTGGTAACTTTCAGGATTTAGATTAGGGCAATAATACACAGTGTTAATAAATAAACTATGATGTAGTTATGGTATAGTATATCAGCTTACAAATAAATGCATCGACAATTAATATCCAAGAATATAATGTAAATGTAAATTGTGCTAAAATGGCCCTTTTAGAATCACATATTTAAAAATTCTCTTTGTATTTTGAGTATATTTTTATGCCACTTATTTAAGTAAAATTTAAGAATATTTGAGAATTTTTACATAGTGGTATTGCTATTTTTACTTTTGAAGTGAAGGGTCTGAGTACTTCTTTCACCGCTGCTTACTAAGTGTTCTTAAAGGAAACTGGGGGGAGTTTACAGTGTTAAATCAGTTAGGAAAACACTCTACTGCATGTAGAAGTCCTGATTTTTTAATTAACTTAAAAATGTATTATATCCTCTATTTTCTTAATTGATGAATGTAAAAGTATTAAGTATGCAGTAAAATGATGTGGTGGAAAGTTACTCACTTTAATAAAACATTTGGTATGAGTACATTTTTAAGTACATTACTTGTACTTTGCTTGACTGTTTCTATTTCACGCTACTAATGCTGTTTTGAAGAAGTAGTATAAAGAAGCATCATATATGTACTTATAGGTGCTATATCTAACATTTCAGCACAAAGTACTTTTTTTGCCACTTCATTCTTAAGTGTGTTTACAAAGATTATATCATTTATGTATGCATTTCTTTATATAATGGGCTTGAAATCCCTTTTGCATTCTGTTAATTTGATACCAAATAGTTTTCTTCTCTAAACATACAACAACGTCTTTAAAAATTTTGCTCAAATACACAAATTGATGTCTTTAAGTTTAAATGAATCTTAAAGTCCCTTATTATTTTAATTTTTCTATATTTCAATAAATTTCAGTTCAGTTGCTAATTATGCTTTTTAAGTTGATGGTCTAATGCTCTAAATTATTTACTGCCAGACCTAAATTGTGATGGCGAATCATTTAGTTTTTAAAAAATTATTTAATTGGCCTAACCTTAAGAAACAAAATAACAACAAACATCCATACTGAGTGTACTCAGTGGTGGCCATGATGGGATATTTCTATACTTCTAGTCTAAGTATAGGTTTGCCAGTGGTTTACAGTGATTAGAGGTTTGCAGTGATGAGTGAATCCAGTTACTGATACAGCACACGGATTATGCATCTTTGTATAGTCAATTTATTTCTCATTAGGGGAATCCAATAGGTTTTATTCTGTTTTTAGAGACAGATTGCATACCTTCAGATCATATAGTTCCATGTTCCTCATCTGGATTGTCCCACGACACATCTGCCCGGCTCTGTGAGCTTTCTTCTGCTCCACATAATCCATCAGATTCCTCTCAGAGGAGGCAGACGTCACACACGATTGATATTCTTAAGAAACAAATTATCTAAAAGCAGACAATGAAATCATATAGGATTATCTATATGTGCTTATCTGTAGCCTCAGCACAGACAGCTGATTTGCAGAGATGTGGGGAAATCGACTTATACCATAAATGCTAACAGTACTCTATATTATTAAGGGGCGTCATGGTGTTGCCTTTATGAGGACTGTGACTCTCATCTGGATGTAGCTGGAGTCCACACGGCCTGGCTTTAAGGCTTAGCATGGTACACACTGTGCCTATGCATTTTCCCACTTAAGTTTAGCACAGCTTTAACAATGTAAGTGGTTATGTAATAACTCAACTAATTTCTTTTTCCTGAAGGGAAAATCCATGCGGCGCTCACCAAAGAAAACTAGTTGGAATGTTTAGGAATTATGTAAATTCCTCAAAGCGCTGCTGTGGATCGAAGTGAAGGGATCTTGCACCCTCAGAATTTCACACTCATGCTGTTTGTTTTGCGGTGAAAACATAAAGTAAAAGCCCTTTTTCGATGGAAGCCTTTCTTCTCAGTCTTCTGGCAGATTGTGTGCTGCTCTTCTTCAAAGCCAGCTGGACGCGTGCAGACTGCATGCACAAATAATGGGAACAGGTCGGACAGGTTTTATTCACTTATTTTGCCAAATATCAGAGGGTGAACCTCCAGCCGTTCAAGCTGCAGCTCTGCAGCGTGGATAGTGATATCTGCGGCTACATCTCATTATGTGTTGTTCATCTAATCCTCGGGTTTGTAATTTGCTTATATGCACTCATGAAGTTTAAAGCAGGATTATGTCCCTGGCAACCAAATGTCACTTAACCGCACATTTCTCATTGGACTGCCGGAGAAAATCCACTGCAAATCAACAATTTGGTCAATACTTGACTGATTGTCTGTGAGACAGTATTAACTGCAGAGGCCAGTGATGGGGATGTGAATTAAGGTGAAACTTAATCTCCATAGAATCACAGAATTTGATTTTTTAACAGATTAATGTTAAATCTGTCTGTGAGTCAGACCTTTTATGAGACATACTATTGGTTTGCTAGTTGTCAGAATACTTCATGTCTTTTGAAATTTATGTTTTTGTTCTCCTGGCAAAAGTCTCCTTTATTACTGATATCTACAAGAAAATCATGACCAGTAAAAACATGCCATAATAATGAGTATTTGATAAAATTTTCCAGCACAGCCAATTTTTAAGTGACTTAGGTCACATTTTCTTGCAAAGAATCACTCAAAATAAAAACTTAAATCCTTTAAATCACTATTGCAAAAAAAAAGAAAGCTCCAAGGGTGTGATGTGAAGCGTGAGGGCTTGAAGTTAATCAAAGGCTGACCTTCACAGCTCCCGTCTCCCGCTGGTGCTGATGACGCCGACAGATACTATTGATTGACGCGACTCCCATTCACGCACATGTGCTGACATCTCCAGTAAGGCAGTGTATCCCCTTGCATAAGTGTGTATGTGATAAAGTCCCAGACAAGGTGCAGCATCCAGCTATCACGTCCGCATGTTAATAATTAAACACCTTTTCTGGAAATCAGGATCAGGGAAGCATTCTGTTTTGTCTCGAAAAGTAAAAGCCATATGGGAGCACCCCTGTGATTTCCTTTTGACCTATATATTTCAGGAGGAATCATAGAAAACAGTCTCAGCTTGAGTGGGAAAAAAAAACATAAATACTGACATCAAATATTCATCATTTTTTGTCCTGTGGCTGATGGGAGCTTTTCATTTTGAGTGCATGAGAAATAGTGAAGTGAGAAAGGTGTAGGAGAAGAGAAGTCATTTGTCTCCCCATCACAGTCCCTCTGAGGCTGCACTTTGAGGCCAGTGAGCACAACAGAAAGAAGATTTTAGGACATCCATGTCTCCAATATGGACACTATTTATAGGCTTGAGAAAAGCTTTCTGTGCCGTATCACTGGAGCTGCAAAGCAAACGCAGAGGCATCACTTATATAAGCCATATTACTCACACCTTTGAACAGAACGTGCCGCTCGTGATGCTCTGAGAAAACGAGAGCAGCTTTGAAATGCAAATTTGCTCATTGTGTGCCGGCTCAGAGCAGAAAATCCAGTCAGTGTTTCATGCAAAACACATGATCCCCTCTCACAAATACAATCCAGAGAGGCCAAATGTTTTTTTTTATCATTATTTTTATTGAAATGAGAAGTGACTCTTTGTAAGTCTCATGAGACTGGGGCTATCAAATGGCAAAAAGTTACCAAAAAGGCATCCATTGAAATTCAGCCATTATCATGATTGCAAAGTAGAATTAGTGCAATGGATATTGAGTTCAAAGCCAAACTCCAAGTCAGCAGGCAAAACAATCCCACAGACATAAGAAATGACATTTCATGCTCACCGAGAGCCCTCTACTGGTGGCAGAACATACAAACCAGTAAAGGACGCTGTAAAAAATGTAAACAAAATATTGAGAACCAAAAATTACAAGAATACATTTCTGCAGCCATAAAAGTGTAAGTATTGATTGTTTGCAAGATAAACCACAGTGAAACATCCACTAGCTCCCAACAGTTTACACAGCAGCCCTGACAAAAAAAAAGGCACAACATGATCTGTCTTTTGGCTTTGGCTTTTCAGCAAAGAGGCAATACTTTCTGTGAATGTTGAGCACTGATTGGAGAGAGTTACGTTTCAAGACCAAAACAGAAGAGTCTTTTAAAGCTGTTATAAAGGATTTAAAGAGAAAAGCTATTTTGCATAGACTTGTAAGCGTTAATAAAACACTGGCTGGTTATTTAACAAAGATAGGGTGATGTCTTTTATAGAGCTTCACTGTATTACATTCAAAAATAATCTAGACTTTCAATTGTTAGTAAATATGCACTAAAAATCATACTAATTTCTGTCAGACTCAGTTGTACTGAAATTGATTGGACAGAACATGCATTCCCACGCGACTTTAAAACGCTTGACAGTGAGGTACAATTTATCTCAGTAAGACAGGTAATAATGCATGTGAAATGTGCTAGATGTTTAACTTTATATATTATATAAATGAATGGCATGTTCTCACTCTGCATCTTTAGGTTTTCCTATTTTGTGAAACCCTGATCCTGTTTCAAAATAAGGTTTTCTTGAATTAAGTCACACTAAAGCAGATGTAAAGGTTAGCACTTTTGTTAGACATTTAAGTACAATTCTGTATTATAGTTATATTGTATAGTAAAATCATTTTAATGCATGACATTCTTAGGCACCTACTTTTCTCTTTAGCACTTCACCTTTTGCCTAGTAATGGCAAAACTATCTACTACATCTTTAAAAATGCAAATTAAAAGACACTGTATGTGACATTATAGCACCACTTATAACTTAGTCTGCTAGAGTGTGTGTAAAAACTGTGGTCATATCCTTTCACTTAATATTAATTGATCGGTCTTAATATAGTGAGCAGTGTTTATAATGCACTTGCCCCATATGGTCTTGCACTTAGGGTTTCTGGATTTCTTTCAATGTAACTGGTGCTAAAATGTCACATATAGCACCTTTAGTATATATTTACTATTTGGCAACCACCTACTACAACACAGTAGCAACAAAAACATGTCAATAAAGAAAACAGAGAAAAGTAATGATTGATTGCTGTTATAAGAGAACTACATTTAACTACATGCATTGGAGGTGATATATGGTCCTATAACATTGTTTCACTGCAGATATATAGCTTGTCCTCACAAAGGGGTTTCTTCCTTTTCCTTTTAGTCACTTCCTCCGCACAGCTTCAACAGTAGCTTCTTGTAATCACCAGAGGTATCACCCTGACAAACAAAGCAAGACCAATTTATTTCATTTAAAAGATCCCACTAACATGTCACATTAAAACAGGAAAAAGCAACTAAAACTGTAATAATAAGGTGGTAATTGAGACTTACAGAGATGTGAGTGTACAAGGACTTTCCATAAGTCCTCACATATGCCTGTCTGATGTCCAACATATCGACCTCAGAGCGGGACACCATGATACGGATGAGGGTGTTATCCTTGGTCCCTGCTCCCTGTCAACATATCACAATGTGTCACTTCACAGACTGCATCAGCCTCCACAAAGAAAGGAAACGGTTGGTTTGTGATAAGTAGGAATAAAATGTGATGATAAACAACCTGCATGGCCTTGTGCAGCCTTTCTGCAAAGTAAGCAGGGGTGTCCTTGATGCACTTCACTATAAAAAAGGAGCAGATGTCGATAGATTAAATTAGAGACGCTCTAGTGAAAAAATTTTCCCGCCTGTTAATAAACTTGTGACAACATTATTGTCATATTGAGTAACTGCTAATGCAAACTGACATTTTTTTGCTGCTGCAGTTTCACCACAAAACCATTTAACTAGCAAAACACAAGTTAACTTGCTATGAAGCAGTCACACAGAATATAATGTGTCTGTCGTTTTAGCAATTACCACTTTAATTAATCAAAATGCATCTAAAAAATAAGACAACAGTCATATTCTGTGTTTTAGCCATCAAATAAGTCTTAAATTTTGCAGTCTGAAACTTTTCATGCACATTCACTATTCACACTTAAGACATTGCATACTCAGATGAACCCCATTTATTTCAAGATATTTTATAATGGCTCACCGGTTGATGGCACTACAGCAGCATGATACATTAAAATGGCTTTAAATCTGTAGTTTTCGGTCTGACTCACTTTATTTTAACAAAGTCCACATCCCTTGATCAATCATCAAGTATAATCAAGCATTAAGCAGTATTCAACAGCAGCCTGTCTGCATCTGCAGGTGTTTTCAATCCTTCCAGAAAGCCCTTTTTTAATCAAACATCCTCTGATGAAAGACTTCCATGTACAAGTCACATTTGTTTGGTTGAGGTTTTTATAAAAAGACTCTAGGAACATACCCACTGCCACCATGCCAGACTCCAGATTGCCAGACATTTCCCTGCAGATACTCTTTTCAATGTCTCGTCCACACATCTGCTGGTACTCATGGAAGACTAGTGAGAGAAAAGAGTCACAGGTGAGACATTTACAATGCTGCTGAACATATGCATGAAAGTATGCTCTTAAAAAAGTTAAAAAATGCAGATATGATACTGGAAAAGCAGAAGTCTTTTGGTTAATTGAGGAAGTAAAATAATGTTGTGGAGTTCAAAATACACACCTGCCCGAAGGTGAGGCTTGCTGCGGGCACACAGGATGGCATTAAACTGAGACTCATCAGTTCCAACTTTATTTTCTCCTGCAGAATACAGTTTCTGACATACAGCACGCAGACACGAACAAATTGAAAAAAAGAAACATGAGCAGGCTTGCTAGTCATAATCCATACATGTTCCAGCACCAACACAAAGACAAACCGGTACCTGAGCATCTTGTTTGGCCAGTGCAATGTCAACAGTCTCTCTTTCGTCACGGTTTCCCTAGATAGAGTAAGACATGCTCTCATTTAAACTACATTACTTGGGCAGAGTCAACACTTCCAAGTTTACATGAGCTGAAATCTGTTTAGATGTTGTATCAGGTGTAAAACATGCAGCAGCTACCTGGGAGAGAGAGACCAGAAGTCTGCGGAAGTGACCAGAGGTGTCGCTGATGATAGCATCCTCCAAGCTCTTGCCATAGTCTGGAGGGGAGACATAGCTTTTTAGGAAAATCTGTTCTTTTGCATAACATTTGCATATTTTTTAAAGGCTAAAGACACTGTCATTTGAAAAAAATTTGATTTTTTACAACTATTTGAATGGTGGACAACAGGCAGTAGTGAGGCTCAATTATATGTCACTAAAATTCCAACAATGTCAAGCTCAGAACTCACCAGCTTTGTAGATTCTGTTAATTTCTTGAATCTCAGCGTTGGAGCGTGATGAAAGAATCTCAATCAAACAAGCTTCATCAGTTCCTGCACCCTGTAAAAAAACAAACATAGACAAGAATCTGTAAGACACTTAAAGACACACCTGCTTCATTCAGTGTAACATGGTTGACATTTATGTCATCAGCCATGACTCAAGACTCAGCTTGTTTGGTCTTTACTATCACTTCACTTTTTTTCACTTATATTTGTCTATTAAGCAATGAGTCACACAATGTGGTTTGGGCTGAAGACCAAAACTGAAACATCTGCTGGGAAAATAACTTGAGCTTCCAACCTTTATGGCATCTCTGAGCTGAGCTGAATCAAACTGTGTAGGGGTCATCAGCATTGCAAGAACCAGCTCCTCAAAGTGTCCAGTGAGCTCAGACTTCAGGTCACGGAATAAATCCTAAGAGGGAAAGAGATCAAAGTTCACAAAAAATCCTTGCCGTTCAGGTTCAATGAACGGCAAGCTGTATGAATTTCAACTATCGAATAGAAAACATACCTTCCCATAGGTTGTTTTATAGGCTGCAACCATTGGTACCCTCTGCTTGTTGGTACGACTTCCCAGAAGTTCAATAATGGCGTTTTCATCAGTGCCTGTTGAAAATATTTATGTTGCATAAAAAAGGGAACGAACAAACACAATGACCATCTATGCTGAGTGGTGCTTTTGATTACGTAAACAACATGTACTGACCAAAACCCTTCATAGCTTTTCGGAGAACTTCAACATCCCTCAGTGGATCAGCCCCTGGAAAGTCATTAATAGATCCCCTGTACCCTCTCTGTAAATAAAAAAACACAAGGAAAAAAACATTAAAAGTTTAAGTGTCAAAAAAGTTACACAGGTATTATTTGTGTATGTATGTAACATAGTTTCAGACAAGTGCTTGGAGTAGGACAAATGCTTCTTACAGAAACGGGAGGTACTTGAGGGTTGGACGGAACTCCACTCCCATATCCAGGCACTGAGGGGTTAGTTGCGGGGGGTTGTGGGTAATTTGGCATGGGCTGTCCTGGGGCAGGACCCCCTGGGTATCCCTGCTGAGCTCCACCTGGCTGCAAACAGAAGACAACTCTAAGTGCTAAGTCCATGGTGACAAACTTCATCAAGGGCAAATAAGATTCAAGTGTGACTGGTGAAGATAAGGTGATTTAAGCAAACATGAGATTTAGCTTAAGTCACTCCATATGTTTTGTTAAGTGGCATGTAAGATGAGTGAGAGAGGAATTTATGTACCGCTCCATAGCCGCCTGGTGCTGCACCCCATCCTCCACCTGCAAAGGAAATATTGACACAACACTTTTAAGGACAAACTGAGCTTTTTTTTTTTAATAACACATATAATTTTGATGCATTTGAGGTATTTTTCTGAAGAAAAATGCATTGCATGAAATTTAAAAGGACATCTTGGAGCCTCACCTGCTGGAGGCATGGAGGGTTGACCTCCTGCTGCAGGTTGTGGTTGGTATCCTCCTGACTGAGGAGGGAAGCCTCCTGCTTGGGGAGGGAAACCGCCAGCCTGAGGAGGGTAGCCCCCTGCTCCTGATGGGTAACCACCTGCTTGGGGTGGATATGCCCCTGGTTGAGGTGGGTAGCCCCCAGACTGTTGTGGGTATCCTCCTCCTGCCTGTGGGGGATATCCTCCTCCTGCCTGTGGGGGGTATCCCCCCCCTGCCTGTGGGGGGTATCCTCCTCCTGCCTGTGGGGGATAGCCACCTGTTGCTGGAGGATAGCCACCTGCTTGGGGTGGATATGCCCCTGGTTGAGGTGGGTAGCCACCAGGCTGTTGTGGGTATCCTCCTCCAGACTGGGGTGGGTATCCTGGGTAGCTCATCTTTAGAATCTGGAAGTGGCATGAAATTGTAGCTTGTTAGTGTGATGTATGTATCATTTAGACTTTTTTCAGTAACTTAGGTTTTAATTCAGTTTAAATATCAATGATTCTGTCCTTAATACTTCCCTATATTCCTTTCATTTATAATTTAAACTGCACAGTCACCTCTTTAGAATTTAGTTATAGATTAATATTTACAAACAACCGGAAAATACTGAACTATCTGTTAGCAAAATAAACCAAATTTCAGTAACATTTTTTTAAAACAAAATCACCTCTAATAAGTAAGGAATTTTCAAACAGTTCTCTACAAATAATACAAACTGGTATCAAACCCCTTACCCTGAATTTACTGTTACTGATAAAATTCTAAACTCTGAGTCCACAACTTCTGGAAGTTAATATATAAGCCACAGTGGACGAGGACCTCCCTTGAGATTACATCTAATTACACTCCACAAACTGTTTGACCACATTTCCATTGTAAAACTGTAAACTTCCACTTAATATAATAAAGTGTACTTATGGTTTTGAAAGAGTTCACAATTTCTCCCTACTTCCCATGTAACACCAATGCAAACATGGTATATTGCATACTAACACGGTTTACGAAATCTTTTCAGTTCCACTTTAGGAATCCCCGTTTTGCAAGATTCTTTTGATAGGCTGCCATTCATCTGAAGACTTGTTGGGACTGCCTCAGTGGCATATAGTAATGCAGAAAAATACTCATTACAGCTACAGAATGTAAATTCCCCTTGTTTATATGCACACAAGAAAACAGGTAATGTGAGAAATAGATGTTTTTTGACAACAGAGTGAGACTAAACACTTTTTCTTACAATAATCAGGCACCTTAAATTTATAACAAGTAGTCCAGCCACTGTTTGGCTTTATCAACACAACTTCTTTTCAGGTAATTACAGCTAAACGAGGAGCATTTAGCTATTAAATCCTGACTTATTTAGAGCAGTTGATTTTAGTGACAGTTTGTGAAGATCGCTTTAAAGTATGCTTCGTTTAAATAAGGACCATTGGGTTCTTAAATCGGACATGATCACACTTGGTTACAGGTAGGTAAAGGTGACTTGACAGACTAGACGTTTGCTTGTTGACACTTCAGTCCTTTGACCCTTGCGTGAAAAGGTGAGGCTTTCAAGTGATGTTGTAAATATCAGTATCACCACCGCAACCTATAGACGCTATAAATACAAGCGGAGGAGACAATATTGTAGCTTAAGTCTAGCTTAAACCCGATTTAAATCCCTCGAGCTAAACTCTTACAGTTTAGCATTTCGTGGCATTCGCAAATTGACGATTCAAATTCGTGATGGGCTTTGAATGTACGCAATGTACTTGTTGACCCCTAAAGCAAACCAGAGCATCTAACCGACCGCTGGTTATTTAATACGCAGGTTTACTATGACATTAACTTTTATATCGCGTGACAAGTATGACACACTTACACTTCCACCTTGTTTTTAATTAGAGCACAGAAAGCAGGAAACGCCCCCTAATTTTCAGAGACAAGCAACTCAGGCCTTTTTTTTCTGGACCCGCCAACAAGCTAGGATAGGATTTTGCAGAAGCGTATTTTTATATCTATCTATCATAATATTCCAGGTATAAAGGTCCATACGCTATCAAGTCTAGCTAATGTTTAATTTTACTACATCATCTTGTTAAACGTCGCGGAGTTTCCACCGACTCAGCGGTCATTAAACGTTGCCCGGGAGGAACTTTAACGTTACTGTTTAGCTTTTTTTTTAGCGAGCATCCCGTCTCAAGTCCTATTAGCAAAGACGATAAACACGCCGGAAAGATACAGTCAAAAGTTTTAGGTGGCAGTTTTGAGATTTGTACATGTAAAGAAAAATGAAAGTTGAGCAACGTGACCGTTAAAAAGCTCGACGCCGGGCTGTGTCCTTTTAATTGGGCGAGGCTACGTAGCGTTAATCTCCAACATTCTTTATGCTAATATACACAAGCTAGCAGAAGACACAACTCCTGTTATAATTACATTGTTTAACTCCGTTGTCGCGTGTAACGCAGTAAATGACCAAAATTTTGCGGTGCTAATGGTCGAAAACAACAAGATTTGGGTTACTCACTTGTTTAATGTAAGCTGCAGATTCAGGAAGAGACAAGCAGGCAGCGGCAGCAGCAGCAGACAGAGTGGTCCGGAGGTGGGTGGGTCCTCGGCGGTGTTTCCGTCCCGCTGTAACAACCTAACCTTTGCTCGGTTATTATCTCCACTGAGGGGAGAGAGGCTGCTGTTGACTCAGAGGGCTGTGGTGTGTCTGTCATCACAGTGGAAAGTCAAAGATTTGTACTCAGCTAACTGGATTTGTCACCATGGTAATATAACCCAACGGGCCCGGCATTGTGGATGTTAGCGCATAAGTTTAACAAAAAACACTGTGTGAAACTTAATTTAGTTTTACGTCTTTAAATAGTTGTGACGAGAGGCCTGTTTTTTTTAAACACGTGTATTTTTAAAAAATAAAATCATGAAACTTATTTATCTTATCCAGATGATGTTAAAAATCTTGAACAACCCCTCCAGATATGTTTGAACCTATATTAAAACATTTTAACTTGAATCAATGTGGGGTTTTTTTTCAGAATTAAGTTCTGTTTCCTTCATAAAAATCCTTGAAAGCACAAGTTCAGATGTTGTGAATATGCAAATTTTCCAATTAACAATAATTATCATAATAATAAAAGATAGCTCTTTAGTACACAAGATTTTTCCCACTTTACACTACTATGACTCACTTAAGGATTTTGGCTGTCTAAGGGAGGTAAGGGTCAAAAACACTGAAAAAAGTGGCACTTTTGTCGACCCTAAAGGGGCATTTCACGTAGTCTCCACTGAGCGGGCACTCCAGAGCACACCTGGTCATGGTTTCCATTAGAGGGGCAATTTAGAGGGCACCACATTTTCTGCACTGTAGGGGCACAATATAGGAAACCTCAATAGGTTTTCACCACTGTAAAGGCAAACTAAAGAGTTTTAAATTATTGCTCTGAGCTACACATATTGTCAAATCACAATAAACACCTCTATTCATTTTATATTCCGTTGACTGAATGCATTAAAATATCAGTAATGTTTCATAATGAGGGCAACTTATTGATAATCCCTGAATTCTCCCAAGCTTACAAGTCTCGAGCAGGTTGATGTTATTCAGTTTTAATCACTGGAAGATAAAGCTACAGCTGAGCTCGGATAATTTACAATGACCTCCAGGCTACAGTTAATGTTACTTCATATGCACCAGTATGTAAACGGAAATTTGAGTATCATGTTTCTGTATCAACAAAAACCACTAGATGGCAGCAGTCTACTTGCAGTCAAAGTGTAGGGCACACTAAAGACTGTTAGCCTTTTAGTTTAATAACTTTACCCCCATATTTTATTTCTCGTCAGTTCATTTTTGTACATGAGTCATAATTAGTCTTCATAAAAATTTAAAAGACCTTATTTATTTTCTACTAATACATTTTTTTGCAAATCAATACCCAAACGATTTCAAAAACAAAGCACAAACAAAAACAAATAGTTATTACTTGTATTCTTGGATTAAATCATGCTTTTTGGGGAAAAATAGCCCAATTACGTAGCATAATTTGATTATTTGACGAAATAATGCATAATTAGAGAAATCTTAAGGGAGTATAATTAAAAGCTCATGCTTGTGTATTATTTTAATGTCTTCTCCTTCCATTATGTAGCTAAATCTCGTAGTCCAAGATTTCAGTAATGGCAATGATGATTCCTCTTAGATATATTGTCGCTAACTATGTAAAGAAGCAACAGAAAAGCAGGCAGAAAGATGCAAACTCATGTTGGACCTCCTATCCGCTGTGACGCAACCCAGAGTACTGGTCGGAGCGCTGCTTCAGGCTTCCCATTGGCATTCAGGCTTTTGCGCTTCATGCTTCCACTGCGCACTCCGCCGTGGCTCTTGTCCGATTACTGGGGTCCTTCAGGGCTTCCAGGGTGAACACAAGGATCGACCCCATCCAGCCATAGCAGGGGGATGACTGAAAGAAGTTGGGTTGTCCAGAAGATCCGGCGGTTCTGACGGTGCTGTTCCAAGAGGCTGAGTCCTCCAAACACAACATGATGTCTGCTATAGAGACCGGTACCCCCGTGTACCAACCTGCACAGCTGCTCAACTGGGTCTATATGTCTTTGCAAGACACTCAGAGCGGCGCTTTTGATGCGTTTAAAGCCGAGTCGGACACTTCACCTCAGGACGTGAACATCTCCAAGCGCAGCGCAGCTGATCTGAGCTCAAACTATCTCAACAACTTCTTCCATCTGAGGAATGAGGTAGAATTCATGCCATGTTACGCTGTAATTACGCGCTCATAGCAATGATACACACCTTGCATGGCAGTTTGTAACTTTCATCCACTGATGCATCTTTTTTTTCCCCTCCTGCATGTCAAAA
>JAQNCA010000017.1:7424856-7438098 GCA_029783725.1 Acanthurus tractus | reverse complement strand
ATGATACACACCTTGCATGGCAGTTTGTAACTTTCATCCACTGATGCATCTTTTTTTTCCCCTCCTGCATGTCAAAAAAATCTGTCTCCCAGGATGTCTTTAAATATAATACTCCCATATTTCACTCCAGGTTATTTTTGTTGCCCATACAGTAAACCTCACCTGCATGCCTTCTTTGGGTCGCGCTGTGGTGAGTGGGTAGCATATGAATATGTGTTTTGTGCCCTGGTATAGTGCCTGAGTGTGTTCAGACTGTTCTGGTGTCAGTGTGCAGCTGCAGGAGGAATGGCAGGTTGAGAAAGAGCTCTCACACGGTTTTAAAAATGTTAAGAGTTCACCCTGGCTGGCCTCTGCTTGGTTAGAGGAGTATGCAGTGTTCTCTCAGAGGGGCTTGGTGCTGCTTAATGTAACACTGACACATTGAGGAAAAGTTAAAATAAAGGATAAAAGTGAGCCTGAGTCCCCTATTAGTCAAAAAAAATCACAGTTTGCTCTACGTTAACCTGAACAAATAACTCTAACTTTAAAAATAACACAGTTCAGATTGTGTACTGTTACTGCACACATGCTAGAGATGTGCAGTTGGTTTGATGTCTCATGCATTCAGAGCATCAGCCACAGCAATGACCTGCACACATGCATCCGATCACAATTCTCTTTCTGTGATGCCTTCAGAGTGCCAGTGTCTGCAGGCCGCTCTGCTTCATGTTTGCCCTGCGGTGCCATAGCACTCGTCTCCTCCAGATGCACAATGATGCTGATTGTTCCCTGTCAATAGGACAAGCTAGAAGAATGCATGACAAAGGCATTTTGTTCTGACGAGGAAATGGACACTATCGGCCCTACAGTGTAAATGCAGTAAAGTCAGCACATCTGCAGAAAATGAAATAATGTCGGCTTCTGTCGGAGAGGCGAACAGGCGAATCAATCAGTGTGATGGACTGACATGCTGGCTGAAATGCTCTTTCATCCTAGAGTCACAACAGTAATCGTCTGTGTTTTTGTGACATAAGAGACACTTTTGTGTATAGTTGAACTGATACATTGAAAGGCGGAAAATAAATGAGGAATAATTGATTAGTTCTTTTATTAATTAAGTTAAAATGCCACATATTTGCTACTTCCCTGTAAAAAGTGCCCTTTTTTCTGTTCAATATCCTTGCAAATTGATTGAATTTGAGTTTTGAACAATTGATTTGACATTTTTTTGGGCTATGGGAAATCATTTTTAGAATTTTTAAGTAGTTTCTGACATTTTGAAAAATACTTAGCAATTATGGCATAATCAGTAATTAGAACCCCTGTTAGCCGTAGCTTCCCTTAGGTTAGGACTGTTTTCTATATATTTTGGTGTGTTTGCTTTCCAAGTAATTTATCCTCTCGGTCTATTTTCTGACAGGCCTTGAACAACAACTTCTATAAGAGCTCCTCACCCTACGGGTCCCTCAACAATATCGTGGACGGCCTGAGCTCTCTGGCAGACCATTTCTCAGACCTCTCCCTGTCCCCCGAGACACGCAAACCCAGCAAAAGGCCGCCGCCCAACTACCTGTGCCACCTTTGCTTCAACAAAGGACACTACATCAAAGACTGCCCTCAGGTGAGCCAGTCAGTGATGCTGCACATCAGTCAAGTGCAGACCCACACAGGCAGCAGCCTAAACTGAAACAGCTGTGCACTGTGAGGGCTATTTTGAGCTGTCTCTCAAATGTATAAATACATGAAAAAGGAACATATGGGGGTAACATTCAAAGTGCTGTCTGATAAGTAAAAAAATAATTAAGATCTGATCCTCAGTTCAAATCTACATGCTTCCACCAAGTTGTGTTTAGACATAGTCACCCCCCTTTTTTTTAATTAACGGTAATAAAAGCATCCAAGTTCGAATTTTATTTTGTATTCCTTTTTCTTGGTGCGAAACAGATTCCTCAGCACATATTTGAGTTTAATGTACCACCGCAGGTTGGTAATGAGCAGCAGATGCCAGACTGGATCTCAGAGCTGGCCTTCATGAAAGATGATAGGTTTCTCTGTGGAACTAGTCACGACCTCTAGTCCAAACACCAAAGAAATATTACCACCGCTTCATGTGCAGCTGCGGCTCCCCATTGATCATTTTCAGAGGGAAATTCTTGGCATTTGTTGGCATAATGGAAATAATGATGGACAGGATGTGTCCAAACAGCAAGATGACAAAAGTAAAAGTTTAAATACAAATGCTTGACTGGTGTGATCTTAAAACTTTTTTTGACATGAAGGTAGAAACACTTATTTGCTCTCTTGCCAAGATTTAAATGAGAAGATTTTAATCGTGTTTATGTCTAGATGGTTAATATGTTGCTGAAGTCGGCAGCCTGTTAGCTTAGCTTAGCAGAAAGACTCTAGCTAGCCTGGCTCTTTTCAAAAGAACATGACCTTCCAAAAACAGAGCATTTTTTGGTTTTACATTCAGATTTTTGTTAGATTAAACAAATTATCCATTATGTGTTAACTGGTGATGTTCAGAGTTACTGGCAGACAGGTTTTGTTTCCTTTGACAGATTTAGGTTAGTACTTTTGCCCCGCCAACCGTCTACTGGCTTTTTATTTGACTAATTTAAAAGTTATAAAAATTTCCTCTCGTCTAACTCTCTAAGCAAGCAAATGGGTGTATTTCCATTACAAAACCCCTTTAACTTACAAACAATAAGCAGAAATGTGAGATCAGCTCACATCTGTCTGGGCCATTATTTAGAACTTGATCCCCATTTTCATCACTGTCTCCTTTACGTCCTCTCATATTTCTTAAGTTCATCTCTTCCATCACTGCCAAAGCAGAAAAGAATGGTGCACATCAGCAGTGAACACAGACAGTGCAGGAATGTGAGGAATGTGGAGAAAATCATGTGCAGTGAGCTTGTAACTTTTGACGTTTTCACATCTGCACACACCTGGGCAGAAAGTAGGTGTGACTGTTGCTCAGTGTTTCAGAATATTTCTTGTTGTTTGAATGTCCAAAAGAAGCTCTCAAGGACTTTCAAAGTGTAAAATCATCACAGGGACACTGACTTTTTACTGCATATCAGTTTTTAGATTGAGCCTGACCAGGAAGGAAACTGTCAACATGCCTCTTTTCAATTCAGAGCAGACAAATGTTAGTCAAAGTACTGCAAAATTACTCACTGGAAAGCTGTTTTTGTCACGACGACATGTTAAAATCTTATTAGCAGCAGTGAGTTTCTTATGACTGTTAGTTGAATGCTTTTATCACTGACTGGGTTGTTCTGATGTGCTGTGTTCAACAGATATCAAAGAATGTCACATCTCAGTAGGATGAGAGAAGAAGCACACAGGAAGTGTGTGTGGGGGCCTTTGACAGCTTTTATCTGAGTGAAATTGGGCCCTTTTCAACTCTAAAACTCTGCTTCTTTGATATAAAAACACAACGCACCTCTGTGGAGGGAAAAATAGTTTTAAAAAAGTGCCAGTTAAGGTGAAACCCGTGCATTTAATTTGCAGCCATACTGAAAGGTATTAGACATGCTACCCATGCGACGGTCAGCCTGTAAGTGGTAAACATCCTTTTGACAGCCCAGTGAAGAGTTGGGTTACTTGCTTCACAAAAAAAGTTAAGACGTCAAAGGATTACTTAGAAATATTTACGATTCTTCTTTGCAACCACGCCCCCTTAAAATGTGAAAAATCTGGAAACAGTTTCCGCTTGCTGGCTCTAAGCCACGCTCGCTCTGCTTTAGAGGAATGATGTCAGATTTTATCATGTGTGGCTAATATTTCAGATCCAAAGCAGTGATTGTGGAGCAGTTGTCATGACAAAAGCCCTCTTCAGTCGAAGCCGAGCCGAATGTTCCTCCATAGCTGTAACTAATGAACAAACTGCTTTTTGTTCTTGTTAACTGGAATCTGAGGCATTTTTAGCTGCAGACAACAGAAATAAACGCTGCTGGTACACAGAAAATGCTTCAAATTGAGCTGCAGTTTATTGGCTGAAGAACTGATTCCATTTCTATGTGTCCAATGTGTCTCACCCTTCAACCAAGAGTCACAACATTTTTAATGACCTCTTGGCAATTAAGTAGCCGAACCAGGTTTCGTTAGAGAGAATGCACTAGTTACAGATCGCTGACAGTAAATGGGTGTACAGTGGGAAGAGCCTGGGCTAAATAAGGAGGGCATTGTTTCTCCTGAGGGGCTGTGGAACCAAAGGTCGGGAAGTCAGGCTGTATTGTTCGCTCAGCTCTGCTTGGCTGCAGTCATCTCCATCTCTCCCTGTCTATGCAGAGGAGCAGCTGTGGGACACTCATTTAAAGGGCAAGGGAGCAGCTGCCCAGAGATGTCTGCATCCAGAGCGTGTTTTTGGAAACAGTGGCTAGCACAGGAAGTGGGCGTACACTTTAACAGTTACAGTTTAATCATGTTTGAATGGAGGGAAAAGGTTTGCTTTGACAATTTCTTTGGACAGAGGAACTTTTTTACAGTTGCAGGGCAGACAGAAGAAATTCCTTGATATTTATCTGGTCTTGGAAAGCTGAGAGGCTAAAACAGATATTTTTAGTTTGTTCTAACAAGCATCCCATGATTGGATATTCTTGTTATTGTTATTTAACATTACAAGAAAGTCCCGACATTTCACAAGACACAGTCCTGCACACAACCCCGCCCAGAATGGTAATCAGTTGATTGCTTTATTGTTTTTTGTTGGAATATCTTAAGCTAATTGTCCTGCTAGAAGAAGCTGTGTCGTACTGACATTGTAGTGGAAGGACTTTGTTGTGTTGTTGTGGCACCCGAAAGAGGGGAAGAGGAAAAAGGAAGAACTTCCAGGTTGTGAAAACACAGGACACCAGACTCCAAGACCCAACTGAAGACAAATGAAACTGACTAACAGAATATAGTTTTACCCACAACCACAAACTTTAAACACTTACCATTTCAAAGCAAAACTGTAACCATGCTTAGGCAATTAACTATCATCATACACACACACCACTTCAAAAAGCAAAGATTTCAGAGATCAGGACACTATTTTCATATTTAATACAACACAAATAAGGAGAGGCATCAGGTTACAAGCTTGCTAGCTTTAGAATTATAGCTAATCACAGATTAGCATAGTAACATAACACATAAACAGAGCTAGCTGCTGCGTCTGTTTCTTGTCTTTCTGCTAAGCTAAGTTAAAATTTGCAGCAAAAACCTGCAGCAAAAATAGTCTGCAAAATACTGCATTTGTTGTACAAACTGCCTATGTTTACCATATATTTTCATGTAGCTGTGATCAAGAAGGAACTCTTTTGTCACATTGAACATGACTGACTGACTAGAAATCACCATTTAATAATAAATGGCAATATTCACCTGATACACCATATAGGCATAACTGCATCCTATTTCACTGAGTGTCTTTTGATATTTTATTTTGTAGAGAAAGTATTAGATTACTGTTTTCACTGATGTTTGATCTTTCAGTTTAAAATGTTTTCCTGCTGATATGTTGGGAGAAATACTGAGTATGATACCAGTGTTTTTCTTTGACTGGACACTGAACTTCAGGTGGAGCAACAGCCAAACGTGTAACTGGTGAATCTCAAGCAACGCTGTCTGATAACTGCTGCTTTGGTCCTTTTGTTTTCACTGCTGATAATTGTCTTATCTGTCCCCAGTATGCTGTCTGTTGCTTTTGGCTCGATCATCTCCTGAGGAGGATGAGCAAGATAGAGGAAACCCTGGAATGTGGAGTATATAGACTCCCTCTGATAAACAGTAAGTTAGCTTTGAGTCATCTGCTCAAAGCTAACAAATATATAGGACAGGAATGCTGCAGAGCTAATTGCTATATGGAGGATGAGTAATAAGTTCATGGTCAAAGGTAGAAGGAGTCATTTTAAAAAAATAGTAGATTTCTTTTACAACACCATCCTCCTCTGCATTTAAATAGTTTGCCCAGTGTTCATGGAGTGTTTGGATCCCTTCTTTGTAAAAGTCAGTGTCTTGGACTGACAGAAAGTGGTCCACTGCAAGGATGTCGTCCCTGACCACTTAGTTAATTCTTCACCTCAGTGAAACAGAAGTCAGAGGAGGCCAAATCAGGTGAAGAGGGCAGGTGTTGGATCACAGCTGGATTTTGTGAGTTCATATCTGCAAATCCCCTGTTATCTACTCACTCACACAATACTGACTTCCAATTTTTCAATAAACCGAAACAGGAATACCACAAAAACCAACCTCAGACATTCTGCATTAAAGTGCACGTGTAT
Source organism: Acanthurus tractus (assembly GCA_029783725.1). Classification (NCBI taxonomy): domain Eukaryota; kingdom Metazoa; phylum Chordata; class Actinopteri; order Acanthuriformes; family Acanthuridae; genus Acanthurus; species Acanthurus tractus. The sequence continues at coordinate 7,431,844 of JAQNCA010000017.1, read as the reverse complement.
GTAACAAGAGCTGTGTTACTCATCTGTGTTAGCCTCCACCAAAGGCCACAAACTCATTAATCACCCAACAGTCTACATTTGTTTGAGTGGGGATGAGGTATGAAGGGTGTGAAGGTAGATGAAACTTCCCTTGTTAACAGATACTATAAAATGCTGTCATTCATCCTGTGCATCAATAAGAGTAATGTGTAAAATGTGACTTCAGGATTGTATGTTTGTTCAAATGGAAGTAGCAGGGAGAGACTTATCATCAAACTAAAACTAATCAGAGAAGCCAAACTTGTTGTTTCGTCCCCACACAGCAGACTTCTCCACTCTCATGCAGCTTTGTTTTGAACTGAAGCGTTGAATATTTCGCTGTTGCACTTCTTGTTTGTCCGCCAGCCCACCTGCCCCTGTCAGTCACCCTTTGTGAAACATAACGCCAGTTTACAGCTGCACATGTCACCAACTTGACCACAGCCAGAACTGCAGCTCGGTCACACTTTAGATGGATCGTAGTGTGTATTAGTCGATAATCAGCCTTTTATGAAAGCAGTTCTCATAGTGTCAAAGTGATGCTGATATGTATGATGTATGTGAATGTGTGTGAGAAGAATTACTCTGCTAATTTAAAGGTTGCATTCTCTGAACAAAGGGCTTAACATATGACTCAAAATCTGGAGAGACATGTGGGAAAATAGAAAACCATCATTTGGTCTTCGTCTTTTATAGTTTTTATCTTATCATGTTTGTTTTGGAGAGGGGGAACGTTAAGCCATTCGTTATTGCAGATGTGAGAGACTTGCAGAAAGGTCACTGCAGTGAGATTACGCCTTAATATAAGGGGGTTGATTGATAAGTTCATGGCCAGAGGTAGAGGGAGATGAGTTACACAGCTTGTATTGAGTGCACATGTGGTTCAATTCTTTGAGTGATTAAGCAGAAAGTTTTAAGTTATTAACTTTTGTGGTATTTCTGTTGTGGGTAATTGAGAATTGCAAGTCAGCACTGTCTGATAATATGGACAACATCAGCTTTTGTGCTGTCATCAGGGAGTGCACATTTGAACTCATCCAACACCCGCCCTCTTCACATGGTTCTGCACCCTCACTACCATCTCTTCTGCAAGATGAAGAAGTTAATGATGATGTCTTCACTGCCTCGGAGGCCCAAAAAGCCAATATCTACAAAGACGAGATACAAATGCTTGATCATCTCCTGACTAAGGCATAAACTTGATCAATCACTTATGCATAGTCAGAAATTCCACAAAACACTGTCTAAAAGTAGGATCCTGCCTTAAATAACCCACAAATAACTAATTTTGACACCCGTTAACCAGCTACTCATTTAACCACCCTTTGGATTCAGTCGCAATCATCTTCCATTAAAAGATTACTGTCTCCTTAATTTCTCTTACATTGAACGAAAATGAAAAGTCCTCAGTTTAGTGTTTTAAACCCTCCTGCAGATAACTGATTTCACAAGATAATGAAAATTATCACTCGGGCTGACACAGGAGTCTTTAAAACATAGAAGACCTATTGCTCAGGCCGGGCCTTAATCTGCTGTTTTGCTTTGGCAACAGCTGGGCTTCTCCCTGATGCTGTGGGGGTCTGATACGAATTAAACCTGGTGAGGGAGAGGGAGCGCTGTGGGTTTGTTAGTGTGGAGTAATTGACCACATGGTATCCGACGGGCTTGATGCATTGCTGTGTTCTTCGGGATGAATGTGTCATGGGGATGTGGAAGTGGGGGTGAGAGTGAGGGAAAGAGAAAGGAGAAAAGGAGAAGGGGGGGTATGAGGATTTGGAATAGTCCATTGTTTATCCTGATGGTTTCCAGATGATGGCAGAGGGAGGCAGCCAACCTCCTGGGCCTCTCTCACCAGGCTACAAGGATCGGGGCCAAGCTTATCTGCTGCAGCCTTAAAACCTGGCTTTCCGTCGTTCCGTGAGTTGATGTTGATTTAAGTATCTCTTTTGGATTGGCAAGTTGTAATGCACATAAAAAAAATAAATTTAATACCTTTTATTCATCCTAAAAGAAAACTGTCTCTCACAAGTGGTTACAGGCTGCAATGGTTTCCATCAAAGTTGAAAAATCTGTTTCTTGGTCAGTTTGCCTTTTTTATTTTACATTGTGACAACGAGGGGGCCATAAAATAAGTCTTTGACCTGTAGCATAATACCTTGATGTTTTTTAGCTATGCTAACAACGTGGCTTCAAGGATGGTGATGTTGTTCACTCAGTTGGCCAACTACGTGTATGATGCAGTAAATCATTTGTTATTTGGATGTCTCAGTAACGACCCAGTGGATATACATACAATTTGGAGGAGGCATACAGAGTCCCTGAAAAAGTAACTAAACCCGGAAACCACTTTTTTTCAGCAAAAAAAAAAAAGGTAGTGGTAATTTAGTAGCTTTCTTGATTGATTCAGGTCCAACTCTTGACATTTCAGTACAAAATATTCACATTCTACATATTGTGCCATAAATATGCATAGAGACTGCCCTCCAATTAGCTGCATGCTAGTATGATTAGTGTTAGGTTGGTTGATGTTAGTTTTAGGCAGTTTTGAAGTTGTCAGATTTCTCCAATACTTGTGGGTTAGCTTTAGCTGGTAGTTCAACTTTTTTTTGTTTTTGATGGAATTGTTTGATGGAGCATTAGCATGTTACACAATTTTGTTGGCTACAGACATTCATGGTTCCTAGATTATCCCTTGATTTTCCCTCCACATGGTGGCGCTTCCACTGGAATCATATTTGTGGCTTAGACTAAAACAAAATCTGGTGCAGATATTTTAGTCACAGGATGATTTGCTATAACTCTGTTGACCCAGTAACATATTATTATCATTAAAAACTTTTAATTAAAATACTTTAGTTTACAGCCAAGTCCTTGCAAACTAATGACGTTCCAATCGGCCCCAGCTGTCTGTGTTTAGCGTCACTTGGCAAATGTTAACATTATAATACTCTATTGTTAAAATTAACGATTGGAGCATTTTCTTTTCAATGTTCACTCAAACTTTCCTCCGTGCCATAACACTGTCCATTCACTGTCAGGTCATGAGTTTGACGTTCATTTGTCGGCTGTCAGTGTCTTGCAGCGTCTCATCTTGGATGGGGCCGGTGGAAACTCAGGAGTGTGCCATGCCCTTTGCTGCCCTGTGGGCTCCACACTTTAGGGTTGAGTTTGTTATGCTTGTTCTGCAGATTGAAAGCTGTTTCCTCCCTCAGGAAGATGATGCTCTCCCTGCTCTCCCTGCAGGGCTTCGAGAAAGAGGTCTGCCATCAAAAGTGACCTCCCACAGTGCCTCATGGTGGCTAAATGATGCAAACACAGGCCTGAAAAAAATGCTTCACTGTGGTCCTAACAGAGATTTATCTGTTGGAACCTAAAATGTGTTTTGTCAGAGAGATGTAGTCCGGGAAATGAATGAAATGATCTGTTAGAGTTTTAAACCTGACATATGTTCCTGCTGTAAAATCAAAACAACATTTGACATGCACTCCCCCGGTGGTGCGGATTCAGTTTTTTAATTTTGACTTGCCCTACTTTTCAGCCAAGGTGATTCTAATTTAAACCAGTCTTGTCCAGATGATTTCTTTGCGATGGGTTTGGGATTTTGTCATGTTATACAAGTGCAGAGTTCATCTGGGTTTTATTTCCTCCCTTCTAAGATCTTAGTGAGCTGATAGGTGGGTTGGGTCCAGCTGGGAGGGATGACTGAGAGCCTGAGGTATTTGTCCTATAGCAGGGAGGCCTCTCCCATTGGTCCCCCCACTGGCCCGGGGCCTCCTTTATGGTCCCTCGGGAACACAGCTGGAGGGAGGGAGTTCATTTCTAATGGGAAAGCTGAGACTCCCTCTTTTCTGTCTGACAAATAAATTACTATCACAATTACAATATATATATCCCAACTTCCCTGACATAAAAACATTTTTGTTTTGCTATATAGTCCTCCACACCACATGTGTCAAACTCAAGGCCTGCGCGGCTTTTCCAGCCCGTTGTCATCTTATGTGGCCCGCGAGAGCTTGAAAAGGGGCAAAGTCATTTTTAAAATAAAATTCTATTCTGCTTTAATGCGTTCATTGACCATAAGCTACATCTCCCACAATGCACATCGATTTTGTTACCTGTGAAGTACGCGAAGTAACGGCACTTCGCAAAGTGTTTCCACTTCAGTGGTTTTCCGACAAGCGTGGGTGAGAAATATCAACAAATAACCCCAAAATGGTCAAGAACAAAAAAAAAGATGCACAAGTAAGGCAGTTTAATGAAAGATGGGAAAACGTATATGTTTGTACCTCAAGGAGACAAACCGGGTATGTCTTTTGCGTTGTGAGGCAGTGTGTGTCGCACTTAATCAAATTCACTCAAAACGTGATCAGTATCGTTATAAAAATGAGACAACCGTTATTGTTTTTTTGAGTTAAGTACATATCTTTTGTTGTTTTGTTGTTTGAATAATGCCACATCTGTCACACATGTTCTCAGCAGCTCACATTTACTTTTTGAACCATACTTCTGCCCCTATGCTGACTGTGAGAACAGTTTTGAACAAAGTTAATGTAATAACTTGTGTTTGATGATATTTTGCCTTTGTTGTTAACTTTTATTGAGGGAGTACTGCGGGTTTCTTGATAAATGAAAATGTGGCCCTCGATGAAAGTGGGTTGACACCCTTGTCTACACTGTCCTTTTGCACTTACAATTTAGATTAGATAAGAAAGATTTATTTGAAATGTAAAGCTCTCTCTTTCCAGACCGTAAGTATTCATTAAGCATCAAAGCAAATGAGCCTCTTAACTTTTTCTGAACGACACCATAAATAATCATGTCATTCCTGAGACAAAACTACTCCATAAACCTGACCCTCTTGACCACCAACGGGGCTGCTATCACTTTCCATCCTGATCACACAGAGCTTTGAACTGGCTGCCGTCCAAAGAAACCAAAAAGGCCGGTCGGTCTCTTTCAGGCAGTTTACATAAGTGAGGTTGACACATTGAGATATTATTATTTTCTTAAGCATTTAAGTAATTCTGTAAAGTGGGTTAAACAGGAGGCCAGTGATGTACCAACTGTTGTCTACTTTGTGTTTGCGTTCAGGCTCGACCCAAAGGTGAAGGCCTGACCCCCTATCAGGGAAAGAAGAGGTGCTTTGGTGAATATAAATGCCCTAAATGCAAGAGGAAGTGGATGAGTGGAAACTCCTGGGCCAACATGGGGCAAGAGTGTATCAAGTGCCACATCAATGTTTACCCTCACAAGCAGGTAACGGTGCCCCAAACAAGAGATAGGAGGCATGAGAGAACTGGGATGACTGAAAATAAGTCTTTTTCATACAAACTCCTGCTTAAAACACTGCTTCACTGCCTACAACATGGCAGTAAACCACATTATGCTTTGCAAATGAACCATGTTACTGTATATTTCCTTGTGGTTTGGCCATTGAGGCCGAGAGCTGCCTACATGTTTTTCTCTATAACCCAATTTTACAAGTTTGACCGTTGAGATAAAATCTTGTGTAAGTGTGCAACAGTGGATTTTTTCACTACTTTATGTAGCTGTTGGTAAAATACCAGGCAGTTAGACTGAAACATGAACTAAATGGTTAATTCTGATATTTTGTCAACCAATCAGTAACGTCTGCAAAAACTGAAACTCACTATCCTATTTATTTGTCTGTTATTTAGAAGGCAGGATGTTAAAAAAAACATGTGACCTGATTTCAGAAAAGCTTGATGGAGAGTTAAAAAAAACCACATGGTTAGTTTTTAGTTCAAATAGTGCCACCAACTATCAATAAAAAAAGACTCTATAAGCCATGAGTTGTAAAAGCCAACAATTTTGTATCAACTTGTCCAGTAGCCTTTAATAGCCTTTGATTCGACACATGCAAATATCAGATCCTGCATTATTTTATAGCCCTCCATCTGAAGTCTTTAGTTCAACTATCATGATCACCATCAATCAACCACCATGACTTCATAACTGGATACATGATTGGACCTCTTTGCACTCAACAATACTGCTCATTTTAATTAAAAAAACTCAATTTAATCTAAATGCAGTTAAAATGTACATTTGGAATATTCTTTAGCGTTGACACAGTCTTAAATATAGAGGAAAAGTAATTATATTGAAATTCATTGGTTTGAACAGAACTAACAGAAATTGTTTTTGTTTGGTTTTTTTTGTTTGTTTGTTTGTTTTTGTTCTAGCGCCCCCTGGAGAAACCGGACGGGTTGGACGTGTCGGACCAGAGCAAAGAGCATCCACAGCACCTGTGTGAAAAATGCAAAGTCCTCGGCTACTACTGCCGCCGGGTGCAATAACACACTCCATTCACCGTACTCTCCAAATACTCTCCCAAAGTTTTATCGAAAAGGGAAACTTTTTGTTAACTATTAAAAGTACATAATCATAAACTTTAATTGTACCGTAATGCATCTAACGGTCTATTCTCATGGTATATTCCCTTTGACACTGTGACTCTCAGTATCAGAGGCTCATTTTTCTACAGTGTCTCTCAGTGGAGACGAGTTCTTTGCCATTGCTGGGTTTTTGTTACTTTCTCGGTCGTCATTTTGTGAATGTTCATTTGAAGTCTTAACTTTGAACCTGAGGAATCTTACCAACTGTGAAATAAGAAACTTTTAGTTCTGTGTCTGTCTTGCAGATTAAGATTCTCTTTTTCATGTTTGTATATTCCAGAAATAACTTAAATAAAATGACTTTTCTCTGTATAAAATATGCAACAAGTCTTTACTAAGAAGGATATGCAGTATCAATGTGTATCTGCATTATTGTCAGTACTTAAGGGTACATTATTTTGGGATATATTTTAAAGCCATTACTTGTTGATTAGTATACTTTATATGGGAATATATTAGCTGACTAACATTTATTCTTTACATGCTATTTTCCTGCATTCCTGAAGGCATCCTATAGGTAGTTTGTCAGTCCAAAGTTTAAAAAAACTGTT
>JAQNCA010000017.1:7405377-7424756 GCA_029783725.1 Acanthurus tractus | reverse complement strand
TCTTTACATGCTATTTTCCTGCATTCCTGAAGGCATCCTATAGGTAGTTTGTCAGTCCAAAGTTTAAAAAAACTGTTAACCAATGCAATGTGGTAGAATAAAAGAGTAACTTACAGCACAGTTATATTCTACCAATAAAAAAAAGTCACCAAGTGCTTCTTGATGGGTCATAGGTCATAATGTCTAAAATTAACATGAGACAAAAAGGAACAAAAATCTGAATGTACCAAAGATAATGAAGGATTAAGAGGAAGGTTGCACGTGTGTTTTGCTCTAAAGGCCTTTTTTAACAGAATTGGGGTGAAGAATGAATATCGATGATAAAAACCCTTTGACTTGTAACTGTTGAACATGTTTGAAATGCCATTTAATGTGCCTTAATTTGGGTGACCGATAAGAATGATCCCTTGTTCTCTTAAAATGATTTTTGTATTAAAATGTATTGAAACATGTCATTCAGTGTGTTTGTGGTTTCTATCTTAAGTTTTGTAAAACTGATTTATGTCTCAAGGAGAAATATGTACACAAGGTTTTAGTGTTTAAGGCAAAACACTGCAGATGAATAGGTCAGGAATTCTGACTAATCTGAGTTGTTTACTTGGAATTATGGAATATTTTGTATTGCAAGTTTACTGAAATTTTATATCCAATTACGCAAATTAGGGATTATTAGATAAAACCTGGAATATGGAACTTTTTTATAAATAACAGCCTAAAACAAATTATCTTTGTTATATAAATGTTCAAAGATTGAGGAATAGTAAGGAAAAAAGTCAGCAAACATGACTAAATGTGATGTAAGTAAAACTTTAGCACAGCACCTTGTCTGTGAACAAAGAAATAAACAAATCCCACGATCCCCTGCTACATCATGACATCATCAAACTAGATCTTTTGTTTTCATTGTCTTACAGAGAGACATTTCTGAAATAAAACAAAAACTCAAATGTGTATTTTGGACGTTTTCTTGCAGCTAGTCTGACAGATAGCATGTTATGGAAGAAAACAGTCCAAAAAACTTCAAACTGAGCAGTACATGGAAAATATTATGTTTTTGCCTGCAGTGTTTGGCCTTAATTCATCCGTATGGCTGCACAGATTTGGCAAAGTCCACACAGGCCTGTTTAGTTGACAACTGATAATACCCGATCTTTCTTCAACATTAACTAATCCAGATGTTACACTTCTTTTTTTCCTCCCCCATAACGTAAAACATATCTTCTAGTATTTTTTAAGCATCTGGTAAAATTTACTTATGGCAAAGTAAAACCATATTTGGTTTCATCACTTTGTCATATACCACTGCTGGCAGAACCTCAGTGCATTGTGTTACAAAATAAAATACAGTTAATCCAAGTCGACCCACCGAGAAGAAACAGACCTCAAAAGAACGGATACTTAGTGGACTAAGATCATTTGTCAACTGAGGATGATGAGGAAAACAGGCGAAGGCGGGAAGAATGACACAACACTGATCTCATTCCTCACCTGGTGATAAAACATTCGCCTCCTTCCAATAACTTAACACACCTTCAACTGTAAAACAGCTTTATTTAAGCCAGTTGTTCAAGACTTCTCCTTAAAGTGGCTATAGGAAACATTTTAAGTTTTCGAAATGATAACATGAAAGGTAATGTTCATATTGATAAGTACAGAACGTACAGAAAATTACCACCTGAATCTGCAGCTGAATCTGCAGCTCTTACAAAGTTTAAGTTCATGTTTTTAAGCTCAACTGTCCTCAGCTTGCTAATATCACTGTTTTAAGATAAAAAGCTTGAAAAAACCCCACTTTGCACGACCGCGAACCAAATGGCAGACAGTTAGCCACTAGCTGGTGAACGAAGTGAAGAATTCATCTGCTAAGAGCCAAATATTCTGCTCAGGTGTTTGCACAAAACAAATTGCTAATTTATAAAAATGCAACCTCTTTTTAAGAAGTTGATCCAATCAACCGAAAGTGATGTAAACTTTGCTTTCACAGCTTGTTTTTGTTGACCCCAAGTGGCCAAAAATCTGTTATTTCAGTTCTAAGTGAATTTTAAAATACAGACATCTAAATCCTCAGTAATTCTAAACAATGATGCCATCAACACAAGCAGTTTTAATCTGTCCAAATGAAAACGCAAACTGATATTATTTGCGATCAAGAGCAAGTTGAACCACCAGGTGGCGAGAAAACACTCACACAAACACTCGCTCATGTTGGCCAATGAGAAGAATCAGCGTTATGTGATCAAAGGAGGAAACTATGCACACCCTGTGATCAAACATAAAAAAATAAGAGAGAACAATTTTGTCTTAATGCATAATAAACTCAGTTTTCCCTGTCTACAGGTCAACAAGCTCTGCATACATCTACTTAGCTAAATATCTGAAGATCCATTTCAGTGATCAGAGGTGCATTTGTGTCCTAATTAAATGCATTGATAAAGCTATGTTTTCTATAACATGCATGGGGACGAGGTGTAAATTAATCTTTAGGATAAAGCAGAAAGCAAGAACAAACTCACAAATTTAGAAAACAATTACTTTATTTTTTGCAAATAAATGCCTCTTCAGTATGGATGCCTCAAAATTAATAACTTTTTTCAAACAAAATAGAACCCGTCATTCCATTTTCTTTTGTTCTATAATACAAGTTCACATTATCTAGCATGACAGTTAAATGCATTAGTTAGCACCTGAATACTAACAGTGATTTTAAGTACCAGAGGTAGCACTCTGCGCCATGGCTGAAGTGAGAACGTCTTTCACACAGACTCTCACACTGATATTAGATCAGAAGATGAAACTACGACTGCGTACGCTGCTCACATGGAGTCTACTCAAGCTCTCCACAGTCTGTGATAGTGATCCTCCTGGAGGTTCGCCCAGTACGGGAACCGAAAGACTCCACTTTTTTGACCACGTCCATTCCCTCCTTTACGCTGCCAAAGACAACGTGTTTGCCATCCAGCCTAGATGAAGAAAGAGAAGCTTTGTTATCGCTGCCGCCTGAGAAGTGAGGCAATCTGTGAAGCAACCTCTGGTTCTTGGCTTTTTGCTGGGTGATGCCACTGTTTTCTGCAATGGTTCTGCTATTCCAGGCCATCGTTCAAATCCTTTTTCTGCTTTCATGCCAAAACATTACAAGAATTCACTGCTTCTAACAAGAATTTCATTCCCAGCAGGGTTGAAAAAAAACCCCCCTCTGAAACGGCACTTAACAGTTACTGGACACTAACAAACCCCACTCAAATACAATAACAGAGGCGAGCTTTAAGATTGCAGGCTGTTGTGAAAACTGTTCAAGTTGGTTGAATTTCTGGCACTGATTACTATTTTGAAAAGAGTTTATATTTATTAAAACCCACTTTCTGTGTGAGCAGCGTATGACCCATATGCTGCCTGGGCTGTAACGATCCTGGTTATGATTTTTGAATGCTCTTCTGTTCGGATCCTGGGAATGCTGCTATAAGTAGAAGCACATCCTGTACTATAATTAAAAGATGCAAACAGTCAACAATACTCAACCTAAAATATATAGTATGCTCTTCTCCTAAAGCTGCTCTCTTTTTCCATGTGGTGTGGGACTTGCCAGACTAACACTTTACTGATTGTTTCAGAGTTTGCAGGGTTCAAACTGTTCATTGCCACCACAAACACTAACAGATTTAGGTAAAATCTGTAGCTACTTGCTTTCTTTCCTTTCTTTCTATAAAAGTAATTTCAGTCCATTTCAGTTTACAGTCATGATTTATTATGATTAATATGTTAAAAAAATCCTTCATTTACAACGGATACAGGTAAACCCTTAAAGAATGCGAGCTAAAAGTTTTTTTTGGTGAAACAGACAGTTTTAAATAAGAAGAACAACTGTCCCTTTATAAATCTGCATACTTAAAATTTAAGTTTTGATGTATCTGTTTTGCTCATTGCGTGGGGTCTTGTCTTTTCCAGTCAGCAAACTATCTGAACTCTGTACAGACATCTTTGCAGCAACAGACCTTAAATAAGGCCAGTAATAGTGAGATGCAAAAGAACAACAGCAGCTTTACAATAATATAGTGTTTGAAAGTACATACCATTCTGTTTTGGATGTGCAGATGAAGAACTGGGATCCGTTGGTGTTTGGTCCAGCATTGGCCATAGATAAGACACCTACAACGCAGCAATTAAATGTTATTACAGTTATTAACACATCTTCTTCTTCTAATATGACAAGACAAAATATCTGCTGTGAAAATGGCATATTAAAGGAAACATCATGTAATACTTCACTTATGTTAATTCATAACAGGTCATTCTAGCACTTTATTCACAATGCTGCCACCTGGTGGTGGAAACGAAGAACATTTTATTCCTCCTAAATTCAATTTTAAGTGTTTTTATTGCAGCAGGACTCGCGTTCACCATAATCCTCAACATTTAAGTGAATAAAATACTGAATCTATTCCTCTTATTTGTTCTGTTTTGGCTCAATCTAATTTGCTTATCAGCCTTATTTAATATGTTTACAGGTTGAATGCAATTTCAATCAACTGACCTGAAATACAAAAGAAAATATGAATTTCATTCCACAATATTCCTGTGATCTACATGAAATGTTCATGTGTTTTACCTAATATCCAAGGAAAAATTACATTATTATAATTTACTGGCTTTCCCTGTCTGAAAAAATACCTCTGAGAAGCTGTTGTTCCACAGAACAATTTAGCAGTGAAAAACTTTTAATAGAAAACAAAATGTTGATGCTTTCTCCTTCATTCACAGTGGTGTACAAACAGGATCAGAGGATTACCAGGTCCGGTGTGCTTCAGCTTGAAGTTCTCATCTGGAAACTTCCATCCATAGATCGACTTCCCTCCAGTTCCATTGTGGTTGGTGAAATCTCCACCCTGAAAACACATATCACCGTAACTACACTGTAATTATATTATAACGGCCTACCAGATAACAAAGAGACAAAAAGGAAAAGGGAAGAGAAACCTACCTGGCACATGAAGTCAGGGATCACCCTGTGGAAAATGGATCCCTTGTAACCAAAGCCGTGTTCCCCTGTGCATAGTGCTCGGAAGTTCTCTATGAAAAAGATTTTGTGTCATTGGTTTTCTTTAAAATCTGATGCAGGACCTCCAGAGGATCCTAAAAACAAGGATACCTGTTAACAGGACTGACTTAAGTACAGCCTACACTGGAGCACAAGTTTGTTCTTGTAGTTTAATTGGTCTGTGGATCTGCCCTCACACTGAACGTCCTTCACTAAAAGTGCACTTCGAAGTGAAACTAATTGATCTTGTGTACCTGCTATTTTGTTTAATCATAGTAAAAACAAAACTCATATTTCTCATTGTTCTTGTTTGGTGGTTTGTGTTTGGATAAACAGTTTTATTAAAGAGCTTTGGCTTCCTTTAAGGAAAAAGAAGGGTTTTGTTAAAAACTGTGCTAAAATTGTCTAAATTAGGTCATCAAAAGAAGAAGAAAGAAATCCTGACAATTTACAACAAATTCCTAAATTAAGTAGCAGATTTTAATTCTAGCTTGTATCCCCTTGGTAGTGTTTGACATGAAGACTTATATAAATACCTAAGGGCGAGTGATAATGCAAAAATTATATTAAGATTGCTTCCTGATGCAGGGTGCTATTGCAATTCTTTGAATGTTGGTCTTCAGTATTGAATGAGAGCAATCTGAAAAGTAACTAATATGGATGTTATGGAACAGAAAGTAACTTAAACATCGCTGCATAAAATGGAAAAATACGAGTCCAGTACAAGCAGTTATATAAAATCAATTACTGGTTACCTGCAGTTTTTGGCACGACGTCGGCGTTGAGCTGTAAAGACAAATTAAAATGCCTCAGGGTCAATGATGAACAAGTTGTTCTCTGTAAAACTGTGACTCACCGACTGTCAGTGAATGTTACAGGAAAGACAGGTTGAAAAATACGAAGTCTGCAGCCGTTTTCTCATTCATTTAAGAGCAAACCGCGCTATCAAACTAGAATCAATGCAGATACTTTTATCTTCTTACCTCAAAGGTTACCCGGCCAAGAGGCTGGCTGTCTGCAGCAATGTCAAAGTAAACCGTCGGGTTTTTGTTCGCCGCTGCGGGGCCGTTGCTGTACAAGCGCGCGGCTGTGAACGCGAGGGAACAAAATTTTATCCTGTTTGATAAAAGCAACATTTTTCCAGCTGAAGCGGTTCAGTTAGTTCCGTTATATCAGCGGTCTGCAAAAGTCACGCTCACATGTGACAGCCGAGGAAGTTTGTCTTACACAACCGGAAGTACATCCCGTCCGAATGATTGTGGTAAGAACCTCGCGAGATTTAGCGCGATAATGAACGCAACAACAGCTGCAACGTTACAAAATGATGATTTACCGCATTTACTTAATCGTTTACATTTTACATTTTTTTAATTGACATTGTATGACAAGAAATGTCGATAAGAATGCATTTTTATCAAATAAAACCCTGCAAGGCCTCACAAAAGCAAATCACACGTGCATATGTATATAATTTTTTTTTTTTTAATTTTAAGACTGTGGCCTCCACTACTTATTTAAGGGAGACTGAGAAAGATGACCACTGCTACTCTGAATTCTTCATTTTCAGCACAAAAAAATCCCAAAGTAAAACAGAAAACAACTAGCAAACAAACAAAACTCATGGCATCATCTGAGGGCATTACATGCCTGCCTGTCAAATGAAAAAGACTGCAATTTACTTTTTTTCATTTCTTCTTTTTTTCCTCATATCCTCTTCGACAGATTGCATAATAGCAGCTAAATTTCTTGCCATACTTATCAGGTTTACAAACCTTGACTCCTCTACTCTGTTGTGTCATTGAATATAGGCTTTAATAATTTCCAAATAATAGCGAAATGACCTTAAGCTATATTAAGCAAAATTAAGTGCTCATAATTTGCACTCTCTGCTTGGAAAGGCGGCCTGTGGGAGTTGGACAGCCTTATCAACAGACCACAATGCAAGTACACAAAAAACAAGACCACAGCGACATACAGGTATCATCTGAATACATATTTATTAGATAAATATTAGGTTGTCACATCATCTAACTACATACAGTTCTGCAAGACTAAAAATCACAATTAGTTCCTTTATTTTCTGACCAGTTTAGAATATGAAATGATTGTACATACAATGTACACAATAGAGACAATGGCCACATTGCATGAATCACCTTAGATTGTATCATTTTTCCAACTGCTCATGATATCAAAAATTGTACAAACTATGGATTCGGTTACAATCTTCTGGACCCGTCCCTTCCACCGCCTTTCTCCCACCCCTCCAAACGATTTTCTCTGTAACCTTGTTTTTTTTTTGTCCTTTTTTTTTAGCTTTAGCACCTCAGAGTATGCAGGTGACAGACTAGAACACTTAGGCTAAATATTACATGTAAAACATAGCTGTCCCAATTCCCCTAACAAAAGAGGTGAAAGTATATTACAGCGGGGGAACAAAATGCTGAGAGATACCCACAGACACTAACTAACAAGTTTCATTTTCCATATTCAGCCACTTCCAGTAGAGGGGTTGCAAGCTTTTTATTATTCTGAAGAAACAATGCACATTCCCAGGGAAAATGAATAATTTCTGTTCACATGTCTCTATATTCATTTACATATATACAGGCATCCTTGGGACGTTTGATCTAGCCTTGCCCTTAGCATCCTTTCCAGGCCAGGATGATGAACGTGCCCCTACTCTCTGTATTTTTTTTTTTTCCTATTTTCCTTTTTTTTTTTTCAAAACAACTTCCCCCCCACAGAAAATGGCCCTTTATTGTGATTGTGCAACTACAGATCTGGGGTGCTGCCTTATACATCAAATTGGCTCACATAAAAGTTTGAAAAGATCTGAAAATGATGACAGTTTCCATGGAACTGATGAAAGGTTTCCAATTCAGACGGTTCAAAAATGAAAAAGTGGCAGTGTATTGTTAAAAGATAAGTGGATTTGATGTCTCTTTGTGACATAAATATGAAACAACATGTCAGTGTGCTGAACTGGAACAAATAATATTTCCTAAATGACGTTTAAAACAATGTTAAAAACCAGAGCAGACAAACCAGCACGATGCTACAGTTGAAAGAAATTGGATTTCTAGCCTTACAGATTAATAAGAAAACCAGTACAAAATAATTTACCAAAAAAAAAACCAAAAGGGGATAAAAATGTATATGGTCTCATGCTTTTAAAAAAGCCACATTTTCTATAACAAAAATATAAACAATATTATGGATTTTCTTTAAAATATGGTTGTGATATATCTTTAAAATACCACTGTGTATTGACAATTAGCAACAATTATGATATTCACATAGCTCACTAATTACACTGAAAGCCAGCTGATACCACATCTTTTTAAAACCATTACTGTTCAGTATCACTGATAAAATGTTAACATAAACTCATGAATAGACAACATTGATCACTTTCAATCAAATACATCTGAGCATGAGAGAAAATGTTGCGTCAAACTGAGCTTGACATCTGAAGACTGACAGGATGCTACACAATCACCTTCGAGCTGACGCAGGGAAAGGGGAGGAGCAAGTAAAAAAAAAAAAGGGTCACCTGTCTGTAAAAGACAGGCGTGAGACAGAGTGCACTGAGAGGAAAGTGACCAGAAAGCACGATGACCTGCAGGAAAATAGCTTATGAGACGTTTGGACCGGTTTCCCCGCGACAAGGAGGGGAGAGAGCTGTCGTATGCTGGTTACAAACAAAGTCAGTGGTTAGATGGGAGCTTGGGAGCACACGTGGTTAGGTCGGACGACTAATGATCAAAGGACAAACATTATCAAGATGATACAAAAATATTCACAATGATATTTACAGTACAATAGCATTTCTTAAAAAATAATACATTTGCATACTGAACAGCACTCTTCTCAAAAAGTGAAATCGAAAACAAATGTGGCAAAAACGTCTGCACCAATACTGCTTTAAAAACCACTTCTTGAACAGCAGTGATGGATAAACTGTATTTGTCCTCCCCCCTAAATCTTTGAAATCAATATTACCTCCCATCACACCCATAGAAACACACACACACACACACACACTCACACACTCATAAACAGTCCCACACTCACACTTTCAGTCTTACACAGGCCCAAACAAACACAAACATCTCCATTCTCATCCCTCTAACTTTGGTGATGTTGAGCAGTTTCCCAAGAGATTTATGGATGGTTCACTTATGCAGCAACGAAAAAAAAAAACAGGAAAAAAAACCCAACAGAAAAAGAGCAACAAACATAATACAATATATCCAGCAAATACACGATAAATGTATTGCAGATATCAGCATTATCCCTTCAATGTTAGTGTTAAATAAATCATACTAAATCGGACAGAAATCAAAAGCAAACGTACAAACGAGAGAGAGAGAGAGAGAGCTGCGGAAAACAGCAACTGATTAAAAAAAAAACAAAACAAAACACACTATCTTGTTTTTTTAACCACTTGGAACAGCACTAGACGAGGGCTTGGCACACATGCACTTTGTAGACTACTTAAACAGCACATCATTTAACAGGGAGAGAGATGCAACGTTGCAAAAAACGTTGACACGAGCGACACCGAGGCTCATGCTGAGCAGACGGCATGGAAGGAGTTATAGCAGCAAGCAATCGACGCAGCAGGATTGTTACAGGAACCCCAGTCTCTCATACATACTGTACCTTTCGTTTCCTTGAAAAACCACTCCACTGCACAGGAGGACGATTACTATACAATATGTAGAAGTGCAGCTATGCTATTCTTGGTATGCAATAGAAACTTTTTTTTTATGTTTTGCTTTAATGGGGCCAAAATCTCCATTCCAGCTGTCAACCCTCAGAGGATTGAAGAGCAGGGATATTTCTTTTTTTTTTTTGACAAAAATCTGTATCAAATTGTGGAAAAAGTGGAAGCCAATCATTCCCAAAAAACTGTGTTTAAAATGTTGGCAGGAGAGCAAAAAAGTTGTTTAAGAAACATTTTGTTAAGGACAGACGTACACTGATCGAATTGATCTTTTTTTTTTTTCTTTCTTGTAAAGATAATTTGTTTTATTTTTTGCATTGCCAAAATCTCTTTGTGCTTTTAAATGATGTGTGATGGACAAAAAAAAAAAAAAACAGTGCGACTAACCAGACCAATCAGGGAATGGAGCTGTGACACCAGGAAGCTGTGGCCTCTCAGATTAAAAGAAACAATATGGACATAACGCACACTGGCCAGATAGCGCAGGTCTTTTTTTTCAGTCATTTTTTTCTATTTTTATACAGTGAATTCCTTTTTTCTTTTCTTCTTAAAAGGAAACAAAACATGAATAAAAAATGCTACAACACGTTCCTAATGTGCACACATACACCTGTGTGTGGCGTAAAAAAATCAACTGAGTATAGCTGCACAGTTCAAAAGTATCTCCACGGGGGTGCGTCCCGCCGTGTCTTTGAGTTTTAACCTCTTTCAGTCAATCTGCGCTGGCCAATGAAAACTGTACAAGAGGAAGAAGAGAAAGGGAGTGCATCTTTGTGTTTATCAAGTACTGAGCAACCACCTCGGGTGCTCAGGGACACTGCAGGCAGTCAGAAGAGTTTATGTGTGTCTGAATTGCCTCAGTTGTTTTCGAAGAGCGATAGAAGGTCGTCGTTGCTATTGCTGGGGAGGTCCGGAGGGTCCAGGTACGACAACAGCTCATCTGGGTTTGCGAGCTCTGGAAGAAGCTGTAAAGAGGAGAGAAACTGGGTCAGGCATTTATGTGAGCGCAGATTATTTAAGACTGGCTTTAAAAAAATCGTCTGCTGGACTCACGTCTAAAGATGGCTCAGGCATGTCCGACCCTGCTTGGCTGTCCAAGCTGCTGGAGGGGTTGAAGGCCAGGTCGCCGTGGGCGTGGTTGTTGGGGCCAGACTGCTGTTGTTGCTGCTGCTGCTGCTGCTGCTGCTGCTGCTGCTGCTGTTGAGGAGGCGGAGCTTGTCGTGACGGCTGAGGAGGCCCGCTGTGGTGTAGCTGCTGCCCTGATTGGCTCCCAGGGTGCGGAGATGCATGTAAGCCCTGCTGCAATGGACCATGCGACTGGTCATTGCCGGCAGAGTGAGGTATCTGCAGAGAGAGGGGGGAAAATGTTTAGACTAAGGATGTGACTAACGGTTATTTTTATTAAGAAGAAAATGTAAAAACACAAAAAACTGACTTTTATATGACTTTTCAAACACACTTAGTAATCATGTATAAGATAAACAACAAACTCAAATTTAGAGAAACAATGAAATATTATAAAAAAATCTGATAAGTGGGAAAATATTAAAGCAGAAAACAGAAAAAAAAGAGAAAAAGACAAAGAAAAAGAGAGTTGAACTCACTGAGTCAGGCATGTTGTGAGAGAGGGGCTTGTCTTGGGCCATCATGCTGTTGGGCATGTCAGGTGGGTGAGAGAGCTGGGGGCCGTGCATGAAGTCATTCATCGATGTACCACCAGGGGTTACATGAGGGAAGTCAAAGTTTCCGTGCCCCTGGTAACTGTTGCCTGACACACAGAATGAAAACCATAAATACATGCAAACATTTGCTACACATATTTCGAGCCCATTTTGTGGTGTGACAACCCAACATTTAGAGGATAAATACTATTTATTGATAGTACATTTGTCTCTTACCTTGACTGCCGTATTCGTTGTTGTTGCCCCCTTGCTGAGAGGACAGTAATGGGTACGGCGACGGTCCGGGACCGAGCTGAGCTATCATTTCCATCACATTGGGCATGATCATCTGGCTTGGACTCATTGTTTTAAACCTCTTGGCCAGTGGTCCATCTGGATCCTCTTTGATATGGATATCAGATTTGATAGCCACCGGCCGCCAACTACACGTGGGGTCGATGGTCACCTCCTCAAACTCCGAGCTGGTGAAACGCAAAGGGAATCAAATGGTTATGATACGAGATAAATATTGAATATATGCATTTGAAATGCGTTTTTTGTCTCTGCTTACTTTTGGATGGCGTTCAAGATCCCCCACATGTACTGATCCACTTCGAGTCCCTCTAACAACGCTGTTTTACTGGGGAAAGAAGAGGGCAGGGCTCAATATGAGAGAGACAACTATGTGGATTACAGTCAAAACTAAAGACACAGCAAACACTGTGATGCATTTAAGATGGAAAAACTTACTTGCATACAGGACATCGCCATGTGCCCCGCTCGCAGTTCAGTTGTAAATATGATTCCAAATCGAAACACTGCAAAAACAGCAAAAAAAAAAGTTTGTTAGACAGGAGACTTTTCAATCATTCTTCCTCTGTGTTTGTTTATCCCTGCAGTGCTTACCTGGACGTGTTTGCAGTCATGCCCTCTTGCTGGAAGCTGTATTCGCCGGAAGGTGATGGGACATTTGAGGGAAACCTTAATGGCCGTCTGTTCGACGCCGTCCTCTCCGTTGAGCGTTGCGTTGCCCGATGACGCTGCTACGCTGCTGAAGTTCCTCTTAACTGTGATGAAGAAGTAGATAAATAAAGTGTTTAAGGAAGGACTTAGAATTTAAGATGAAACATGTAACTGTGTTCTTTTGTTTCTACCTTTGGTGATGCAGTGCTCTGCAGGCAGAAGCCTCTTCTTCAGTAAGCCCTGGAGGACGGAGCGAACTGAGGGCCTGTGGACCAGCTGCAGCACAAACAAGTGCGACTGCGGGAGGAAACATCACTGTCACTATCACAAACGTCCTCCTAAGATTAATTACCTCAATG
Organism: Acanthurus tractus; assembly: GCA_029783725.1. Classification (NCBI taxonomy): domain Eukaryota; kingdom Metazoa; phylum Chordata; class Actinopteri; order Acanthuriformes; family Acanthuridae; genus Acanthurus; species Acanthurus tractus. The sequence continues at coordinate 7,412,009 of JAQNCA010000017.1, read as the reverse complement.
TTGTCTTTACTTTTTCAGATTGTGCATCCAGAGGGGAAAACTGGCGTAAGCATGAACCATCATCTACAGGTAAATTTTTCATGTTGTAACTTTTAGTTATCCGCTAAATACTATTTATGTCTGGATTTTCTGTAAACCTCTTTTTATTAGTTCTGGGGATTTGTGTACTCACGCAGCAGCAGGCAGTGACTGTGATCTGGATCGTGTTCCTCCCCGGCTGGCATACGTGTTTCAAGTGCAGGGGTTTGTGGGAGGTCTTGTTGTCGCCCCGCTCGATGGTGAGCGGCGTGGCGTTTACGCTGACTTGGACCGACGCCGGCCAGTTGGTGTTCATCTGACGGTCTTCATGGTGGTAGCACTTGAACTGCAGCTCCAGGTCCGATCTGCACAGAAATGAATGGGGAAGAGTTAATAAGCATCAGTCTGTTTTTATTGATCATGCAACTCATAAAATTCATTAAACTGCTACTTTTATATCCTTTCAGGCCCTAACCCTGTCTAGGTTTTCTCCTTTCCAACCTTGCGATCACTTCTACAGACAAACAGATGGTGTGATTTTATTCCGACACCAGAAAGTTCCCATATTTCGTGATCTTGATAAGCTTCGGACAGGAGAGTGACTTATGCTTGAGAGCAGAGCAGAGGGAATTACAATAAATCAGAGGAAATGAATGCACGGATGACCTTCTCCACGTTAGCTGAGAATAATGATGGTTTGATTCTTTAATAATTCTCAGCTGCAGACGGTACGACTGCACAACCTTTTCAGTCTGCTTGCCAAAGGTTAAGAGGAACTGAAGAATACTCAGCGGTTCTCTACAGGATTCGTATGTGAGGCTAAATTTCCCTTTTGAGTCAGAATTAAATTATCAGACAGAAAGCGACAGAAAAGAAATTCAGGAACATGATTCTTCTCACATTATTGTCCTTATCGATGCAAACTCCACTGTTTCTGACAGGACAAGTTTGTGCTGCAGCAAGAACATGATCCCTCACCGGCTTCCCACCAGTGATCTCTGCTAGTTGTATTTAATGGGGCTTGTGTATGTAGATTGATTATTTAAACGTTGGCTTTGAGTAAATTCTTGTGATTAAAAAGTACTTTGATTGATCCAGAGAATGTTTAGTTAGTAATTAATGAAATAACAGCTGTTTGCAAAAACCTAAAACACCTTAATTTGAAATTGTAAAAAAAAAAGGGCACTAGAAAAAGGAAAAAAAGCTGTTTCATGAACCTTTAACAACAGTTTAGGGATCTGAGAAGAATGTATGTTGGTTCAGTGCATGCTGTCTTACCTCCACATGAGCGTCTGGTGCACAGAGGGCCGTAGGTGGAAGACGTGGTTGCTGACAGCCAGGTTATGTTCGAGCCTGAAGGGCTCTAAGACCACCCCGTCCCGCACCGGGAATGTCAGGCGCAGTTCCTCGTTGTGGTTGGCTGCGTTGAAGAAGAACCAGGTCAGACTATTACAGTATTTAGAGGATTTATTCACTTTTTCAATTCTGTTATTGGACGTTTACTGACCTGGTGGGGGAGGGAGAGCTGTGATATTTGGTTTGATGTCAGGAGGGAAGGGCGGCTTTACGTCCTGGTTTGGCGACAGGTACGGAGGGATGTTACTTCCTGGGGTCATCGGAGGGGTTGGGTTGCCTGGCACTGGGGAGTGAGGGTAGTTACCCACCGGTCTGGGCGGCTATATTAAAGACAATCAATTAGTTAATCAAACATTCTTGAGGCTGTAAACAACACAGCTAAGACCATGATCATGTGAAGATGTAAAGAAGTGGACTTACCCCGTTCAAATTACCCTGGCTGTATTGGTATCCACTCCCAGAGAAGTTATTTGTTTGGCCATTAAAAGGTGGCTCTTGCTGTAATTGGATGAAAAACAGGTTAAAATGTACTTTTTCCTCCAAATTAGCCTCTTTTATTGTAACAAAAAAGTGCTTTTACCATGTTCAGATGGCATGTTTTTATTATAATACCATGCAATCATTAAATTATCATTATAACTGTCACATATTTGATGAAGAGCAGGATTTTTGCACCTTATAGTACTGGCCCATGGCACCGCTGGGTGGTGGGTATTGGCCCTGCAGCTGCTGTCCTGGCATCCTCTGGCCAGGGTAGTTGGGGGACGGCAGCGGCCTTGAGGCGTTGGGTGTGGGGTACTGGCCCTGCTGGTTGGGAAACTGGTTGTTTGGTCCATACTGCTGCCCGCCATAGTTTGGCTGTAGACCAAGTGATGAAAAAAATATTTAACGTATAACAAACAAGATCATATTTGAAAGCAAAAGAGTTGAATTTCCATCCACTCACCTCTCCTGGGTACGGTCTCTTCATACCCTGCATGCCCATGCCTTGAGGCCGGGGTCCTGCATAGCCCTGCTGGGGCATCCTTTGGCCATGGGCCGCAAAAGGCCCCATGCCTTGGGCCCTGGGCTGGTTCATTCCCATTGGAGGCCCGCTCATGTTGGATGCGTTCATGCCTGTGCCCATGTTTCCAGGGAGGGATGGAGGGCCGCGGGGTCCAGGCTGGTTCATGAACTGGCTGTTGTACGCCTGGTTTGGTGCCATCTGGAAAGAGGAACTCATCTGGAAGACAAAATGGGTTCAATCAACCATCCCTGAGTCGACTGTCGATGTGGTAAATTTTTGCTGGAGTCTACCAAAAATCAAAGTAACAAAAGATAAAAATTTTCTGACCTCTGCACATTTAAGCTTTTGTTAAAGCTATATGTGCTATTTGGCTCCATTAGTACTTTATTCAATTATTCACACATTAAATTAATAAGACTTATTCAACATGTCTCTCAGCTCCCTGCTCTCAATCTATTGCTGGTTGTTAAAGAGAAAGTCAAGGTGAACAAAAATGCAATCATTTCCTTTATGAACTAAAGATGTTAACACACAGGTGCTATCACTTGTTTGTCTCGTCGTACCGGTCCGTATTGGTTCATGTCCTTGTTCTGGGTTTCTTGCAGGGCAGCTACGGTCGCTGTGGCAGTGGCGGTCGCCGTGGCAGCAGCAGCGGCGACCGCGGCGGCTGCAGCGGCGGCGGCAGGCTGGGTGAAGTCTGACGGAGGACGGGAGTGTGGAGGGATGCCCATTCCTCCAGGTCCAGCATTAGGACCTCCAGGGTAACTATGACACAGAGCGACACAATGTAAAAAACTGACCTCAGACCATCGTGACATTATTTTGACTGATTGTAAAACAGCTAGCAAGCAAAGTGCTGCTATGTAGCACATTAACTTGTCCAGATATACAATGAGCATGCAGAGGGGATGTTTTTAAAAGTTCTTTTTAACTTTTATCTCCCAACAGCTTCCCAATTTCTTCTTGAAGGATGTCATTATAAAATTGATGCTGTGGATCTTTTAAGATGTGTCACTTCTCAAATTTATAAATAAGTCTCTTGCTCTCCATGTTGACCACTGATTGGAAAGGTAACAGAAATGTAAAGGACATCAGCCTCAATTTGATGAATTAAAATAAGTCAGAGGCGGAGCAAGTGTGCAAAACTTTGGGATGAGTCAAGACGAGTGATTTTATTTTGACAAGCAACCAGTTCAATTAACCTGTTTGAAGCCTGGGGCAGGAAAGGACATCCTCATTAGGAAAAGCTATAACGAACTCATGATCGCTTGTTCACATCCAATCAGGAGGCGGTGTCAGAAGAGTTTCCTTGGAAGCCATTTTAGTTATTGAGACAGTCGGCTCTTAATAACTGTTTACTTACTTGCCACCGAAGCCTCCTCCTCCGGGGTAGTTGGGTCGTCCGTACATGCCCTGCTGCATGTAGCCCTGATTGGAGTTGCCTTTGTTGGGGAACTGCTGCTGAGGACCAGGGAACTGAGGAGAGTTCATCCCTGGATTGTTACCAGACATTCCCGAGCCCATAGGGTTTCCCCCGGGGTTCATGGGATTGTTGTTGTTGGCCATGGGATTCCCCAACACCTGTTGGACACAGACATACAGAGAGGTAAATGGGTAAATTCTGGATGCTTAAACAACCGGAAAATTAAAAAAAAAAAAACATCTTAAAAGCTGTTACCAACAAAATTAAGACTTAGAGGAGACAACAAGTTTGTATCATAATAAAAACTAAATAGCAGAATTTACATGAACTTGTCAAAACAAGAGTTACTGCTGCCACAACATCATAAACAGCATCACAACAATCTCTTTGGCTGAACTCCACTCTGACACACTTTACTCTGCTGAACAGGTACAGGATCTCACCTGGCTCTGCGACGTGTTGGTCACGCCCCACACTGTTGTAACCACGGACAACGAACCTGGAGGCTGATTGGTGTTCTGTTGCCAGGGAACCGAGTCGTAGGGAAAAGACCCATCTCTGCAGTGGGCCGACAAAAACACATCACGTAGGCAAAAAACAAAATGTGCCCTGCGTCACTGCACAAATATTTGCCTTGGACAAAAGTACGTCTGTATTAAGTATATTTGCTCTGGTTGAATGATAGATAAAGACAAAGGTTTTATTGTTAGGATTATAAAATAAAAGCATGTTCTTCCTGTTGAAATGCACAAACAGTGTGTTGTAATTATTAACTACATGTACTCTGGGTTGAGAGGTACTGTTTGTCCCTATTGACTGTGCTTCAAGCAGTTAGTCTGGCAGTTTGTCTGGTCAGTGATCCATAAGGAACACCAGGCTTCATGTGGAGAGGAAGGGCTTTCCCCGAGGGCCTGGTCTGTCTGTTCACACATCCAACACACATCCAACACACATCCAACACACACCCAATCACACACACGCACTTTCTCACGCACAAACACACCTAACAAACAAGCCAAAAAAAGAGCACAGCAGTGTGAACACTGACCCGTGTGAGAGGCCGGGCTTCATGGAACTCATGGGAGGCTGCATGGGCACTTTTCCTGGAGGCTCGTTTTGCCTGTTCTTCTGGTGACGGAGGAGGAGGAGGCGTCCCAGCTCCTCGCACCACGAGGACAGAAGAGCTGGAAGGAGAGCAGAGGAGGAGTGTGTGAGGGCTGTCCGTGTCCTGTGAGAAATAACTGCAGAGGTAATAGCGCTCTGCTGCAAGCGCTGCAAAAAAAAAAAAAAAAAAAAACCTGCAAAAACTGATTATGTGGGAAGAGGAGGGCGGACGAAACAACAGCTTATGAACAAAAGCTTCTGAGCAAAGTTGGACATAAAATTGAAAAGCGATGGCCTGACTGACACAATGATGCACAAAGTCTTTTTCTGCAAAGGACCCATATCAGATAAATGGCAATCTGTTAGTGAAAGGAGCTTAAAATTAGAGCATAGAAAAAAATGTAAGGAATAAGAACTCCTGCTTTCCTTATAGACTTGTTTACTCGCATGTTTACTGGACCTCAGAAATGTAAATTAAGCTTCTAATGTATTCATAAAATGCACAGGACTGCAGGGTTCAAATCTACTGCTTTCATCCATTCTAGCAGAAACACACACATTAGATATCTGTTCACTGTTAACGGCATCTTTCCTGTTGGGTTTACCTCCTTGTAATAATCTATAAATGAATTCAGAATTTCCTGGAAAATACTTCAAGACTTTCGGCTGAGAAATGAACACTTACAGTGGAGTGAGAAACTTAACCTTGACATAAGCCTGATGTAGATCGTAACAACATGGAAGTACTTGATTTAATCAAAAAGAAAAGGAACAAAACATGCATTTGCTTGTACATTTTTTTTCACAGTAATTTGCTCTTTTTAATGAGTGTATACTGTTTTTTTAAGTGTAAAAACTGATTGGTCATCATGAGTGTCTTTACTTCGTGAATGCATTTCTCTCTGTCCTCTGAGGGCTTTATCTTCCATGTATGCACACTGATGCATTTGTTTGCAATGGACTGAAAAAAATTCCATTCAGCCACTAAATTCTGTTCTCCAAGCATGCCTCACCTTTACCTTGAAAACACATTTTTTAACACATGAAATACAACCTCGAAAGCCTGCAAAATGTGTTACTTTGGTGGTTTATTGAAGCACAGTGCAGCTCACTTTCCAACAGGTTGAAGTCCAAATGAGCTTTAAAGCACAAATAAAAAGAAAATAAATATCTCATTTTAGAGACCCTCCAAAATACTTGAAACTACAAAATGACTACAAAATACTTGTCTTGATCTGGGAGTATTTCACACACTACATAAACCCTCTCTGACAGTTAGAAACAAAATGAACCACCTTTTATGCTGCAACAGAAAAGATCAGCTTCAAACCTGCATGTCACTGCAGCTCTGAGCCACTAGGGTTCACTCTGGGCCTGCTGATGGACTCTGGCCCTTCCCTTCTCTCCACCTTCCTACCTACCGCTTGGTTAGGCAGCTACCACAGAGCGTGTTTGATCGAATCATATGCTTTTCATCTGCAGTGCATGTTTTTGTACTGTGCCAACTACAAAAGACTCACTTTTCCTTTTTCTCTCCCTCATGCTTCCCTCTGCCTCCTCCGAGCCACTCTCTGCGGCTTTCGGAAGGAGAAAGGGAATGTGGATTCAATCAAAGAGCAGGGCCAGCCACCTCCTCTTATGATTCACAGCACTTCTAGAGCTGACTGAGGAGTGAGCGAGGGAGGGGCGGGGAAGGGTGAGACAGAGTGCTCGCTGATTTCAGCT
>JAQNCA010000017.1:7383924-7394973 GCA_029783725.1 Acanthurus tractus | reverse complement strand
ATTATACAGAATTATAATAAAATTGCTGGCTGATTCATAAATATCAGTTCAGTATCAGTATCAGATTGACAACCTGAAAGCTAGCAGTCTCTGCCCACTGCTGTCACCTGTGCAGAGGCATTGAAAGGAATATAAAGAAAATTTTTATTAATACTTATAGTTTTCCATAGTGAGACACTTTATAACCACAGGATATCTGCCAATTAATGAACTTACTCTTCTCTTTTGCTATTATTCAAAATGTCACTTGAACGACCGCGTAGATCTTTATCCAAGCAGTTAACCTCCTGCCATAAACATTTGAAGGAAGAATTAAGTCCTATTGATGCCTTTTAAATCTCTTGTCATACTACTTAATTACCTTTTCTTATTCTGCTTTGACATGGTCCAATACTGTCTTTTATAAGTTCTTACGACTGTCTCACTATTACTTCGCGGCTTTAACCAGTTGAGGGATCCCATTTCCTTTGACTGATCACTCAAAGAGTCTTTTAGCTGCTGTTAGACCTTCGCTCTCTTTCTACAGAAGGTAACTCACCGAGTTAAACACTTTCCACAGCTCTGAACCCCTAAACCACAGCTGACAAATGAGACCAAAGGTATGATTACTTTTTACCTATGAGACTGATCATAAATTAGGATAAAAAGCACAGCGAACCTGCTGAAGTCTGCTTTTGGTCGCTGTTGTTTGTGGTCTAAGGACTTTCAGGGAAAATAACAAGTAGGCAGAGGAATTTATGGTCCTTTTTATTATAACAAGAATCTTTAGTACCTACAGATACACCTTGTATTTCAATGCAATCTTAAAACTCAGATTAAGGCTAAAAAATGCATCAAAACATATCTTACATATGTTTAACTTTTCATTCCTGGTTCTATAATTTAGCCAGAAAAGTTGGATACAGGATTTTACCGCTTTTCTGCTTGTGACATCAAACTGAGATGCAGCTGTAAATGGTTTGTGCAACAGGATTTCATCATGTCAAAAAGTTGGTGAGGGATTGTGGAGTCCCAGCCTCGTGCTTCAGACAGCACTTACATAACACCACTAACTGTGACTAGAATTAAAATTGTGTCCCTGTCAGACATCCACTGTAATTACAATCACAATTTAAGATCTGAACATTGTCAGATTTGATATAAAAAAGTTATTAAAAATCCAACTTTGGCTTGGATCGGATGACTGAAGCACAACAACAGGTGGAAGTAAACTCTAAGCGCTCGTGGTTGCTGGTTTTCATTAAAATGCTTCATGAAAAGAGTGAGCCCGTTCTGCAAATACGCCAATGACATCAACTTCTCCTGCATGGTGATTGCACTTATGTTGATTTGGGATTTTTGTTAAAAAAAAAAAAAATTTAAAAAAAAAGGGCAGTGCTACTTCACAGCTTGGTGGAAAAAAACAAGTCCAATCCAGAGGAAAGAGATTCATCGAAGCTGACAAAACAACAGTAATGAATAGTTGGAAGTGAGGAGTGCGACACAGCTAGCCAGACGTCTCTTTACCAACACCGCCTGTTGCAAAACCTCTCTTGTCTTAGCATGTTGGGAGCTGTCCCACAGACACATTTTAAGGGGGGGGAAAGAAAATCATTGAATAATTGCCTAAACCGGGACTTTACTGTACAGCTTAACAAAACCCCTGTTGGTGAAGAGAAATAGAGAATAAATAATAAAGAAAAGAACTTGCCAGAATATCATTCTCAAGACTTGTGAGTTTGATAGAGAATAAAAACGACACCAGCTGACTTTCTTTTAAAACAGACTCATTCATTAAAGGAACAGCCCACCCAAAATCTTCCTTTTTTTTTGCTTGGAAAGTGATTGAAAAGTTTGTAGTGTGCTACTTCAGCAGGAGATCTTAAAAAAAAGAGGCAAAATCTACATATTTGTCTATGATCCATATATTCGGTTTGGCCATAACAAAGAGTGCTATATGATAAATCATTTAAATTGATACCTCTGACGGTAATGTGGAGCTATAAGTAGGAAAGGGGAGTGACAAGCAGGAAGTTCTTTAGAGTTTTGAATGCAGAGCATATAAATCAATGGTGGAGAGATGGACTGTGCTGCAGGAGTGGTTTCTATGGATGTTTTGACACTTTTCTTTTTAGCGTAAATAAACAGGAAGCTGCTAACCTTTCAGAGCACATTTTCAAGCCTACAGACAGTGAACATTTGAAAGATAGTCCTTTAAAATGAGTGTGCGCAAAATAAGAAAGCAGGATGAGAATCTCAATGCAGACAAACGTCCCAAATTTGAACCTGCTGCTGCTGTTAAATAAATCTAGACAAGATGAGTTAATGAGAAAACACCGAAACCCTGATCTCAAACCAGTGAATTGCCGTGTAGGCAGGGAAAGTGTGCGTGTTTCTGCAGAGAGCCTGGCTGGTTGTGATGTGTGCCACCGAGGGGGAGTGGGTGTGATAAACTGCCAAGAGTCTCACGGAAAACGCCGCCTCAAGTAGGTCAATGCGACTGAGAGAGATAATCAAGGCCATTTTGACCCCTTCTGTGTGAGCTGTAAGTGGGTCAAATGCAGCAGTCAGCTGTTGCAACTCTATCACGAGGGGCGCTGCAAGGCACTCGTCATACTGTCGAACCCCATTCCTTTAGTTTGGGACGTGGCAGGGTGCCCGTCTGCACCCACCAATGCAGGAATCAACCCTGTGTGTGTGTGTGTGTGTGTGCCCCCCCCCGCCCGAGGGGGTAAAACAAGGTGAAGTTGCTCTCAGCAGCAGCAGCAGCAGCAGCAGTAGCAGCAGATCCACCTTCCCTCTTGTCACTGAATACACCCCCCCCCCCCAAACCCCCCTGCAAACACAACCATCTTTAACTGTTGTCTCCTCCTTTTGACAGCTCGCAGCTTTGCAGCTCTGTCCTATTCACAGCGGCAGAAACTCTACCCCCCCCCACCCCTCTCCTCCTCCTCCTCCTCCTCCAACTCTATGTCTAAAATGCCACCCGCATTACAACCAGACTAACTCCGGCGATGTCCCTGCTCATTTCTCACTCTTCACTGCACAGAAAAAAAGGGGGACTCATGTGTCTAGAAACACTTCTGAGCACAAATCTGCAACAGCAGAACAAAGGCGATACAGGGCAGCCTTAATCTCTGCACTACTGAAGCCAGCAGCTATTTTAAAGCTCTTTCTCTGTGTCTCTCTATCCCTCCCACCTTCCTCTCCTCTCTCAAACATTCTTCCTCTCTCTCTCTCTCTCTCTCTCTCTCTACCTCCCCCCCTCCTCCATCGTTTCCCTCCGTGTCTCAGGGCAGCAGCTTGCTTCTCTCTGTTTTCCTCTCCTCTCTCCCTGCGTGTCCAGTGACTGACTGCACAATACACATCAATTATTCATGGCTGCTCTCTCCGTTTCACAGGCAAAACCAATCACAGATGGAGTCATTGCTAATGGGCTCCTGCTGTACTTGCCACCGGCTTCTTTGCACTCAAGCAACAAGTACCCCAGAGACAATGAGAGAGAGACAGACAGGAGAGAGAGAAAACTGAGGGGAGGAGGAGGAGGAGGAAGGGTGGGTTAGGGGGGGGTAACTTCATACAGCACTAACAGCCATGAGGAGAAGAGGAGGACACTCATTTGTGGTCAGAGAAGAAGAAGAAGAAGAAAGGTACGTATTTCCACAAATAATTCAGCAAAAAAAAAAAATATCAGGAGCAGGCTTCTGCAGCAGTAAAGGGTTAAAGATAGAGGGAGAGTGGTTGGGGGGGGAGAGAAGGGGGGAGACAGACAGGGTGGTGGGTGGGTGGGTGAGGGGGGGCAAGCAAAGAGGGAGAGAGAGAGTGGGAGAAACATAGAGAGAGAGAGAGAGAGAGAGAACCAAATGCTTATCTCCTCACCTCGGATGTATGCAGCAGTTATTGATGTATCTCCTTTTTCTGTCTAGTGATCCATTGCTTGCTCTCTCAATACACACATCACACAGAAGCGGCCACAGCCACTTCGCCAGAAGGGAGAGAGAGAGGGAGGGGAGGGGAGGGGAGAGGAGGGGAGGGGAGGAGAGGAGGGAGGAGGGAGGAGAGGAGAGAAGAGGGAAGAGGGAAAAAAAAAAAGAAAAAGAAATGCAGGCAGCTCACATTTCAAACCTGCAAAGGGGGGGTGGTGGGGGGGTGGTGGGAGGGGTTGGGGGGGGGTGGTGCCTAATGTGCTAGACAGCCTGTGTCTTGGCCTGAGTCCAGAGCAACGAGTAAAAAAAAAAAAAAAAAAAAAAAAAAAAAGAAGCCTCAATCAATTCATTCAAAAAGCAACGTTTGTTACGAGGGGAGGCGCTGCCGCGGCGAAGTGACGGCGTGAAAAAGTGGGAGACGGAGACGGTTCAGGTGGGCACGCCAGGCGGAGATTTCAAGCACCCCGCCCCCCCCTCCCCCTCTCCCTCCCCTCCAGACCTTGTTTCTGCAACACAGTCAACTTAATCCATCGCACTAGTCTTTGTAATTAAGGGGCATGGAGGACCCAGGGAGGTGGAGGAGGTGGAGGCTGGGCATTGTGGCTTCCTCACGCTCATGAGGGGTTGGAATCATCAGAGGAGGGAGGGGCCAATTAGACCACATTTGTCTTTTCAGAGCATGAGACTCACACAAAAGCTTCTGGATAAATAATTACACTCTTATAAAACATGTCAACAGCAGGCGGACGGGACCACCTGAGGCAGTTCGGATCTTTTGTCATGTGCAAATAAAAACTGTCTCGTTCAGTCCGGCAGTCAGTCCGCTCAGGTGTCAGACGAGTGCGGCTGATCTGCGGCCACCACACAACCGAAAACATTCAATTAAACGTCTGAGGTGCATCGTGAGTGACTTTAACATGCAAACATTCAGTTTTGTTGCGCTGGAAATGACAAAGCCACATGTGAGGAGCTAAAGATGCTACCAATCACCTCCCGCTGCCACAGACATAATAACTGTGACAGCTACATAGGAGGGAGGAAGGACGGACGAGCTCAGCGGCTCTTATCTCCGGTCTTTCCTGTCTGTATTTGCTCTCCTGGTATTTACTATCGGCTAAGTGCACAGCAGCTGACTTACAGCCCTGCAACCCTGCTGAAAGTTAATACATCAATCATGGCCGGCTGGAAGACTTCACGTACTGTCATTATACAGTGTAAAACACGAGGATTGTCCAGAACGGACACAGTGTGGATTTATAGCTTCTCTGACGCCCAATATCTGCAAATAATATGCCTTTAACCTCATGAACTATGACATGGGTCAGACTTTACTAACTCATGTTGTGCAGACAACCAATTTCAAAGAGTATAAAATGTGTATAACAAGAATATTTATATATAAACAAGTATTTCCTCTAGTTGTATTTAAGTTACAGAGTATCCAAGTGACATTTCATTGCAAAAACAGGTTTTTTTTCAAGAAGATTTAAGGAGAAAATTAAGAACTTATGGTGTTTAAATGGAGCTTTTCTGTAAAAACAACCATTTTGATGATATATGTGATGTTCACCTCATGATGTGTGAGTTATGCATCTGATTTGACAAGACTAAATACAGAGTTATAAGTTTACACAGTCAGTGAGATGAGTGGATCTCAGTTCTTGGACTTAACACCACTTAAGGGAACATGGCTGCCTCATCATCATCTTAAAAAAAGCTTCCATAATGGGAGCATCGAGTCCCAAGTTTGGTATTTAAATCTGACAGACTATTGGTTGTTTGTGTCTTCCATAAAACTGCAGCTAACAAACAAACAAACAAACAAACAAACAAGAACTTGGCCACCAACAGCTTTTTTTTGTTTTGTTTTTTGACTTCTGTGTCATTCATTTAGGTAAAACCACAGCTAAACTATACGTTGAAACACACCGTTTAGAGAGACGGATAAGGGGGGGGGGGGAAAAACAACACAATTCAGTGTGGAAAGCTCTGGGAGAAGAAATTACAGCCCTGCAGGCCCGTGTGTGTTTATCCGGCCTCTGTGTTGTGTGTAGAATCGGAGACCTTTCCACAGCTCTGTGACAACACGTCTGACCCTCGCGCCTTAAGCACCACTTCACTGGAAGGCGCGAGGAAAAGTCGATGTATGATCAGCACTTCAAACTACAGTTCAGAGGGAGTTTACTCTGGATTTTTTTTTTTTTTTTTTTTTTTTACTCCAGCAAGCAAAGAATTCAACCACTTTAGTAATAAAACATAAAAGCTTCTGCAGCACTCTTGAAAAACGCTCTTCTTAACCTTAGTCATCTTTATTTTTTTTCTGCTGTTTCCCGTCTCAGGAATTTCCATTTAGAAAATCAATAACCGAAATAAGACTGCGACCATTCAGATAATGTTCCTCTTTTCATTTCACTGAAACAATTTCTAAAAACTGTTGAACAGCATTTGTCAGGAAACCTAATTTTCTCACCTGGATTGTCGACTTTTATTTAAATTAATTTAACTTTTATCTCTTTTGTCTGATTGAAAGTTTTCACTCCAAACACGTTTTACTTCGCCTAAAACTCTTAATTAACTTAACTTAACTTAATATTTATCCAGTAATGTGTGTCTGGTACTTTCTGTGTTCCTCTTCTTCTTCCTCTCTTTACTCTGTACATGCCTTTTTTTGCTCATTTGAAGTTAAGTATGTAGGAGGTCACATGCTGCACATATCTAAAACCCTCTTGAGACAAAGTGTCCTGTTTATGGGTCCAGATAAACTTGACTAACTGTTCTGATGCATATTCCTAAAAGATTTTTGGCTTTTATTTTAGCATGAGTCACTTGTGTCGCCTTGCCTAATCTCCATCTAAAACCTAAGAACAAACACAACATCCCCTCCCACACTGGCTCCTGCTTCCTTGCGCCCGAAACTGGTCGGAAAACCAAGACACCCGAAGTCCCTCCTTAAGAAAAACTCCCACGGTCAGACAAACTAAAACAAGATGAAACAAAAAGCTGAAACTCTTGTCGCTTGGATGTTTTTCATCGCCGTTAATGTCCGCCGAATCGAACCTGAAAACAGCTCTGCATGTGTAAAACAAGTGTGAAGACAAAGACGCATGACAGAGTGAGAGCCGAAGCCCAACCAATTATCTGCTGAATGGCTGCTTCACAAGGCGTTTGTTACGTGAGAGAATGAACGGCTCCAGGAGCTGAAGAACTTCCACTGGCCCCTCCCTGCTCTTATAAACTGGTGCCTCCTTTCAGTCTTTTGGAGCTGAGGAATTCCAAGAGCTTGGTGAGGTGCAAACGACCGGGAATGTGCCACTCTGACCCTCTTGGAGGGGGGAGAAAAAAGTTGTGATTAAGCATTTTGTAGACGCTTTGGAAGCAGAATGAACCATGGAAGTCCTGCAAGAGGGGGCTGATGAAATAGGCCTTACAGGGCTTGTAATGTACCCTGTGATGGAGAGAATGAGAGAGAGAGAGAGAGAGAGATAGAGGGGGGAGGCCCTGATGAGTTGATCCAGGACGAGCAAGTGATCTCCACGCTTTTGATGTCGCCACGGCTCCAAGTGCGTGAGCTTCGCCCCGCGGTAAGACAGTCCAAGTAATCACAGATTAATAGAGCAGGCTAATCTCATTCACAAAGAGGTCACTACTAGCAGACAGGCGCCCCTCCCCCCCCTTCCAGCTCCAGCCCTAGCATTGTGGGGCCGCTTGCAAAAAGGCAAAAAGACTACACCCCCCCCACCCCCCAAACTTCTGAGTACATCTATTGAGGAGACCAGTTTTTCACCGAATTACTCCGTGTGCTGAGTTTTCCATTTGCAGCCTGCTGGAGAAACGTTTAATATACAACACCAGACATTATCCAAAGCTCTAAAGTACTCACTTTGCTGGAATTCAGATACATAGATAACATACAAAAAATCAATAGGAGGCGATAATGAAGTTTTCCTCAGGCCAGACGATACATATTGCCGCTGTCATTGGGATGGAGGTCTGTTTTTTTATTTTGGAGTTTTTTGCCCTCCTAAGCGTTTATTTCTCGCGAAGAAATTAACAAACTGATGACTTAAACTGTTCGTGATGAATCAATTTGTCAAAGCTGCAACCTGTTTCAGCTGCAGGTTGACTGTGAACATTGATTTCCTACCGCTGAAATCATCTCTGCCCTGCCCCTCAGCAGAGCTCCCCCCCCAAACACATAACCCGCCTCAATTTTCCCATCGTGTCCGGGAGAAGAATTTTAGATGACATGACAGAAATGTAATAGCTCGACCAACCGGGCTGCGTGTCGGAGCCAAGACGAGTTAGGTCTGGTTAAAATGGGACACCAAATCTGATTTACTTATTAGCGCTCATCCATTGACCTGATGTCCTCGGCATCCCCACCCCCACAACAGACTCACACACACACACACACACACACACACACTTCAAACATGGATTTTCTCAATGCTTAGTGTGACTGAGCAAGCGGGTGGTCATGGGAATAAGATCTGGCCTCAACTGCTCATTTGACCTTTTTTCTTTTACAGAAAACTCCATGATTTTGTGCAAATCGAGCCCCCCCCGTGTTAGCAGAGATAAGGAGCGAACATAAGGTGGAACATTTTTCGAGCTGTTCATATCCAGAGCAATAAAAAAAAGCTTGTTATGCAACAAATGGCAGACTGTCTGTATTTATGACTGAGCTGGGAATTTAAAAAAAAACAAAAAAACCCCCAGAAAACAAAAACTTGGATCGTGTCCAGGAAAACTGTCAGATTCAGCTAAAATTAATTGGCATTAAAACAACATGGTGAACAGGATGCTGTCTTCAATTAAACATGGATTTTTATTTTTATTTTTTTTTATCTCATGTCCTCCTTGTTCAGCCCCTCAGCTCGCAAAACTCTCCTCGCTGAACGACACACACTGACTCGTCTGTCTCTGGTGCTGGATGGATGACCTGCTGCCGCCATGCCGGCCCCATCGTGCGACTCACTCCCCCCTCCCCTGCCCCCGTCACTCGGCAACAGCCCCGCTGGATGCCGGAGAGCGGGTCCTGCCCATGGGGCCCCGTGGGAGTGTCGTTTAAGAGCCATCTCCCTTGGCTGCCAGAGAGGGCTTTCTCTCCGCCTTAACAACCTCCTCGACTGGGGCCTCCACTCTAAAGAGCTTCTGGGAGCTTTGCAGGCGAACGCCTCCTCAGTGGTTTCCATTGACTCTCTCTCACTCTCTCTCTCTCTTGCTGTCTACAGACCTCTCCTCTCAAAATATTCATGCATATACAGGTACATAATTGTCCATGAAATGGACTTTGGGATGCTGCCTAGACTGGAGTACTCGCCTGTTTCCAAATGACTACTGTTGAAGGGAAATTATTCAGACAGCGAATCAATTGGCAATCTTATCTAAGCCCATAAAGTAGGGCCTGAGATTTGATTTAGCATTAAGTAGAATTAGAACATTTGGCAGAGTAAGTTAATTGCAGGCAGAGAATGATTCCCCTCCTGTGGCTGACATAAGAGTGACACTGCCTGATTTGAAGCCTCACATTACCACATATAAAACCATGGAGGGCATAAATCAGTGAAAGCAAACACAAGTGAAAATTCAAACAATGTGTGGCTCCCACTTTCATGTCCTAGAGACTCAGCGGAGAGGCCAAACACACAGAAGCAACCGCACAAACCTGCCTGCCTCATAACCCAAGACAGGTGAAAACCACAAATCAGGAACTGTAAAGGAGCACAACATATTCCTGTTATCTTCCGAGCTGCTGACAGCTAATACATCTTCATTCCCATCGTGCTTCAGCATGCTTTTTTTTGCCAGCTTGATAACAATATTTAGCGGTATACATCTATCCCAATCATCCATCTATGCACCAAGATGACTGTGCTGTACGAAAACAGGCACTCATCATCACTGAGAGGGTGGTTTTTTGTTGTGTGTGACAAATGGAGGATCCTGCTGTACATATTTTGGCTAAAACTCCAGAGAGAAACCAAATATGGCTGTTGTGAGCAAGTTTGTAAGTGAAATGCAACAAGAAGGAGTCAAAGTTTAGCAGAAATTAGAGAGTGATCGAAGAGATCGAGGAAGGAAGAGGTGTTTCGAATTACTTGTTTCGTTTAACGCCAATGAAGAAGAAGATTTTATGACTGTTTCCCATACAGAGAGCATTTTAAAACATTTGTCTCTTTCATTCCCAAGTATCGGATAATCATTTTACAACATGCCAGGGACCATTTGGTTCACTTGAATTGCTGTCCAACACAGTTAGACGTACTTTTCTGGAGTATAAGGATCTTATACGGTCTAGTAGCAATGGGTGGGGTATCATGAAATGCAGCCAAGAATGCAGACAGGAACTTTGAGCCGGGACAGGCCAGCATGTCCAGATGGCCTGAGACGGTGGTTGAGAAAACTCTGATCTTACCTGCTGATTTTGGAGTGAACTTGTCCCTGTTGGCAGCGCACACGGCCAGGAGCCGGTAGCCCAAGTCCAAGTCGTAGCCCTGCTGCGCTGCTACACGGCTGACCACCTGAACACAACGACAGCATGCGGCACTTAGTCAGGACGACATCAGACATTCTGTTCTGTTATCGTTTAAGGTTCATTGCTACTGAGGAAACAAAATCAATGAGCATTTCTTCAAGACAGATATGTTATGTCTTGGAGAACTTTTTCTTTTTGGAGCGGGTGGCAACCAACATTGAGGTGCATTACCCCCATTTGCCATACAAAACCAGAAGAGAGAGAAGCAGAAGTTATTTAGGAGCTTCTATAATATGAACACAATATCATCATATGTGCATCATTTGAATAATATCAATGTTTTATTTTTAAGTATCACATGTCATATTTTATTATAATAATTATGATACCATAAGGCTACATTGTGTGAAAATAAAGACAAGATAAATCACTTCTACGTACTGATATCAATGTAGGAAGTTGTTTTTTATGGATTTGTGAACAATTTAAGAGATCACTGTATTTCAAACCAAAGAAGTAATACATATTTATCTTTTAAACAAGTTTTTTTTGGAAAGTTCATTACATACATATTATCATGTTATCTTTACTCTTTTCTATATTTAGTCCTAGAAAAAAGGTCACAAGAATGCCATGTCCATCATCAGCTGAACAGCAGAGACAATT
>JAQNCA010000017.1:7358249-7383824 GCA_029783725.1 Acanthurus tractus | reverse complement strand
CTCTTTTCTATATTTAGTCCTAGAAAAAAGGTCACAAGAATGCCATGTCCATCATCAGCTGAACAGCAGAGACAATTAAAAAGTGCTCAGAGTCAACAAGCTAATGAGAAAATACAAAAAGGATCTCCATTTTTGGAAGTTCCAAAGCTGCACCAAACACTTGAGTCTTTTTTTTTTGATTGAGCATAATTATCTTCAACCCCAAATCTCATTGAAATTTAATATCTTATTTTTCAGATACTCTTCTAACTAACACGCTATAAAACAAAAGACAAATGAACAGAAATAGATAGATATTCTTCCTGGACAATGTGGTCATATTGCTCTAAAATTTGTGTTAAATTCAGATCTTTTCCTCCATACATCACTACATAAAATAAATTAAATGCAGGCCCATATCCATAGCTAAAACTCATCAAAGGGACTTGACATTTTGTCTTGACATTTTCCCGGATTCTGACTGTTGCATAAGAGAGAAGTTCGGCGGCATCAAAGACCCACTTTAGCTTAAATGATAAAGTCACGACAAGTTGATCAGTTCCATATGAGCTGGTGGACAGCGAGACGAGGAGAAAATGTGGCCTGCAGTGCAGCGATGCCCACAGAGAGGAAGCATTAAGAAAAACACACAAATGCCACAGGAGGCGATGTAAATCACCCTTATGTGGCAAACGTTGCTTTGATTTACCATCGCCATTATCAGCTCAAACACACCCGCTCGAGACATTCAGACCTGTAGGACATAGTGAGACCTGTGTGGACCAACATGCCTCACTGGAGACAAATTCTTCCCCCTGCCTGGGTTTTCATAGCCTGCTGTTACTCTCTGAAAATCAAGACAAGCCCTGAGGTAGTACAGCTGAACACTGCTCCCTGCACCATATCATTATCTCCTGTAAGTATAGTCTTGACGTGACACCAAAACAGAGTATGTATATCTGGCCTTTATTTATAGGAATCCCCCATTAAAAGAAGATATACGAGTATAGGCTGTCTAATTAGAATCTAAACTTGTGAGGGACATTTTGCTAAATGATAATTTTAGTTTAAGGAGTTACAACAAGTAGTTCTAATTTCAGGATTTAAATTGTACACAGTCAGTGCACTTGTGGTGGTGGTTTCTCTATCATACAGTAGTCAAAAAATCTCCTCCGCCACACTGCTGTCGGGTTGCAGATACTGAGATGGAGCAGGATTAACGAAAAGTTAAATTGGACTGTTTACCCCCTCTCAGTGATTTTTTAATATTTTGTTTGGACCCTTTTCTTGACACAGAAAAATGCAACTACCTTCCCCCTAATATCTCAGAACAATGTATTTATGGAAAATACTGAGGCTGAGACTGTTTAAGTGGTAGTGGCAAAAGAAAATGAGAGACAGCTGTTTGGATAATGTGGGCCTTTGTATTCAACATCTTATTTATTTCACAAATCCAATCATCCAAGTGTGCACTGCAAATCTCTAAAGCTCGCAGTGTTTTCTTTTCACTAAGCTGTTGATTTTTTTAGTAGATTTAACTTGTTTTTGTGTAACACAGGAAAGCTATTTTGTTAGAATAAGAAAAAAAACCCTGAGGAAAGTGAAAAAATGACTTCTTTAAATTAGCATTAAAATCAGGCCACTGTGAAATAACTTAAAACAAATGACAAGAACGCATAAGCAGCTCTGTGAGACTGTAGCTGTTAGCATGCACATGCTAACAAAGACAATTTGCAAACTTGCATATGATTAGCATGATTTAATTTAACCACATATAGCCACTCAATTAAGTGTGTTAGCATGCTAACATTTACAAACTAGCATTAAACACAAAGCACAGCTGAGGCTGAGTGTGCCATGCTGGTTTTTATTGCTGTAGTTTGGTTAAAAGGAAAACTTGGTACAAGCAATGAAACATCAGAGAAACAAGTTAAAAGTTATTGAGACAATAAACCGTTTATCACATCAGCTTAATTTAGGACACAGTAACATGAAATAAAAGGGAATTAGTCTGTTTCTTTACACTTGATGTTGGGGCTTTATTCTGTGATTATCATAAACACAGAAACTCACAAACAAATTTAAATTTTTTAAATAGTTTGCCTTTCAAAACACCCAAAGCTGTTGTTTTCTCTTTGCAGTCGCTATGATTTTCATGTGACAAGCATGCAATTAACTTCAGATTCGAACCAAACTTATTTAGTGACCATGAAACTAGCTTTAGTTCCAGATTCAATGAAATTTTGTGCTTTTAAATCATTTATCTTGTACGAAAAGAAATGATATATTATCGTCCTAAAATACTGTATTTATTCGCTTTTCTGTGTGTATAATGCATAATAAGGTGGAACTCTGGGTGTAAGAAAGAGCATTTTGCTAACATTGAGATGATTTAAAAGACAATTAAATTTGTTTTACACATCATTTTACCTTCATTATATTTTTTCAGATCAGATTTGTTTTGTAGGGGATTTTTATTTTTAGTCCAATTTCGAGAAAGAAAGTCAGTTTTGCTTCCCCAACTGGCAGACTGCACACAGCAAATTTTTCTTGATGACACAATGTTTAGCTGTTTATAGAAGAGGATTTTTTTTTTTTTGCACAGTAGCCACCTGTCTGACATTGGCGAAAGCCAACGTTGAGGCAACAGCGAGACACAAACATGCAGGCAACAGGGTGAAATGTTTGCCATTACAGTCTGAGACCGGGTAATTTCACAATCACATCAGACTCTCTGCACTCCCTCCCAGTGTGGTTCACGCTAAGGTCTACACAACCCATAAACTAAAAGGAAAAGCCTTGAGATTTTCACGGCAGGAAACAAATTGAATTGGCGAAATGGAGGAAAAGGCACCTGCTGCTGCACATTAAAGCAGTAACACAAGCAATCACTTGAATGGAGGCATGTGTCACAACGGTTTCACTGTGGTGCTCAAGTACAAATCTCTCGGGTTCCTTCGCTTGCTGTAGCCACACTTTCTCTGAAGGGTTACAAATTGCACCCAACAGGAGCTATATGTATCTCTAATCAACTGCTAGAGGCAGTATGGAAATGTGCATGTGAAAGCACAGCATGGCCCTGGGTGACAGGTGAGTGACAATCCGCAGTTCATCCACTGTTTCTACCTGTCCGTCTGTTCTGTCTCTTGGGTCGAAATTTCCAAAGGACAGTCTTAACTACTTTTATTTAGCAACTCATCCTTTTGCATTGAAACCGAATAATTCAGAATTTTCTTTTTTTTTTAAAGAAATACTTACAAAATACTCTGCCAAATACTCAGCCCCCTGTGGGCTTGAAAAGTGGCTCATCTGAGCAGTTTGTAGATTGCCCCTTTGTGGCGGACGGCAGCTGCAGTCAGCTTGGATTTGAAACACTTACAATGAATTCCAACGATGGCCGAGAGCCATTGCAAAAAGCAAACAAACAAAACAACAACAAAAAAAAATCCACAGAAACTTCTCAAAATACTAATCTGCCTATCCATATGCCTGCATGTTCCAAACACTCATATGTCTGCCAAATTATGGCTAAATACACAACAGTTTGTTGTTAGCAGAGTTAGTTGTTAAACTTTGTAGTTTCTGACCAACATAAGCTAATGTAGCTGCATAAAAGTGAATAGCTAACCACACAGTGCATCATATACTATGTCTTTAGGTTTTAAAAACACCAATCTGGACACACATTATGCTTCAAATACTTGTTTGCCAATAAGATAACAAAATACTTCCAAACAGACAGCTCTAATTTGTTGCTACTGCAATTGAACGTAGATAAATAGCGACATTCGCTAACATTGGTTATAGCTAGCAACACACAGAAGCTGTGTGTTTAGTCATATTTAGCCTGGAAATATGAGTGTTGGTCAGTCATTAAGATTTAATGAACATTTTATTTCTTGTTTGCACCCTTAAACTACCCAGTCATTGGAATCCACTGTAACTTATTTAAATTCAAGTGACTGTCCCCTGCCAAGAAGAAAGTTACAAAGTTTTCAGAGCTTGTTCTTAAACTTAAAAAGGGTATTTGATACATATTTGAGATTTTTTGGTGGACGATTCCCATTAAATGCACCACATGAGAAAGAGTAGCAGGTTTTACAGACTACAAGTTTATACCTTTAGATTGTTTGAGAGCCTGGTTGATCTTATCAGCTCATAATGAAACATGATCACAAATAACTCTGATGCAATTTGGCCAAAATCAATCTTTGTTTAAAGAAAACCTTAAAACAACTAATCTTTTATTCAGTTATCATAGGATAATTATTATTCAATTTATGAAAACCCCCTTTAAGTAAGGGAATTAATAGTTGTTTTTTTCCTATAAGCACTAATTGCTTTATGGTTTGAGGACATGACTGCACTCTTTTAAGATATCACTGTGTTGATTTCAAGATCTACAGTAAAAAACTGTAACTGAAGTCAATGAAAGGTTACTGAATTGCAGCAGCTTCTACTAGATGAATGTTTTTTTTATTTTCCAGTGACCTTAGTGAAGATCAGGCAGCTAAACATTAGTTCCTGCGTATCCCCAAGGGACCTTTGAAAAGAGCCAATGCAGCAGTTGTTTTTGCAACCCTCTCATTGTCCTTGAACCTTCTGAGCACGAGGCTGCAGAAGGAGGTCAGGATTGACGTCTTACCGTTAAGCATCCCATCAGGCTTTGCTCAAAGGGGCGCTGGAAGGCTCGGGGATCACCACACCAGTCCAGCAACTCGGTCGCTGCTGTTTGGAAATTTGCTGGATTTTGTAAGTGCTGGAAAGGGGAAAAAAGAGAGGAAAGTTTAAGGATATATTAGAGTCCAGATACATTCATGAGCTCATTAAGAAAGAGGACAAAGATTATATTAAGTTACTCTCCAGTCTTTCTATTTTCTTTGCCGTAAAGTTTGTACACCTGTTTTTAAGAGTTGTTTCTAAATATCTCACTTCTAAATCTATATCAAAAGGATTTAATTCCAAGAGAAACTGATGTGAAAAATATGGTTTGACTGCCTGCTTCGTTTGCTGCCTTCTTAAACCCTCATAAGAGATGGGAAACGGACAGATGGATCGTGAGAGAGAAAATCACTTGTCACCAAAAACAAGGGCATTTGCAATAACATGATGAATAATTAACAGCACTCAGAGTAGCTTAACAGAAAGCAGCATTTTTATAGCCACATTTCCCAAAACATACCTTATTACACTTTAGATGACTTATGTAGGCTCAAAGTATTTATGCACAGAACTGAAGGGGTATGTCCCCATTAGACTCATGCTCTAACTTCACTCTCCTCAGGTTTCTGCCGTACCACCTTGTCACTGAGTGCCATAAATCTCCCTGTGTAGTTTCATGAATAGCCGAGGAAGCCCTTATTTCACAAACCGGCCCTGAGCTGTGTTGTGACTTTATCTGACAACAGGCTCCTTGACCTACAGGCACCCCTTTATGGCATTCATTCCCTACCTAAAGCCAGCAGCCCACTCGCTAAATGTGTTGCCTGTTATGCTGTGGAGCAGCAAAGGAAACTGAAAAATGGATCTCTCCGGGTCCACAACAGACTCGCAGTTGGTCATTTCTCCTCTAAAAGCTCAATATGAATCACCTTATACATTGGAGGAGCAGACATAACACCGCAATTCGGTAGTAATCTGTTACCTTTGGAGAGATAATGCGCACAAGCTTATGCAGTGCAAAACCAGGAACAAATGGACTCCCACTCAGTTCCATGCAAGGTAAACAGAGAGGTTTGTCAGCTTTAAAGTGAATGGCTGCCTCTTAACTACATCTGCGTGTGCTTTGATTTCACTGTCAGGGAGAAAAGGAGAAGAAGAAGTGTCGGCGGTACAGCTACTTACTCGCAGTGCTTTTTTCTTGTTTGCTCTTTAGGGGGCAGCAGAGGTCAGGATTTGATAAGGCAGCTTTCATATCAATTTACAAAGCCAGTGTTTGACAAGGGCCGGATGAAACCAGTCTTGTTTATTTTCTGTTCTGTCCGAAGCTGTCCTCCCCCCCTACACTCGGCCGACACGTCTTTGTTAAAGGAACGAGTCAAACGGGAGGTGGTGGATTTACTGAGCATTTTAAATTCTACTGGAGGATGAAGTCTTCTGGAGAAACACACACATCTACAGATGCTAAATTTAGATGAGTCTGGAAGCTAGACAACACACGCAATCAGTGCACCAAGGATGGAGGAGGGGGGGTGTATGTAGAGAGAAGGGAGTAAAAAAAAAAAAAACCACACACCACCAACTCTTGGGCTTCAAGTGATTACTGTTCTTTGCACTCAGAACAATTGGTCCCACCAGTGTGGCTGTCACATGGAGAGCTTGGCACTGCCACGCCACAGATGTTCCCCTTTCTCCGGCCAAAACCCACCAATCAAACCCAAACTAGTGGCCAAGAGACCCGCCGCTCCCTCCCCTATCCACGTCCCCCCTGGGTGAGGACGATCCTCCAACATTTACACTCCAGTCAAGGCTCGGCCCAGTTGGGGTGAAACAAAGATGGACAAGACTCGGGGACAGAACTTTCTTCAGATACAATCATCCTCTGTTGTCTCGTCTGGAAAGAACTAGATCTGCACATCTGCAGCTAAACTAAATGAGACAGCGCATGTGATCTGGCAAAGACTCCTTTTCCCTTTTATTTTTTTAAAGAAATCACAGCTTTTGGTTTTTGTTGCTGTTGTTGTTCCACATTTAGTGACACCCCAAGAACACAGAAAACATATTAATGGAGACAATTAACCCTGAAAATAACACAGTGGCGGACCAAAAAAAACAAAACAGCTGCTTAGTAATGCAGTGCAGCAGCAGCAAAGAGAGGTTCTCGAGTTTAGCTTGAAATATTGACGCTTACAGTCTGAGGAAGTGCTCCTGCAGCGAGAGGGGAGTTCATAGTTTCCGCAAAACCTCTGTACGAATCACTGAGTGGAGAGTCTGACAGCAAACTGGCTTCCCTACAGTGAGAGGAAAAATACTGTTTCTGAAACACTAAAGATATCAGCAGCATCACGGTGCCTATCTTCCCCAAAGTGTTCACAACGTTGCAATTCCAGGACGCAAGAGGAAAACAAACCGCCACTGAGAAACGGCGTGTTAGCGGTGAAATCTGATAACTGCTTTTATGTATCGTTCTTTAAACATCCTCGTCTGTCTGGAGGTTAAACAAGCGAACATATTTATTTTGCTGTATCACTCTTTAAAAGTTGGAGATAAGATACCTTGAGGTATTTCGTGCGCACACATTATAAGGAAACAAACACTATCAGTGTTGTTTATCTTTCCCAAATATTAATGTTAAAAAAACAAAATTCTTCTGTTACAATGACATTAAAAAGCAGGAAACAGCAAATTCTCACTTTTCAAGAGATTTTGTTTTGCATATTTGCCTAACAAGTAACTAATAGGAGTATAAATTATAAAAATTTCAACCTTTTTTACACCCGTTGACCAATCAATCAGTCCATGCATTGTTTCTGCATCAAATACAATAATTAATTTTAATAAGCAGTTATCAAAACAACCATTAAATCATGCAGAGGTTTCATGTCAGTCTTGTCAGAAACCCCCAATCTATGTTTTTTTTAGCCCTAATGTCAAACAATCCAAATATTAACAAGCCATTTGATGTATGTTAGTATTAATATAAGTGTTCTGGGGTGAAAAATAGCCATGTTTTCACAGTTTATGAGGAGTTTGGTTAAATTATTGTTTATTAATCACATTACTGCCATTTTTACAACAAGACGGTGATTTAAAAATTAGCACCATAATGATTTGTGATTTAACTTTCAACCCGTGATTCAATCAGGCTGACAGATTCCAATTTCCTCTACTTTATCATCAGGCTCGGCAGTAATTTATCATTTGAGCAACAAAATCAATTTGTTCCCCTGTCCGCTGCACTGGCTGGGAGTATTCAGACAGACATGTCACATCTTCCAGAAAACAACAACACAATGGAGGAGGCTTCATTTATATTCCTGCTCCCCTTCCGTGTTGCCTTCGAGATGCCAAATTTCAGCATGTGCACACTTTCAATTAGAGCAAACAGCTGGATTGGTTTACAATATTTCCTTAATTATTTTAATGGCTTGGATATTGGACAATGGGGAGCAGGGGGAGAAGATAGTGAGTTAATTGTTCTGATCTCCCCTGATGATCATCTTTGTGTGCGGGGAGGAGAATAGACGTCCGGCTGAATGGGCTCACTGCTAGTCTAATTGGCAGGACATAAATGGTATTTATTATGCGGGCCTTCCAAGCGGTGATTGTCTGCGGCACAATGCTGCCTCTATTAGCAGGGTGCTGGCTCTTACTGGTTGGTTTGAAATGACCCGGTGCTTAACCATTTATTAGATGGACTGGAGGCCTCCTTGTACACCACCGATCTCTCTAATTGGCATGTTTACCCATGTGCTGCTTCCCCGGCTGCTAACATTGGGAGGTGTTTGTTTAAATTTTTGCCTTGCCGGGTTAACACATTTAACCCCCGCGACATTTGAATTGTTTACGCTGTCTGTATAAGACATTTTAAATTCCATTTCCTGATCTGTGAACTTCCTTCACAGAATAATTCATGAGCTATTAGCAATACGGCGCATTAATAGAATCCAATTTCACCTCCCCTACAACTTAAAGAAGCAGTGGATATTGCATATTTAACATCCTGCTGTGAAGAAGACAACCTGACTGAAGACTCAGAGTGTTTACCTCTCTCTACCTTATTACTTAAGGACATCAAAGCCTGTCTCTACACACAGGGCCTTCCCTCTGTTTGCTCCCTAAACACTCGCCCTGTCTTGCTATCTGCCTCACCTCGTCTCTCTCGCAGTAATAGCCGGGGAACTCCCCACTGAGGGTAAAACAATTTGCCACGTCCACACTTGTGCTTAAGTGCAGGCCCGAAACATTGTCCCGAAGGGGCCTCTGATGTGCTTTTTCAGGAAGGTGGACCTCAGCGCGGAGCCCAGAAACAAAACGGGCCGTCAGTTAAGAAAAAGAGATCAAAGGGAGAGCCCTGTAGCCCCGGGTTACGCAAGTATGTCTGTTTAATTCTGCCAGAGATTCGTCCCGCAGCAAACGGTGCTGAGGGGAGAACAAAAGGACTCGACAGGAGTCAGCGGAGGTGGAGGGAGGGAGAGGGATGATGATGGGGGAGGGAGGGGAGCCTCTGCTCTTTGACCCCGGTCAGTAACCTGAGTTACTGACGGTCCTGGGCAGATTAGTCACTTAACTGTGGCACAACAGGAAGACTCGGGGGGCTTGTGGCCATGAATGTGAGTGTGTTTCTGTGCACAAACTTCATAAAAGAAACTTATAGGCCTTTTCTATCAACATGGAGCCTCTTTTTTCTGATGCCAGCATGTGTTTTTGAACCATTCAGAGCTTTTTGACCAAAGTGCAGATTCTACTGGTTGTGTTCAGCATTGTGCAACACCATCTGTTGATGAAATATTCTTCCTTATAATTGTTCCGCTCAAAACTGGTGGAAACCTGGGCTCGCTTGATACCACTAATGCTCCAAGAATCCTGACCGGTTCAAGCATCAGAACCAATTTGGTGGAAAAACACCCTCAAAGTGATTTTTTTTTTTTTTTTTTTTGTCAGCAGCAAGGAGCCAGACAGATCCAACAAATGGACATATATGGAAAAGAAACATCTGTCCTTCTAAGTTGCATAAGTGAATACCTCATATCTCTGAAATGTCAACTTGTGTCAGGAGCAGAACCTGCTCCGGCTTGATGGTCAGGCTCTTTGTGAGATGAGATGGTTATCAGCTTGGAGGTTGTTTTTTTTCCTGAACTCACCACATGAGACATGAACCCAAAATAAATATGAAATCACCAAAAATGGGTTCACATGAGTTAGAATTATTGTTAGCTTCACTTAGTACATATTTTATTTATCCTCTTATTGCAACATATATTCATGCACAATCATGGCAGTCACTCTGTCAGTGCTCTGCTCATGCTAACACACCTACTGCTACACCACTCATCTGAAAACTACACTGACAAAACCTCCACCTCCACCTCCACCACGCATCCACCTGTAAGCTCCTGTTCTTCAGGGCATCCCATAGTTGACTGCATTTAAGTAGAAGTAGCAGAGTATTTACAATACAGTGTATTTTTACACAATTTACCACATTGTAAGACTGAAGTGCTGCAATTAAGCATTAAAGGTTAAGTAAAAGCCTTTTATTGCCTGTGTTCTCGATGGAGTTGGACTCTTGCAGTAAACTAAGGGGATTTAGTTCATTGTCCATGAAAACTTTATATATCTAGTTTGGGGAATTTCCCTGAGACCGGGGTAAATTCCCAATGCTACAAAAATCAGTTTTTTCTTTATTTTCATGAGATTCTTTAACAATTTTGCCATGCTAAAACTTGTTTACATTCAAAAATGGACCACTATTAAGATAAAGCAAAATCTTTATTTCAAAATTATGCAATACTAAAATTTTTGTGGCAGTTTTTGTCATGTTTGAATCAAAGTTGTTTACAAACAGAGTCATTAGATCCAGCTAATATATGTAAATTTGGGATTAGCAAAAAGTTTGAAATGCTAAAATAAAGACAAGTACATTAAGATTTTACACTTCAGTGCTAATTTCATGTAACTGCTCATTTCACCTACATACATCAAAGAGAGGATACATTTTCCCTCATGTCATTTATGAGCCAGGCCTCACATAATAAAGCAACCCTGTGAATCAGACGGCTGACGACACACTGCGTCTTACCTGTTTGATACATTGCAGACGGTCATTGGTCTGCTGTATGTGTCTGTCCATCGACGGAATCGAGTTCATATTGATTGTCCCTCTTCGGCCTCTCTACCTGCCAGCCATTAAACTGGAGCGTTCTGCAACAGAAACACAGACACGAGTTAGAGCCCGTCTCTTTCCCGGGGAAAGTGGCCAATTCCCTCACCACCAGGATATTGCTGTTCAGTGCGTATGAATGTGTGTGTTTGGTGCTGTGAGCTGAACAGGGAGATATTGATTCGGCAGGTGACGAGCACCTCAGAAAAGCCCAAAGGATGACATTCCTCTCAGCTCCTGTGACACCCTTAACAAGCCCCGGCAGTTGCCCCCCCAACGCCACCATCCACCTTTGGAAAAGACACACTGGAAGACCCTGAGAGTATGTCTGACCATGTTCAAAGCACCTCGGGGGTGAAAATGAACAAAGGTGGAGGGACACACACTCACACACAGAGTGTAAGACTCTGCCAGTCTGTCAGCATTATCTCAGAAAACTGCACGAAAGCCCTCCATCATGGCCCGTGAGAACATTAACTTGGCATGTGGCGCTCTGTTTACATTACTTCGCCATTATGTAATCTTTGGTTAACAATTATCTGCACTCTGGGCCCAGACATGTCTTACATTTCATTTCACCCTCCATCCCCCCCCCAAAACCGCTCACCAGTTCCTTTAACAAAACCCCTCACAGCGCACTATTGATTTTGGAATAGCTGCTTATGGAAAAACCTCTTCCACTCTTTTTTCTTTTTCCTTTTCTTTTTTTTTCCAGAGGAATAATTTTTCACGGAAGGCAAACAATAGGGCTGTGATCTGACACGCTACATAACATTATCACAAGTTAAAAGTGTTACAAGCTGCATTAAAGGTTATCAATTTTGCCCTTGGGGCTCTGATTTAATGTCGCATTCAACATCAAATAAATATCACACCCGGGTTGTCGGCCATAACTCATAGTGACCTGCAGCTTCATGCGTGTGGAGGGGTGAGAGAGTTAATAAGCACATATATGGGTGGTGGTGGTGGTGGTGAAAGTGTCCCTCTCCTTCCTCACCCGTCTCCTTCCTTTTATCTCCTCCTGTCTCAATCTTTCCTTCTTGCTACTGCAGGGGCATCTCCTCCTGCAGTGCATCATCTCTCACTCAAACACTCGCCCCCATCACTCAGACCCCTCCCACCCCCAACACCATCTTTCTCCATTACCATCACACAGTGAGAAATTTCACTGCACAAAGTACCGGTGAGAGGAGGGAGAGAGAGAGAGGAGGCAGCATGCTGCACCATACTGATAATGCTCACTTAGGGGTCTCTAGCTGGATTTAACGGTACGGCCAGTAATCTACTCCACTAGACAGCTAAAGAGCTTTTATGCTACCTATTGGAGCTGCTCATGCCTGCACTTGAGAGGGAAGAAGGGCACACTAGTGCATTCCTCTCTATAAATTAGAAAGCTCATAAAGAAAAGAGACATCAGAGGAGCATTGCCACTCCGACTCGCTTTGCAGATGAAGAGTGTTTGTTGACATTTCTGGAGTTGCACAAAAGACCGACTTTCGAGACTTGAGGAGGAGCCGAGCTTTCAAAACGTGCATATAGGAAGGCCTTTATAAGCAGAAGTCAAGAGGTCTGATTCTGTTGTAAATGAGAAAATCCTGAATTCAAGATCCTGTCTGGGTAAAAAGCTTAATAGAAAAAATAAAAAAACACTAATTAAATGTATGAACATCTCAGCTGCTGGCATAAAAATAGCAGCTCCTCTGTTATTCAGTATTCATCACTCGAGAGAAACGCCATCACCTTTAGTAATGATACACTGCATGTTCATGCACTGACTTCCTTTACCTCCCTCTGCTGTTTGCAGCTATAACACTCCCATCAGTCCCTTCTCCGTGCCAGCTGATACTGAGCTGATCCTTGACAAGGGCGGCTCTGGACCATCGTGCCCCTCAGCCACCAGCAGGTGTCTCCCTGGCCCTTCAAAGGCCTGGCTAGTGGCACAAAGAAGGCGGAGCGGTGTTGCTTTAAGCCTTTACAAGCTCTACAAATCCTCAGCTGCTGCTTCCTAACAGGGCCCACTCAGCCCGGCACTGCCTGTCTGACCTTGTGGTTATTGATGAGCGAGTCGACCTGCTCTCTCCGTCTCTCTTCCTCCTGCCCTTCCCTTCCCTTCACTCTCTCTCTCTCTCTCTCTCTCCATGTCATCTCTTACCTCCAACAGTGAGTTAAAATGAGGGGAAAAGAAAAAGAGGCTGGGCTGCTATTCACCACCCCTGCTTTTTCCTGTTAAACACAAATTTTTAATGATACTTCTGACCTCGTAACACCATAAAACCACCATGTTCTCATATTTACGGTATTTTCTCGCAGAATAATTCAAGAAAGTTTAAGATGACAGTGCAGGGGAGTAATTTAATTTTCAGATATGCACTTGTTCTAATTAAACACTAGTCCTTTGTTATATTTTTAATGACTAACAAGAGCCAAATTAAAGATTAAATCCACGATGCTACAGAGATATGACAACAGATGCAATTAGGAGCCTTCCCCCCCTATTTACATCCTCTCTTCTATCACACAGATGTTATCATTTACTGTTTTTCTCTCCGTCATTACCTAATGTGACTTATTTGCCTTAATTCAGCAAGTTACACCAGAAAAAAGGGGGGTGGGGGGGTGGGGGGGGGGATCAGTGCGGCTACATGTGTTACTTTTGCTTAATTTGCTAAATTGCACGGCAGGCGTTGCACAACAAGTTGAGAGCTGTGGAATCCTGCACAACAAAAGACACATGGGGGTGGGGGGGGGTGGAGTCGGGATGGAGGGTGGGAGGGGAGGAGGGGAGGGGAGGGGAGACCCGCTTTCCTTCCCTATTCAAGGGAGAGCTAAAATATATGTATTGAGTGGGAGCTGTAATAAAATGAAACGGGTGAGGAGATGCAGGCTGGGAACAAATATGAAAGGCAGTGGAGGATGGCGGCAAGGTGATGGAGCACCACCGGAGGATTGGATGAAATTATCTCTTTATAATCAGGGGGCTTCTGCATGGCTGCCTCCTCCATTGCCCAGTGACAGATGAGGCCTACCTCTTCAAATGGGCTTTTCACAGCACTATCAGCCCACCTCTAGGGTAAAACAATGTTTTTCTTCCCCTCGTACCACCACTTTAAAAGCTTTGTTTCCACACGGCACCCCGCAGAGGACAGGATTGTCTCCCGTCAGGCGGCGTCCGTGTTTGTCTCATTGCGTGATCTTGTTACATAAGTGTACCTTGAAAAGGGCTGTGGATTTTAATTTGACGACAAAACTCTGCCACGGCCGGGACTGAAGAGATGGTGATGCTAAACAATGTTGAATGAAGACGCTAAAGCAGAACATTATCTCTCAGTAAGTGAGAGGGATTGCTTTTTGAACTGTCACAATCGCACCGTTTGGAATCCAAACATTATTTCAGACACCCCGAAACCCGACCCCGCATCTTCAAAGAGAGTTTCTGGGCTGTTAAAGTAACGCGGTTGAGTTGTGTGCCTCTGCTCTGCAGGATGAAAAACAGTCTGAGGGGGAGAAGAGTAGACAATGATTAGCTTCATCCCACCATCACAGCAGAACAAATGGATCACGAACCCTCGCCGCTTTATACAGTCTCTCAGCAGAGCTGTCAAGGCACAGGGAAGCGGTAAACAGATTTAATTTATTCATATAAATGGCTTGTGAACCAAAACAGTCAGGCTACTCTGGGACCCGGCACAGCGCTGCTTAAAGGATAGTTCCAGTTTATTACAACGTGGGGCTATTTTTAGTTTTGGTCAGCGGTTGTGATTAACATTAAGCTCAGCTCAGCTCAACTTTCTCAGATCTCTAAACATGGAGACAACGCTGCAAAAATTAGCGAACGAACAATCAGAGTTCATCCTGATTATCCAAATGAGGCAATGAAAAGCTAAAAGAAATTTATGAGGGGACTTTGAATAAACCAAAGTTATGCTGCGAGGTAACGCAGATGCACCTTTGAATACACACACTCCCTGTATAAAGAGTGACTCGGCCAAAGTATCGCACACAGGCGGAGGGTTGAAAGACGGCAGCGGCAGCGGCGGCAGCAGCGGAAAGACAGCGAGCTGCGCTGGCCACCATCCCGACCACACGCACCGACACGCAGATCTTCTCACCTTCCCCTGAGTGCTGGACCGGCATCATGATACCATAACAACACTCTCAGTCACTCCTAATGTGCTTTACCACAACACTACAGGCAGGGTGTTACACCTCCGCAGAGCTGTGTGAAACACCCCTCCTTAACCAACACACACACACACACACAAACAAACAGACACATGCGGCGAAACACACACACACACACACACATACATACACACACACCTCACTAATCGAAAGCTCAAAGTACTGCTGACACTATTAAAATGGAACGAGGTGGCCTGAGCGGAGAAATCAGCATTACTCTCGCACCTCATGGGGACTCGTTGGGACGCGCTGCTCAAGGTGATGGCGTCCCTGCATGTCGCCTATTGTAGGTGAATTAGGCAATAAAGGACTAATCTGCGCCATCATTGACTAGGCTCGGCTGTTTGCAGCACTTGCTTAAGGGCGATAAAGATGAGGGAGGAGAAGGAAGGGAGGAGGAAGAGGAGGGGGAGGAAGCATCTCTTCACCCTCATGATTTTAATGAGCTCTGATTCCGAGATATGTCTTGTTTTCTTCCGACTGTCGGCAGAGGCCGGCGTGAAAGCTCCCCTTTAATTATCTCAACATTGTAGAGACGCCGTTTTTCTTGCACTGAGGGAGGGAGGGGGAGGGGGGAGGGGGGGTGTTTAGTTTGGAGAGGGCAGCTCCAGGACTCCAGGTGTCTGCCTGGTTCTCTGCCTGGTAAGTGGCCAGGCGGGCAGCGAGGACAAAGCTGTGTTTGTTCGACGGAGGAAAAAGCAGAGCTGATGGAAATGTGTACGAATCTGCACCGCTTCCATTGTTGCTTTACAGAATGTGCCATAATCCTCGGCAGGCTCCATCCAGAGCTGGCACGGAGGATAATATGAGCTGCCTCCTGCCTGTCCCACCTCCCTGCTCTACCTCCCCTCCCCTGAGCCCTTCTCCATCACCTCCTCCTCCCTTCCCCCCAGTTTTTTTTTTTTTTTTTTTTTGCTGCACACACATATGGACACACAGCCACTCAAGTGCACACACACGCTTACACACACACACAGACACACTCTCTCTCTCTCTCTCTTACACACACCTCCCCACATGGCTCCTTAACAGGCTTGGGAATGGATTTCTTTTATTTAATGTGGTTTGGTCTGCAGCTCCAGCGGCAACCGTGAGCGAGGGTGGGCTCGCAGTTGTGCCACTCACTCATACACACACACACACACACACACACACACGAACTCTCTCACACACACACATATGCATGCACACTCATTCCAAGGAGCCCTGCTGCGTTGGTCGCTGTTCACTGATCTCTCCCTCTTCCCCTCTGTCTTTCTCCATCTCCCATTCTTCCTCTAACTCACTCCACTCCGTCTCTCTCTCTCTCTCTCTCTCTCTCTCTCTCTCTCTCACGCAGACCCACATTCAACTCCCCCCCCCCTCCCCCCCGCCCTCTCACTTTTTTTTTTTTTTTCATGACAGCTCACATAAGCAAGCCTCCTGGATTCCTGCGGGAGCCCCACGTTCAGTACACAGAGATTGTTCAGCCATCAGGCACATCTGCAGCGTGATTAGAAAAGCAAAGGGAGCATGGTGGTGGGGGCAGGAGGGTGGGGTGGTTAGAGCCCCCCGCCACTTCTTCTGCTACAACCCCCCCCTACCCACTTCCACCACCACCACCACCACCACCACCCACCTCCCCCAGCAGCGGCAGCAGCAGCAGAAAAAGAAGAAGAAGAAGAAGAAAAAAGAGGGCCGGGGATCATAGAGGGGCCTAAGCAATATCTCCTCTCTAACCAAGTGTAACGTTTCACCAAGTCTCAGAGGCCTATCGCCGCTTGCCATAAAAAATTTTAAAAAAAGCAAAGGACAAAGGCGGATGGGGGCCAGTCTCTCATCACCAACAAGCCCCCACCCACCCTTTCCTGGCTACCAGAGCAAGCAAAGGCAGAGGATATGGTTCTGGCCACAAGCAAACATGAGGAGCATCGTAGTGGTTTCTCCTTCTCCTGTTTGCCCTCTGCTGCCTCCTCCAAACAGCTACTCTTTTAATTTCCTTCCCCGCTTGCCTTAACAGCAGGGGAGGGGAAGTGGGGGGTCCGTTCCCCTGGGGCGCTGGAGGCAGCACAGATGAGCCACATGACTGCGTGTCGCCTCTCAACAGCTCCCCCCAACCAAAAAAATGCAGAGCAGCGTGGAGCTAGCCAGCTAGCCGGCTAGCCTCCATGCTCCGCGTGCCTGCCCGTGGCGCTCTATCAGCCTCAGCGCTCGCTGGCAGGCGCTGCTCTCTGCTCCGCAATCCTCCAGGAATTTTGGAGGCATGTGATGATGATGATGATGATGATGATGATGAAGCCAGCTTGCCAAGTGTAATCCAGCACTAACTGTTGCGATACGAGGTGAACACACACTAAAAAAATCTCACAAAAAAAAAGCCGTCACCACCAACCCGAGCCCCGCTGAAACACTTTGTCTCAAAAAATTGCCTTTGATTGTGAGCACAGAGGAAAAGTCAAACAGGCATTTTATTTCTATTTCAGTGAGTGATATTGTTGCCTTGTAGGTGCTGACATCGTTTCAGACAACTTGTGAGTGTTTTCTCCCCCTCCTCCTTTTCTTTTTTTTTTTTCCTCTTTCTTTACTCCCTTTTTTTTCCCCCTGCCAGTCTCCTGGTTTATTATGCATTCAGCTCATGTGTCCCTCCTGTGAGTGGCTGTTCATTTTCCACATACCACGCTTAATCCGGCCAGCTAAAACTTTGAAATAGCGGGAGCCGCAGACGCTACCCAGGAGGAGCCATTATGAGGTCTGGGAGAGAGAGACTGATAGCGCTGGGGGGAGGAGTGACAGGCGAGCTGCAAGATACATGGGATGGAATTCAAAGAAGGCTGAGAGCAGAACATGAGGGTGTGCGTGTTTGTCCCTCCGCTGCCTTGCAAGTGTGTAAGGTGCGTGGGCAGCGGTGATAAGTTAAGGGCAGTTATGTGTGTGTGTGTGTTTTTGTTTGCTTGTATGGTTTTGATTGGGTTACTGGCGTGGGCAGGGGGGATGGAGGAGCTCCTTGTCTCCATTGTGCCGGTGACCTTTGGCCTTTTGTGACTTTGAGTGAATGGGAGGAGAGAGACCCGGAGAGTGAGAGGGAGAGATTTTAAATAGTGCATGAGCTAAGCCTGCCCAGACACTGATGGACAGCAGCAACATGAGCTTTCTCTGTTTCACCCGAAGAAGCCTGAGAGGACACACCATCAAACTGACAGGGCTAATAACGACCTCACTAACATCTCTATTTTAAAGTTTTATGGGTAACGTGTGTGTCTTGGCAGCAACAAATGATAATCATCTTAAAGTATTATTTTATATACCTTAAAAATAATTTGGATCAGCTGCTCAATTGATTCACCTCTGTAGAGCCTCTGATTAGTTTAACTAGTGACAATTTCAGGCTGCAAAAAAAGAAGAAATCTTTAAAGAGTGTGTTTTGTCAGATCCACAGTCCAAAATCCACAGATTTCAGGAGGTGGAACTGGAAAATGTTTGAATTTTTGCCTGATAAATTACCTTTTTGGATATGTTTATTTTATACATGTAATATATACACATTATTAATCTCTTTTTAAGGACTTTCAATTTGTTTTCTGTTTAATTTCCAATAATTAATATTCATTATCTATCTTGTTTTATTTCTATTATTGATATTTGTATACTCAGTTCAGTTTTAAACATATTATTGTGAGTCCTCATTATGATTTTCTTGTACGTTCTCTGTTTTGCAGCTATCGCAGTCTGGATACTCCTGTTAAGTAAACTTTTAATCTTTATGGACCCCTTATAGAGGCTAATGCTAATGAATGATTAAATAGACATTACAGTGCCAGCTGACTTCATGACTCTCACTTTTGAGCGAAAGTTATGGGGTCTAACTTTCAGTAAATCTTTGTTAAAGCTAATCCCACAACAGAAGCGTGCAGAAATGCCTCTTTTTTCCTCGACTTTCTCATGTTTTACAGTCCAACCCTTCCAGGACCTGCATTCTCTGAAAATACTCCACTCCAGCACCCCACAGACCTGCATTATGATCCTCTAAACTGGCATGACTCGTAAAGATATATTTTTCATATCAGCAGATTGTTTGATAACCTTCCTGAGCAGACTGATCCTGTGTTAACAGCTTGCTCGTATCCGCAGCCATCACTCCCTCCAGGGAGAAGCCTCTCATTCCACAAATGTGCTCAATTAAAAAGAGCAGAGTGCTTAGAAAGGGGCAGCGAGGGGCCATTCCCTGCGCCTGTTTGATCTGGATTTCCTAATTGGTCAATGACAACACATTACCAGACAGGCGGACGCTTGATCCACCGAGAGGAGGCTGCAGCACTTCGGCCTCTCGTTCCTACCCTCCCCCTCGACACACACACACACACACACACACAGTCTCTCCACCAATACGCTCCATCCATGACCAGGCAGAGTGTGACTGCATGTAAAGGAGGAGTTCAGGGTCTGCTGTAGGGATGGAGGAGGGGGCGCTGATTTAGAGGTTAGGTAACACCGACTGCCGTAAATCTGTGTCACAAATCTTCCCATTGAAGGGGGAAAAGAGGGCAAACACATGCAGGCATGTGATGAATCCCATGCAACAGTCAGGCCTCCACCTCCTCTCCCTCAACCTCTGATCGGATCCACACCGAGCCACCGTTTTGCGCTGCTACAGTTTGCTGCAGAGATTGCAGGCCGCCACGTTTTGATTGCTTTTGTGTAAATAAATCAGTAAAGCCTCTCATTTCACATGCTGCTGAGAAGAATGCCAATGTGTCTTGGGAGGAAAAAAAGGAGATTCTCCAGGGAGGCAGACTGAGCAGAGTCCTCAATCAACCAGTGAAGACATTTACTCAATATATTTTTTTTTGCACACATCTCTCCCTCTCAGTCGAGGTATCCTGCATTATTTCATTAATGTATATTATTTCACCCCATCCTCCTGTGTGGCGGCCATTGTGGGCTGCATGAAAAAAAAACAACAAAAAACTAAAGAAAAATCAGGAGCATGCAAGTAGTTTCAGCGATGCAGATCACAGTATGTCTCTTTTTATATAATCTTACAGCAAGCTAAAAATAGCATCAAATGAATATTGAATGCTAGGACAGAGGAGGCGTTATGCAATTCACGACTTATACTGTCAAATGAAGCGATAACAGCTCTATCCTTTCACACACATACACACAAACATCACATAATCTCTTTCATACAGGCGAAAAGGGGAAAGAAAATAGCTTGCACAAATACTTAACAATGTGATGAGTTGTTTATTTATGCCATTATGTGTCATTAAAGGGTACTTTAAGCTTATTCTACCATTGAGAAACTGACATATCGCTGCATAAATAAAGTAATTACAAGCCAAAGAGGTGTCTTTTGCCT
This sequence comes from Acanthurus tractus, assembly GCA_029783725.1. Taxonomy (NCBI): domain Eukaryota; kingdom Metazoa; phylum Chordata; class Actinopteri; order Acanthuriformes; family Acanthuridae; genus Acanthurus; species Acanthurus tractus. The sequence continues at coordinate 7,363,503 of JAQNCA010000017.1, read as the reverse complement.
AGTAATTAACATACTGGTACAATAAGTAATTAGATTACCTTTACAGTTGCAACTATTGACTTTTTTTTCATAATTTCTACATTCTTTAACTAGATTTTTAACAAAAAAATATTTATTTAGTCTTTAAATTGCCAAAATAAGTTTAAGATACACACCACAACTACCTATGAGGACAAGGGTCCAACTTAAATTTCACATTTCTGATGAAAACCCAAAAGATATTCAATATGCAATAGAACATAATGGAGAAAAGCAGTAAATAGATTTGAAAGGCATTAGCTAGCACATGTTTGGCATCTTTGCTTGGAAAATGTAGATAAATGAAAGATTAATACATTTTTGGGGGAATATTCAGCCACCAGTTCACCTCACGATTAAAAGAGAGAACTTTTCTTCCCGCGGATCAATGGCTTGTGTAATATTTATCTTGTATGTTCATGGGTGTAATTTAGCTACAACCCGTCTCTGGCTGTTGGCAAACAACAGAGCTCCGCATCATCCATCAGGGAAGTTGGAGTAGCTTGACAGGTGAACGTAAACAATGCAGCCCGCAGTAGCATTTCTAGAAGTGTATGGGACACGCACACACACGCACACACGCACACTTAAAGACAAACAGATCCACACACACACACAGACAGAAAGTGAAAGGGGTGAGAAGCAGGGAGACACTGAAGGAGACAAAGGGAGACGCACACGCTGGATCAGAGAGGAGGAGGAAATGAAGGCTGCAAGAAGCTGAAAAAGCTGAGAAATTCCGTATCCTCCTGCTTCAGCCCCCGAAAACTGCTGAACCATCAGCAATTACAGGCTGGCTGGATCATGAATCTCTCTCTGCAGTGGTCTGCTCTGCCTCTCTTTCTCTCTCTCTCTCTCTCTCTGCTGGGTGATACTGCAGAGGTGTGCGGCCCCTATAATCACCTGGCTGGTAGCAAATACACACACTTAGGGAAAAAACAAAACAAAACAAACAAAAACCAAAGTGAAGCTGCTGTGTGATGGTGATCGCCGACTATTATTAAGGCCTCTGTGCAAATGAATTCGACACTTTGCATCTCCTTTTTCCACGCCTGCAAAGATCACACTGTCAGGAGCCGGCTGATATGCAAAGCCGTTTGTTTTTGCAGACGCGCAGGTGAGCGTGATCCACGAGCAGCAGACCAAACACGCTGTCACAGTGATACAGTACAAGCAGCCGCGGGACAAAGGCGACGGGGGTGGGGGTGGGGGGGTACGGTGGGGTAGGGTAGGGCGGGGGGGGGGGAGGCACGAGCACAGACGTCAGGACACAAGTAAAAAGTGCTGAACATATAATTAGCTAATCCAGTAGAAAGCGCAGATAGGCAGTCACTTAATTAAAATGATTAATTAAGGGCAATAAAAAAACTTCTTTCAAAACTGCTGTCTATAATTACAAGTGACTCCCTCTTCTCTGTGGCAGAGGGCTTCAATATGTGCGTGCGCGTTAGGACGTTTGCATGCGAATGTGTTTGCGTGCGTGCGTGCGTGCCTGTGTGAGTGTGTGAGTGTGTATGCACGTGATTGGTGTATCCCGATGAGAGGGAGGGAGAGAAGTCAGTTTCTGCGGCTCATTCAGTGTTAGGATCCTCGGCTAATGAGATTAGTCAATAATGGATTGAAAGCAAGTAGCCTCCCCTCCCCGACACAATGGCCAGAGAGGCTGCCCTGTCAGCGACACATCCTGCACTGGTCGATATGCACACACACACACACACACACACACACAGAGACACAGACACACAAACGCGCTTGCACAGAAACACATCCGAACAACAGGAGCAACCTTTTTAACATACAAATTGTGTTATAATATTGAGCGGTGCCTGTTTGAAATAGTGCTACGTGCCTCGCAGTCCGCAGACTATTCCCTTGGATTTAAATTCAAATTGGGAAGTATATCTAGCCTTGATCTACAGAAAAATGGATACTGTAGACATCATGCGGGGCCCTCGAAAGCCCAAGATCTCTTTCATCACATGAATGAATGCTTTACAGACAACACTGAGAGAAAAGAGTCTGTCTCGATCCAACACCAGAGAGTGTCTGAGCACAGGAAGGACAAACAAGTCTTGAGAGTGGAGAACTTTTCTCTTCTCAGATAAACAAAGACATGAAACAGGCTTTAAGGCCAGCTACAGCACAAACAGAGCTCTTTTTAAAACGTGTGAACAACCTGTTAGCAAGGGTAAAATAAACCTTGCACAGACAAGACGCAGCAAGCTGCCGCTGGTGTGCAGAACCTTGATGCATTTACAATAGCAAGTCTGACAGATAAAAGGGGCTTTAAAGCGCCAACAAACGTCAAAACTCAACTGTTTGCTTGTATTTATGTTGATGATCGTAAAATCTGCTGTTGCATCCATTCAAACCTGTCTGAATGGTTAAAGGGGACAGGTCCCATTCTTCCCCTTGACTTGTGCAGCTCAATATACTCACTAAAATGATTTAAATGTCCCGCTGAGAGGCTTATTTGACAAAGTGCTTATTCGCTTATCATTTGTTGCTATTCAGTCACCCGGTGAGCTTTACAGGCAACTGAAACTGTCTTTTTCTACACCTTTTTTAACGCCCTGGGTTACGGCTGTCAGGCTGCATTGTGCTGGAGCAGAAGACCGGCAGATAAAACTCAGGGCTGAAAAAATACCACATTTTTTGTTGTTTTTTTTTCATTTTTAGCTAGATGTGTAAATATAATCTATAATCTAAATAATAAAAAGAAATGATGTTTGATAGGTAACCATAGTTATATAAAGTAAATCTGTCAAAATGTGTAATTTCCTAGAATAATATAAATGTGTATGAAAGCAGAAATACTTATATTTTTTAGGTTTCTATGTCAGATCCTTTCATCCGGTAACATCCAGATCAGCTTGTTCGGCTCTCAGGTTCGTTGCTGTTTCTGTCAGGCAGCCTCCCTGACTGGGGTCAGCACCGTGCTACCAAAGGTCAACCCCCTGGTAATTTGTTTTACCGCTGCCCCATCACCGTCCAAACACAGGGCGTCGTATCAGGTAAACCAATTATTATCTGACATGAATCGTCGAGCGGAGAGGTCCCACATGACCACTTCCTCTATTATTAGTAATGTGCCTCTCTCTCTCTGTGAAAAAGGCACCTTGTCCCTGATTCCCTGTGTGTCTTTTTTGCTGCTTATCAGCTGCCAAGTGACTCATTTACCTGCAACGTGCAATTCTGTGTGGGATTTAAAGGTAATTTAACCTACATTCAGACAAGAAAATGAATTAAGCGCTGCCGTTTCTCTCTCTCTCTCTCTCTCATTTCGCCTTCCTCTCTCTCCGTCTCAAAAGCATAAACAGCAGTCAAAACGGAGAGCGTTCTCCTGCTTAGTATTCAGCTGTAATTCTCCTGGGTGGACACCATGCTGTGTAGACAATCTGCATTTTGATTGGTGTACACTGGAAGTTTCCGCACGGCTCTTTAAAAGCAGATGCTTTGGAAAACAACACAGTACAGCCGTCTAGAAATGTATTTCTAAGAATATTTAGCCGGCTGTGCTGGGGAATAGCAAATAACTGGGTGAGATTTATCTTGTTTCATTAAACGGAGCGAGCGCTGACACAAAGATATGATGTGAAACTGATCATTTGTTGCACTGCGACTGTGTTGGCCAACATGGAAATGCCAGCGATATATAACCCTCTCAGAGAGCCATTTGTACAATCTCACCATTAGGAGCCACTTTGTTCCTGTAGCCCCTCTGGCCTCAAACCAGGCTTCAGCCTCCGATGCCTGTAACCATGGCAACTGCCTTCATTCAACACTTGCAAATAATGAAGACAATGTGTTTTCCATTTAGATGAGCTTTTTTTAGTGCAAGAAGATATGGGGAGACCGTCCTGACTGTTTCATTAAGGGGGCTTAATAACATGATTCCTTGTGCTGGATGCACTGTACGAGCAGAATCGCAGATTAAATTGGTCTGGTGGGACGTGATGAGTCAATATCAGTGTTCAAGATTCAATAATTTGTTCAACAACCAAACTTGGAAAAGTTGTTTTTCTTTCCTCGCCTCAGTGGACTGAAGTGTTGTACAGAGAAACATCAAAAAAATGGAGAAGAGCCTCGGGCGAAAGAAATTAGTATCTTGATCACACGATGCAAAACAAAAAGTCGAGGGAAGGCATGTGAAGGAAAATTACAGAAAGTGTTGACTCTTTAACAGCATTTATCAACCTGTTTTTATAGCTGGACCCTTTTATATGACTTCCATTTGAAACCTAAGTCTGTTGCTAAATATGCGATACCTTCTGTACATAGTGTAGTTGTATCAACACATTCGGTTTTGCTTTCGCTTCCAAACACGGGAGCCACTTTTACACGGTCTGTTCGAGCCAAAAAATATTGTGTTGTTCTGTATTAAAAGGTACAAGGGAGGCATTGTTGTTCCGGATTTAATTTGACAGCCAAGGCAGCAACAAAGCCAAATAAATGTCTGCGTGTGAGACTGAGGCGGCGAGTCGGCAGGACAGTACCAGGGTGTCACCCACCAATTAAGGTATTTAAAAAGCAGCTAGCAGCAGTAAGCGACTAACTCAAAAGAAGATGAGCAGCAAACCAAAAACATTTACAAATTAGGGATTTAATGATGTCTGGGAAGTCCTTTATTTCAGAGCAGAGGACGAAATCATCTGCCATATTACTGAGATGGTGTTTTTCTTTTTTTTTCTCGTCATGTTGTGCCACTGTGGCTGTTCAGAAAACCCTGTCCAACATGTATGTATAACAACACCAGACACCTAAAGTGTTGTGTTACATGTCAGTCTCACCTCTCACCCCACTAGTCTCACCTCTTTCGCTTCCAAAACGCAAAATTGCCCACTGAAATTCACATATTAGAGATGGCATCATGTTGGCATTGTTTGATTCAGTGTCAAAAAAAGGGAAGTCAGAAAAAGGACAGACTTTGGTTGTAGCAATTTTGCAGGATCTCCGCGTACAAAAAAGGTGCTAGCGGTTTAAGTTTCAGCCTATTGCATCACCTGTCCAGGAACTATCCTCCACCTACACAATGTATCATCAATATCTCAGGTGAAAAGGTGGTAAAACAAGCTCAAATCCTAACAGGGAATAAAGTGCATGTCTGTGAATCCGTGCATGTGGGTGAGCAGAGGCCAACACACACACACACACACACACACACAACACACACACACACACACACACACACACACACACACACACACACACACACACACACACACACACACACACA
>JAQNCA010000017.1:7343310-7358149 GCA_029783725.1 Acanthurus tractus | reverse complement strand
CACACACACACACACACACACACACACACACACACACACACACACACACACACACACACACACACACACACGTGCACGTGGTGAGAAGAATGGAAGGAACTTAAGGGGCAGGAATCTCCTTTCCACAGTTTAAAGGGAAAACTCCCTGTAAGCAGAGCCAGCTTTCCGGGCCAAAATTAATCCGAGAGTTTTACAAATCACTAGACAGGAAACATGGTGTTGTTCTCCACTTCTCCTCCTTTGCAGCCCAGTAAACATTCTTCTGATTTGCCTTGTTGTTTGTTCGCGAGGAAAAAAAATACACACACACACACACACACAAAGCAGATAGTTAATCTAATTCCTTGATGACAAGAGTTTATCTTGCAGAGTGGAGTGCATCTTGTCGCCTCATGTGGTGTCTGTGTTAACACAAAAACCCTGTAAAGACTATCGACTGGAGGAGCTGCTGTCGATGCAACTCATATGATTTCCATTGTGGCTGTTGCTGAGTGAACGTTCAGTCTGAGGGCTCTCTTCTCCCGCCTCCCTGACAACAGAGCGCTAACCTTATAAAAAAACATGACAAAAACTCACCCCAAAAAAAAAAAAAACAAGGGCACTAGTATAACCACTTCAGAGCAGGTCTGTTGCTACACAAACAATGCGGTGAGCTCCGGTGTTGGTGCGTGTGCAGGGGGGGGCCACAGTGCACCGTGATTGATATACAAGAGATAAAAACACTGTTTGACTGCTGAATCCAGCTCCAATCACACGCTTCTCTGTGACGCACTCGCCGCACGCTATCTCCGCCACACACAGCCCGAGCTGCTGATAAGCAGGACTGAACCAGTCATATCTACCACTTCTGGGAGAGTTTCTTCTTGAATAAATAAACTACTTGTGGAAAAAAAAAAATCAGCGTTTACAGTGTTGAGGTGCACGGCGGATTTCTGTGACATGAGTGACAGCAGCGACATGAACGCTGACAAAATCCAAGTCATAGTCCAGAAGATATTAGTCAATTCAGCAGGTAACTGTTGAAAGAAAACAGCCTCTCAAATGTGAGAATTTGCTGTTTTCCTTCTGTTTTATATTCATGTAAACTGTGAAACTTTCTCATCTGATGGTCAGACAAAAAAAAAAGAAATATTGGAAGATGTCACCTTGAACTGATCAAACTTTTACCGTTTTTCACTTTCTATTGAAGTTTTGCAGACTAAATATTAATCCATAAATCAAAAAGAGACACATCAATAATAAAAATAATCCTCAGCAGCAGCCCTAGTCCTTTTTAATAAATGCTACAAAATGTCTAAAATCCACTTAAGCCTGTAGCTGCTCATTACCTGCCGACTGAGAAGCGGCACGAGGAGTTTTTATGGAAAGCTCGCATGATTGGTGCGCTTTTGCTCAACACAGCGCATGTATTTTTAATGAGACAAGCCTGCTTGATAGAGAGGGAGATTGCTGGCATGACTGATGATACATCACATCTCAAATGGGTATTTTGAGAAATCCTTCATGCGAGTCTATCTTTCCAAGTGATCACAAATAATGATACTGAATTAGCTTTTAGCCATTTGTGGTCCCAAGGCATTAAAGACGTCCCTCAAGAAGCGATCCGTCCTCCTAATGGACGCTGGATTAGAGGAGACGTCTAAGCGCAGGCCGGTCTCTATTTTAACTCCCTGTAGAGATGTGAGTCGCTGACCACATCTTTACATGGTCCTATCCAACACGGTGGCTCAGCTTAATGTGCCTTGCTTGGTCTCAATGTCACACACACACACACACACACACAAGAAGAGAAAAACACTGTTAAAGCACTTTGGAGTGTGACATGAGAGGACAATATGTAGCGAAAGGTTAAAGAAAACACAACAAAAATGAAGACTCCGGGAGAATTTTGATTAATGTTCGGCTTCTGCTGCACACACACACACACACACACACACACACTTGTTCCCAGACCACCACCAGAGAGGGACGGAGGCTGCAGCAAGCCTGTAAAAGACCACCAGGTGTGACCTATTCATTATTTACCAACAGGGAGGCTAGCAGGCTGCCTCTGCTGGCTGTGCACAGCCCAGCCTTTGTAGGAGAGATGTGTCGGGATCAGATGAAAGAGGGCACCTTTGTGGATAGACATCTTTGTTCACACCCTGCTTGTCCGTCGCACTTTCTTTGCTCCACACTCGGACAAACAGACAAAAAAGCATCTATGATTTTTTTTCTCTCTCTCCGCTCGTCCAGGGCAGTGTTGGACAATAACCTGTTACAGTAATCTGATTCCTTTTTGTTCATTAACAAGCAGCGCGTAGATTATAATCTCCAGATTTAGCTATCACTCTTCATATTAATCAGGAATCGGATCACACAGCCTTTACGTCTTTCCAGATGGCCTGTTTGCCAGATTAGGAGATTTGACCTGCTGTGATTTGACCAAGAGACGCGTCAGACCGAGCCGAAGCCTCACAAATATTAGCTTCCGATCGTTTACAACCTGCATGACACGCAAAAACCAGTTTAAAACTTTGGGGGGCAGCAACATCGGCAAACATGGCGACTTAAAACATAGTAAAAGTTATCTAACGAGGTGAAAGAAAGCAGACATGTTCGTCTCTCTGTCGGGACCTCATTATCTTTATGCTACTCCAACATTTTGGAGGAAGAACCTGTTCGCTGTCTGGCTGTTAGTTTGATGGGAGAATCAATATGCATCAAGTTGTGTTAGCCTGGTGTGTGGAGGCTGGATTATTACAAGCTAACCGGCCACTGAAACATCTGGGTGATTACAGACACTTGAACAAGTGTTTGGAAGTAGTTTCAAGGCACCTTTCAAAGAAGGTAACCAATTACTGCTATTGAAGAGTAATCAATAATAACATTTCCTTTCTAATGATCGATAAATAATGGACAATGATGTTTATTTTTCATGTAAACAGAACAGCACTGCTCCAGGGTGAGGAGTTAAATACTGGAAACAGCACAGAGAAATTTCAAACTTACACTGATCAATTTTTGGGCCACTTGGGGGCAGCGCAAGAATCTGCCAACACTGGCTCCAATATTATAAATTAACCTATTATAACCTATTATAACTTTGGAGTTGAGTTTCGTCTACTAGAAAGCACATTATTTACTTCTTTTTGCTCCTGAAAAAACATTTTTGGCTCTTTAACAGCTAAATACTCCATTATATTCACCATCTCCAACACGGTGCTGGACAGGTGGTGTACTGTGGGTTTATTAATGGTGGCAGCAGAAATAAATGAGATGAGAGCAATGAGAGCAGTATAAAAACACTAAAAAAAAAAAAATGCAGCTAAAGCTACGGAGAGAAAAAAAAAAAAGCATCTTCAAAGATGAAGGGAAGGTTGAGTTCAGAGCTACAGGTTGGACTGTTTGCATTAACAAGTAAGTGAGCTTAAAAACCACCCGCAGACGCACGGACGCTTTCAGAGCAGAGCGAGCTCGGCAAAGGTTGCCGCCTGCGAGGACGGAGAGAAACACAACAGACGACTGAGGATATGAAATGTTGACAGATGGGAAATAAGCCTGATGTCAATATGAAAACGGCACAGGAGGGGCGGGGGGGGCGGGGGGGTGGGGGGCGCATCACGTCATATCAGTGACTACCTAGATAAACTCTGTACCGAAGCACTTCAGATAAAAGGAGCTATTTTAATGGCATGGATGAGACTAACAGGCTACCTTCATACGAATGATCTATTCCTCTGTATCTTGTGTATACTCTATTCTATTCTATTTTCTTTTATGTGCCACATAACCACAACACTAGTGGAGATAAACGGCCCGTCCGCGGACAGCTTGGCACAGGTTCACACACATCAAGGGTCATTAAGGCAGCTGACAAAAGCTTTTTTCCTTTAAATGAATTTGTGTATAAGAGTTCAGGCTCCTCTGGTTGAGTGTGCGTGTGTGTGTGTGTGTGTGTGTGTGATGAGTTGCAGTGTGTGTAGGAGCCTGGTTTCATTTCTTCTTGTAACACCCTAATGACTTTATTGTTTCATTCTTATCCAGCCTCCAGAAGGTATTACCATATAAACACCTGCGTTATCAAAGCACCGCAAACAATTTCCTGGATAATTTAACAAAGATGCGATTGTTGATTCGGTATGAGGTGTTGTGACTTATGAGTGTGTGTGTGTGTGTGCGTGCGTGTGTGCGTGTGTGTGTGTGTGTGTGTGTGCATATTTTGAGATATCTATTTTCTCTGTGTGTCTGTCTGTATGTGCATATTTTCAGGTGTCTCTTTTCTGTGTGGGTGTTTGCTTCTGAGCGCATTTTGTGATATCCATTTCATGGTGTGTGTACGTGCATGTGTTGTGTGTGTGTGTGTGTGTGTGTGTGTGTGTGTGTGTGTGTGTGTGTGCAGAGCTTAAAACCTGCCAGAACCTGGCTACAGCTGGCCACTTTGCAGCTCCAATTGTAGAGAGTGAAATATGTCTGAGTTACCTTAAATGGAGGCTGTTTTTCGTGAAGAGGGGACCGAGCAAATGTTCTGCATTACCATCATGCTTCATGCAATCTGTATCAAAAGTCTGGGTGAGGCAAACAAAAAGGGAACACTTGCATAACATAGGAGCCTGATGTTACCCTCCAGAATTGGACCCCTCTACTCTTACCCCTCCTCACCCCCCTGGTCCTCCCTCTCTCTGTCTTTGACTCTCTCTCTCTCTCTCTCTCTCTCTCTCTCCCTCCCTCTCTCTCTTAGTCACAGGGGCTGGATTGTTCTGCTGAGGCTTGGCAGAGGCCGCGGATGGGAAAAGTGCAGGGGAGGCAGCTAACACTTCCTGCCTCTCCTGAATCAGAGAGTTAACCTTCACCGAGGGCACAATGGCTTCTCGTTAGCGAAACCACCCCACACAGAGGCGGTCGGTCACCAGCCATGTTCCTGTCCGCTGACCCCTTTTTGTGTTTCTCTGTTCTGTCTCCGACTTCATGTCCAACCAAAGCTGCACCTCAGAGCCACACAATGGAGGAGTTTAATACGGCTTACAGTATGTCTGCTGAAGTTGTTTTTGAACTGGTGTAAAATAAAACTTTAGGTATTTTCAAGGTTTTTGTCCTAAAGGGAAATAGCTTAAGTAGCACACTTAAGAACTGGTTTTCTTCATCTAGCTGTTAAAGTTGGCAGATCCAAACAGTTTCACGAGGGAAAATGACCTGAGAGAAGTAGATTAGAAGCTCCATTTGCATCTGTATCGAACAAACTAATGACTTAAGACTGTAAATTATTTTGTAAAAGAAATAAGTTGCAAAAAGTTCTATTGTGCAAATAACCAAACTTGGAATGGTGCTTTGATTTTTAAGACTTTAAATGTGTTGATTAAATTGTATCTGCAAAAAATCAGAGGTTGTTGTGGATTTCAGTGACATGTGAATTGATGTTTTGTATTTTGTGACTGCTATTATTTAAAAATTAACAAGTTGCAATCTGGTTCATGTTACTTTGTGGTGTCCCTTAAGTCCATGTAAGCATGTTGTATTTGCATATGGAGCCGCAACAGTGAGTCAATTAATTGATGATTTCAATAATTTTGAATATTTTAAGTTATTTTACATGTAAAAATGACAAATATTCTCTTGCTGTAGCTTCATCAATATAAAGACTTGCTAGTTTTCTGTTATTTGACATTGAAAACTGAATATATTCCGTTTTTGGACCGATGGTTGAAAAAATATAATATCCAATTAGGTCAACAGAGACTCTGAAAAGATGTCATGGGCATAATCTGCAATTTTCTTAATTTGAAACATTAGCAGCAGCCATGTTTTTCACACAATAAAAGCGTAAAAACTCATGAGCAGATACACATAATCACAGCCATCCAAACTTACACAAAGCAAAGGACAAACGCACACTTTACTGTCCATTTATCAGAGAGGCAATGTGACACACAAAAACCTCACAGCGCTATCACTGCAAAATCGGGCATGACATCATCCACCCGCCATTATAAAAAGGTGAATTCATTCTCATAAATGAGACAGAGATAAGGGGTGAAAAAAAAAAAAAATACGCGAGCCACAAAGAGAGATGACGAAGAACCAGGCTGAAATCGCCAAAATGAGTCACTCGAGTCATTGGAAAGGATGAAATACAGTGGAAGTAAACGGCTTCTCCCTTGTTTTCCTCTCATTTTCATGGACAAAAAAACAAGCATGAACATGGCTAGCCTAGGAGAAAATAAAGCATTGATTTTGCACACTGCCCTCTCTACTGCAGAGGACTCCGATCAATAGGCTCAAGTAATACTCTGCACAAGTTTAATGCTTGAGCTGTACAGAGGCAGACAAGTGCTTTGTCTGGAAATTATTCCTTTTTTATTGCACCAGCACCACTGTTTGAAAGCAAAACAAACACAAGCAGATCTGTTTAAAGCAACAGCCTCACGGACAAGGATGACCAAAGCTCTAAGGTTGCAGGAAGGGCTGCCCTGGTCAAGGGTTCATTTAAATCAATGGGGGAAGTTACACGTGTTAACCACTTTGTAGGATGAGTGGAGAAGGAAAGGGTGAGAGTGAGAGGGGGGGGAAGTGGGTCGGTCAGCCAGGAGGGTCGTATTGCCGACCATCAGTCGACCAGAAAGATGACCTCCAGCTAAGGTTGTGACCTCTGACAGAGAGCAGCTACCAAAGGCTGGAAAAACAGACACTCTTCATAAACTGAGACTGAGCCAAGATAAGCATCAGATTCCTTGAGGTAGTCAGTGGAAACGGCACACCGAAAGCTTTGCAGGTGATCCAATCCGACTGCGAGAACAGACAGAGGAAATCTGTGAATGAGGCAACGACTGAGCATAAGGGGGAATCTGAGGACATCTCCCCTCCTTAAGAAGAAGAAGAAGACGAAGAAAAAAAATATCCTTCTTCTTCTTCTTCTTCTTCTTCTTTCCTCTGCAAAACTTTAATTTCCTGACTGTTCACTTTTCCTTTTAAGGTGCCTCCAAAGTCAGCGAGAAAAACTCCTGCGTCACCTGTAAAACATTAAAAAGCGTTGACCCAGAGATTTGAACACTCATTAAGCTTTTTTTAAAGTGGAGAATTCTCTGAGATCCCCTCTCTCAGATGTTTCCCTCTGTGTCAACCAAATGGTATATCAAGTTCAGGAAATTAGCCAGTTCCTGTTGGGGGAAGAGAACGAGAGAGCCGAGAGAGGCCAGCGTCAATGCAGCACAGATTTTACTCCAACACTTCTCAGGGCCTATATTACATCCTGAGGACAAAAAATCGCATCAGCTTTTTTTTTGCAAATGCATGTTAGCCTGAGAGATTTGATTAAAATTCTTGTAAAAAAAAAAAAGTATCCAGCTCATTGACTTGTCTGCTTGAATGCATAATATATACATTTCTCACAGCACAGTAAATTGCATCTCAGACTGGTGAACACCAAAGGCAGAACAGTGGCTCAATCTTAACACCTTACCTAACACATAAAGATTCCTCCAGGATAGCTCTGTGCAAATAATATGGCCATTAGGTCATTTAATATCCTCTGGATAAATTGCCATGGACCCCTGAGACACGGCTGTCGTCCACACATCAGGAACCAATCAAGGGTCCCTCCTGGTCATGGCGAAGATTTCGCCGGGCTCAAAGAAGCAACGTTTCCCCGGGGAAATAGAGAAAGGCCAAATAATCAAAGACACTCTGCCACTTCCTGCCCTTTATCGCTCCGCAGCATCTCAACAGGTCCTGTTCTGAGCTGCGATGAGGTTAAGACAGCTTTCCTCTCTTTAACCGAATTAAATACGAGCAAGATTATACTGCAAGATGACGGCACGGTTTGACCCACTGAGTGGCCCCATGAGTGACAGCACCACCGCCGCCGCCGCCGCCACCGCCACCGCCAGACTGGGTTTGGCATGTCACACAACTGTGACCCCTGTCGAAGTCATAACCCAGACACACATGCACACGCACACGCGCACACACACACACACACACACTCACACTCTGCAGTATCGTAGTAGCATAGGTTGAAACCCTAACCCCACTGTTTCCATTGGACTCTTTAAACAGACAACTGGCCCTGCAGCATGTGGTGCAAAAAACACTTTCTCATGCATGAATAAGCAAGCACATACATATAGAGGAATAAACTACAAAGTACAAGAGAGAAAAAGGCAAGGCTTTGCTATGAATTTTCCAACAAAGTCCTCTGTAAGTCAGAAGTCAAGAGGCTGTAGGTAGGAAATGAGCCAACTGGGCTTCAGAGTGGCTTGAATCTGCACAGTGTCTACTAAAGCCGTAATGACCAGCAGGCGTCGAGGCAGACCCTGGCACGCTGCAACTGAAATTAGGTTAGAAGAAGTCATTTGTCTTTTGTGGAGGGAGGGTGAGGAAAAAAATCGGAGGCTAAAGGGGCCAGATTGAGCAGGAAAAGGCTGTAAAGGGGAAGGAGTTCATGCAGACTAACATCTGTGATATTTCTTCACTTCATACTTGTTCTCCCATCCCCCCCCTTTTGCCTTGGGTGTGCCAAATGCTAAGGTGGGGCTTACAAAAACAGAAAAGAGCGAGGGTATTTTTTGGTTAGCACAAGTGTTGTACATGCTGCTCCCACTGATGGCAATGTCCTCTTTTAACTTTCTTGAGAGATAAAACATTTGGGATATAAATAAAACAATATTAGTTACATTGCTGATCAAAGTCTGTCAGGATTTGTGAAAGAGTTCCTAAAATGTCTTTATTCTGGCTTTTAGTGAACTGCAAAGGTTAGCTAAAATAAGACATACAAAGAGGAAAGTTGACAAAGCTCACTGAGGAAAAGTAAGAAGTAGTTAAATTGTCTCAATACATATAAAAAAAAAAGTACACACATATTGTCGATGTCATGGCAAGAAAGTTACAATTAGCTCGCATGATACTTGCACAATTTAATCAGTTTTCCAACAGTAAAACACATTTTATAAGATGCAATTATACTTAACTTCCAAGTCACACAGAGGACAGAATCTCCTTAAAAAGGCTAGATTTCATTGTTTCAGTACAGGAACGATACACCTAAAATGTTGTGGTGAATACATGAACTTAAGTAAAGTAAAAATATGCACTAAACTGACAGCAAAAATACGGAAAATGCTTTTCTCACGGGGGCTTTTATGTGTAGAGTCTCGATGATGACTCCTCGTAGGAACATGTTTTGTGTTTATGTTTCATATCTGTATCTACAAATCATCACACTAACATAAAAAAAAAAAGAGCTAATTTACAGGAATGAGGAAAATTTGCAGTGGTCTATAGAGAAGCGTTTCGCTACACCTAGGGTGCAATGAAACTCGTTCAACAGTAACATTTCTATGTTCATTTCGCTCGACTATCTCAGGAGAAATCAGCACAACATGCAGTTTTATTTAAATCCCTGAAAACACCACGGCTGTCAGAAGAGGTGATAATTGCTTATGGATAACCTACAACTCGGCTGCCTCGTTGTCGTTGAGTTGTTTATGGAACGACTCATTAGGGGAGCTAACGGGCTAACTAGCGTAGCGAGCTAACAGCTCATCCCTCTCCGGCGGGGAGAAGCCTCACTTCGCCGCATTGGTTCATTATCTCAGCCTCCTCCCACAGACAGCACCGACCGCAAGATGCCTCAGCTTGCTTGAACAGATACTTACAGCTTGTTGGGCTTACTTCACCTCACCTCAGATACATTACACACCCACACACACACACACACACAAACACACAGACACAGAGCGTGCCTGTGCTCTTATCATATAACTCGGGTGTTTTCTTGAAGTGCAGGCTTCGCTAATAGAAAGCAAGTCGGATGCCTCATATTTGTGACCTTTTAAATGCTAAAATTAAACACGCAGCCAATTTCTGAGAAAGCGACAACAGCTTTGGCCCTTTCGTAATGTAGCAGTTGGCTGTTGATGGCAGGGCGGATTCTCACATGAGGAGATGACTGCAGTTTTATCTCTTGATGCTGAATTAATATTAAACATTTAAGATATGATTTACTCAAAAAGTCAACTGATGATCAGAGCTGCATTTGATCCGATTGATTAGCACGCTAATTGTTCCATCACAACTTTTGTTTTCTGTCCAAAGGGACACTTCCTCTTCACCCTAATGTTTGTTTGTGGTTGTTGACCCCCCCAGCACCCCAGCACCCCCCCCACCCTCCTCCTCCTCCTCCTCCGTCAGCAGACATGGACAGCGCGAGCCCGCTGAAAGACACTTTGCCGTTGCTGCCACCTTGTTCTCGTGTCTGGGAACGTTGTTCGCCTGCTGGCTCAGATGGTGCCTCCTGTCTCCAAGATGAGACGACCCCCTTCCTTTCCCCCTCCCCACTCAGCCCCTGTGTGCCCTCCCCCCCTAAAACCCCCAACACACCCACACCCTCAAATGGTTAGGCCCGTCCCACAGGGGGGTTGAATTTAATAAAGGCTCCCTCAGCCACATGCTAAAAAGGTATGCAAATGTGCAGGTCCTTCTGTTTTTCAGATGCCCCCCACCCCAGCCCAGCCCAGCCCACCCCAATCCAACTGACTGCTCCTCTCTCCAAGCCAAAGCCAAACAGAGGGAGGGAGAGAAAGGGAAAGAGAGAGAGAGTTTGGGTGTTTGTTTTTCAGAGGAATGGATTATTTTGTTAGGACCGCTCTTGGGTATTTGATCTGAAAAGCTATTACGATGATTGCGATTAGAATTAATTACATTATGAGCTACAGGAACTGTGAAAGAGGTACTTGACGCGCTTCCTTGTGGAGAGAGAGGAATCATAAACGCACACGCACATCCAATAATTCCTCGAGTGCGACGAGATGAAATTAATAGCGGCGCAAAATTGGTCACCTCCAGGCCATCCCTGATAAATAAAATAATAAAAGTTAAACGCCCTTACATGTATGCGCAGTAAAAAACCAAAAACAATATTGATGTCTTCGGCTGGCTGCGGCAGCTCCTCCTCCTTCTTCCCGGACATCAGTGATCCCTATCTAATACAAAGGGCCCAGCCTTTGCATGGCTACCATGATGACCCGTGTTCATGAGGAGGTGAGAGCTGATCATTTTGTTCCGATGTAGTGAGCCGTGACAGGCAGCAGTGCGGGAAGGAGGACGGGAGGAGGAGGAGGAGGAGGAGGAGGAGGAGGAGGAGGAGGAGAAGGGGAAGGAGGGGGAGGAGAGGAAGGCCACAGAGGGACCCACCAGAAGCAGCAGAGAGCCAGGCCAGACTGAGGGGACCAGCCTTTCCTGCTGCTTCCTTCCCGTGCTCTTGGCCAGCTGAGCAATCAGGTCACCTCTCTTTCCCGTGTCGCTTCTGGTCAATTGTTCTCCTCCCTCTCACTCTCTCTCTCTCTTTCTCTCTCTCTCTCTCTCTCTCTCTCTTTTTCCCTCTTTCTCTCCCTCCTCTCCGCCCAGTGCCACAGCCTGCAGCTGTTGCGGCTGATGTCATTTTTTGATAGGATTTTGTCTGTGCCTGTTTGTTGGTTTCTGCCTCTCTGCCCAAACAAATGCAAACATGGCGAGGGCTCATTTAAACAGGCACACGCCGAGGATCTTCCATGTGGGACACGGAATGGAAGGGGGGGGGCAGGAGGAGGAGGAGGAGGAGCGACAGCAGCGCGCTGCTCTTATGCAAACCTGCGACGATATGCAAAACTCAGATTTGCTCTTTCGAGTTCCTCCTGGTGTCATTATGAAAAGACGCTGCGACAACAACACGCACACACACCGAAATACAGCCCCTCAAAAAAAAGAAAAAGATCTCCATTCATGCTTGCACGCTCCCAGTGTTTGTTCTCGACCCACACAAGTCAAGACTAAGGGAAGGGAACAGGAAGTACACAAACATGCCCTTTTGACCTCCCGCAACCACCGTTCAGAGAGTACAACTAGTTCTTCAAGCTAAATATCAGCTCATACTGTAAGCAGAACTGAATCTATATCCAGTTACATTTACAAAACAATATCCCGGCTTCATCCTGAGGGCGTTTAAAGGAAAATCCACTGCTAATAGAGTGCTACCTTCAAGCTATTGAGAGAGACAGAGAGAGAGGGTTGTGATGATTCTAGCTGACAGTTAATTCTCAGCTTTGAGCGCAAGATTTAATCCAACATGGTCATGAAGAAGACTCCCTTTTTACTCATATTCCAGGACAGCTTGCCGGAGACTCTGCAAAAGAGACAGATTAGATCACGTCTTGGCTTGTTCAAAGACCACGAATATTTACATTATTGGCTCAAATGGCATCCAGAAGAGCACATCAAACCCCCATCGAGGACAGAACAGGGCATGCCTGCAGATTTGGCACATTCTCATTCCTATAAAGAGAGATGAACAAGATATTCAGAGTCTTTATTTTCCAGCGGTAATGTATCCTTAAATGAGCAATCTCACAAGATTGAACAGATTCTGGAGAGGAGCTATCTGCTGAAACCAAGAAAAGGGATAAATAAAGTCTGTATGCATGTATAGCAACGGGAGACAACTGTTGTCCTGACCTTGAAATAACTGCCACTTATGAAAAGCTGTTTTGGTATGAGAGACACCGATTATAGCCCATTTCTAGGCCAGCACATAATCAGTGTCCAAGTTCCAAATCAATGACCTACTTCCAAGCACACATATATCCACTGCACATACGCTGCGAGGCAAACTCTCTTCTAACAGTTTAATGTGCTGGAATACGGAAATCAAAAGTGAGCCAACGCTTTGTTTTGATCTGGAAACGCATTTGAGTGCAGATATTTAGGAACACAAATGAGGGCAATGAGTGATTTCATAACAGCAGGCAGGGGCAGCCGAGGCCCTCCGCAGAGCTTGCTCGTGTTATTTTGACACTGGCTGGCAGTGAGGGGGGGCACCGGGGTCACAGGCGTCAGTGCTTCACTAGCGAGAGTAGATCTGACCTGGATAAAGTGGAGAAAGAGTCAGCGCAGACTTCCACAGCAGCCCCGCCGCTGTGAGGAAATGTGAGCGGCGGCTTGGTCGGTGAGGTCAGGACTGCACTGAGCGCAGCCCCAGCATGTCGGTTCTTAACGCAGGGTGGGCTATTTACAGAAACAGCTGACCCCAACCCCCCCCCACTTACAACCCGAACTACACCGCCTTTCCTGCACCCCCAACATGTCTCTCTACGATCCCCTCAAGCAGATCCACCGCCGCGCAACTCCTGTACGATACAGATAAAAGGGAGACTTCCCAGAGAATTCAGCTCTATAACCAGGAAGCACTAACTTCCTTACAACTCAACCTCCTGACTTTATTTTTTTAAATGGGATGTTGTTTGACCCACGGGTACAAACGTTCGGGATGAGACAGAGAAGACAGAGAGGCTAAATGTGCTGTCCATACATACACATGCGGCTGTCATTTGGAAACGTCCCAGACAAGCTGCGGGGTGATGACAAAGACAGACCGGCAGACATGATTTAATAAATGGAGGACACTGGAGTACATGTGCGTTCACTCCCTAATGCGAGGCTTCTCTATCTTAAAGGGTTGCATGCCCTAAATTACCACAAAAAAATCCTGCATATGTTCACATTTTTTAGGTCAGTGTCCTGTATGTACGATTAAAGAGTTAATAGTTGCTATCGTATCGCCAACGGTAGTAAAAGAGAATTAAATCCAGTCCTCTTTTCCTGTAAAAACTTAAGCTGAAGTTGATGTGAGGCTCAACAAATCGAGTAAGTATTTTCCGAAGTGCCCCATCAATGTTTCCATAGACAGTGTTTCCTTGCTTAGTTGTTTAGAAACAGATTAACAAAGCCTGAACGCTATAAAAAGAGATTAACACTGGAAGATTTTCGTTTTGATTTGTCCGTAACTCAGACTGCTGAAGCCTCCTATCACCTATAAGGAGTGTTCCACCAATTCAGCGCTGAACTCCTGTAACACCGTCAGCCTCATGATGGACAGTGTGAAACTGAAAGGATCAAAATCGATGCATCAGAACAAGAGATGTCATCTTTTCTACGCAATGCATCATTTCTTGCAAAGACCTGGTGCCTACATCACCCACAATGCAACTCGGTGATCGCAGCTGGTTAAAAAATTGAGAAATCATCCTTTGACAGCCAAACAGGCAGCTGTGATCTTATTTACTCACATTTTTGATAAAAATCCGTCTTAGAAACTTCTGCTGCCACAACAGATATCACGTTTTTTGATATTTAACTTCTCATTTTCAAAAGAATTTAAATTGTCATCGATTTGTAATAAAAACACGACAGATTCCTTAAACACCTGGATGAATAAAACCAAAACTATCTGCAGGCTGCTGGAGGTAAGTGTGAAAACATGCTCAAGTGGGTGAAGAGAAAAAAAAAAAAAAATCAATGCCATTAAAATGTTTTCTAGTGTCACTTTACAGGAGGGAATGACAGCCATTAGATAAATTCTGCAAGATGAATAAAAACATCCACATAATTGCAGGTATGTGGTATGTACCTTGGCCTGCTGAACCATCAAAAAAAAGCCTACGGCTGTTACATATTTTGACACACTCCTCCGTCTCCCTGTGTGGTATTTTGAGTCTGCTGTCTGAAAAGGTGCACATCTGGAGGTTGAAGAAGTGTGGGCTCGTGATTTCTACTCATTTCAATTTACTCCAATCTGACGGCTTTAGATTGAACATTTTGTCTTTACGGTTTGTACATTGACTCCTTCCACAGATAACGACAATGCTGAAACACAAGAGAATCCATTTAAAGCAGGCTGAGACACACCGAGTCATTCTTTACCATTTAGCAGCAGCCTCCAAGGTTTTGATTAGAGTATTCATTGAACTCTGCACTTTAGCACTCCAAATCAATGAGATGTACCGGCATGCGCACATACATTTCAACTGGTTAAATCCAATAATGATTTAAAGCG
>JAQNCA010000017.1:7317684-7328729 GCA_029783725.1 Acanthurus tractus | reverse complement strand
TTCTCTGTCATAAGCTTATTAAAAAAAATACTCAGTTTTTTAACATGGGAATTCAAACTGGCATCCATATTTTTAGTTTTAAAATAGTATTATTGTTTATTTTTTAACAGTAAAGTTCCTATACATGTCAAATTAACATCTTCAAATTACTTTTCGTCTTGTTTTGACCAACACCCCAAACTGTTAAAATATTTAATCAACAAAAAAATTAAAAAAACAAAAGCAAAACATCTTGATAAATCAAGAATCTGGAATTAGCAAATATTGATCAGTTTTTTTTATTAAATAACTAACCATTAATAATTGACCGGAACTGATAAATGACAAATTTTCAGTGTCATGGCAGCTTAAAGGTTAAAGTGAAAACACAAACAAATGGATTTAAAAGGTGCTATATTATCAACACAATATCAATACTTTATTTTTGAATATCACGTTTAAATACTGGCATATTGTGATGCCCCTACACACAAAGAAAAAAAGCACATTATTTGTATTATTGGCAGAGTACCAACCTCCCAAGGCAATTAAAAGCACATGCATAAAGTCAAGTTATCAGAATATTAAAAACATGGTGCACGAAAAAAAGAAAAGCATTCGCAAGGTGAGATTTTTTTATGTCCTGATCTTGCAAAAAAACAGAAGCTTGTAGTAAATTGTGTCAAGACAGGCCAGCACAATAAAACAGTTCTCCCTGCCTCTTTAAAGCCGGCCACAGAGATGCATTTATCATTGTTATTATTCCTTCAGAGAGGCCCTCCCAGGTTTAATTGGGTCCTCATGGAGTCAAATTCCCCGGTGTCGCTGCAGTCACTGGAGCTGGACAGACTCATTCCTCCCTCTTCGGCACCAGGTTTTTATCGGCTGCGTGAGGAGCAGTCATTCTGCGCAAAGTGGCCATGAAACCCGCTGGAGAGCCAGACGGGTGGTTCGAGCTGGATGCCACCCGCTACGCCTGGACAATAGCAAAGGAGTGGGACACCTGGGTGGAGAATCTCACCTGGCTCCGCTCTCAACGCGGTGGGAAAAGCTCTTGACAGCCACAGGCCGTCCATCCACCCAGCTAGCTCTTTTGGGGCTATTATTCCCAGAGAGCAAGATTTGCATTTTAACTGGTAAATACATGAGGTTTTGAATGCACATGGACATAAAGCATGTGAACAAATGGAACAGGAAAAGGATTAAAGAGGGGTTTAAGAGGGTTTTTGGCTCCAATAAAAAAGAGGAAACAATGAGCTAAGGTGATAAAGAAGCTCAGTAACATCAACATGCGGAGCTACTTTGTGTTTACTGTGTTGAATGTGCTGCCCTTGAGAGAAAATAAAACGGTGACACCTTAAAAACTTCAAACAATCTTTTAAAAAAACGCTGCAATTTTTTTCCTTTTTTGAACCACAAATCTTTCGACAGATTTGCAACAATAGTCTGAAGTTTCAAAAAGCAGAGAAAAATGGAGTGCGGTGTGAAATGAGAGCATTCTTAATAACACAATTGATTCCTCTAAAGTATACCAGCTTTAAAACTTATGACCTCCCGTTCAACTCCCTTAACAGTGCTTCACTTCCACTTGGTGTTACCTTGGCACAGAAATCCTGAAGCCTCCTTTCGGGGCACTTCCTGTTGTTGATTCGCTCAAGACATGCAAGATCAACCGAGACACACATCTGTGCTTTTCACGAGACACTTGAAGTCTGGAACAGTAAAAGCAGGAAGGACCTTCTAGTGGTTTGTAATGATTTTCAGGAAAATCCAGATTTCAGATGCAACAGGATTGTGTAAAAAGACGCTGGGAAACATCTCGCCTCCCAGTCAACTTGTTTAAGTAAACACTAATGACATGATTATAAACAGTAAGTAATTATGGGGACACTGACTCCTGCAACAACCACGCAGCACTTTAATTGGGTTTTTTTATTTAACAGGAATTAAGGTTGAAGTTCAATAACTCATTAGTATTTTCAATTTTTTGCAAGTAAAAATGAATTTCACTATTTATTAAATGGTTAATTACCATTTCTGTTAACAGGTTGGGCAGTTAATTTCCAAGTAAAGCAGGTCATAACATCACATGTAAATATTATCATTGGAATACTGAGAAAATAGCAGTTTTATGGACCAAGAAATTAAAAAAAAGCGTCACTATCAAATTAAATTTTGCCTGGTTTTACCCTCGCAATGCCTATTAGCAAAATGATGCTACACGGGTTTTAGCAGCATGGCCAAAAATAGTGGAAGAAATTACACCAAAACTACTCTCACATAAATAATGACTGAGGACATTAATCAATGTGAAAAATGTTAATTTTTGTGACACATTTACTGGAACATTCCCCCATGGGTAACCCAATTATTAAATATAGCTTGTGTAAGTGGGGATGTGTGTTTATTGCAAACCAGACTAAAGCCTTTCATCAAGCATTATCCTAATCTTGTCATTTACAGCCATAAAGGTTATAACTCCTTTGTATACTGAGTGTGCTGTGCTGATGCAACACGTGCTGCCGGTCTTTGGGGACATCCATATAAAATGATTACATCAAACTGAGTCACATATAAACATCAAGCGTACTGCTGCAGCGGCTGAGCGCCGTAGCGATGATTACAGGTTTAGAGATAATGGTTTTTTTTTTAGCGTGATACATTTGGAGAGTATGAGACAGCAGCTCAGTTAGCTCCCCCACTCCTCACTCTCTACTGATTAACACAAATGCCGGCGCCTAGTTAAACACTGCTGCTGTAATTATGTGGAGCCTCACACTCACACATACGCATAACCTATGCAAGACACACACACACACACACACACACACATAGACGAACACACTCGAAACAGTGCAATCGTATACAAGTTGTGTGCCATTAGATCGGCATCGCAGCAACTACCAATTATGTCTCTTATTCAAGCAAATGCAGGTAATTTACTTCCCGCTGTGCATAACTTCCCAATGTGTTTGCCCTCTAGCATCAACTGTTTGTATCGTGAATTGCCGGAACAAGCGAATGAAGTGAGAGAAAAAAAAGGCTTGTCTTTCATTCGGGGAACAACAATTTTAAAGGTTAATTCGAAAGGCTTGTTACACCCCGAGTTTTCATTTCTTAGTCTTCGAAAAAATTGTTCATTTTACGATCCGACTGTACTGACGAAATAGCTGCTAAGATCTGGGAAAGCGGAGATGCAGATGTCTAAGTAATGATTCATTTCACAGAAAAGCTGTGAGTGTACAAACCACTGTTATCATGAAAGGCCAGACTTAAAACAGGTCGTCTGTTTGATGCGTTTGATGCTTGCATCAGCCAAATTTGGGTCATAACTTTCATGTGAGGCCTTGTCCCACCGCAAAAGTGGCACACTGAACTTTACCAGCATGTTCTTGCCAAACAGGCATTTCTAAAGCTTAGTAATAGCTTTGTTAGGTAGCTAGCAAGCTAATATCTAATGTGCTAGCAAGTTGAGAGCAGGGTCATGTGGTTCAGTCAGATTTATGCTCCAAATTTTGCTCCCAGGGTAGTTATTTATTTGACCCGATGATGAGTAAAGGAAGACGGTAAAAATGTAGTGAACTTGTTATTATTACTGAAAGAAGCAACGGCCAAAACCATAAAAAAGGGATGATGACCATAATTCCACTTTGAATACCTATGTCTTTCTCACTTCAAGTGAGTGAGCTGATGCTTCTGTGGGTCCACATAAATTGATGGCTTCAATATTATTTCTCCTCCTCCTCCTCCTCCTCTCTTTACAGTATATCTTGTTTCAAAAGCGAGAGCAGCCCAAGAGGGCGCCTGTATTTTTCTTCCTTTGTTTCCACTCTTTCCCTATCAGAGCGAGAAGGTGGTAGCAACTCCCACAAGGGAGATAGAGATAGAGGTGTAGGCTGCTGGCAGAGCGCTAAAGCAAAGAAATGCTGCACCGTCTGACCGCAGACATAAAAACGATGCCCCCCCACCTCCTCCACTCCTGTCCTGCTTCATCTGCAAAGCAAATCTTGTGCCCTGCAGTCAGAGATTCCTCTTTGGTGACCTGGCTGTTCTCACCGTTTCACCGGCCCCGGGAGCAGAGGAGGGTTTACTAGAGGTGAAAGACTTTATAATGTAGAGGAGACAAGCAAGAGGGAGAGAGGGAAACAGAGGGAAAGATGGTCCTGAGCCAATTGCAAAGGAGAGGTGGGTGTAATGAGGCCTGATCTGTCACAAAAAAAAAAAAAAAGATCCATGGACCTGTATTTGCATTTTCTCCCTCCCTTATCTCTTCTTCCTCCTTCTCATAATAAGAAAAAAAAGAGGAAGCAATGAGAGGGAAGAAAGGTGGGGGAGCGGACATATACACAGAGGAATCCAGGGAGGGGAAGGAGAACACATTACTATTGGGAGGGAAAAATGATTAAAGACTGAGATGAGCACAATCTGCTGGTTCTAAAGGGAAAGAGGAAGGAATTTCCAGAGCCAATAATCAAAGCATAACAGGGAGACCTGCCTCTCCCTGCTAGTCAACCATAACCATGCCGGCAGACGCACATTTTCTACATCCTCCCTTTTACACCAACCTACGGCCTGCATTTTTTTAATGCACATACTGCCATTAGCAGGTCCAGGATATTGATTTGAAACATTTTTTTACACATTCCTCTGGACTGTGATTGTTGCAGCTGACCAGGTAAAACAGTGTTAAGATGACTTAGTTGCACAGGACTCGCGAGGCAGAAGGCAGCAGAGAAAGAAAAACAGCAACATCAATAATGAAGTGAAGGAGACGGGGGAAGAAAACAAAGCCGTTCATAACAAATGAGAAAACAGGCAGAGCGTCTCATTGCGAGCGCGCTAACGACAATCAATTAGCAATTGCTCATGATCTTGGGTGCGTCGGAGTATAAGGTGTCTTAATGAGTCCCATTTCCATTAGCTGCTCGACTCGAGAGGCATAAGGAGGAGGCTGCTCCCACCAGCTCCTCCATCTCAATGCCTAATGACTGCGAGAGTGGATTACTCCATCAATTCCTCGCTTCTCTTTGTTTATCCCCTGCGTAAATAATGGTCAACCATTACAATGCATTAAGCGGGCCACTCTATGCAAAGCGAATGAGAGGGAGGAAGAGGAGCACAAGTGCTCCGACGGCATCCTCCAGTGATCTCTTGGAAAATCGGCTAATACCTGCCACGTGGTGGTGGTGGTGGTGGCAGGAAGGGGGAGGGGCTGGCAGGGAGGGGAAACGATCATCTGATGCCTGACAAGTATCTGGCTGGCTTTTGCTGGGAGGAATGGTTGGAGATTGAAACATGGGAGGGAGAGGGAAAAGTAAACCTTATCAACACCTCATCCAGCCCGTCATGTTACTTCACAAAGGTCAGTTTACACAGACTGCAGAAAAACTGAATGGGAAGTTTTGCACAGTCATCTTTTCCATTTCTGAAACCTTTCTAGGAACCCGGGGAATCTTTTTTGTGGAGAAGTGAAAGAAACAGCTTAACTCACTGAATATTGTAACACAAGAGTGCATGATAGTTATCAGCACCAACAAAAAATCAGCACATAACATTCAAAGATGAAATAACAGCCAATAAATAGAGCAGATAATACAAAGCATCTCTACATTCCAATACAGTAGGTGGCGGTATGCACCTCTGCAGATGGTCTATGATATGTAAATAAACAAAAGAGAAGAAAAATCGGAAGGAATTTTGACTTAATTGACTGTTCAAGGAGGTCACTTTTCCACTCAACCTCATTTTTTTCGGCGTCATTAATAGAAACAAGAATGATGTCGATGTCATTTGTGGGAAGAATTTGCTTTGAACAAGTCTATCGGCATAAAATGGAAACAAATCACAATCGACGGCAAAATCGAGTATGGATTTCAGCCTTATGCAATGTGTGTCATATGAGAGAATATAGTGTACATTCTGTTGCTGCAGTGCTTTCACCCTGGATTGGACCAATCAATACTTCAACCGGGGCTCCATCACTCCCTTTCTGTTTTCCTCTCTCTTTCTAGCACTCTCTGGTTTCCCTCTTGTGTCACAGCACCGGACAGGATCAAAATTAAACGCATCAGCAGAAAAACACACAAGTGGAAATGATCTCGCCGCTCCAGCCGCTCGGGTCATGAATTCAGCTAACTGTGCTTATCACAGGCTGCAGCTATTAGTCTTAATAGCCATGGTGACAACCTGCCTTGAGAGGAGATGGGCTCTGCTTCTCGGGGCTCAACACAGACAGGTGATTCTCATCTGCGGTCTCTCCATGTGTCATAGCGAAAGGCAAAAGCTGGCTGAGAAATGCCTCAGTGGCTTATTGGAGCAAAAAAAACATCAGAACCCGGCAGGCCATTACCGAAACCAGAGCCATATGTTTCTCACGCACTCTGCATCAATCAAGTCCAAATTAAGAATTCAATCAAATGTTCGTCAAATTCAAGCTGCTCGTTAGCAGTTCTCTTGAATTATGAGGATGTTATAAGACCCAAAAGATATACACGACCAAAAATTCCATACATATTACCTGAGTACAGACCATTGAATCCGCCCACTCGTGTTGACTCATCAGAGTCTGGCATGAGTCACGAAACAGCGGTATCTTGTCCGAGATGAAGACGATTCAATGAGCGCAGCGGGGGACTAACAGCTAGCCAGTTGGCTTCATGGATTGGACTAAGATGCTGTCACGCGATAAGCCGATACTAAGGAGGAAACCATCAAACCAAACAGTGCAGATAAAATAAAAAATTTTAATGCATCTATGTCTCGATTTAAATTATTTTAAAAACATTTGTTAGCATATTGCTACCACAGGAAGGCCATGGCTCCGTCCAGCTATAACGACGACATTAAAATGTGGGCTGGCAGACGTGACGGACTCAGGCGGCTCCCACAGAAAGCTGACAAAGCTCACCTTGTCAGAGCTGGTCAAGCAGGACAGTGGCTCTGCTAAATGGTGAGTTATCCACACATAAGAACCTCTACAGATAGGGAAGATTACAGTCACCCAGGGATGATGCTTTGCACATCTGTTGCAATATGTAGGTGGAAGGTTACAAGCTTGCTAGCCTTACAGAAAGGTTTAACGAGCGATGCTACTGTGAAAAGGCATAAAATCATATACTAACTGATGAAAGTCTTAGAGATTAAGGGTTAAAAATGAGGTGAAAAACTAAATAGATTTGAATCAGTGTGCTATATGAGGGTTTTGCTAAAAACAGATGATCCAGAACTATAATGTAGGTATAACCACCAGCTTCAGGTGCTGCTGTTGTGGAGCTGAAGCCAGTCAGAGTCACAGGTCTGCACCGTAGAAAATGAATTAATAACTAATCACACTATTCTGACACCTTTCTTAAGACAGTATAGCATGTTTATTATAGTTCTAAAACATTATAAGCTGTGTGTACTGTATGTGCACTGCTGTTTCCTCTCAGTTTGAGTTCTGAGTGTCTTTTCTCTCGTTTAATTTCAATTTTCTATTAATTTAAATGCTACATGATAGCAACTGGACTTACTTGAGGCTTTTTGAAGATGGTTTATCTATCAGGGCTTCTTTAGACTAAATAAAAGTCTCCATGAATCTTCAGCAAGCCCATTTGCCATTTGCTTAAGTGTTGAGATACATCACCACCAGGATAACCAGGAGGTTCATCAAAGACACATAACTTTGATTCATATTTTTAACTTATCCATTTGTCTTTATTTACTTCTGTCCTTGTGCTGCTGCAACACCTAAGTTTCCCCTTTAGGTGCTCAATAAAGTGTTATCTCATCAAATACTCTGCTCTACTGCTGTATCGGGAACCAAAAACTGTATCACTTTTGCTGAACTCATCCAAAATCGAACAAAAAGTAAACTGTTAAATGTATTCCAGGGTTTTTTCTTCTATCTTCTACTTGCCTTTAGAGTTGCACACAACAGAATTTTAAACTCTCTGATAAGATTTTTTCTTGCAAAATGTTTTTTAAAGAGTTTTTTTTATATACACAGCTTGCACCTTTGACTTTTTTGTCAAAGAACCATTCGCTTTCTAACATGTTTCACATCTTTTGTACTGATCATCACATAGTTTTCTGGAAAAATGTATTTATCCTCCAGGTTGCTTAAGTGATAAAACTGCTGGTGACCCACATAATGTATAAAGAAAACTATCAGACTTCTGCTTCAACAACCTTGGACATCAAAAATAAGTTCATTTACACTATTGTGAGTCCAGATAATAAATACAGTTAAGTATAACATTGTATTTTTTTCATCTTGATAGAATCAAGCAAAGCTTCGCAGGATTTAATGCAAACACAATCGTTTATTATGCTCAAATGTGAAAGCACAGCGCAGGGAGAGAATATTGCCAGGGTAAAGAAGTGCATGTGGCATGAGAGTGAATGTCTTACTGAGAAAAAACGATTTTTTTCCTCTTAACTAAAGGTTACTTGCTGAAGCCTGTCGAGGAGTCGTGCTGCGTTGCCATTGAATAGGACACACAACCTGAGCAGGTTGAAGAGACAGGCTGCCAGTGTGAAAGTGTTAAGTTTGCTGCCTCACAAAGTAAAAAAAAAAAAAAAAAAAAACGTCGTGAAAGAAGCACATACAAGAAGCGAACATAAGAAGAAGTCAGCCTGCGTCAACAGAAAACACACTGAAACGCTCCAAGATCCTCTCTGCCCCTTAACATGAGGCCAGACGAGCAGTGTTTGGAAAACAAACGTCAGGACGTCTTTTCAGCCAGAATGCTTTCCCACGAGCTGGAGCGATCGGCAGCCGCTCTCCTCCTCCTCCACAAACGACCGAGCTTGTGACTGGGACCATGTCAACATGTTGCTCCGTTTAGACAGGGGGGGTGGGGGGTGGGTGTAGGGAGGAATTACTTTGATCCACTTTGAAGCATGTCTTCCTTTACTGTCGAGAGCCGGTTAGGGTTTATAGAGGGAGAGGAGACTCTTGTGCAGCCACTCTGCTGCGGCAACGCTCAGCCAATTTTTTCTATTCTTTTTTTTTTTTTTTTTTTTTTCTGTGCCTTAATGGCACTTCAAGCCCAAATAAAATGAAACTAATTACACCACCGAAGAATCCCATATTGTTGTAGCTTCCAAACCACAGCGAGACAGCGGAGGTAGCAGAACCCGTAGCAACCTCTTATCATAGCGGAGAGATGACACTGTATTTTAAAAAAAACATGACAAAGTGCACAGATATTGGGCAGAACAGCCTGTAGTTGCAGATCTGAGTGTAGAACAATGGGAGCCTGTGCTGATTTCTGGCCCGAACAATGGCAGGATGACATAGAGCCCGACAGACACACACAGAGCAGCAGGATCTACGCCGCAGACAGGAGAGGCTGCTTCACAGAGCAACTGCCAAAAAACATCTCCTCATCTTCCTTTTTCCTCTTCCAACACCTTTTATGTGTTTTGGCACCTCTGGTACTCATAACTCAAAAGTGAACAGTCAAACTTTGAGCACCACCATAAGCAAAACCTTGTGGAGTGAAACGAGCCAGTGGCTGCTGAACAATTCAGCACAAGCTAAATGAGTCTAAATTGGAAGGTATCAATAGTTTCCATCCTAATGTAGTGCAAATTTTAAAGACTTTCTGGAAAACTGGCAGAGGAAAATGTGAATAAAAGCGCATTTCCATACACGACTGATATGCAAATATCTGGATTTAGGCACATGAGATAAACAGCTAATTCTCCAGTTGGGTACCGTTCCACCATCGCAGAGGAAGACACCGTATTGAGATTATTCTTTTTGCAATATTTTTGTTGAATTGCTGGCATTTCCACTGAGGTTTTTTTTTTTGAGCACAAATTGAAAAAAACGCATGAAAACATTTGTAAAAACCAACATGGAGTTAATGGGCCCTAAACACAAATGACCTGGGTGTCTGTTTTTACTTTATTTTACACTGCTGACCAGCATTAAAGCTGGGGAAATGTAAAAAAAATGGAGGAAAATGAAAAAAAAAAAGATTATTTGGCCAGATTTACGTGGATTTATTGACATATATAATGAAATAGATATAACGATGAATGAAATCAACTAGAATTTAAGAATTTAAGCATTAAAACTATGATGAATTTATTAAAAATACACAAAACATTTTTAAAAAAAACCCCAAAACAATCCAGCAGGTGATGAAATCTCTTGTCTTCCGTACACCACTGAGTCGCTCAAAGTGTCCTTCATTATTAATGTCCTCTGAGCGCGACTTGAAGCAGCTTTGCTTCTCTTATCAATCATTCATTTGCTTTCCATTGAACACAATCTGATCCTCTGGTGTCAAATCAGACTCAAAGTGGCTAAAGAACCACCAATGTGCAGTCTTTCCTTAATTAAACGAGGCTAACTCGAGCCTGAATCACCCCGCTCAAGTAACAGTCAACAATGCTTCACTCATGTAGAGAATACCGAGCGATCCATAAACTGCCAGTTATTTAATACAGGACACTCAGGTCTTATAAATTAAGAATAAGGTGTCAAAATCTATTTGTACTGGCTCCTGTGTGTCTTTGTGTTGGGAAAAATGCCTCAACAGGTGACGCTTCAGATTGAATCAGACTGAAATAATAATGTTGTTGCTACTTTTATCGTAGGACAGATTGAGGAAAAAAATCCCTCATCCCGAGCTGCCGTCTTTCTCACCTTCCCACTCTGCACACAGTCTGAGCACGATCTTATTTCGCTCGAATACAGCAGGCGTTTAGTTAACAGCAAACATAATCAAACTTTGTGCTCCGTCTCTCCGTGGCGTGGAATCGAAAGCATATCTTCCCCAAAGTCCTTTTGTGGCAAAATCTTCAATTACCTTCTGCATGTGAGTGTTCACTGCGCTGGAACTTTTCCATTTCATCATTACACTCAAGCTGCCCCCGTTGAAAGCCAACCAGCGGCAGCAGTGGCGGCGGTGACAGCGGCGGCGGCGGTGGCGGTAGCAGCACAGCAGACCGTGTCATCCATGCACTGCGGGGGGGTTCGTCCAAGCTGCAGTGAATTCTTCGTTTTGTCTTGGACAAGATTCACGTCCATACAAACCGCAGGTGCAGTTTTTTTTTTCTTTTTTTACTGC